>OX454420.1:0-1200000 GCA_949715475.1 Microchrysa polita
GCATGGTTTGAATTTGTATGACATTTAATTTCTTACGTTCCACATTACTTACAAATATACTTACATAGATACAAACTTGCTCATCCAACGGAGTCGGCCGTCCAAACACGAAAAGGATTACATAGGCTGTGCTGAAAATAAATAAAAATAGATCATTCATTAAATGCTATGTAGATAGTTAGTTTAAATTGAAACACAGAATAGTTATATGAAAATACATTAAATGCAAGACAGCTAGATTAAAATTTAAATGCAGAATAGCTAGATGAAAATAAAATACAGAATAGTTATATGAAAATACATTAAATGCAAGATAGTTAGATCAAAATTTAAATGCAGAATAGTTAGATGGAAAATTTGATTAAAATTCAAATGCAGAATAGTTAGATGAAAATAAAACACAGAATAGTTATATGAAAATACATTAAATGTAGAATAGTTAGATGAAAATAAAGTACAGAATAGCTATATGAAAATACATCAAATGCAAGATAGTCAGGTTAAAATTTAAATGCAGAATAGTTAGATGAAAATAAACAACAAAAAGACTCTAATATGCTTAGCTAGCTTACAAGATACATAGCGGCAATGGAGTCATAGGTCGAATCAGTGTAATGATTATGCTTAATGGCTGCTTTGTAGAGGACACTTATGAAGCAGTCGGATCTTTCATAATCCTACACACACAGAATTTCCTCTAATACTAGGAGTTTAAAACAAAATAGGCAGGATGTATGGCACTAAACGTGCAATCAGAGGAAATGGTAGGGTAGGAAATCATTGTCTCATCTTTCAGTTTAATTCACTAGTCCGACTAAAAGGAACCTGAGTTTTTTACTGATGGATGAGGAAAATGAGGACTACCAGCAGGTTCTTTACGAACATGAAAGGAGACAATAAGTCTTCAAAATAAGAATCCGAAGTACCAATACGAGTGACTAGCAGGCCCCTAAGACATTAGGTTCCGGGGAAGAAGGAGGACGTTTCACAGACAAATTTTGGTTGTGTTGCCTGATACCAATACACACATCTGCATTGGAACAAATATCAGGTTAACGAGAGCTAAGTCTAAGATGTGCTATGTATTCTAGGTTGAGTGTGATTCCCACCTAGAATATCGACACAATAGTACATCACCCAATTTAGGAAAGCTCTAACAACAAGGCTCGATGGTACATGTGGATACACCTGAATGTATCTTACCGTAGGCGGATTCTCTTAGAATCAGTAGATATTTAGGATAAATAACAACACTGGGACATGAATCACACGCAACGAGTCCAATAATAGTTTAAATAAATAAAAGAAAACACAAATCACAAAATAACAAGATAGGATGATTAGGAATTAAAGAAAAGAGGTAACAAGATAATAGGATGAAAAACTAGGAAACGGAATAGAGGATAGAGGATAATGGAAAATGAGGAAAACAAGACAAAATCGACAAAACATGAGAAGCAAACAAACAAACAAGAAACAACAAAGAACGAGAGATACTGGGAAAAACCAGTACTCACAACAAATAAACAAGACAGAACAAAGAACGAACAAACCACACACAACCAACTGAACGAGAGATTCTGGGAAAAACCAGCACTCAATACAATAATAAACACACAACGCAGACTAAAACAACACCACGACAAAACAACACCAACAACTCACACGAAAAGGAAGGAACTACAACCCAACTCATAGAAAAGAAGAAGAGTAGAGAACATATGATCAGCACAGAACATATGAGCATAGAATAAATGACAGGCAAAAACGCGCGAAGCAGTTTAGTAGCTAGAACGGAAGTGCGTAGTCGGAAAAAACGGAAACTCGGGAAATTAGTGTTAGAATACTAGATAAAAGTAGTAGAAAAAGCTAGGGAACAGTAAAATAGTGCAAGAAAGAACCTTTAGGAGAAAAAATAGAATGAAATTTATACAATAGAGTGTCGAAAATACAGTGAAATACTGCGGGTAGTTAGGAAGAAAAATAGTGCTTGGTGCAACAAATGAGAAGATTGTGTGTATTAGTGTAGTGTTTAGCTAAACAGCTAATGTAATTCCAGCTGAATGTTATAGGTAGTCAGAAAGTGTAGTGATGAAAAAGGAAAAAAACGTAGTGACACAAATTAGCATAGGCTAGAGTGAAAATAACAAGTGAAATCAGAAAGTCAGAACAAAAGAGTAGATCAGATACGGACGGAAGACACACGATGGATGAACAAGGTAAGTGGAACAAATACTCACACTTATATTGTTTGCATCAAATTTATAAATTAATTTACATAAATTAAAAATAAAATATTTGAAACGTCTTAAACGTAACTTCATATAAAGGATGTAGGGAGCGTCATGCTCACCCTAAAGTACCAGTGACAGGGGGGTGAATGACGAACCACACATCATAAGCAAACAAAACTAATATAAAGCAAAATTAACACAATACACGAAAATTTAAAAAAAAAGCCTACTGATGATTCCTCTTGGGCGAGGATGAAACGCGTATAGGCGCCCACCTACGAATAATTTAACAAAACACAATTTAAATTTTATAAATTTTATATTACACTTATTTTTAACATTACATACATAAACCAACCATACAAAAAAACCATAAATGAATTGAAGTAAGCATGGTTTGAATTTGTATGACATTTAATTTCTTACGTTCCACATTACTTACAAATATACTTACATAGATACAAACTTGCTCATCCAACGGAGTCGGCCGTCCAAACACGAAAAGGATTACATAGGCTGTGCTGAAAATAAATAAAAATAGATCATTCATTAAATGCTATGTAGATAGTTAGTTTAAATTGAAACACAGAATAGTTATATGAAAATACATTAAATGCAAGACAGCTAGATTAAAATTTAAATGCAGAATAGCTAGATGAAAATAAAATACAGAATAGTTATATGAAAATACATTAAATGCAAGATAGTTAGATCAAAATTTAAATGCAGAATAGTTAGATGGAAAATTTGATTAAAATTCAAATGCAGAATAGTTAGATGAAAATAAAACACAGAATAGTTATATGAAAATACATTAAATGTAGAATAGTTAGATGAAAATAAAGTACAGAATAGCTATATGAAAATACATCAAATGCAAGATAGTCAGGTTAAAATTTAAATGCAGAATAGTTAGATGAAAATAAACAACAAAAAGACTCTAATATGCTTAGCTAGCTTACAAGATACATAGCGGCAATGGAGTCATAGGTCGAATCAGTGTAATGATTATGCTTAATGGCTGCTTTGTAGAGGACACTTATGAAGCAGTCGGATCTTTCATAATCCTACACACACAGAATTTCCTCTAATACTAGGAGTTTAAAACAAAATAGGCAGGATGTATGGCACTAAACGTGCAATCAGAGGAAATGGTAGGGTAGGAAATCATTGTCTCATCTTTCAGTTTAATTCACTAGTCCGACTAAAAGGAACCTGAGTTTTTTACTGATGGATGAGGAAAATGAGGACTACCAGCAGGTTCTTTACGAACATGAAAGGAGACAATAAGTCTTCAAAATAAGAATCCGAAGTACCAATACGAGTGACTAGCAGGCCCCTAAGACATTAGGTTCCGGGGAAGAAGGAGGACGTTTCACAGACAAATTTTGGTTGTGTTGCCTGATACCAATACACACATCTGCATTGGAACAAATATCAGGTTAACGAGAGCTAAGTCTAAGATGTGCTATGTATTCTAGGTTGAGTGTGATTCCCACCTAGAATATCGACACAATAGTACATCACCCAATTTAGGAAAGCTCTAACAACAAGGCTCGATGGTACATGTGGATACACCTGAATGTATCTTACCGTAGGCGGATTCTCTTAGAATCAGTAGATATTTAGGATAAATAACAACACTGGGACATGAATCACACGCAACGAGTCCAATAATAGTTTAAATAAATAAAAGAAAACACAAATCACAAAATAACAAGATAGGATGATTAGGAATTAAAGAAAAGAGGTAACAAGATAATAGGATGAAAAACTAGGAAACGGAATAGAGGATAGAGGATAATGGAAAATGAGGAAAACAAGACAAAATCGACAAAACATGAGAAGCAAACAAACAAACAAGAAACAACAAAGAACGAGAGATACTGGGAAAAACCAGTACTCACAACAAATAAACAAGACAGAACAAAGAACGAACAAACCACACACAACCAACTGAACGAGAGATTCTGGGAAAAACCAGCACTCAATACAATAATAAACACACAACGCAGACTAAAACAACACCACGACAAAACAACACCAACAACTCACACGAAAAGGAAGGAACTACAACCCAACTCATAGAAAAGAAGAAGAGTAGAGAACATATGATCAGCACAGAACATATGAGCATAGAATAAATGACAGGCAAAAACGCGCGAAGCAGTTTAGTAGCTAGAACGGAAGTGCGTAGTCGGAAAAAACGGAAACTCGGGAAATTAGTGTTAGAATACTAGATAAAAGTAGTAGAAAAAGCTAGGGAACAGTAAAATAGTGCAAGAAAGAACCTTTAGGAGAAAAAATAGAATGAAATTTATACAATAGAGTGTCGAAAATACAGTGAAATACTGCGGGTAGTTAGGAAGAAAAATAGTGCTTGGTGCAACAAATGAGAAGATTGTGTGTATTAGTGTAGTGTTTAGCTAAACAGCTAATGTAATTCCAGCTGAATGTTATAGGTAGTCAGAAAGTGTAGTGATGAAAAAGGAAAAAAACGTAGTGACACAAATTAGCATAGGCTAGAGTGAAAATAACAAGTGAAATCAGAAAGTCAGAACAAAAGAGTAGATCAGATACGGACGGAAGACACACGATGGATGAACAAGGTAAGTGGAACAAATACTCACACTTATATTGTTTGCATCAAATTTATAAATTAATTTACATAAATTAAAAATAAAATATTTGAAACGTCTTAAACGTAACTTCATATAAAGGATGTAGGGAGCGTCATGCTCACCCTAAAGTACCAGTGACAGGGGGGTGAATGACGAACCACACATCATAAGCAAACAAAACTAATATAAAGCAAAATTAACACAATACACGAAAATTTAAAAAAAAAGCCTACTGATGATTCCTCTTGGGCGAGGATGAAACGCGTATAGGCGCCCACCTACGAATAATTTAACAAAACACAATTTAAATTTTATAAATTTTATATTACACTTATTTTTAACATTACATACATAAACCAACCATACAAAAAAACCATAAATGAATTGAAGTAAGCATGGTTTGAATTTGTATGACATTTAATTTCTTACGTTCCACATTACTTACAAATATACTTACATAGATACAAACTTGCTCATCCAACGGAGTCGGCCGTCCAAACACGAAAAGGATTACATAGGCTGTGCTGAAAATAAATAAAAATAGATCATTCATTAAATGCTATGTAGATAGTTAGTTTAAATTGAAACACAGAATAGTTATATGAAAATACATTAAATGCAAGACAGCTAGATTAAAATTTAAATGCAGAATAGCTAGATGAAAATAAAATACAGAATAGTTATATGAAAATACATTAAATGCAAGATAGTTAGATCAAAATTTAAATGCAGAATAGTTAGATGGAAAATTTGATTAAAATTCAAATGCAGAATAGTTAGATGAAAATAAAACACAGAATAGTTATATGAAAATACATTAAATGTAGAATAGTTAGATGAAAATAAAGTACAGAATAGCTATATGAAAATACATCAAATGCAAGATAGTCAGGTTAAAATTTAAATGCAGAATAGTTAGATGAAAATAAACAACAAAAAGACTCTAATATGCTTAGCTAGCTTACAAGATACATAGCGGCAATGGAGTCATAGGTCGAATCAGTGTAATGATTATGCTTAATGGCTGCTTTGTAGAGGACACTTATGAAGCAGTCGGATCTTTCATAATCCTACACACACAGAATTTCCTCTAATACTAGGAGTTTAAAACAAAATAGGCAGGATGTATGGCACTAAACGTGCAATCAGAGGAAATGGTAGGGTAGGAAATCATTGTCTCATCTTTCAGTTTAATTCACTAGTCCGACTAAAAGGAACCTGAGTTTTTTACTGATGGATGAGGAAAATGAGGACTACCAGCAGGTTCTTTACGAACATGAAAGGAGACAATAAGTCTTCAAAATAAGAATCCGAAGTACCAATACGAGTGACTAGCAGGCCCCTAAGACATTAGGTTCCGGGGAAGAAGGAGGACGTTTCACAGACAAATTTTGGTTGTGTTGCCTGATACCAATACACACATCTGCATTGGAACAAATATCAGGTTAACGAGAGCTAAGTCTAAGATGTGCTATGTATTCTAGGTTGAGTGTGATTCCCACCTAGAATATCGACACAATAGTACATCACCCAATTTAGGAAAGCTCTAACAACAAGGCTCGATGGTACATGTGGATACACCTGAATGTATCTTACCGTAGGCGGATTCTCTTAGAATCAGTAGATATTTAGGATAAATAACAACACTGGGACATGAATCACACGCAACGAGTCCAATAATAGTTTAAATAAATAAAAGAAAACACAAATCACAAAATAACAAGATAGGATGATTAGGAATTAAAGAAAAGAGGTAACAAGATAATAGGATGAAAAACTAGGAAACGGAATAGAGGATAGAGGATAATGGAAAATGAGGAAAACAAGACAAAATCGACAAAACATGAGAAGCAAACAAACAAACAAGAAACAACAAAGAACGAGAGATACTGGGAAAAACCAGTACTCACAACAAATAAACAAGACAGAACAAAGAACGAACAAACCACACACAACCAACTGAACGAGAGATTCTGGGAAAAACCAGCACTCAATACAATAATAAACACACAACGCAGACTAAAACAACACCACGACAAAACAACACCAACAACTCACACGAAAAGGAAGGAACTACAACCCAACTCATAGAAAAGAAGAAGAGTAGAGAACATATGATCAGCACAGAACATATGAGCATAGAATAAATGACAGGCAAAAACGCGCGAAGCAGTTTAGTAGCTAGAACGGAAGTGCGTAGTCGGAAAAAACGGAAACTCGGGAAATTAGTGTTAGAATACTAGATAAAAGTAGTAGAAAAAGCTAGGGAACAGTAAAATAGTGCAAGAAAGAACCTTTAGGAGAAAAAATAGAATGAAATTTATACAATAGAGTGTCGAAAATACAGTGAAATACTGCGGGTAGTTAGGAAGAAAAATAGTGCTTGGTGCAACAAATGAGAAGATTGTGTGTATTAGTGTAGTGTTTAGCTAAACAGCTAATGTAATTCCAGCTGAATGTTATAGGTAGTCAGAAAGTGTAGTGATGAAAAAGGAAAAAAACGTAGTGACACAAATTAGCATAGGCTAGAGTGAAAATAACAAGTGAAATCAGAAAGTCAGAACAAAAGAGTAGATCAGATACGGACGGAAGACACACGATGGATGAACAAGGTAAGTGGAACAAATACTCACACTTATATTGTTTGCATCAAATTTATAAATTAATTTACATAAATTAAAAATAAAATATTTGAAACGTCTTAAACGTAACTTCATATAAAGGATGTAGGGAGCGTCATGCTCACCCTAAAGTACCAGTGACAGGGGGGTGAATGACGAACCACACATCATAAGCAAACAAAACTAATATAAAGCAAAATTAACACAATACACGAAAATTTAAAAAAAAAGCCTACTGATGATTCCTCTTGGGCGAGGATGAAACGCGTATAGGCGCCCACCTACGAATAATTTAACAAAACACAATTTAAATTTTATAAATTTTATATTACACTTATTTTTAACATTACATACATAAACCAACCATACAAAAAAACCATAAATGAATTGAAGTAAGCATGGTTTGAATTTGTATGACATTTAATTTCTTACGTTCCACATTACTTACAAATATACTTACATAGATACAAACTTGCTCATCCAACGGAGTCGGCCGTCCAAACACGAAAAGGATTACATAGGCTGTGCTGAAAATAAATAAAAATAGATCATTCATTAAATGCTATGTAGATAGTTAGTTTAAATTGAAACACAGAATAGTTATATGAAAATACATTAAATGCAAGACAGCTAGATTAAAATTTAAATGCAGAATAGCTAGATGAAAATAAAATACAGAATAGTTATATGAAAATACATTAAATGCAAGATAGTTAGATCAAAATTTAAATGCAGAATAGTTAGATGGAAAATTTGATTAAAATTCAAATGCAGAATAGTTAGATGAAAATAAAACACAGAATAGTTATATGAAAATACATTAAATGTAGAATAGTTAGATGAAAATAAAGTACAGAATAGCTATATGAAAATACATCAAATGCAAGATAGTCAGGTTAAAATTTAAATGCAGAATAGTTAGATGAAAATAAACAACAAAAAGACTCTAATATGCTTAGCTAGCTTACAAGATACATAGCGGCAATGGAGTCATAGGTCGAATCAGTGTAATGATTATGCTTAATGGCTGCTTTGTAGAGGACACTTATGAAGCAGTCGGATCTTTCATAATCCTACACACACAGAATTTCCTCTAATACTAGGAGTTTAAAACAAAATAGGCAGGATGTATGGCACTAAACGTGCAATCAGAGGAAATGGTAGGGTAGGAAATCATTGTCTCATCTTTCAGTTTAATTCACTAGTCCGACTAAAAGGAACCTGAGTTTTTTACTGATGGATGAGGAAAATGAGGACTACCAGCAGGTTCTTTACGAACATGAAAGGAGACAATAAGTCTTCAAAATAAGAATCCGAAGTACCAATACGAGTGACTAGCAGGCCCCTAAGACATTAGGTTCCGGGGAAGAAGGAGGACGTTTCACAGACAAATTTTGGTTGTGTTGCCTGATACCAATACACACATCTGCATTGGAACAAATATCAGGTTAACGAGAGCTAAGTCTAAGATGTGCTATGTATTCTAGGTTGAGTGTGATTCCCACCTAGAATATCGACACAATAGTACATCACCCAATTTAGGAAAGCTCTAACAACAAGGCTCGATGGTACATGTGGATACACCTGAATGTATCTTACCGTAGGCGGATTCTCTTAGAATCAGTAGATATTTAGGATAAATAACAACACTGGGACATGAATCACACGCAACGAGTCCAATAATAGTTTAAATAAATAAAAGAAAACACAAATCACAAAATAACAAGATAGGATGATTAGGAATTAAAGAAAAGAGGTAACAAGATAATAGGATGAAAAACTAGGAAACGGAATAGAGGATAGAGGATAATGGAAAATGAGGAAAACAAGACAAAATCGACAAAACATGAGAAGCAAACAAACAAACAAGAAACAACAAAGAACGAGAGATACTGGGAAAAACCAGTACTCACAACAAATAAACAAGACAGAACAAAGAACGAACAAACCACACACAACCAACTGAACGAGAGATTCTGGGAAAAACCAGCACTCAATACAATAATAAACACACAACGCAGACTAAAACAACACCACGACAAAACAACACCAACAACTCACACGAAAAGGAAGGAACTACAACCCAACTCATAGAAAAGAAGAAGAGTAGAGAACATATGATCAGCACAGAACATATGAGCATAGAATAAATGACAGGCAAAAACGCGCGAAGCAGTTTAGTAGCTAGAACGGAAGTGCGTAGTCGGAAAAAACGGAAACTCGGGAAATTAGTGTTAGAATACTAGATAAAAGTAGTAGAAAAAGCTAGGGAACAGTAAAATAGTGCAAGAAAGAACCTTTAGGAGAAAAAATAGAATGAAATTTATACAATAGAGTGTCGAAAATACAGTGAAATACTGCGGGTAGTTAGGAAGAAAAATAGTGCTTGGTGCAACAAATGAGAAGATTGTGTGTATTAGTGTAGTGTTTAGCTAAACAGCTAATGTAATTCCAGCTGAATGTTATAGGTAGTCAGAAAGTGTAGTGATGAAAAAGGAAAAAAACGTAGTGACACAAATTAGCATAGGCTAGAGTGAAAATAACAAGTGAAATCAGAAAGTCAGAACAAAAGAGTAGATCAGATACGGACGGAAGACACACGATGGATGAACAAGGTAAGTGGAACAAATACTCACACTTATATTGTTTGCATCAAATTTATAAATTAATTTACATAAATTAAAAATAAAATATTTGAAACGTCTTAAACGTAACTTCATATAAAGGATGTAGGGAGCGTCATGCTCACCCTAAAGTACCAGTGACAGGGGGGTGAATGACGAACCACACATCATAAGCAAACAAAACTAATATAAAGCAAAATTAACACAATACACGAAAATTTAAAAAAAAAGCCTACTGATGATTCCTCTTGGGCGAGGATGAAACGCGTATAGGCGCCCACCTACGAATAATTTAACAAAACACAATTTAAATTTTATAAATTTTATATTACACTTATTTTTAACATTACATACATAAACCAACCATACAAAAAAACCATAAATGAATTGAAGTAAGCATGGTTTGAATTTGTATGACATTTAATTTCTTACGTTCCACATTACTTACAAATATACTTACATAGATACAAACTTGCTCATCCAACGGAGTCGGCCGTCCAAACACGAAAAGGATTACATAGGCTGTGCTGAAAATAAATAAAAATAGATCATTCATTAAATGCTATGTAGATAGTTAGTTTAAATTGAAACACAGAATAGTTATATGAAAATACATTAAATGCAAGACAGCTAGATTAAAATTTAAATGCAGAATAGCTAGATGAAAATAAAATACAGAATAGTTATATGAAAATACATTAAATGCAAGATAGTTAGATCAAAATTTAAATGCAGAATAGTTAGATGGAAAATTTGATTAAAATTCAAATGCAGAATAGTTAGATGAAAATAAAACACAGAATAGTTATATGAAAATACATTAAATGTAGAATAGTTAGATGAAAATAAAGTACAGAATAGCTATATGAAAATACATCAAATGCAAGATAGTCAGGTTAAAATTTAAATGCAGAATAGTTAGATGAAAATAAACAACAAAAAGACTCTAATATGCTTAGCTAGCTTACAAGATACATAGCGGCAATGGAGTCATAGGTCGAATCAGTGTAATGATTATGCTTAATGGCTGCTTTGTAGAGGACACTTATGAAGCAGTCGGATCTTTCATAATCCTACACACACAGAATTTCCTCTAATACTAGGAGTTTAAAACAAAATAGGCAGGATGTATGGCACTAAACGTGCAATCAGAGGAAATGGTAGGGTAGGAAATCATTGTCTCATCTTTCAGTTTAATTCACTAGTCCGACTAAAAGGAACCTGAGTTTTTTACTGATGGATGAGGAAAATGAGGACTACCAGCAGGTTCTTTACGAACATGAAAGGAGACAATAAGTCTTCAAAATAAGAATCCGAAGTACCAATACGAGTGACTAGCAGGCCCCTAAGACATTAGGTTCCGGGGAAGAAGGAGGACGTTTCACAGACAAATTTTGGTTGTGTTGCCTGATACCAATACACACATCTGCATTGGAACAAATATCAGGTTAACGAGAGCTAAGTCTAAGATGTGCTATGTATTCTAGGTTGAGTGTGATTCCCACCTAGAATATCGACACAATAGTACATCACCCAATTTAGGAAAGCTCTAACAACAAGGCTCGATGGTACATGTGGATACACCTGAATGTATCTTACCGTAGGCGGATTCTCTTAGAATCAGTAGATATTTAGGATAAATAACAACACTGGGACATGAATCACACGCAACGAGTCCAATAATAGTTTAAATAAATAAAAGAAAACACAAATCACAAAATAACAAGATAGGATGATTAGGAATTAAAGAAAAGAGGTAACAAGATAATAGGATGAAAAACTAGGAAACGGAATAGAGGATAGAGGATAATGGAAAATGAGGAAAACAAGACAAAATCGACAAAACATGAGAAGCAAACAAACAAACAAGAAACAACAAAGAACGAGAGATACTGGGAAAAACCAGTACTCACAACAAATAAACAAGACAGAACAAAGAACGAACAAACCACACACAACCAACTGAACGAGAGATTCTGGGAAAAACCAGCACTCAATACAATAATAAACACACAACGCAGACTAAAACAACACCACGACAAAACAACACCAACAACTCACACGAAAAGGAAGGAACTACAACCCAACTCATAGAAAAGAAGAAGAGTAGAGAACATATGATCAGCACAGAACATATGAGCATAGAATAAATGACAGGCAAAAACGCGCGAAGCAGTTTAGTAGCTAGAACGGAAGTGCGTAGTCGGAAAAAACGGAAACTCGGGAAATTAGTGTTAGAATACTAGATAAAAGTAGTAGAAAAAGCTAGGGAACAGTAAAATAGTGCAAGAAAGAACCTTTAGGAGAAAAAATAGAATGAAATTTATACAATAGAGTGTCGAAAATACAGTGAAATACTGCGGGTAGTTAGGAAGAAAAATAGTGCTTGGTGCAACAAATGAGAAGATTGTGTGTATTAGTGTAGTGTTTAGCTAAACAGCTAATGTAATTCCAGCTGAATGTTATAGGTAGTCAGAAAGTGTAGTGATGAAAAAGGAAAAAAACGTAGTGACACAAATTAGCATAGGCTAGAGTGAAAATAACAAGTGAAATCAGAAAGTCAGAACAAAAGAGTAGATCAGATACGGACGGAAGACACACGATGGATGAACAAGGTAAGTGGAACAAATACTCACACTTATATTGTTTGCATCAAATTTATAAATTAATTTACATAAATTAAAAATAAAATATTTGAAACGTCTTAAACGTAACTTCATATAAAGGATGTAGGGAGCGTCATGCTCACCCTAAAGTACCAGTGACAGGGGGGTGAATGACGAACCACACATCATAAGCAAACAAAACTAATATAAAGCAAAATTAACACAATACACGAAAATTTAAAAAAAAAGCCTACTGATGATTCCTCTTGGGCGAGGATGAAACGCGTATAGGCGCCCACCTACGAATAATTTAACAAAACACAATTTAAATTTTATAAATTTTATATTACACTTATTTTTAACATTACATACATAAACCAACCATACAAAAAAACCATAAATGAATTGAAGTAAGCATGGTTTGAATTTGTATGACATTTAATTTCTTACGTTCCACATTACTTACAAATATACTTACATAGATACAAACTTGCTCATCCAACGGAGTCGGCCGTCCAAACACGAAAAGGATTACATAGGCTGTGCTGAAAATAAATAAAAATAGATCATTCATTAAATGCTATGTAGATAGTTAGTTTAAATTGAAACACAGAATAGTTATATGAAAATACATTAAATGCAAGACAGCTAGATTAAAATTTAAATGCAGAATAGCTAGATGAAAATAAAATACAGAATAGTTATATGAAAATACATTAAATGCAAGATAGTTAGATCAAAATTTAAATGCAGAATAGTTAGATGGAAAATTTGATTAAAATTCAAATGCAGAATAGTTAGATGAAAATAAAACACAGAATAGTTATATGAAAATACATTAAATGTAGAATAGTTAGATGAAAATAAAGTACAGAATAGCTATATGAAAATACATCAAATGCAAGATAGTCAGGTTAAAATTTAAATGCAGAATAGTTAGATGAAAATAAACAACAAAAAGACTCTAATATGCTTAGCTAGCTTACAAGATACATAGCGGCAATGGAGTCATAGGTCGAATCAGTGTAATGATTATGCTTAATGGCTGCTTTGTAGAGGACACTTATGAAGCAGTCGGATCTTTCATAATCCTACACACACAGAATTTCCTCTAATACTAGGAGTTTAAAACAAAATAGGCAGGATGTATGGCACTAAACGTGCAATCAGAGGAAATGGTAGGGTAGGAAATCATTGTCTCATCTTTCAGTTTAATTCACTAGTCCGACTAAAAGGAACCTGAGTTTTTTACTGATGGATGAGGAAAATGAGGACTACCAGCAGGTTCTTTACGAACATGAAAGGAGACAATAAGTCTTCAAAATAAGAATCCGAAGTACCAATACGAGTGACTAGCAGGCCCCTAAGACATTAGGTTCCGGGGAAGAAGGAGGACGTTTCACAGACAAATTTTGGTTGTGTTGCCTGATACCAATACACACATCTGCATTGGAACAAATATCAGGTTAACGAGAGCTAAGTCTAAGATGTGCTATGTATTCTAGGTTGAGTGTGATTCCCACCTAGAATATCGACACAATAGTACATCACCCAATTTAGGAAAGCTCTAACAACAAGGCTCGATGGTACATGTGGATACACCTGAATGTATCTTACCGTAGGCGGATTCTCTTAGAATCAGTAGATATTTAGGATAAATAACAACACTGGGACATGAATCACACGCAACGAGTCCAATAATAGTTTAAATAAATAAAAGAAAACACAAATCACAAAATAACAAGATAGGATGATTAGGAATTAAAGAAAAGAGGTAACAAGATAATAGGATGAAAAACTAGGAAACGGAATAGAGGATAGAGGATAATGGAAAATGAGGAAAACAAGACAAAATCGACAAAACATGAGAAGCAAACAAACAAACAAGAAACAACAAAGAACGAGAGATACTGGGAAAAACCAGTACTCACAACAAATAAACAAGACAGAACAAAGAACGAACAAACCACACACAACCAACTGAACGAGAGATTCTGGGAAAAACCAGCACTCAATACAATAATAAACACACAACGCAGACTAAAACAACACCACGACAAAACAACACCAACAACTCACACGAAAAGGAAGGAACTACAACCCAACTCATAGAAAAGAAGAAGAGTAGAGAACATATGATCAGCACAGAACATATGAGCATAGAATAAATGACAGGCAAAAACGCGCGAAGCAGTTTAGTAGCTAGAACGGAAGTGCGTAGTCGGAAAAAACGGAAACTCGGGAAATTAGTGTTAGAATACTAGATAAAAGTAGTAGAAAAAGCTAGGGAACAGTAAAATAGTGCAAGAAAGAACCTTTAGGAGAAAAAATAGAATGAAATTTATACAATAGAGTGTCGAAAATACAGTGAAATACTGCGGGTAGTTAGGAAGAAAAATAGTGCTTGGTGCAACAAATGAGAAGATTGTGTGTATTAGTGTAGTGTTTAGCTAAACAGCTAATGTAATTCCAGCTGAATGTTATAGGTAGTCAGAAAGTGTAGTGATGAAAAAGGAAAAAAACGTAGTGACACAAATTAGCATAGGCTAGAGTGAAAATAACAAGTGAAATCAGAAAGTCAGAACAAAAGAGTAGATCAGATACGGACGGAAGACACACGATGGATGAACAAGGTAAGTGGAACAAATACTCACACTTATATTGTTTGCATCAAATTTATAAATTAATTTACATAAATTAAAAATAAAATATTTGAAACGTCTTAAACGTAACTTCATATAAAGGATGTAGGGAGCGTCATGCTCACCCTAAAGTACCAGTGACAGGGGGGTGAATGACGAACCACACATCATAAGCAAACAAAACTAATATAAAGCAAAATTAACACAATACACGAAAATTTAAAAAAAAAGCCTACTGATGATTCCTCTTGGGCGAGGATGAAACGCGTATAGGCGCCCACCTACGAATAATTTAACAAAACACAATTTAAATTTTATAAATTTTATATTACACTTATTTTTAACATTACATACATAAACCAACCATACAAAAAAACCATAAATGAATTGAAGTAAGCATGGTTTGAATTTGTATGACATTTAATTTCTTACGTTCCACATTACTTACAAATATACTTACATAGATACAAACTTGCTCATCCAACGGAGTCGGCCGTCCAAACACGAAAAGGATTACATAGGCTGTGCTGAAAATAAATAAAAATAGATCATTCATTAAATGCTATGTAGATAGTTAGTTTAAATTGAAACACAGAATAGTTATATGAAAATACATTAAATGCAAGACAGCTAGATTAAAATTTAAATGCAGAATAGCTAGATGAAAATAAAATACAGAATAGTTATATGAAAATACATTAAATGCAAGATAGTTAGATCAAAATTTAAATGCAGAATAGTTAGATGGAAAATTTGATTAAAATTCAAATGCAGAATAGTTAGATGAAAATAAAACACAGAATAGTTATATGAAAATACATTAAATGTAGAATAGTTAGATGAAAATAAAGTACAGAATAGCTATATGAAAATACATCAAATGCAAGATAGTCAGGTTAAAATTTAAATGCAGAATAGTTAGATGAAAATAAACAACAAAAAGACTCTAATATGCTTAGCTAGCTTACAAGATACATAGCGGCAATGGAGTCATAGGTCGAATCAGTGTAATGATTATGCTTAATGGCTGCTTTGTAGAGGACACTTATGAAGCAGTCGGATCTTTCATAATCCTACACACACAGAATTTCCTCTAATACTAGGAGTTTAAAACAAAATAGGCAGGATGTATGGCACTAAACGTGCAATCAGAGGAAATGGTAGGGTAGGAAATCATTGTCTCATCTTTCAGTTTAATTCACTAGTCCGACTAAAAGGAACCTGAGTTTTTTACTGATGGATGAGGAAAATGAGGACTACCAGCAGGTTCTTTACGAACATGAAAGGAGACAATAAGTCTTCAAAATAAGAATCCGAAGTACCAATACGAGTGACTAGCAGGCCCCTAAGACATTAGGTTCCGGGGAAGAAGGAGGACGTTTCACAGACAAATTTTTTAGCTTAAATAAGTACCCGGACCGAACCACACGTAATGAGTCCAGAATAGTTTATTAAATCTTAGAAAATATTAGAATCTTAGAAAATATTAGAATCAGACAATAACCAAACCAGTTAAAAGTAGTCCAGATAGGCACATCAAAAACAATTTTAAAATATAAAATATTAATTTCCAACAATAATCAAATGAATAAAATACTTAAAATTTTTTTAGATAGATTTATTAAATCTTATAAAATTCATAAAATATTAATATTAAAATTAAAAACAACAGCTAAACATATAAAATCAATAACACATAAAACTCTAAAATACACATAATTCAACCAACACTTATAATTAATAACAACATGGATTGAACTAATCACAACTATTAAAAACATATGAAATATGAGAATTTTTTGTTTTTAACACAAAATAACCCAAAACCAACCACCACCCTATAAGATGCATTACACAATTTATCCTTCACATTAGTATGAACGAGAGCTCTCAATTCATTAAAAAGTGGTGAATGATTGACTCAAGAAAGGGAGTACTATGTGAACCCATCCTATCCTACATTAATATGAACAAGAGCACCCAATTTTGACATAAATAAAACTACTCATTCCTATGAAAACTCACCCCATTGGACCTATCCTCCATCCTAGAGATACAGTGAAGTGATCACTACTCATTCTTATAAAATCTCATCCCATTGGACCTATCCTCCATCCTAGAGATACAGTGAAGTGATCACTACTCATTCTTATATAATCTCATCCCATTAAACCTATCCTCCATCCTAGAGATACAGTGAAGTGATCACTACTCATTCTTATATAATCTCATCCCATTAAACCTATCCTCCATCCTAGAGATACAGTGAAGTGATCACTACTCATTCTTTTAAAATCTTACCCCATTAAACCCATCCTCCATCCTAGAGATAATGTGAAGTGATCACAACTCATTCTATTTTAGAGATTATTAAACTTGACCTTCATCCTCCATCCTAGAGATAATGTGAAGTGATCACAACTCATTCTATTTTAGAGATTATTAAACCCGACCTTCATCCTTCTTATTTTATAAAATCTATCCTATTTAACTTTCCCTCCACGCTCCATCTTGGAGATAATGTAGAAAGCCACCACATATTCTAGCTCACTTCATATTAACTGTTCCCCATCATCAAGACTCTATATATAAAGCCACCACTTACTACAATAGACACAACATAATTAAACAATTAAACATAACATAACGAAACCCAAATTCTCCTACCACGTACAACGGACTATCCAAAATGACTAATACTTATAGTACGATTCCATCCGTTAGGAACCTCTGTTGATTTTCATGCTGCGAGGTAGCAGGCTGAAGCTGATTATGTTTAACCTCATCTCCACATGAAAGCGACACTACACTCGCTGACTGGCGACTAGGGTATCCTCCTTGGACTCCTGTAAATTTAATTCTAACTTTCCTCAGTGATGAATACTTACGATCTGAAGAGATTGGCCAAGTATTTATCCCAAGACCAGAACAGAAAAATAACCCATACCTATCCAAATATCCCTATTATACGTAAGACATGATAGACACGCGAAGAATTTTGATTGCTATTCATTCTTTTATAACAACATAATTTTATAATTTCATAGTTCCTTTAATACTAACTATTTTTCGAATATGAATAAAATAATAATAATATAATTTTAAATTTAAATTTTACAATCCCCCCATCCACGCACTCTTTGATCCAATGTAAATGAAATAAAAATAAAAATAATATAACTTTGTAATTCATAACTTATTATTTTTTCCTAATATGAATATAATAATAATAATATAATTTAAAATTTAAAATTTTACAATCCCTCCAACATTCGCTCTTTGTCCGAATGTAAATAAGATAACAGCAAAATAATAATAAAATAATAATAATGTAATTCAATAATTCCTTAAGTACACTAAAACCCTTGCATAGATACATTATATCTTACATACTTCGCATTCCATACCATACCACACACCCTTGATAAATATCTAGGTCACATCACATCTTCCGCACCTCATACTATACCACATGACACCACATTCCGCACCATACCATACATTGCATCTTCTATGCACTATTCTACACCACACCACATGGCCCACACTAACTGGTTTCCATAACACGCAAATTATATAATCCCTTCCGTTGTACACGATGATGCAACATTCCTAAATGAGGTCTCCGGACATCCTACTTGTCCTAACCAGTTTAGTTTTCACGTGTACTCGTTACACGAATCTTCTACTCGACATGACCTTGCGCGCGATCGGTATCGAAATCTTTCATTACAAGGTCACTTCTCTCGAGTGTATCTTTTACGGATCGTTGTATGTTGCGTCGTGATCGGTTGAAAGTGTTGTCCTTATAGATTATCGTTTGTCTCTAGTAAATCTATCGTGTGTTGTCATATATTTCATCTGATGTGTTTTATGTGGTGTTCATCCATACCATGATGTGTGATGTGTATCTTTCAATCTACCCTTCCGTGATAAATTCTAAAGTGCATACACTCTGTGTTCTATGTATGTCACCGTACCCCCTGTGTGTCACAATATACTATGCTGCCCATGATCCATATGATGTTCCATAGTGGATGCCCTTGTCAATTATATGTTCCTCCATGTCCCTAAAATATACAAAAAAGAAGAAAATTGTGTAGTGTGTGAATTTTGTGTCCTGTATGTGTCACCTCACCCCACTAAAATAAAATTTATTTTATGAGTGGCTACATAATAATGCTGACGATAGGCCCACTGAGGATACTGAGACAAATGGAAAGGTGAGTAATAAATAATTTTATATACATAATTTTATTTAGATTATTATTATATATACATATATACAAAATATTATTAAATTTATATTGTGATCAATCTTAAATGAAATATGGATCTTTAGCTTCTCCTTATAGAATTTCATTCTGGGGGGGATTAAAGATTCATATTTCATAAAATTTCTTAAAAATTCTGAAAAAGCCTACTGATGAGTCCATAGGGGTATGGATGAAACCGGTCTAGGCACCCATTATCACTATATATATTTTTACAAAATTATTTTAACAATGTATGTATATATTATTTTATATATTATAGATATATTTTATTTAGAAGTATATTTTCTTTTATATTTTTAAAAAATTTTCTTTTTCAGAAAACCTTTCTATTTGTCTCAATGTCTTTTTAACTTTCATTTTTATCTGTTTGTCAGTCTGTCTGTCTGTTTAATTTTCTATGTTTTCTCTTTGTCTGTCAGTCTGTCTGCTTAATTATTGTCCTTTATTTATCAATTTAAATTTCTTCCTTAATTTTTAATGATTTGTCTTCCTGTTGTTTTGCTTTCTTGTCTGCGTTATAATTTTTATATGTTAGTCAGCCAGTCTGTCTGTTTGTTTTTTCGTCAATTTTCATTTTTGTTTGTTAGCCTGTCTTCTTAATTATTATCCTCAGTTGCTGAATTAATCAATTTTTTATGTCTGTTTTCAAAGTTATTGGTTAAATTTCCTTTTCACTTAGCTGCTTGTCTGTCTATTTGTTTTACTATTGGTCTGTTTGTCTGCCTGTTTATTTCACTTGGCTGTCTATCTGTCTGTTTATTTACATGTCTGTTTATTTGTCTGTTCTGTCTATATTATTACGTACTTCCGATTCCAATATGTTAGGCTGGTAACACAATAGCCGCAATGGAATCAAACATATAGAAATTCCCTACGTGTAGGTCACAATTAGTAGCCTCACAGTTAAGATAACTACTGTTACGCTCGCATTATGTGAACCTTACACCCATACTCCTTATTGGTTCCTTTTCTCATAACATTAAACCAATATTCCGAATACATACATTCGAACAAGGAGTTAGGTAATTTTTGATTGAAGTAATCTCATTCGTACTTGATCCAGTGGGACTCTTTTATGACGCGTCTCGTGTTGTGCCTTGGGCTTATGAGATTTTCCGATATTGAAAATTACACGTTCTCAGAGAACATCCCCATCATCAAGAATCCGCGGTGTTAGCATGAGTGACTAGCATCCTAAACATTAGGTTTAGGACAAACTAAATTTGTTCTTTAACCCGGTTTGCCTGGTACCAATATAATAGTTTTATATTGGAACTCATACCAGGTGAATGGATACTAATGCTAACGATATAATGCATAACTTTTTTTAGGTTGTTTTGTGGTTCCCGCCTAAAATTGTTAAACAAACATTATATCACTCCCTGTTAGAATAGTATTCCAAACAAGGCTCAATGACACTGATAGAATATACCTAAATATATTCTATTCTAGGAGGATTCTTTTCTTTTTTAGCTTAAATAAGTACCCGGACCGAACCACACGTAATGAGTCCAGAATAGTTTATTAAATCTTAGAAAATATTAGAATCTTAGAAAATATTAGAATCAGACAATAACCAAACCAGTTAAAAGTAGTCCAGATAGGCACATCAAAAACAATTTTAAAATATAAAATATTAATTTCCAACAATAATCAAATGAATAAAATACTTAAAATTTTTTTAGATAGATTTATTAAATCTTATAAAATTCATAAAATATTAATATTAAAATTAAAAACAACAGCTAAACATATAAAATCAATAACACATAAAACTCTAAAATACACATAATTCAACCAACACTTATAATTAATAACAACATGGATTGAACTAATCACAACTATTAAAAACATATGAAATATGAGAATTTTTTGTTTTTAACACAAAATAACCCAAAACCAACCACCACCCTATAAGATGCATTACACAATTTATCCTTCACATTAGTATGAACGAGAGCTCTCAATTCATTAAAAAGTGGTGAATGATTGACTCAAGAAAGGGAGTACTATGTGAACCCATCCTATCCTACATTAATATGAACAAGAGCACCCAATTTTGACATAAATAAAACTACTCATTCCTATGAAAACTCACCCCATTGGACCTATCCTCCATCCTAGAGATACAGTGAAGTGATCACTACTCATTCTTATAAAATCTCATCCCATTGGACCTATCCTCCATCCTAGAGATACAGTGAAGTGATCACTACTCATTCTTATATAATCTCATCCCATTAAACCTATCCTCCATCCTAGAGATACAGTGAAGTGATCACTACTCATTCTTATATAATCTCATCCCATTAAACCTATCCTCCATCCTAGAGATACAGTGAAGTGATCACTACTCATTCTTTTAAAATCTTACCCCATTAAACCCATCCTCCATCCTAGAGATAATGTGAAGTGATCACAACTCATTCTATTTTAGAGATTATTAAACTTGACCTTCATCCTCCATCCTAGAGATAATGTGAAGTGATCACAACTCATTCTATTTTAGAGATTATTAAACCCGACCTTCATCCTTCTTATTTTATAAAATCTATCCTATTTAACTTTCCCTCCACGCTCCATCTTGGAGATAATGTAGAAAGCCACCACATATTCTAGCTCACTTCATATTAACTGTTCCCCATCATCAAGACTCTATATATAAAGCCACCACTTACTACAATAGACACAACATAATTAAACAATTAAACATAACATAACGAAACCCAAATTCTCCTACCACGTACAACGGACTATCCAAAATGACTAATACTTATAGTACGATTCCATCCGTTAGGAACCTCTGTTGATTTTCATGCTGCGAGGTAGCAGGCTGAAGCTGATTATGTTTAACCTCATCTCCACATGAAAGCGACACTACACTCGCTGACTGGCGACTAGGGTATCCTCCTTGGACTCCTGTAAATTTAATTCTAACTTTCCTCAGTGATGAATACTTACGATCTGAAGAGATTGGCCAAGTATTTATCCCAAGACCAGAACAGAAAAATAACCCATACCTATCCAAATATCCCTATTATACGTAAGACATGATAGACACGCGAAGAATTTTGATTGCTATTCATTCTTTTATAACAACATAATTTTATAATTTCATAGTTCCTTTAATACTAACTATTTTTCGAATATGAATAAAATAATAATAATATAATTTTAAATTTAAATTTTACAATCCCCCCATCCACGCACTCTTTGATCCAATGTAAATGAAATAAAAATAAAAATAATATAACTTTGTAATTCATAACTTATTATTTTTTCCTAATATGAATATAATAATAATAATATAATTTAAAATTTAAAATTTTACAATCCCTCCAACATTCGCTCTTTGTCCGAATGTAAATAAGATAACAGCAAAATAATAATAAAATAATAATAATGTAATTCAATAATTCCTTAAGTACACTAAAACCCTTGCATAGATACATTATATCTTACATACTTCGCATTCCATACCATACCACACACCCTTGATAAATATCTAGGTCACATCACATCTTCCGCACCTCATACTATACCACATGACACCACATTCCGCACCATACCATACATTGCATCTTCTATGCACTATTCTACACCACACCACATGGCCCACACTAACTGGTTTCCATAACACGCAAATTATATAATCCCTTCCGTTGTACACGATGATGCAACATTCCTAAATGAGGTCTCCGGACATCCTACTTGTCCTAACCAGTTTAGTTTTCACGTGTACTCGTTACACGAATCTTCTACTCGACATGACCTTGCGCGCGATCGGTATCGAAATCTTTCATTACAAGGTCACTTCTCTCGAGTGTATCTTTTACGGATCGTTGTATGTTGCGTCGTGATCGGTTGAAAGTGTTGTCCTTATAGATTATCGTTTGTCTCTAGTAAATCTATCGTGTGTTGTCATATATTTCATCTGATGTGTTTTATGTGGTGTTCATCCATACCATGATGTGTGATGTGTATCTTTCAATCTACCCTTCCGTGATAAATTCTAAAGTGCATACACTCTGTGTTCTATGTATGTCACCGTACCCCCTGTGTGTCACAATATACTATGCTGCCCATGATCCATATGATGTTCCATAGTGGATGCCCTTGTCAATTATATGTTCCTCCATGTCCCTAAAATATACAAAAAAGAAGAAAATTGTGTAGTGTGTGAATTTTGTGTCCTGTATGTGTCACCTCACCCCACTAAAATAAAATTTATTTTATGAGTGGCTACATAATAATGCTGACGATAGGCCCACTGAGGATACTGAGACAAATGGAAAGGTGAGTAATAAATAATTTTATATACATAATTTTATTTAGATTATTATTATATATACATATATACAAAATATTATTAAATTTATATTGTGATCAATCTTAAATGAAATATGGATCTTTAGCTTCTCCTTATAGAATTTCATTCTGGGGGGGATTAAAGATTCATATTTCATAAAATTTCTTAAAAATTCTGAAAAAGCCTACTGATGAGTCCATAGGGGTATGGATGAAACCGGTCTAGGCACCCATTATCACTATATATATTTTTACAAAATTATTTTAACAATGTATGTATATATTATTTTATATATTATAGATATATTTTATTTAGAAGTATATTTTCTTTTATATTTTTAAAAAATTTTCTTTTTCAGAAAACCTTTCTATTTGTCTCAATGTCTTTTTAACTTTCATTTTTATCTGTTTGTCAGTCTGTCTGTCTGTTTAATTTTCTATGTTTTCTCTTTGTCTGTCAGTCTGTCTGCTTAATTATTGTCCTTTATTTATCAATTTAAATTTCTTCCTTAATTTTTAATGATTTGTCTTCCTGTTGTTTTGCTTTCTTGTCTGCGTTATAATTTTTATATGTTAGTCAGCCAGTCTGTCTGTTTGTTTTTTCGTCAATTTTCATTTTTGTTTGTTAGCCTGTCTTCTTAATTATTATCCTCAGTTGCTGAATTAATCAATTTTTTATGTCTGTTTTCAAAGTTATTGGTTAAATTTCCTTTTCACTTAGCTGCTTGTCTGTCTATTTGTTTTACTATTGGTCTGTTTGTCTGCCTGTTTATTTCACTTGGCTGTCTATCTGTCTGTTTATTTACATGTCTGTTTATTTGTCTGTTCTGTCTATATTATTACGTACTTCCGATTCCAATATGTTAGGCTGGTAACACAATAGCCGCAATGGAATCAAACATATAGAAATTCCCTACGTGTAGGTCACAATTAGTAGCCTCACAGTTAAGATAACTACTGTTACGCTCGCATTATGTGAACCTTACACCCATACTCCTTATTGGTTCCTTTTCTCATAACATTAAACCAATATTCCGAATACATACATTCGAACAAGGAGTTAGGTAATTTTTGATTGAAGTAATCTCATTCGTACTTGATCCAGTGGGACTCTTTTATGACGCGTCTCGTGTTGTGCCTTGGGCTTATGAGATTTTCCGATATTGAAAATTACACGTTCTCAGAGAACATCCCCATCATCAAGAATCCGCGGTGTTAGCATGAGTGACTAGCATCCTAAACATTAGGTTTAGGACAAACTAAATTTGTTCTTTAACCCGGTTTGCCTGGTACCAATATAATAGTTTTATATTGGAACTCATACCAGGTGAATGGATACTAATGCTAACGATATAATGCATAACTTTTTTTAGGTTGTTTTGTGGTTCCCGCCTAAAATTGTTAAACAAACATTATATCACTCCCTGTTAGAATAGTATTCCAAACAAGGCTCAATGACACTGATAGAATATACCTAAATATATTCTATTCTAGGAGGATTCTTTTCTTTTTTAGCTTAAATAAGTACCCGGACCGAACCACACGTAATGAGTCCAGAATAGTTTATTAAATCTTAGAAAATATTAGAATCTTAGAAAATATTAGAATCAGACAATAACCAAACCAGTTAAAAGTAGTCCAGATAGGCACATCAAAAACAATTTTAAAATATAAAATATTAATTTCCAACAATAATCAAATGAATAAAATACTTAAAATTTTTTTAGATAGATTTATTAAATCTTATAAAATTCATAAAATATTAATATTAAAATTAAAAACAACAGCTAAACATATAAAATCAATAACACATAAAACTCTAAAATACACATAATTCAACCAACACTTATAATTAATAACAACATGGATTGAACTAATCACAACTATTAAAAACATATGAAATATGAGAATTTTTTGTTTTTAACACAAAATAACCCAAAACCAACCACCACCCTATAAGATGCATTACACAATTTATCCTTCACATTAGTATGAACGAGAGCTCTCAATTCATTAAAAAGTGGTGAATGATTGACTCAAGAAAGGGAGTACTATGTGAACCCATCCTATCCTACATTAATATGAACAAGAGCACCCAATTTTGACATAAATAAAACTACTCATTCCTATGAAAACTCACCCCATTGGACCTATCCTCCATCCTAGAGATACAGTGAAGTGATCACTACTCATTCTTATAAAATCTCATCCCATTGGACCTATCCTCCATCCTAGAGATACAGTGAAGTGATCACTACTCATTCTTATATAATCTCATCCCATTAAACCTATCCTCCATCCTAGAGATACAGTGAAGTGATCACTACTCATTCTTATATAATCTCATCCCATTAAACCTATCCTCCATCCTAGAGATACAGTGAAGTGATCACTACTCATTCTTTTAAAATCTTACCCCATTAAACCCATCCTCCATCCTAGAGATAATGTGAAGTGATCACAACTCATTCTATTTTAGAGATTATTAAACTTGACCTTCATCCTCCATCCTAGAGATAATGTGAAGTGATCACAACTCATTCTATTTTAGAGATTATTAAACCCGACCTTCATCCTTCTTATTTTATAAAATCTATCCTATTTAACTTTCCCTCCACGCTCCATCTTGGAGATAATGTAGAAAGCCACCACATATTCTAGCTCACTTCATATTAACTGTTCCCCATCATCAAGACTCTATATATAAAGCCACCACTTACTACAATAGACACAACATAATTAAACAATTAAACATAACATAACGAAACCCAAATTCTCCTACCACGTACAACGGACTATCCAAAATGACTAATACTTATAGTACGATTCCATCCGTTAGGAACCTCTGTTGATTTTCATGCTGCGAGGTAGCAGGCTGAAGCTGATTATGTTTAACCTCATCTCCACATGAAAGCGACACTACACTCGCTGACTGGCGACTAGGGTATCCTCCTTGGACTCCTGTAAATTTAATTCTAACTTTCCTCAGTGATGAATACTTACGATCTGAAGAGATTGGCCAAGTATTTATCCCAAGACCAGAACAGAAAAATAACCCATACCTATCCAAATATCCCTATTATACGTAAGACATGATAGACACGCGAAGAATTTTGATTGCTATTCATTCTTTTATAACAACATAATTTTATAATTTCATAGTTCCTTTAATACTAACTATTTTTCGAATATGAATAAAATAATAATAATATAATTTTAAATTTAAATTTTACAATCCCCCCATCCACGCACTCTTTGATCCAATGTAAATGAAATAAAAATAAAAATAATATAACTTTGTAATTCATAACTTATTATTTTTTCCTAATATGAATATAATAATAATAATATAATTTAAAATTTAAAATTTTACAATCCCTCCAACATTCGCTCTTTGTCCGAATGTAAATAAGATAACAGCAAAATAATAATAAAATAATAATAATGTAATTCAATAATTCCTTAAGTACACTAAAACCCTTGCATAGATACATTATATCTTACATACTTCGCATTCCATACCATACCACACACCCTTGATAAATATCTAGGTCACATCACATCTTCCGCACCTCATACTATACCACATGACACCACATTCCGCACCATACCATACATTGCATCTTCTATGCACTATTCTACACCACACCACATGGCCCACACTAACTGGTTTCCATAACACGCAAATTATATAATCCCTTCCGTTGTACACGATGATGCAACATTCCTAAATGAGGTCTCCGGACATCCTACTTGTCCTAACCAGTTTAGTTTTCACGTGTACTCGTTACACGAATCTTCTACTCGACATGACCTTGCGCGCGATCGGTATCGAAATCTTTCATTACAAGGTCACTTCTCTCGAGTGTATCTTTTACGGATCGTTGTATGTTGCGTCGTGATCGGTTGAAAGTGTTGTCCTTATAGATTATCGTTTGTCTCTAGTAAATCTATCGTGTGTTGTCATATATTTCATCTGATGTGTTTTATGTGGTGTTCATCCATACCATGATGTGTGATGTGTATCTTTCAATCTACCCTTCCGTGATAAATTCTAAAGTGCATACACTCTGTGTTCTATGTATGTCACCGTACCCCCTGTGTGTCACAATATACTATGCTGCCCATGATCCATATGATGTTCCATAGTGGATGCCCTTGTCAATTATATGTTCCTCCATGTCCCTAAAATATACAAAAAAGAAGAAAATTGTGTAGTGTGTGAATTTTGTGTCCTGTATGTGTCACCTCACCCCACTAAAATAAAATTTATTTTATGAGTGGCTACATAATAATGCTGACGATAGGCCCACTGAGGATACTGAGACAAATGGAAAGGTGAGTAATAAATAATTTTATATACATAATTTTATTTAGATTATTATTATATATACATATATACAAAATATTATTAAATTTATATTGTGATCAATCTTAAATGAAATATGGATCTTTAGCTTCTCCTTATAGAATTTCATTCTGGGGGGGATTAAAGATTCATATTTCATAAAATTTCTTAAAAATTCTGAAAAAGCCTACTGATGAGTCCATAGGGGTATGGATGAAACCGGTCTAGGCACCCATTATCACTATATATATTTTTACAAAATTATTTTAACAATGTATGTATATATTATTTTATATATTATAGATATATTTTATTTAGAAGTATATTTTCTTTTATATTTTTAAAAAATTTTCTTTTTCAGAAAACCTTTCTATTTGTCTCAATGTCTTTTTAACTTTCATTTTTATCTGTTTGTCAGTCTGTCTGTCTGTTTAATTTTCTATGTTTTCTCTTTGTCTGTCAGTCTGTCTGCTTAATTATTGTCCTTTATTTATCAATTTAAATTTCTTCCTTAATTTTTAATGATTTGTCTTCCTGTTGTTTTGCTTTCTTGTCTGCGTTATAATTTTTATATGTTAGTCAGCCAGTCTGTCTGTTTGTTTTTTCGTCAATTTTCATTTTTGTTTGTTAGCCTGTCTTCTTAATTATTATCCTCAGTTGCTGAATTAATCAATTTTTTATGTCTGTTTTCAAAGTTATTGGTTAAATTTCCTTTTCACTTAGCTGCTTGTCTGTCTATTTGTTTTACTATTGGTCTGTTTGTCTGCCTGTTTATTTCACTTGGCTGTCTATCTGTCTGTTTATTTACATGTCTGTTTATTTGTCTGTTCTGTCTATATTATTACGTACTTCCGATTCCAATATGTTAGGCTGGTAACACAATAGCCGCAATGGAATCAAACATATAGAAATTCCCTACGTGTAGGTCACAATTAGTAGCCTCACAGTTAAGATAACTACTGTTACGCTCGCATTATGTGAACCTTACACCCATACTCCTTATTGGTTCCTTTTCTCATAACATTAAACCAATATTCCGAATACATACATTCGAACAAGGAGTTAGGTAATTTTTGATTGAAGTAATCTCATTCGTACTTGATCCAGTGGGACTCTTTTATGACGCGTCTCGTGTTGTGCCTTGGGCTTATGAGATTTTCCGATATTGAAAATTACACGTTCTCAGAGAACATCCCCATCATCAAGAATCCGCGGTGTTAGCATGAGTGACTAGCATCCTAAACATTAGGTTTAGGACAAACTAAATTTGTTCTTTAACCCGGTTTGCCTGGTACCAATATAATAGTTTTATATTGGAACTCATACCAGGTGAATGGATACTAATGCTAACGATATAATGCATAACTTTTTTTAGGTTGTTTTGTGGTTCCCGCCTAAAATTGTTAAACAAACATTATATCACTCCCTGTTAGAATAGTATTCCAAACAAGGCTCAATGACACTGATAGAATATACCTAAATATATTCTATTCTAGGAGGATTCTTTTCTTTTTTAGCTTAAATAAGTACCCGGACCGAACCACACGTAATGAGTCCAGAATAGTTTATTAAATCTTAGAAAATATTAGAATCTTAGAAAATATTAGAATCAGACAATAACCAAACCAGTTAAAAGTAGTCCAGATAGGCACATCAAAAACAATTTTAAAATATAAAATATTAATTTCCAACAATAATCAAATGAATAAAATACTTAAAATTTTTTTAGATAGATTTATTAAATCTTATAAAATTCATAAAATATTAATATTAAAATTAAAAACAACAGCTAAACATATAAAATCAATAACACATAAAACTCTAAAATACACATAATTCAACCAACACTTATAATTAATAACAACATGGATTGAACTAATCACAACTATTAAAAACATATGAAATATGAGAATTTTTTGTTTTTAACACAAAATAACCCAAAACCAACCACCACCCTATAAGATGCATTACACAATTTATCCTTCACATTAGTATGAACGAGAGCTCTCAATTCATTAAAAAGTGGTGAATGATTGACTCAAGAAAGGGAGTACTATGTGAACCCATCCTATCCTACATTAATATGAACAAGAGCACCCAATTTTGACATAAATAAAACTACTCATTCCTATGAAAACTCACCCCATTGGACCTATCCTCCATCCTAGAGATACAGTGAAGTGATCACTACTCATTCTTATAAAATCTCATCCCATTGGACCTATCCTCCATCCTAGAGATACAGTGAAGTGATCACTACTCATTCTTATATAATCTCATCCCATTAAACCTATCCTCCATCCTAGAGATACAGTGAAGTGATCACTACTCATTCTTATATAATCTCATCCCATTAAACCTATCCTCCATCCTAGAGATACAGTGAAGTGATCACTACTCATTCTTTTAAAATCTTACCCCATTAAACCCATCCTCCATCCTAGAGATAATGTGAAGTGATCACAACTCATTCTATTTTAGAGATTATTAAACTTGACCTTCATCCTCCATCCTAGAGATAATGTGAAGTGATCACAACTCATTCTATTTTAGAGATTATTAAACCCGACCTTCATCCTTCTTATTTTATAAAATCTATCCTATTTAACTTTCCCTCCACGCTCCATCTTGGAGATAATGTAGAAAGCCACCACATATTCTAGCTCACTTCATATTAACTGTTCCCCATCATCAAGACTCTATATATAAAGCCACCACTTACTACAATAGACACAACATAATTAAACAATTAAACATAACATAACGAAACCCAAATTCTCCTACCACGTACAACGGACTATCCAAAATGACTAATACTTATAGTACGATTCCATCCGTTAGGAACCTCTGTTGATTTTCATGCTGCGAGGTAGCAGGCTGAAGCTGATTATGTTTAACCTCATCTCCACATGAAAGCGACACTACACTCGCTGACTGGCGACTAGGGTATCCTCCTTGGACTCCTGTAAATTTAATTCTAACTTTCCTCAGTGATGAATACTTACGATCTGAAGAGATTGGCCAAGTATTTATCCCAAGACCAGAACAGAAAAATAACCCATACCTATCCAAATATCCCTATTATACGTAAGACATGATAGACACGCGAAGAATTTTGATTGCTATTCATTCTTTTATAACAACATAATTTTATAATTTCATAGTTCCTTTAATACTAACTATTTTTCGAATATGAATAAAATAATAATAATATAATTTTAAATTTAAATTTTACAATCCCCCCATCCACGCACTCTTTGATCCAATGTAAATGAAATAAAAATAAAAATAATATAACTTTGTAATTCATAACTTATTATTTTTTCCTAATATGAATATAATAATAATAATATAATTTAAAATTTAAAATTTTACAATCCCTCCAACATTCGCTCTTTGTCCGAATGTAAATAAGATAACAGCAAAATAATAATAAAATAATAATAATGTAATTCAATAATTCCTTAAGTACACTAAAACCCTTGCATAGATACATTATATCTTACATACTTCGCATTCCATACCATACCACACACCCTTGATAAATATCTAGGTCACATCACATCTTCCGCACCTCATACTATACCACATGACACCACATTCCGCACCATACCATACATTGCATCTTCTATGCACTATTCTACACCACACCACATGGCCCACACTAACTGGTTTCCATAACACGCAAATTATATAATCCCTTCCGTTGTACACGATGATGCAACATTCCTAAATGAGGTCTCCGGACATCCTACTTGTCCTAACCAGTTTAGTTTTCACGTGTACTCGTTACACGAATCTTCTACTCGACATGACCTTGCGCGCGATCGGTATCGAAATCTTTCATTACAAGGTCACTTCTCTCGAGTGTATCTTTTACGGATCGTTGTATGTTGCGTCGTGATCGGTTGAAAGTGTTGTCCTTATAGATTATCGTTTGTCTCTAGTAAATCTATCGTGTGTTGTCATATATTTCATCTGATGTGTTTTATGTGGTGTTCATCCATACCATGATGTGTGATGTGTATCTTTCAATCTACCCTTCCGTGATAAATTCTAAAGTGCATACACTCTGTGTTCTATGTATGTCACCGTACCCCCTGTGTGTCACAATATACTATGCTGCCCATGATCCATATGATGTTCCATAGTGGATGCCCTTGTCAATTATATGTTCCTCCATGTCCCTAAAATATACAAAAAAGAAGAAAATTGTGTAGTGTGTGAATTTTGTGTCCTGTATGTGTCACCTCACCCCACTAAAATAAAATTTATTTTATGAGTGGCTACATAATAATGCTGACGATAGGCCCACTGAGGATACTGAGACAAATGGAAAGGTGAGTAATAAATAATTTTATATACATAATTTTATTTAGATTATTATTATATATACATATATACAAAATATTATTAAATTTATATTGTGATCAATCTTAAATGAAATATGGATCTTTAGCTTCTCCTTATAGAATTTCATTCTGGGGGGGATTAAAGATTCATATTTCATAAAATTTCTTAAAAATTCTGAAAAAGCCTACTGATGAGTCCATAGGGGTATGGATGAAACCGGTCTAGGCACCCATTATCACTATATATATTTTTACAAAATTATTTTAACAATGTATGTATATATTATTTTATATATTATAGATATATTTTATTTAGAAGTATATTTTCTTTTATATTTTTAAAAAATTTTCTTTTTCAGAAAACCTTTCTATTTGTCTCAATGTCTTTTTAACTTTCATTTTTATCTGTTTGTCAGTCTGTCTGTCTGTTTAATTTTCTATGTTTTCTCTTTGTCTGTCAGTCTGTCTGCTTAATTATTGTCCTTTATTTATCAATTTAAATTTCTTCCTTAATTTTTAATGATTTGTCTTCCTGTTGTTTTGCTTTCTTGTCTGCGTTATAATTTTTATATGTTAGTCAGCCAGTCTGTCTGTTTGTTTTTTCGTCAATTTTCATTTTTGTTTGTTAGCCTGTCTTCTTAATTATTATCCTCAGTTGCTGAATTAATCAATTTTTTATGTCTGTTTTCAAAGTTATTGGTTAAATTTCCTTTTCACTTAGCTGCTTGTCTGTCTATTTGTTTTACTATTGGTCTGTTTGTCTGCCTGTTTATTTCACTTGGCTGTCTATCTGTCTGTTTATTTACATGTCTGTTTATTTGTCTGTTCTGTCTATATTATTACGTACTTCCGATTCCAATATGTTAGGCTGGTAACACAATAGCCGCAATGGAATCAAACATATAGAAATTCCCTACGTGTAGGTCACAATTAGTAGCCTCACAGTTAAGATAACTACTGTTACGCTCGCATTATGTGAACCTTACACCCATACTCCTTATTGGTTCCTTTTCTCATAACATTAAACCAATATTCCGAATACATACATTCGAACAAGGAGTTAGGTAATTTTTGATTGAAGTAATCTCATTCGTACTTGATCCAGTGGGACTCTTTTATGACGCGTCTCGTGTTGTGCCTTGGGCTTATGAGATTTTCCGATATTGAAAATTACACGTTCTCAGAGAACATCCCCATCATCAAGAATCCGCGGTGTTAGCATGAGTGACTAGCATCCTAAACATTAGGTTTAGGACAAACTAAATCAGCAAAATTATGAAGAACTAACTCAGAATACTTAAATATATATACCTTAATATAAATAAATATATATATATAAATTACTAAATATCTACAGGTAAAAACCCATAAATAGTCCCAGATACTAACGAACATTAAAACGAATATAAGTAAACTATACTCAAGTTAATTATAACACAAAAAATTTTTTATTGAACTGATTGAATGACTCACGATTACAACCATCTTCATTAAACTGATGAAATAACCCTTCATTAAACAATTTATGATAACTTCATTCTCAAAACTAATAACTAATTAAAAGAAAGAACAAATTCCAACATGTTAGGCTGGAAACTAGAATAGCCGCAATGGAATTAAATCTAATCAAACTATAATAAAATCCCCTATGTGTAGGTCACAATTAGTAGCCATACAGTTAAGATAACTACTGTAACGCTCGCATTGTGTGAACCTTACACCCATACTCCTTATTGGTTCCTTTTCTCATAACATTAAACCAATATTCCGAATACATACATTCGAACAAGGAGTTAGGTAATTTTTGATTGAAGTAATCTCATTCGTACTTGATCCAGTGGGACTCTTTTATGACGCGTCTCGTATTGTGCCTTGGGCTTATGAGATTTTCCGATATTGAAAATTACACGTTCTCAGAGAACATCCCCATCATCAAGAATCCGCGGTGTTAGCATGAGTGACTAGCATCCTAAACATTAGGTTTAGGACAAACTAAACCTGTCCAAAAATGTGTTACCATTTCAGACAACAAATACAGCAGGTCATCGGGAGGCGAAATTGCAGTTCCGGAGTTAAAAATGGAAGATTGCAAATTATTAATTATAAAAAAATATGTAGCCTTATGAAAATTAAATGGTTTTTAGAGGACTTTGAGCATTCTTTTTATTACTTTTGTATTACCAGTGTGAGGATAGTGTTCCCTTAGTTTCCGAGATTTAAATCTCCCGGTGTGAATTGTGCCTAAAAACCGCTGAGGCAAACTGCGTCCCAGCAAAATAATACACAAAAAAACCTCTTTCAGGTTATATCTTAAAAAAGAAAGAAAGAGTTGCTTAAGTGAAACTGACTTGCAATTCATGCGTTAACATTTTATTTTAAATAACCCGTTTTCCATCATAACCGACAATTAGGGGAAATTCGTATGGCGGCATCTCCAAATTGAGGGGAGCGGGTCCCTTGCGAATACGGCCGGAAGTGTCATAGTTAGAACCGTGACATGGGCAGTAGTAGCCACCTCTAATTACAAGCTATTCTGGTTGCTCGACTCGTTTCTACAATAAGACATCAAAAGGCTATTAGTTACAACAATTTCTCAATAACGGCTTTAATACCAATTTACCTCATGGCACAGCCACAGAACCTTCGGTGTTGATTTCTTCACCGGTCCTGTGTCGGATGAAGAGTGGCTTACCACGCCATTTTAATGTCATCGACTTGCCTTCTGGGATGTCGGCGAGCTTGATTTCAATCTTAGCCAAAACATCAGCCGAAGCGCTCATCGAACTAATCAGCTGAGTGGCCACCGACTTGGCCGCATATGCTGTTCCGACCGTGGTAGCACCCATGATGAATGGTCCCGTGTTTCAGCATCTACGAAATGAAAACAGACATAAATTTATTGGCTTTTGATATACATAATCTACTTACACTCTTACCATAACTGACACCGGCGACAAAAAAAAGTCCTCCCGACCTTTCGTTCTTCAGCATGGCCGCCATAATACTCATCGGCTGCGCCGCACAGAGTATCGTACGTCTGTCGGCTGTTGTTTTCGCGTCATGCGCACAGAATACCGCGTTGCTGATCGCCCAGGCCTCTTGTACGTCTGTCGGGTCTCTTGTGTCTTGGCCCGATAAACGATTCCAGCCTTTTCGTCAATGCCCTCTGAGACGCCGAATACATGAGCAAAGCCTTACAGGCTGCTCATCTCATTTCGCTCGCGCTTCTTGTCGCGATCCTTGCACGGCTATAGAATATCGCATGGTGTCTTGGCCCGATAAACGATTCCAGCCATTTCGGCAATGCCCTCCGAGACGCTTCTGTCGTCTGTAAAACAAGCATGAATTAAAAAACATTTCGCAGAAACTTTTTCGTAACTCACTTGGGTTGATAGCGATCATCCATAGGAAAACACCGGGAGTCATGTATACTGAATAAAGATTTACGAATTACCTCGATGGTTTTCAATCGACCAGACACATCTAATTCAGGACTATCCTTATACCAGGCAGCCGATAGGTTTCGGTTAACAATTAACGAAAACGACACAGCATCTAAAATGTTAACATCGGAACGTAGGTCGTAGTCGAGATCTAAAGAAATATAAATGTTTCAAACTTGGTGGTATGACGTTATGTATTTTGATCGGTCTACCTTGAGTGCTTTCTTCGGGTCTGCTACAGTAACAGTCGATAGCTTCATATCTTTCAATTCTAACTTAATCTCGTCTAAAACAGCTGGTGTTCGTTCATCCTAAAACACAATCATTTTCACAAAAATATTGAAGATTTCTAAAGGGTTGAATTTACATCAGGAACTGCTACTTCGGTGGTTACATTAGTAATCGACAGGAAACCTAAATCCAGAGCGATGGCCTTCAACGTTTGTGAGTCCACTGGTACAATAATGATGGGCGCCTTGATTTTAATATCAAAACGAATTCGTGTTGCTTTCGCGTATGCATCCACCAAATTGTCTTTATCCGCACCAGCAGCTGCTGCGCTAGCACCGGCTAAATCCTGTTGAGCCGCTTGGAAGTTGTTCAAGAATGTCTAAGAAATCAAAAGCATTAACTCCGTCCCTTGTAACATAATTAAACTACTTACGAGAACCGACGTAACGAACCAATTCAAGAACACAACCCATCGTGACTTGTATTTTCGTATCATCCGAGTTATAATTGGATGTTTCATCCAAATTGAAAATGACTACTTGAACGTTTAACGCGTTATCGCCAATAATAGAAAGGATCTGAAATTTGATATTAGAAAACACATGTTCGTTCGCATATGTATCGCACTTACATTTTTATGAATCGTTTTAGGGTTTAAGTCTGATATCACGCAGAGTTAGGGCTAGCTCAGTGTATGATGATTTGATTATGACTCCAGCCTTAAAGCTTTTCACTTTCAATTCGGTGATGGGACGCTTTCGACATGTTATAATCACCGCGAATTGATCCATTATGGCGTTCACCTTGATTTTGATGCTGTCTACAACTTTAGATGGCCGGTTTCCTGAAAGTGCGTAAAATGCAAATTCGTAATTTCAAAATAAATAAAGCCAATTTTAAATTAACTTACGGGAACCTTTACTTGGTAGCTTTAGAGCAACTTCTGGCTCCTACTGAATCACTTCCAATGTTTGCTTCAGTGCTCCTAAAATAGTTTCGCCTTCACCAGCATCTCCTACTCGGTCTTTAGATTCTTCTTGCGATTTGAATATCGCCATCTTTCTTTGGAAGTCTGCTGCCAACTGTAAGAATTTTGAAACTGTTAACATTTGTCGATGGGTTCTAAATTTTTGTTATTCACCTTTAATATATTTTGTATACATTCTTGGTGGTGTGACAACCAATTTCGAAAATTTAAAATCAATCGATTGTTCCGTTGAATTGTACTTGGTAATGAATTCGGGGGATATTTTGTTAGCCTATCGAAACATTAAACAAAGTCGTAAAACAATTTAAATAACTGGAAGTTCGAGCTACAAACATTTATATATTCAATGGCCAGGAGATCTTCTGACTTTGCCGCAAATCTGGGAGTATCGATAATCGGAAGTATTGTAACCTTATTGTCGAATCTATCATAATGATTCATCTGGATAGCTCCCAACCTGAAAAAAAAAACAGACGATGTTGAATGCATGATTGTTTCATTTGCTTACGTTTCGTAAACTTACTTGACACTAGCAATCATTTCGTATGTTCTCTGTGCAACATGAGCTTCTAGCTTAACAATTTGCAACGATAAAATCTTATCGTGATCTGTCGACTCTGCCGGCGAAAGGGTATTTTCAAAATTCGCAAACTCATCCATAGGCGTTTTGAAAAGATCCGAAGTTGGAGTTTCCTTATCACTTCCACTTCTTACTTTGTATATGGACACCTTGATTTCTGAAACAAAAAAAGAAGAAATGGTTAATGGAAAAATGTCTTGGACTTTAATAATTGATAAATTGTATTTACCGCTCAAAACAAACTGAGCGTCCAAATCGGTGTATTGAACGATTTCTTCCGCCAGATCAACACCAGTTTGTACAGCTTTTTTTGCCATACAACGCTGCAGCCAGTAGGTATCAATGTCGAGCCAGTGCAATCCTTTTTGACTTTTCGTCAGGTTGCCGTACTGCAATAAGATTGAACCATTATAACTCTTCTGTAACGAATCAATTGGATTGACTTACGTTCTCCGTATGTGTCCTCCCCATCTTCATCACGCACTTCACCGTAGTCTTGCCTCTCGGACTCTTTAGACTGCACATTGATGCCATTCGTTTCATCGATCTCCTCTTCATGTCTAGCTGAAGAGCCTGTCGATTTCACATGATGCGCACAGAATATCACGTGGCTCACCTTCAGCGTTTCTCGAATGAAACTCAACAGAACCTCGTACGTCTGTCGGTTTTTTGCTGAGGCAGCCAATAGCCATCAATGTCGAGCGAGTGCAATCCTTTTTCCTTTTTTAAGTTTTTGTCCGTGTTACCGAGCTGTAGTGAGATTAAACGGTTAGAATTCTTCTGGACGGATGAATTATATTGACTTACGCTTACGAAACGGAATCCGTGATTTTATTGCTCAAATTCACGAGCAAATCTCTCATCTGCCACCAAGCCCCAAAGGGCTGTCGATTTCCCACTTCTTTCAACCTCTCGTTCTTCAGCACCAGAACCTACGCCACACAGAATATCGCGCGGCTGAATTGCACGGGTGCACGACACACATTTCAAAATGAGCATCGTCGCAGCTTCACTTCGCACTTTTCCAGAATGATATGGATGCAGACATGTGACAATGTTCCCTGTCCGCCGACTCGATGAGGTCCTGTTCCAACAGGCAGTAAAAGCCGGGAGGCCGCGAGAAAAACAAAACACGAACCACACACACGTTTTGCACTTTCACAGCGCTGCGGAACAGAATGCTCTTTGACAAGACTGCTTGACATGACAACTTTGACGTTTGCGTTCCACCACCACACGGACTGAATCCTGCGTCTCCGACGTTCAGCAGGTGTTCAACAAAAACACAAATTTTTAGCTTCCATTCACATGAAGCGATTGACATTTTGGAATGTTAACAAATGACTATGTACACACATGCGCGCCTTCGCCACAAACTGGTGAGTTGTTGACATGTTCAACATTTGCAATCACATTCTTGAATGCCTTTCTTCAGCGCAGGCATCTCAAGTTTTCAATTCTAAAAATCACGAAGACGAACGAAAATTGAAAGGGTCTGGATAGGCCCAATAAGAAACAACACCGCTCTACTTCCACAAAATGCAAATTTTGCAGCCACAACAACCGTTAACCTTCATCAGAATCAGCAAACCGCCACCCCCATTTCCCGTCCAAACAGGACGAGAAATGTAGGCTTGGGTTGGAGAAAATTTAACAAAACCTGCTCAACAACCCAAGCCCGCTTGGCTGTGAAGATCAAACCTCCACAGACCAAGTCCCACCGCAACCACGCAGCCGAGTGCGTGGCTTCCTGTTAATGTTTGAAAGATCTATATAAGCAACTTGAATTTTCCTTTTTTTTATGCGAATCATGGAGTAAGTGTAAATTTACCATATTTTTGTCACTGTAGTGACTTCATTATCTCCTCCAAAAGCAAATATTACAACCGTAACTAATATTAAAACCATTGACAAGTACCTCCGGTCACGGTTTAAATTCCAGCCAGGAGCAAGATTTTTTTTTTAATTTTAATTATAGAATGTTTGAGGTCGGAAGAATCAACAAATGGCTTGCCTGCTACTTGGCGAACAAGTAGTATACATGACATTAATTTACCTTTAACACATTTTGGCCCAATGTTCTAATAATTGCAAAATTTGCAGTTTTAATATATTTCTCAATCAATCAGCAAACATTTTGTAATATTTTTTATGATGTTGGATTCTTTGTATCTCGGCTGTGATGTAATTGCGTAGAGGAGACTGCCATGTCCCATTTCATTAACTCAGTCAGCGAATTTCGCCGGACCTTTCGAGCTGAAGAGCTCCAAGAGTTGATGACTGTAAAAAAACACCGAGAAGTTTTCCCTTAGGGAAAAAATCTTAGATCATGTATATGTCTACGTTATTGCTTACAAAATAATCCACATTGCATCAGCCGTTATCTTGTCACTCGAGAAGCCCAAAAATCCTTTAAACCCGATTACATACAGTACCCCAAATATCGACTTTCGAACGACAACCATAATGCCCATTCTCAGTTTCCTTAGAGAAGTGTTCTTTTTGGTGGTACACGTACATAATATCCTTTGAAAACCCAAAATGAGCACTTTCTTCCAAGTTTTCCTATTTTCCGACTTTTCCGGAGGGTTTTTCCAACATTTTTTTCCGTAAAAACCTTCTCCTGGTAATTGCAAACAACTGAAAAAAAAATTTCAACCAAATCAGTCCAGCCGTTCTCAATTGATGAATTACTATACATTTTTTTCGCTCCATTTTTATATACATAATATATAAATATATAGATATAGATATAATATATAATTATATGATATGTATATAATTATCACCAGGCTAAAAAAAATGTTTTGGACACTAATAAAAGAAAAAAATATACGCTGCTGCAGGGACTCGAACACGTTGCCCTGCGCACCAAGCTTGGCGGATATCCAACCAGGTTGGCGGATATCCAACCAGGCTACATCGACTACAGGTTGAGACGATAAATTTAGCAATCATCACATGATCATGTTTGAACGTACGTACTGTACAACCACTGCTACGTACTGTTTCATTTCAACATTCAACGTTCAGTCGCTGTACAACCACTGTCAACCAACGTCGATTTACTTGCCACCATCGGGGTTGGCATAGCCGAGTAGGTTAGATGATAGGTGTTTGGTGCATGGGTTGACGGGCTCGAGGCGCCACGTGGGCGTTATTTTTTTTTTATTTAGTTACCTGAACATTTTTTTGATTTTGGTAATCATACTGAAGATATACATGTTTTACATGTGACAAATTCGAAAGTGCACGCATGCAATGGAAAATTCAATGAATACCTGCTCGCTAATTGCAATTGAGCCAGACAAGGATAATCTATACCAATTTTGATGAAAATCGACCCAGGGGAAGGTTATCCCAGGTAGTGGTACTGCCAAATCTAGTTACGCCGTAATCTCCAAATATGTTTGGAACTTCTCATACTTGTGTATTGTTTAAAATAATAAAATATAAAACATCCGGATAAATATTAATTTTATATTGCTGTTTTTACAATGGTCAATAGGGGTTTGTGGTGTGAGAAGTATGAAATATAAGCCATAGTTTCAAAACAATTTATATTCCGTGTAAAAACGGCATCAATGCATGTAGCATTTCGCGTTGTAGAAAACTCAAATTTATTGTTCATTTCTAAGTTAAATACGTACTGTACAACAATGGTTACGTACTGTTTCATCTTAACATTCGACGATCGAGGGTAGCATCAAGGTTAAATTTCAAAAATTTCACGTAGGCATTGCCATTAATTTCAAACAGAAGCTCTTCAACTAATGATGACGATGACGACGACGACGACAATGGCAATTATGTTCTGGCTGCATGCACCGACCTGTGCGAGATAATCTGTGATGATTGCTAGATTTACTTGCCATCATCGAGGTTGGCATAGCCGAGTAGGTTAGATGATAGGTGTTTGGAGCATGGTGTGACGGGTTCGAGGCGCCGCGTGGGCGTTATTTTTTTTTTATTTAGTTACCTGAACATTGTCCATTGTAAATACAGCGATATAAAATTAATATTTATTCGGATGTTTTATATTTTATTATTATTTTAAACAATACACAAGTATGAGAAGTTCCAAACATATTTGGAGATTACGGCGTAACTAGATTTGGCAGTACCATCACCTGGGATAAAGCTGGATTCAACCTTCCCCTGGGTCGATTTTCATCAAATTTGGTATAGATTATCCTTGTCTGGCTCAATTGCAATTAGCGAGCAGGTATTAATTGAATTTTCCATTGCATGCGTGCACTTTCGAATTTGTCACATGTAAAACATGTATATCTTCAGTATGATGATTACCAAAATCAAAAAAATGTTCAGGTAACTAAATAATAAAAAAAAAATAACGCCCACGTGGCGACTCGAACCCACACCATGCTCCAAACACCTATCATCTAACCTACTCGGCTATGCCAACCTCGATGATGGCAAGTAAATCTAGCGATCATCACAGATTATCTCGCACAGGTCGGTGCATGCAGCCAGAACATAATTGCCATTGTCGTCGTCGTCATCGTCATCATTAGTTGAAGAACGGAACGGGCAACGGAAGAATGATATTGTGTGTTCGGAACATTGTGGGACGTTGGTTGACAGTGGTTGTACAGCGACTGAACGTTGAATGTTGAAATGAAACAGTACGTAGCAGTGGTTGTACAGTACGAACGTTCGTACGTACGTACATTCGAACATGATCATGTGGTGATTGCTAGATTTATCATATGAATCTGTAGTCGGTGGAGCCTGGTTGGATATCCGCCAAGCTTGGTGCGCAGGGCAATGTGTTCGAGTCCCCACAGCAGCATATATTGTTTTCTTTTATTAGTGGCCAAAACATTTTTTTTAGCTTGGTGATAATTATATATCATATAATTATATATTATATAATAACATAGTAAAACACGTGTGATTATTTTAAGGAAATTAGGATGTGTACGTTGGGTTGTTCCGTGACAAAATGTGACATTGTAAAACATAGCGAAAACCTAACGAAGCTTTAAGTCAACCTTTCAGTGGTTTGATCATTGTTAAATTTGGTATACATTTTCCTTTGATCGCCCTTACAAAGAATCGACAGTCACTGCTGAGTTGCGGGAATAGCGGTAAATTCGTCGTTGAAGCGAATGAAAAGTTATCTTACAATTGGTTCTCTTGGCTCCTCTGTGGAGCGATTTGGATGAAACTCAGATGGAAGTTAAGTGGTGCGATCCTTTTTATTTTGGTGTCGGCACTTGTTATATGAAAGATGACCGTGGACAAAAAAGGTCCCTTTTTCTTTAGGAATGCATTATAGTCGATATGCATATCAAAATACAGTATTCGGTGAGGTACGCCTTTCAAAGCACCACAAGCTCATTTTGGGTTTTCAAAGGATATTATTATGTACCACCAAGAAGGACACTTCTCTAAGGAAACTGAGGATGGGCATTATGGTTGTCGTTCGAAAGTCGACAATTGGGGTACTGTATGTAATCGATTTTAAAGGATTTTTGGGCTTCTGGAGTGACAAGATAACGGCTGATGCAATGTGGATTATTTTGTAAGCAATAACGTAGACATATACAGGATCTAAGATTTTCCCCTAAGGGAAAACTTCTCGGTGTTTTCCTGGGAATATTACTAATCCGAAAAATTGCGGTTAGGGAATCATGCAGCGAACGTGTTTTCGGAGCAGAATACAATTAGCAGAGGAGTTCGCCACACTTCCGGACAACTGAAACTTAGAAAATATACGGTAAATCTAATTCCAGATTGTATATTTCTGCGAAAAAAAAGCATTGAAAAAATGTTTCTCGATAAAAAATTGTGAAAATCAAATTATAAACGATATTACTTGATTGATTATAATGCTATAGTCCATGCAGCCTGACAAGATTAAACCCTAAGTTCCTTGCCTCCTTATACCACTCAATGGCATCGCGTTGCTCGTCCTGCTGTGTAAGCACATCGTCCGTTCTAGCATTAATGGGTCAGCCTACAAACAAATTCCACTACAAAAAAAAAACAAACATTTATTAAAGTAATATAAGGATTGCCTAAGCTTGTGCTCATTAGTCGATACTAATTAATATCTGAAATTGATATATTGATAAGGATACTGTTAATTTGCATAGATCCAATTAATATTGTCAAAATGGTTTCTATTTTGTTTTCAAAACGTGTAATAGCTTAGGTATATTTAATTTGCCACTTGGACTGAGTGATTAGCCTCTTCCATTTTATTAAAAAGTACTAATACGTTAGACTAAACGAGTTGACATTTTTGGTCATACGCATCGTCTTCAATTGTACGATCTTCATCAAACTTGGTATGCAAGATCTTTCGATGACCCTAAGAAATATGTAATCGAAAACCACTATTTGATAGTTGGTGATCGAATTTTGCATTTCCAAATAAGGTCCTGCTTTATACGTGAAAGACCCATTATCTAGGAGTCGGAAAATTATTTCCTATAAATGCAATTGTGTAACATAATACATAATTCGAAATTAAACTTGTTGAACTATACGTTTATCGAGAAAAGATATAGAAATAAGTAATATAGTCCGTGTCCCGCTATTGGAAGTTATACTCTCATGGGAAATGTGCGTTTAGGAAAGTTAGACTGTATACGCTGGGCACATCGATTAAATAGATACATACATATTAAATATTTTTATTTGTTGTGTTTTTATTGCATTATGCAATACGGACAATATAAGGTATTGTATGGAAAAAATCTCTACTATTATTTGATTCTTTTGATTATTTGAAATCTATCTGGCATTAAAAAATTAAAAACGGTAATATGAGTTTTAAGAGACGAGTGTACGCAAAAACAAACAACAGGGAGGGGATACTTCAACAATAAATAAGAGGGGAGATGCTATCATTCTTCATATATGAAGAATTCGCTATATTTACTACAGTAAATTGAGAAAAAATGATCACTTGTTTTTAATAAATCGATAAGCAACAACACAAGCATGTCATGTATAGTCCATAAAGGCACGATTCAATTTATTGAATTAGTAATTATCAACATTCGGCTGTATGCAAATCTACTAATAAAACTCGAGAACAGTATTTTACTTCATCATCTCTTGTACTGTGAACTTAGCTATAGATGGTTTATTTTTTTCGTGGACGGATGTTTCTAAGTCTACAAGAAAGGAAATTAAAACATAAAATACAGTAAAACGTGCTTATAACCTTCACGCCTATAAACTTGAAATGAAATATGAAAGGAAACGATAAACTGTTATCAAATTCCTTTTAACTTACAACCCGGAATCTCTTGATTTATTCAAGAGTTGCTGAATTGAAACGTCATATTTGTTTTATTTTAGGAAATCAATTTTATTATGGAAATATTGTTTGCTTCAATTTCTTTTTAAGCAAATAACAGTGTTTTACTGTACTTGTAGAAGCAAAAAGATGAATCACCACAATAAAATGGATTAATGTGAGTCGGAGCTAAACGAGGTTCCAATGACAATTCAATTATCTTTTGTTAGATGAAGATAAGGAAAGATCTCTCGTTTCAGGATCTACGAAAGATGAAAACGGACATAAATTTATTAGTGTTAGCAAATCTTATGCATACTCTTGAAACTGACGCTATCTCACCGATAAGCAGCAGTTTGCTGTTCCGATAAGTGCTTCAAATTTTCACAATTCGGCGATCCTAAATCCCACAAATACAGCCCCTCATCCATAAATTCCGAAAGAAAAGTATCTTCAAACGGCAAGATGATTTGACTTAAATATTACAAATGGTTCCTTTTCGAGGGATCTGCTAAAAGTAAATACGAAGATAAATTTATTGGCTTTGTGATATGTATCAGCTTAGTGCATGCTTACCGTAATTCGTACGCCTGGATTCTTTGGAAATTGACGCCGGCGGCAAAAAGAGTCCTCTTAGTCTAGACCTAGATCATAAGCAGCAACTGGTCGGAGCTTAACGATAACATTGTGTGTAAATTGAAATCTGTACTCCCAGGAAATAGAGCCTGTGAGTCGGAGCTAAACAGGCTTCAATAAAAATTCCATTGTCTTTTGGCTAGATGAAGATGATGAATAATCCCTTGTTTCAGGATCTACGAAAAATTAAAACGGACATCAATATATTGGCGTTTGAAATACATAATATGCTTACATACTTACAGTAAATCGTATGCATATTCTCGTAATAGACGCTTTCTCGACGATAAGCAGCAATTGGCCACCCAGACAAGTATGTACATGAAACTCTTAGGCTTCATGCACACGACGCGAAAACGGCTCGCAAGCTCGACACATCGAAATGCATTGGCTCTTATGGGAAGCTCACGACAGGACAGCGAGAGCCGTGCCGCTGTCAAATCACTACTAGCGAGACGTGTTTTCAGATATCGTGCACCACAATCCGCAAATTCACGGCTCGCGATCGCGAGCCGTGTTTTGACTGTGCATGGCTCTCGCTTGCTGTCGCTCGTCATGAGCTTCCCATAAGAGCCAATGCATTTCGATGTGTCGAGCTTGCGAGCCGGTTTTCGCGTCGTGTGCATGAAGCCTTACAGTTCTACGTTCGGAAATCCCACAAACGCATGCTCTTATCCAGAGATCCCGATAGAAAAGTATTCTTCGGCGAGGTACATTGGGAAATTACATTTTGTGGGTTGCCCGTGAAGTAGCTACAAGCTACACAACGTAGGTACTTCTGGTCACGGGTTCAATTCTGGCTAGGGGCAAAACTTCTTTTTATTTTTTTTAATGACGAGATACATAACAATATTATTTTTTATTGTTCCCAAGAAGTAGCTTAGGTATTTGTTATCATTTTAGCTCAAATACAATTATTGGATTTGTGATATAAGCTACATACATGTTACTTGTCCCATATATTAATGGTGGAACTTATGAAATTGGCGACTGAAACGCAGAAAAAAATAGATAGATCCTGTTACAAAGAGAATCCAGTAGGGAAATCCATAAAAATGAATGAAACTTAGTTTAATTTTCATACTTTTATATCACTTATGCCAAATTAATTGCCTCATTATAATCAATTTTACAACTAGTAGCTTTCAAATACTTTAATAAGATTCGACGACGTATTTTAATTAACCCTCATCCATCGGCAGATTTTTACAACGCTTGCCGGCGGCAAAGGTACACCTGTACCTTAGTACATTTTGTATGAAAATCTTCACTATTTGTATGAATTTTGACCGTAAAACCGTTATAGTATGTTGACTAGTCACAAATTAGTAACTGTTTTTGCCGAAGTGAATGTTTTAAGAAGTTGGGTTTATGTGGATTTAATTTTTGGAGTGGGTAAATTTAAGGAAATCTAAAATTGATTTACAAATGAAAAGTAGAAAACGGTTCAAATTAAGTCATTAATGATTTTAGAAGAATTTGGTATGTTTGATTTGCGAATTGTGGAGTCTTAGGTTAAAATTTACCCCCCTGCCCCCACTATATTATTTTGTTACTAGAACCCGTTATCGCTTACGAAAAAACGTCAATAATTATCACATTCTCGTTATTTTCCATAAAACAACAATATTTGAAGCAATAAATATATTGGAGAAATGAGTAAATGTGTTATTATACGAAAGAAAGGTCCTGTCAAGCAACAAGCAAGTAGAGTCGGCTAGTATAATTTTCAGTCTCTATAATCTTTGTAAATCTAAACTCAGGCCAATTCCTGTAGTAGAAAAATATCTAAAATTTTAATTGTGATTGTTGTTGGTTAATTGTAATATATTTTCTCGTATATGTAATAAAATCCAAGGATCGATTGAAAAATTAAAACAAGAAACCGAAGACATGTGGCATATTCTATAGCAGTTATCGTCATCTATATATGGTACCGACGCGACGTACAATTCAACCAAGTGTATGTAGGTACCACCCAAACATCCATTTATAAATTTGGTTGGATGCATCTGCTGGTTTTCAGCTGAAACTTCAAAAGGAACTCGGGTGGAGGTCCCGAATTACACAATTTTAGCATTTATTACAAACCTGATTTTCACTAGATGTTATGGGGGAAAGAAGGCGTAATATATTGTATTGGTTGGCCCAAGCCATTACTTAAAAAAGTTTGCTATGCCAGTAAAAGTCTTCAGATTAATGTCAAATAACCAAAAACCGCTGTATGAGTTAGATTAGTCCTTATAGATCGATATCTCCAAGGACCTTGATCATTACAAATAAAATTCATGAATCAAATACTTCTGTACATCACTCGATTCTCAACTTATTGCTGCTATAATAAATCTCTCTAAGCATGAGCATTCACCAAAAATATTTTATTTTCGTTTTTTGTAAATTTTCTTTCATACAAAATATATGAAGGTACAAATGTACCTTTGCCGCCGTTAAAGGGTGTAAGATTAATTTTGCTCCCTAACTTGGGGATGGGTGGTCACACATTTCTGAAATTTGGAATACATATTTTAAACTAAAATCGTAAAGATGTCAGAAAATTTCAGCCCGATCCGACCCATAGCAAAAAAGTTACGGTGTTTTAAAAACGAAAAAGGTACACCTGTACCTATCCCGCTGGATGAGGGTTAAGGCCTCTCGGGGTAAAATGTCATCAATCATTCTCATTTGCAAACATGGAATTTTCTTGAAATTAGTTTTTACACATACAGATGTCTACACAGTTTCCAGAAATTACACGATCTAGACCTCTAATAGATTTTGTCTAAAATAAATAATAGCTTATATCCAAGATTATTGATGAACTTAATACTTCTCCGCTGACATACCTCAGTAGTTATTGAGGGCATTGCTCGGATGATTGGGCAATGATCCTTTCTAATCGACAATCGTCCATACACTCTTTTAATAAATAACGAGTAGAATGGAAAATCGAATACAGCGTTACAGCCCTTAAATAATATTTTTAATATACTTAGGGGTAAATCATAAATAATACCACTACTATAACCGTGTTTGATGACTATGCAAGCCAACAAAATTTTAACATCTAATATACTTAAAAGAGTTTTACTTATGATTATAGAGACCGGATTATAAGCAACATAAAAAGGCTGAAAAATGCATACAAAATCCTTAAAATATGCAACAAAAATTGAAAAATATGCAACATAAAATTGAATTAAACCTGTGTTATTCAGTATAATTATTATTAGGACAGAAATCTTTATTTAGTTGTTTTTTAGTAGTGATCTACGACAATTGCTCCAAATGTTCGGTAATATGATTGTGTTTCGAAAGCGTGGCCTTAAAAAAGGAGCGTCCAGTTTCGGGCAGACCTGTTATCGATGATACTTTGTCGACTCGAAATAAAACCAACATTGTTATTGCGCATGAAATGTCTACATGGCGTGGAAACTTTTGTGAGAAGTGAGAAACAACGTGCCAATTCAATTTCATTATCAGCAAAATTTTGATATAATTTATATGGACTCCACGTGATATCAGTTACCTTCCTTTAATTGTATTTCAACATGTAAATACATATGTAGCTATTTACTAAATATGCAACATCAATCATACAATCACTACAATATGTTAGAATGATATTTTATTAAATAAATAATGCTTCCTAATAGAATTATGCTTCAATTCTTTATATTAAATATAAAATTAACTCAATAGGTTATAATATGTACGAGTAGTACCTCATCATAGCGACAATTGGAATCATAAATCCTACAAATAAAATCAATAAACAACGCGACGACGGTTCTTACAGGTGCACCTAAGCCCATACTAGCTACACCCCACAACATTTCGAATTCGAGAAATAAGTTCTGTAAATGCATACACAATATTAATATAGGTATACATTACTTCTAAATCTAAGGGTATGTAACACTAAATTTCAGTGTCCAATTGCACGGAAATGATGGTTTTATTTTATTTTTTTTACCAGAATGTACTCGGTTCAGTGTGCATCATGAATGAAGAAAATCTGGAAAAAATGTACCTACATACTTGCTACCTATACAACCTCCCAGCTTTTGCACGCAGAATAGCTACTGTTCACCATTAGGTCAAGTGTACCTCAAGATTTCATCTTGTTAGTGATAGCTTTGTTATCTTTTCGAAAAGGACTAAAGAAGCTTCCATCTTTACGTAAAGGAAGTATGCATGAATGCTTCAGAGCAAAGACTAACATAGAGTTAAGTACACCGAATCGTAGGGCACTTGAATACATACTAGCGAGCAAGAAGTAATCTAACAAGCACACCATGCATACTAATAGTGTAATTCTTCCCAGAAAAACACGACAAACTGGAACATACTCATATGTTTCATGCATTGCATTCCCATTAATGTTTTCTAAGACATTATCCTTGGTCAAGTATTTCGGTCAATGTTGGTAACATCGGCAGTAGCATACTCTCGTAAATGTGTTTATACCTTGGTAAATAACCAGACACATTTTGAAAGAAAAAAAATGGCTGGAGCCGACACGGCGACAATAAAAAAATTTAGATATCTAAGTTGTTCCAACAAACCGAAAAGACAACTATGCTGAATACGATTTTTCTAGAACAGGATAACTTGGCTTCCATGCGAATTTGACAAGATGGATGGAGTTTAAGTTTATTTATTTTTATAAATTGTACGCATAAAAGAGGTTATTATCCAGAAGTTGATTCAATCAAAGCGACAACATGAGATTATCTCTTAAGACAATTTTCTCCAAATACATATTTTGTTGTCGATTGTGAGAGGCGTTTTGTAGAGTTTAGTATATATAAATTTCATATTTAATATTTCAGGATTATTCGCATGTTGAAATGCGAAACAATTTACACTACTTAAAACGCCCTAGAATTTATCGTATGTTTATTTAAAAATTAAAATATTGCATTGCATTAGTTCCGTTTATTTTCTTGCCGGAAGCGATCCATGCTCGTATGTCGCCAATTATTAAAAAAAAACATAGATAAAGTTAATATGTTGTCACATACCAAACTCAACTTAAGTCTAACAATTTGCTTGCTGTTGTGTCTTCTTCCTTTATTTGTGAAGAATTGCACTCAATTTTTATTCTACAATAGGTTCGTTTTATTGCTACATACCGTGTATAATTTTGGGTAGCAAACTCCAAATGACACTCAGGTAAGTTTTACGCGTGCCACTAACCTGCACGGGATAGAGTTTAGGGGAATCAAATGTAGATGCATGGCTAATGCATAGTGTTCTCAAAAGGACGACATCCATATCACACTTTCGATTCTTAGCGCTGCCTTCTTTGCATCACTAAAACTGTTGGGGATAGTATGGTCGAAGTATGTAGGTACTATACTAGACAGATACGTAACATTTTTAACAAGGCAGGCTAAAAGTCTTCAAGGCACCCTTGAAAAGTTGATGGGGGTGCGATATTGTTTTGCAAACATTTGTTGAAATGGCAATAATACCGTGGAAAATAATGAATCCATGTGCCAGTTTTTCGCAAATTAAGAACGCAACATTATTACATATACACGAGAACATGTTCATATTTTGTGTTAATAAAAATGTTCACTTTCCCTTCAGAGCCAAACTAAATATATATTACAATAGCTATGAATTGTACATAACATAATTTAGCAGGGTCATGGGATGCGAAAGAAACACCAGTTCAAAAGTGTGCTTAAAATAAAGAATACACATTCAGACGGACCTTAAAAATCATACCAAATTTTGTTTCGCACTAGTCTCTGCTTAAAAACTCAATTTGGGAAGCTGCTGAACAGTGTGCCAGACCGATAACTGTTTTTTTCTATCGGATACTGAACAGAATAATGCAGAATGTCAAAGACAACAAAAAAATCCAGAAAAAATTGACTCGTATCTGTCATTTTGTCTAACGTGATTGTCAATCAATGTCTGTCTGCAAAGGGACAAATTATTAAAAAAATACCGTTTAATTCTGATGTAAAAACCATTTTTTAAGAAAACATTCCCAAATTACCAATTTTGTGTACGGAGAAGCTTAGTAGTATTACATACTATGGAGAGCTGCAACTTTACAAATGGTTTAATATTGTAATAAAACACTCGCCAGAGCAATTAATAAATTGCAAAGAAATGTTTAACTTGCACCTTATAGCGTAAAATTCAGCTATTCTGATCCAGATCTTTGATTTAATCCGAGTGAATCGATTGGTGATGCCTGATTCGTAAATATGTTCGCAATTTTCACAAAAAGATAACTGCAGATCTATTGAGCGAAAGAACATTCAATAGTGGCCAAACCATTATTTTTTAACTAGAAAACGTGAAATCAAAAAACAGCCAGCCAGCCGGTAAACTCTTTTGTCCGGATAATTGCTCCGCTATTTTCCTTGCATGGCACATTTTCTTTGGTTTTCAAGTTTTCTTTAATAACTCAATTCAATTCCAATTCCTTCAAATATGTACTTTTAAAACATGTTGTTAAAACAGAAGATTTTCGCTTCTCTTTCTCATTTGTGATCTGCTTTAACCCGGGAACACTAATGTGAGTCATTTTGACGTATACGCCACGAAATTCTATTTTTCGTAGAAAGGCCAGTACGGCCACCGGGTTCCCCTACCCATGTATTCCTTGAGAAACATGTTCTCTACAGAATTTCGAAGCAAGCGGACGGTTCATTTTTTATGGTATGCAGCTATTCGTGTTTGTCTGTGACGTGGTTAGTGCTAAACAGACGTTTTTTGTGAGTCAAAATTACTCACGTTAGTAATCACCACATATATTGTGTACTTTACTTACACATGCACTCTGTTTCTCAATCACCCCTTCCGGTTCTAGGATTTTAGGAGGAAGGTACATATACACATATGTAGGTATTAAGATGTAACCGTATTAACAAAATTGCTTATTTAATTTACCATAAAACCTTTGAGATATGTATATTTTAGGAATTTTCCAGGATGAAAGTTGAGCCAACAACTTTATCGCCATTTCGAGCTTATAAATATTAGGGACTAAAAAATGAACATTGTTAGTATCCCAGATGGCATTTCAAAGTTTATTGTGACAGCCTTATGGCAATACGAAAAGACTAAATTAAATTGAGTAAACAAATTTTGAGGAGTATTGTATTTTTTAAATTTCCTGTCACATGAGCGAAACGTCTATTTGTTTTACTTCTTCGCACTTATATGAGCTGGATTGGAATCTTTGTATACGCAAAAATCACTATATCATAATGTAATCCACTTTTTCTGTTTCTACTACTACTGCTGATAAAATAAATACAAAATATGTGCAGGTTTCACGATATATGTTACGTATACACATCAACACATCTAATTATGAGCACATTCGTTATTCTCACTGAAAGGGTGTTGTCTGGTTTGGAAAGCTTATAAGGTCGTCCGACACGAATAACATGGAAATAGTAGGTAACGCATAAAAAGAAGTGAAAAATACTTACTTTCCAAAAATGAAAAGCGACACATAACTTGCTGCAATATTCTAGATAGAAGAAGAAAGCTGTCCCCATCCGTTTACAAAACCCCGGACAAAGTGCCAAGCTGGCTGCTACTTGTTTTGTTTGCAGATACGGCGATATATAGCCGTTATAAATCAAAATGAACGAATTACAACGTTAACTTGAAATTTTTTTCACGAGATGTGTCATTTCCTTGGGAAGTATTTTGTCGTAGATTTACGATTTAGCTGGAGCCTATTTCAGAGTGTGTAGGATCATTTTTAGATAATGGGTTCCCCATTCTCGAAGATATGTATACAATCAACTGAGCGAGAAATCCTTGAGAAAGAAACAAAAAGGCATATAAATTTAAGGGAATTTGAATGTTTTTCAAATGTTCCAGGTCGATTTTGGCGGTTATTACTCAATAGTACTCCTTATAAAATCCATATTCGATCTTAGAACCAATTTAGTGTAAAATTTAAGTTGGTGGCCAATTTGTTATGGACACAATACATTTTAATTTCCGCTTATATCCTACATTTGTTTGGGTGATTCATAGAGTTATAGAAAAATGGGTATAGGCGAATTATTTTATATTGTGGTTAAAATATTTCCCCTAGCTATAGGCATTGACTTAGCAAGACTCCATTTAAAACAAATGTGGCCTCAGCACAACAGCTCGAATGACCGCAAGGAAGATAAAATATTTTATCCGACAGATAGAAAACACCGGGTTTTAAATTCGCTTGAAAAATAATATTTATTATAAGTGTGTTTTTTGTTATCCCGTGTGTAGATTTGGGTAACGAAACTTCATATAAAAAAATTGACAGGTAATATAATAATATGTAACTACAAGAAATAAAAACAAAATGGGAAACTTAAGGTGAAATGTTATAAGAGAGTTTTAGAAGATAAAACTTGATTTAGATACATTGTCCATCTGCAATGCAGGAACTTCTCACTATTGATAAGTTAAGTTTTATTTTGAGTAGGACATAAATAAAACACGATTCCAATGAATAGAATTATTGAATTGATATATGGACGGCGCGAGGATGTGATTCTGTCAATGTTAAAAGGAAAAAAAAACTATTTGTATTACACATATCATATGAGTGAACGTACCATGTACCCCACAAGGGGTTACGGTACAGAGAAGAAGAAGAAGACACATATCTATACATCATTGGTTCCTAACCTTAATGCCTCGATTGCCTTAATTTCAAAATATCAGCAAAAGGGAGCTCGCCACCCCCTGTACGTCCTAAATGGCGTTCTCACCAGAACTATCTAATGTTAGAGGCGCCCAAATGTGCTTAACCTGTTCCCATTTTGTTAAGCGATATGTAACAAAATAATCACATTCAGTTTTTGGAATGAATGAATGAATGAATAAACGCAAATGTCGGCAAAAAAATAAACGTGGGACATTAAGAAGACAAATTTAGCATTAGACATGACAATACCAAAGAAATGCAATAACTGACAAAACTAAGATGTTAGCAGGGAGGCAGGTTCGGGTCGAAAAAATAGGGCCGTCATGCAAAAAACGAAATGGATATGTACAACCATTATAATTATGGAGGTTATTTGGTCAATGGTCAATTTTTGGAAAGGCACCATAATGCATGTATTTCATAACATTTATAAGGGGTAATCGAAAATATTACGAACTCTCTAGTTTTCCACTTATCAAGGTATCGAGCTATCAAGGTTTGACTTTAGTTAGTATATGTGATATAGGTCTATTCTGTACTACTTTAACATGCGAAACGGTATTATATAACGCAGCTTGAAGTCGGCAAAGATTTAATATACGTATAGTGGTTGTATTCCTAGCGCTTCTGAAGTAATAAGGAGCTTCACCGTAAAGAGCTTATAGTCCTTGATCAGGTCTGAAGACGCTTTGATATTCGCTAATGATATCTTCTGCGTACGGATTTATTCTATTTCCTAGAAATTTTGATAAAATCAATGCAAATCTTCCATTAACTTATACATATATGTATTGAAAAGTCATTGTACCAAATCTCAAATTCTCGAATATTCATACATTTGTATAGTCATCTTTTTTTTTAAAACTAATAGAAATTGGCAATAGATACACATTATGTATATGTAACACTACACCATATACCAAAAACATTAGTGAGTTTTAACAAGTCGTAAAGACCGTTGCGGTGCACGACTCGGCAGTGTAGTGAGCAGTTACAAAATTGAATTGTAAGTGCATCGAATTCACGAAAACACGGTTATTCCTATTGGATACAACTGCAAAGCAGCATTTCAATTTATATTTATCGTTTTTAGCGTTTTTAAGTCTTACTAAAACCTCCTCCCCTATTATGTAAGTAAAACAAATACATAAGTATCTATAGATAGAATATATTCTAATCATGATAATACGGAATCATATGTACAGTATGAATATAACATGCTCTTCTCGTCGCCAAATTTATTCTTTGTCACTCGTAATTATTCCACCTCTCTTGATAAGCTGCGTTAAATTAAAGTTAATCCATTCCAGATTAATGGTCTGACGTAACATTGACTGAAGTTATGAAGCGTTCGTTACGCAAAAGGATTACGAATTTGTGAGTTAAAGTTTGCACAGAGTTTCCAGAAAGGATTCAGGCTAAATGGATAGAGCATAGTTTTACTCTCGAAGTACTATCGCATTGGCATCTACATACCTCCATTAAGCCTTTTAATGCCACTTGATAGGTTGTATAGGAGAATACATAGTACATATGTATGTATCTTCTTCCGCAAGTCTACATCGTTTTCCAACTACATACACATTCTGAATACAGATGTCGTATATTTACATTATGTACAATATAAAAATATATCAACATAGCGGAAAATAAAAATATAGCGGACAAAAAAAGATGGAGATATCATAGAATGATGCATACAATCACATTGCCCGTAAGCTCAACTTGACACAATATCCTTGCGGATATGTAATGATTTTATTTCATCTTTCATAGTTTTGCTTTGTCATCGTTTCTCTTTTGCATGTATGTATGTATATACGTACATATAATTTGCAAGAAAGCGAACAACAATACCTTATGTATACCTAGTGCTGATTTAAGACAGATTTTTGTCGCCTTAAACTACATATTGTTAATTCTTTTTTGACTCGGGTAGTTTTTTTGTTAAGAAGTTGACTAAAAGATGAGAACCATCTAGACATTAAGATATGTAATCTCCAGGACTTCGTAAGTATTTTCTATGAGTTATATTTTGAAGCAAATATGTATTTATAACTTAAGAAGGTTATTAACTTAAGGTCCATCTAGATTAGTCGCCAAATGGCTGCGCGTCAAAAAATTGGCATTACGAACAGCCATTTGGCTGCTACTTAGCATCTACACTAGCAGCCAAATGGAGACAGAAAATGACATAACCAAAATTTCATTTTGGTGGTTTTTTTAAATATCAAAATCGGACTCTGCGCGTTTGAATTATTACACGGCCATTCAAGAATTACTCAATTTCACACAAAAGAACAAACTAAAGTTCTAAATTGTCACTTTGAATTTGACAAGCGGTTGTCAAAGCCCTTGGTTGAGTTGCCATATTGAATATCAAAACTGGACGCACACCCAAATGGCGATCAGTTTGGATGCAAATACAACAGCCATTTGGTTGCACTTGACGCCATTTGGCCACTAATCTAGATGGACCTTTAGAAGAATCTTTTTTTACATGTGATTCTATACGTGACGGTCCTCTTCTGGAATTCCAGTGCACTTAAGTAAAAAAGCTACAAGTCAAGTGACATCTAAGCTAATTGGACACACAAGTTCATTGTTCATTGAGTAACATCAGCACAAGAAGCTTGTAATCGTTCCAGGAGGCTAGAGATTATCTTATCCGAAGTTTCCTATTGTAGCGCTCATATGCCATACTTTACAAGATTACTATACATAATGGAACCGAAAAAATTAAGTATGCAAAGATAACCATACTAACTTTAACATACATAGAATAGTCCTAATAATTTAAAATTAAACCAGAGATGGGTAATATCCCAAGCAAGATAATAATACGAATGTGACTATCCTGATCGTTTTTATGTGTTTTATTTTATAAACAAACCTCCCGATGAATCACGCAATAGTTCAGATATTGGAAATCGGATATCACTTATATTGGAAACAGATTAGACTCGTTGAATGCTTCCGAAGAAAGTAGCACAATGCATTTTAAATTGCTGACATATTTTTTGCTGTTGCAGCAGCAGCAAACTTGTCAGCCATTTAAATGGCATTGTGCTGCTTTCTGCGGCAGCATTCAACGCGTCTAATCTGTTTCAAGCATAACACATCTGCGGCCTTAGTCCAATGTTCGACTGTCGCGCCAGTTGTACTTTTTTAGGGTTTTTTAGATTTTTTTCAAAAAACCCTTATGAAATCGATTTTGTCCGTCCGTCCGTCTGTTCACTAAATAACTCGCGAACGGCTCAACCGATTGTCATGAAATTTGGTAGGAATATGTAGAATGGTTACAGTCTTTGGCACATATACCTTAGAAGTTGGTAGGAAGAAGATAACAGGGTGTCCCGAACGTTTGAAAAAAGTCGACTTTTTTAGTTTGTATCGGAGATTGACGTATGGGTATTTAAATCAAAGATCTAAACGAGTACATCTCATATCAATAAAAATTTTCCAGTTTCGAGTAACGGTAAAAAAGTTATTGGCGTTTAAAGTTAAACTTCCTTTTCGAGCTCCGTTTTTCTAAACCGTTATAGGGATCGATATGAAACTTTGCACAAAGATTGGTCTGTATGGCCTTATATACGTTAAATATTAAGACTGTTGACTTTTGCTATGGAAAAGAAAATAACAGTAAATTTGTAAAATTTCAATTTGTTCGTGTGTAGCCCCTTTTAGGTTTCCATATATGGAAATTCTGCTAAGGATTTTTAGAAAATTTCATAGGGAATATGTCTACGAATTTTCATGCGAATAACTGTATCCAAACCGGAAATATAGCCAAGTAAGTATTTAGTAAGGGCTTTTCACAATGCAAGGGAAGCCTCTTAAGCATTTCTTCAATGCATATCTTTTAACTTGATGAAACAATGAACATGGAATTTGGTGGAAATGCATAGAATGGCAATAGTGTTTGCCACAAATATTTTTGAAGTTTGTAGGACCAAGTTAACAGGGTGTCCCTGAATAGCTGAAAAAGTATAGGTACTTGTTCAATACTCATAAGAAAACTTGCGTGGGCTCTTATGTCAAGGGACACAATGGAATCATTTAATATAAGTTGCTTTTCCTTGATTTAAAAAACAGTAACAGTAGATTTACAGCTAATAATTCAGTTCATATATAAAGCCAAGCCATCCTTACGTTTGCCTGAGTTTCTTTTTGCTCAAAGGCCATCAGAAATCTTAAATCGAAAAATGCCTGTAGATTTGCCTTGGAGTACTTTTATACAAACTGGGTAAATAGTAAATATATTCGCCTTTCATTCTGTTCCACCTTTAATTAGACCAATCCAAAAATAGATTTACAGAAAGCATTTCATTAATGTTGTGCACAATTCTTATCTATTGCTTATAAAATATTGGTACAAAAAATATTCACTATGCATCAAAATTCTAGAAAACCCTCGTATTGCGGGCGCAGCCCTCTGTACGCCGGTATTTTTACTATGTGAAATAATCTGTGTCTGTATACATATTTTTTTTTTAACTCAGTTTTTGTTCCAAAATAGTTATAAAGAGGCAGATGTACATGCAAAATATTTTATTTTATTTTGTAAACGCCGTATCAGCGTAAATGAAAAGAACCGGCGGTTAGGGAATCGGAACGTCCGCACAGTTTGGTAACAGACGGAGCAGTTTTGTTCTATAACTCCACCCAACACCGAACTATGTTTACATTTTAAACGTATTGATGCTCTTGATGCTTGATTTTGATGCTATATTTTTGTTTTTGTTTTTTTGCTCTAAATTTCGAATACAAATATTTACACATTTATGAAGCGATCAATCACTATCCTCGTCGATTTAATAGTAACTAAAAAAGTATTCCAATCCAAGCGCTTGTTGAACTGAAGCATTTTGCAGCCATAAATCCACAAAGCACATTAATCCAATCGCCAGCCAATAAATTTCCATCATTTCACTCCAGCATGCCAATGTGGTTGAAATAACGCGCACCATAAATGGCATCATAGGATTGGGAAGGTCCTTGCTCTGTCCAGGCAGGAAGTCTAGGACGAGGAGATAAATGACCTTGAGCAATAATCGAAAATCGGAAACCCGTTTACAAATCTGCTACAATCAGATGATAATCGCTCGTCAATCAACGCCTTTCTGTAGGCCCTCTTTCATTTTTCGCCACATCAGTTTCCGATGGCTTTGATTTAAACAAATTGCCCTTTGTATTCGTTGTCGTATTATAAACTTCAGGTGTTAACCGACGTTCCAACAACGAGCGAACCGTTCTTGCCACATCCTATGATCTATGTATATTTTAGAGTGCTAACCAGGAAATGTATATGCTTTTGAATCGATTTGACAACAACTGCTATGGGGTCTATTCAGCGTTCATTTCCTGCATAAGATATGATACAATATCCTAAAATTATAATAATACATACAATGATCAAAATATTGGTTACATTTCCACCCAAAACAATGGTGAAGTTAAAATGTTAGGTAGAATGTGTACCTCCTGAAAAAAATGAATCCACCCAGTTCACTTTCGACAGACCACGTTCAACCAGTTCAGCGGTAGGCCGCTGATAAATAATGTGGATACATATTTCAAATTATGGAAGCAGCACCAAAATGTTATATGTACCATCATCACGACTAAAATATAAATTTCGCGAAAGACGAAGACGATGTGGAGCCGCTTCCCATTCCACGGAAGGTAGTTTGGTATCATAATTTGGCAAATGTGATATATTGATAAATGGGAGTGGGATGGCAGTGATAAATTATGCTTGGTGGCTGGGGTTCGAACCCAACAATTGATGCCTATTCAAGTTGAACGCAGCCTAAGTTTCAAATATTAAATGAAAAAGTTTAGAATATATTCTACTGCGCTCTTAGAATGACGAAAAGCAAGTACATAATACATTATTATTGGAGACAACACATTGCCATACGAAATTTTTCATTTGAATACACACTCATTCTGGTACGATAAGAAATGCAGAAGTATAGTCTATAATTTTAACGTTTTTTTTTCTTTAAGAATTCGGGATTTTCCACATTTATTTTGATAAACCGGCGCGTCGGGGTTGATCTCTAATCTCTTTCCTTTTGAGATCAAATTTTGAGTCAAATTCAGGGATAATACATATTTTATTTTAAAGCGGATAAAAAAACAAAACGCTTTATATTTTTTTCATGGCCTGTAAGTTGCTTATCGAAAGTTGTACCCACATTTTGGACTTGAACTGGAGCAGCCGTGAGGATCACCTGACGGTATCTTCTATACCGGAACTGCCATCTTGATAGACAAGCCGAGCTGCAGAACCTAAGTCCCACCCGAGTCCACAATTTCATCCATGGCCACTGAGAATTGACCTGTTGTTGTTGCTATTATCGTAATGCGTAATACTTAAGGTCCTTAGCCATTGACAATTGGAAATTGGTTCAATTTAATCAGCTGATAATCCGACTTGTATATCTAAATGGCGTTGATAACAGGCTTGTCTAACATACGGCCCGCGAAGGCTTTTGTGCTTTTTTTTTTGCAAAAACATTTTATGTGGAATAGAAAAACAAAAATTATGGATGGTACACCAATCCCTAAGTCACAACCAAAGTGTGTTATTATGGCTAATGTATGAAACGTTTGATAAGGCTCGATTCTAGTGTAAGCTATTCATATACAAAAAGGAAAATGACTGTGACTGAATAGTGTGGATCGACCTTAATTATGTGTCTGGTTTATGGGATGTGGCAACATGTTATTATTCTAAATTATAACTGCTTTTCTAGTTTATTTATGACAAAAGTGATATATGTAAGTAGATGATTTCTTTAATGTACACATTTATGTCAAAGTTCAATGATTTTTATATCCTGTACCCTTTGGGATGGGCTTTACGATAGAATATCTTCATTGCATTCACAGATCTCTCGGCTCTTCTTCGACACAAATACATAAAAAAATCAAAAAAATCTCTGGTTATGTGAAACTTGAGATATGAAATTTCATTGGCTTTCATTTCAAATGTATACAAGGATTAAACATGACCCCATTCCCAAATTCAATCTGAAAATTTTACGATACTGAGAAGTTGAACATCCATCACTTTAGCTTTTATCGGTCGACAGTTTTCAGTAGGTATATATGTACATCCCGAAACAACCTGAATCGTGAATCAGGCGAACACGTGAAATCGATAGAAGCAAGGGTTGTACAAGCGTTGCTTTTCTATTATGTATGATTTACGCGTTCATAGACTTTAAGACACTATTCTTCCATACTCAATCATTTTTTTACGATTCTCTTGGATGTAATGGTGGTACCAGAGAACGATAATAATAATCAGCTTTTGATTCAATTTTTTATATCCAAAGCGTTAGACTTGTATTATAGATATACAGGGTGCTTATTTTAAATATTATTCCATATCAAAACAAACATCGATTATTTTTTAATCAGTTATTGAAAATATGTAACATTTAACAAAATGACAAAGCAAAGTTATAGCTCCAAAACTCCATTTTAAAGTAACAAGAAATATGCCGAATAAACGCAATAACTTTAAATTGCTCAAATCGACAGTATACGAGTATTTAGACAATTTTGACTGTTTAAAGACGTCAAATACACAGAAATATGTCCATGCCTCCTTAGGACATGCTAAATTATGATATACTGTTTCGTATACGGTAAGCAAGCGAATTTTTATATGGAATGTTAAATTATGTCGTTTTATTTCCAACGACTTGCTAAAACTCTCTTATATTTGGTAAATATTTTATACAAAAAAAAATAAATATCAAATAAAAAATTTCAGTAGTCTCTTTTAAATTGGAACTGGAATCAGAGTTCGGAAGAGAAAATCCATCAGTATCCAATTAGAAAGAAGATTTCAAACATCTGATCATCTCAGTGGCGGATTTACCAGTAGGCTGAGTAGGCTGGAGCCTAGGGCGGCAGATTTTACAGGGGCGGCAAATTTTTTTACGTTAAACACATTAAAAAAAATAACAGGCGCGACAATCCAACATTGGTCTAAACATATTACATACACATTTATTACAGTGGAAACCGAATTCCCAATACGAATTTCAATGCCCAGATATAGCATTTATACTTCTCATGATATACGTTTTGGGAGCAGTACATATGTGAAGTGTGTTTGTACCTCAGTGAGCTACAAAAGTGAAGAACTGTTTATCACGTCAAGTTTCAAACACCAGGAACGATTTGTAATATTGTTTTTGTAATATAAATTGATAACTTTTAATTCAAAAATAGTTAATCGCCTCTTACTAAAATTAAGACGGCCGATTTTAAAAGGGGTTTCAAGTATGAAAAGTGCAGCACTTCTACTGAATATCTGGGGAGGGAAGAGATTTATTTTTGTAGTATTTTGATCCTTCAGCAACGGCTGTATGAAGACTTATCTTTTTATTGTACGACCAGACATTTTAAAATCTTTAACTCAATCTTTAAAGTTTGCAGTAAGCTAATTTAATTTAAAAGATTGTTCTCCCAAAATTGTTGAATCATGCTTTGGAAAGAAATCACACTAAAGCAAATTTGCAGATTCATTAGATAAAAGTACCGTTATGAAATTGGTTTTTACAATATTCAATTAAAAATCAAAAATCAAATTTCCCAAAGATATAACAAGTGTATCATAGAAGTGACGTTGATATAAAAGTATTTGAAACCGGTAAGATACGGTTTCAATGAAATTTCAAGTACGTACAGTGAATCCCCGACATTCGCGATCCCCTCACTGACGAATTCGCTTTAGCTTCAGGTTTTGCGACACTTCTTCAATATTTCACATTTCCGTTATCCAATACTTCATGTTTGGGCGCCAACACAGCTCCAGTCTGGTACGAAATGGTGGATCCATATATGCTTCTTGTACGGTCACCAACTGGGGAGAAAAATTCCCTTCAACATGACCTAATACTTACTTGAAGTGGTCACACGATTTCATTTGTTGGCAGCCTTCTCACAAGCTCATTTATGATATGCGCTTCACCTCCTCTATTTGGATCGACTTCGATTCGTTAATCAGCTACGAAAAGAAAAAGATCATGGACTTTTGATGATCAAGCAGTGCGTAAGACCGGGTCGCAGTCCTGCTGAAACCACTTTGTTTAAAGTTTGTCTTCTCAATTCAATTGAAACAACTGAAGCAATTCATCAGGGAATAGATGGGGTGAAATAAAGTTTGAAATGTTTCGAAGAGTGCAAGGAAACAAAAAAGATCCCCAAAAGGTGAGTGACAAGCTGCCCACTCTAAATACTCGTATAACATTATTGATATTTTATGAACATTTTAAACAAGTCCCACCGCTATCCTAAACACCGTACCCCGAAATTCGCGATAGTTTCGTGGAGCGCATCCCTCACGAATTTCGGTGGATCACTGTAGTTTCAAAACCTCATTTCAATTTTTTTAATTACGTATGTCAATTTTATTGATTGTGTTTTTGATCAAACAAATTGTACCATAGATTCTATCAGTATTGTTGCAACAACAACGCATTGGTCTCGGCGATGACACGATCCAAGATAGAGCTGCCTGTAGAAATATGCTGAGAAATTATCGCCAAAAGGGGCGATGTGCCTACACCGCAGGTCGAGCAACGCGGAACCATGGAGCGGTATAAAGAACGAGGCAAGGAAGAAGAAAAGATTCTATCAGTATTGCTGAATTATGCATTTAAAGCGTGACACTATGAAGAAGAAGAACGTACCCTTCAAACCGACTTTCCAACCAATCAATTTTTGTATCGCTTTTTTTTTATATATTTATCTATTACATAAAGTTTGAAGAATGCTCAGGACCCACGAAGTGGAAGCACTCATCTATTAAAGTGCAAAGGGGAAAGTTGAGAATAAATGAAGGTCAATTAGCAATATTCTCGTAGAGCCTGGTAGGGGCGGCAAAATGTAACAGCCTACTAGCGGCAAATGTGCAGATCCGCCACTGGATCATCTGGACCATCAGGTGATAAGCAGAGGTTCCGACCCCGACCCAAAAATATAAGTTTATATTTTATATTTTCTCTGGCACCTAATGCATTTTACAGAGGAGCATATAGAACACGAATCGAATTTTCTTTGGTATATCGTATATTTCTATTTGCATTTTTTAACTTCATAAAAAACACTATTTAGTCAAATTTTTAATGAATAAAGTGTGTTTCCATATTCAGTATCTTTCATGTAAACATTTAACTTTCAAGCTATGTGCTATGGGATCAACTCAACAATCTAAAATTGCTTGCGTTGTTAATAATAGGTACAGGAAAAAATATAGTTAATTTGATTTAAATCCCCCTTCATTTAAACAAATCTTTCGGGTTGTTTTAATAATATGTATGTAAGTCATCACGATGCTTGTCATTACTTCATCTCTGTTTTTTTTTAGCCGAATAGTCAATTCAACCAAAACTTATGTTTACACAACAATTACACAATTCCGTTAGTACGGCATTAGCGAGAGAAATTTACTAAATAAACGTCCTCAAAACGTTTGAATTTGAATATTTATATATTTCGGTACGGCAATTTACAATCCTGTCACCCACCACCATTATTTCGCATTTGCATGAATAAATATTTATAGAAACAGTTGCGTTGCCTTGTAGACACACTTCATCCGTCCACATTGCAGACTTCTCAATAATTGAGAAATGTTGTCGCTTCAGCCCTAGATTGTGATTGAGATTTAGGTATGTACATATTAAATAAATTCATCAACACAATATTTCTTCGTAACTTATGTACGTTCAAATTTCTACAAAACTAATAAAATCAACTATCACTCAGAAAAATGAATCCTGTAAAGTTAATAATTTCTGTGCTATAAATTGACCAGAACCGCAAATGACTAGACTTCTTCCGAAAATAAACCAGAGGTACATTGTATTGTATGACGCCTTATTGTATTAATGGAAAATCAACATATCCTCCGTAGACGAAACGATTGTTTTATTATATGGAAATTATCCTATTAATTTAATAACATACTCATATACTATTGAAAAATAACTAGCCAATGTATTTATTTTTAAATAAAAGGATATATAGCGAGTAAAAGTAATGATTCCTATATTTTTAAAGTAATCAGACTTCTCCTTGGTTTAATGGGGTCTTCCATTGAAATTTTTCGGAGCGCACATATAAGTGCATATTTTTTGAATGTACATAGCTATATTCTTAGTAACTGCTTTAATTTATAGGAACAAAGAAAATATCCGCAAATAGTGCTCAGAACAGGCCATCTAACTACGTTCGCTGAGCGATCATCACATAAGTTGTCTCTACGGACACACACCTTTAAGGTTTGTGTTCGTAAGGTCCATCCAATAATAAGGATTTTTTTATTCTTATTCTGCTGCGTTTGACTCTGTCTGTGTCATGTCAGCAAAATGTAGACTAGACCCATCTTTAACTCTAGTCAGACGAAAATAATGAATATTATCGAAGCCTGTCCAAAATACTTAATTTTTATTTACATATCTAGAGGAACATAATACTCGTTAAATATTTTTCTAGCGACACCCCTATTTTGCCGTCTCTAAAATCTCCCACCCAAGGGCGTGATGATTGATGATTTTGGTTTCATCTGTCTATTTAAAATACATACAGGGTGATTCCTCATGTGATTTACAGCACAAAAGTTGTACGGAACATACCCCCTCAGCTTAACCCTTTAGCTGCCACAGGCATTTGAAGATTTTTGAAAAAATCGTTTTCTTGTACGACTAAAACTTCACTATCTCAAAAGCTAGACCAGCCAGAATAGCAAAATAATATGATTATTACAGCCAACAAATTTACCTAAAAAATTAAACTAACGGCACTAAAATCGGATAAGAGGTTTGGTTTTTACAGAACTTCAAAGTAAAATTTTTGTGATATGACCCAAAAACTATCTATTTTTTTTTCAATAAATCCAAACACAATGTTTTTCCTCTTCTCAAAGCAGATGTATGAGTAATACTGGTCGGAAGATTTCTAATGATTTCAATTGCAAAATTCTAACTTAGAAGCCATATATCAAACACTTCTAGCATATAGTGTCGGTAATTTAATTACAGAGCCTACAAGTATGACGGTGTGAAATTAATTTATAACAAGACCCTTACTTTACGTTCTCTGTCTATAAACTCAGTAGGTACCTAAGTGTGTTTTAAAAAAGCATTGAGTTCAACCGTCAAGCAGCAACCACGGACCGAAAAAAATAGCTCTAATTAGGGCTTCACTTGCCTTTTTTCATCCTTGTCCCCTAATCTTCCACTTTGAACGTTAATTATTTCTTTTGTTCATTTGTTTGTGGTCTCCTTTTTTGACGCCCGTCTGAATTACGTATATTTATCAGACTTTCCTCCTGTTCTACCTATACATGTTTACAGCTTTTTAAATTGATTCAAAATTAAGATTACTACGGGATTCAGAAGAATCGGGATTTCAACCGATTTATGTTACATACATACACATACATATGTATGTTATTATTATATAATGCAAATAGAAAGTGTGTACTCGATAGTCCGAAGCCTCGAAATCTCGAATTTCCAGTAATCCGGATTACCTCAAAGATTGCATTACACACTCTGTAGTCCGAATTTAGACAGCTTCTTAATGCGAATTTGACATTTTTTCGAAGTAACAGCAATACTACCGTCCAGAATTGATTTAATTATGTTCTTCGTTCTTGAGAAGAAATGAATCAGAATAACCGATCGTATGTAAAAAGCCGATTCTTTACACAAATGACCTAACATTGGTCATTTCCCCGAAACGGGAAAGCTGAAATTATAGGCACTAAGGATATGTCAAAATTAGACATACATAGATAACAATTTAAGTTCGTTAGAGGTATTTTGTCGAATTAAAGTATGTATGCATTAAAGAGCTAAAATAGGGTAGGGGATCCATTGGTACGATTCGGCTTATTTTCAATACGGTCACAGTTTTTTTCGTTCGTTCATTTTTTTTCAAACAAACATTTCACCAAAATTTCAAACCGCTAGCTTTATTATATCGAAAGTTTTCGTTCGAATAGGCCGGAGCACAAAAAAACTTGGCTTATTCGAACCAGGGACCATTTATATACCTACTTATAATGCTACGCTTCCTATGTGGCTCGTTTGAGATGGTACATTATAGCCGTAACAAAAACGAAATACGGCATCTTATGCAATGCTCCCTTCCTTTGAAAGAGCAATTTTGTAATTATATTCATGTTAATGCAATGAATTACAATAATATGTACATTACAATACAGATATATACGTATATGTATGTGTGTACATGCAGATGTATTTTTATTTGATTGTTGGAAAATTGAAAGAAAACAAAAAGTGGTAAAAACATTTTCCTTTCGTTCAGTCTAGTTTCATTATTAACTAACGGCTCTGGCAGTCTTGACAAAAGCAACGTTTGACCCTTTTAACCGTAATAAAACTTACAGCATGTTCCTTTTCCATGGCGTATCTACTCAGCCTGATCACATATACAAAAACAGCACATAGCACTAAGCCATTCCAGGAAGTTTTCGGCAGCATGAAATGAAGACAAGGATATGCCATATATCGAAATAAAAGACGAGAAATATATACTTCGCATTTTTCTAAATTATCTACCACGGACAATACACATAAGTACTAAATTGAGCCTCATAAATTGTCATTATTTTCCTACTGTGCCCTTTTTTTTGACTACCTTTCGTGGCTGAAACCCAACCTACTACAGGGTGTTTTATAAAAGTAATAGAACTTTAAACGTGAAATAAACAATTCTTGTTTTATCGTGTTTTTTTGCAAGTTGCCGCCAGGGCTTTCTCGAAAATGCCTTTTATTATTATTTATTTTATTATTATATGTTTTGTTTTATCTCTACTAACATTTAACCCAGAAAAATAATTTTAGTTATTAAATTATATAATAATAAATTAACTGAAAAATTAGGTAATGGTGTGATCAATTTAATAATTCCAAATTCGGTGTATTTTTTAAGGAAGTTTCTCCATGCTTTATTTAGCTGTATCCTAACTAGTGCCAATTGGCCGCTCACGATTCCAACTGGCAGTTGTCATCTACACTGACTGACAGTTGGCCGTCCAGTTTATATATTCAACTGAATCATCTGTCTGCTGACACTTTGACAACTGCTTGTCGAATTCAAAGTGACAATTTGACAACTTTGTTCGTTGTTTGTGTTTTGTATAGTTGTATAATTCTTGAATGGCTAAATATAGCTGCTAAATGACAGCTAGCCTGTTTTTTTACGAGCTGCTAATTGGAAACAGTGTAGATACAGCTTTTCAATTTGTGTTCTATTACTCTAAAAAAAACACCCTGTAATCAGCAGAACAGTGTAATGGTACTGAAAAGCAAATGGATGTTGAGTTGATGGTGATATGGGATATGGATATGGTCTCCAGAAAGCAAACACAAAGTTTAGTATAATAGGCGAAAAAACGTCGTCAGTAATAAGGCACGTATGCAATCCCTTGGAAAGATATATCTATATGCTTAGTTCCATAACTAAAGGAAAAACCAGCTCAAGGAAAGACGAAAGGAAAACAGAAACGGGGAAAGTAAATTACTTTAGGTTGAGGTGAAGATGCATTTTAGGCTCACAGATCAAGTTTTGTATGCTCAATTGTACAGAGATTAAAAAATACAAAAAAAAAAACAAATGGCTCTTGCTGCAAACATGACGTCCCCCATTTAAAATGTATTGGGCCGCTGCTGCAACATATCTAGTTTCAGCATGAGACATGACATTGTTAATTTTCAATACTTTTTTTTTAAAACTATTTATTGAGCGTATACAGGGTGTCCGGAAACTACCGCATAAACGCGCCGGAATAGGATTCCTCATGTGATTTCCAGCAAAAAAATTTTACGAACATACCCCTAATTCTTAACCCTTTAGCTGCCAGAGCTATTTGAAGATTTTCGAAAAATTAATTTTCTTACACAACTTAAACCTCAATATCTCCAAAGTTAGACTAGCTAGAAGAGCGAAATAATATGATCCAGCCAACAAAATAAATAGAATAAAATGATGTATGAAAGATATGGTCGTAAGACTATGCGCCAATTTTTGCAAGAATCGTACATGTGCATGTATTGTTTGTCAATGTTCGACCTCTTAGGCCGCCCACACACGAAGCGTCCGAATCCATTTTTGGGATTCTTCGTTCTGCCAAATTCATACATTTTCTTCGATTTTGACAGAACAATTGATGCGGATTGATCGTGTGTAGGTGGCCTTTTACATTGCCAAAGTCAGCTTGACCATACTTGTGCACTCTCCATATTGTTTTGATTGTGTTCTGCAAGATTTTAATCCGTTTCCTCGCTTGAAAATAAAAAAGGGATATTTAGTGATTAATTCAAAATTTGACGAAGCAACTCAAACTATTCTCTAAAAACGCCCCAGGAGTGGTTCCAACAAGTGGTAGATGCAGGAGGAATGTATATATGTATACAGGGTTATTGGTTAAGTCGACCTATTCCCTGCAACACGTTATAATAGGGTCAAAATGCAACAAAATGAGGCCATAAATGTTAGGCCGATTTTCAATGGTCACTGAGATATTTGAATTTTCAGGTCTTTTGAAATAACCTTGAATTTTACCATTTCAAGTAAGAATTAAAAAAAAACTACTAATGTAATGGGTTGAAACTTATTTTTGGATTTTAGTCAACACTATGGCAGACATTTCTTAATCATACAAAATTTCAAAAACCCATCACAATTCGAAATTTTTAATTTTGACCCTATTATAACGTGTTATAGGGAAAAGGTCGACTTAACCAATAACCCTGTATATATACAAATATAGTGCAAATCACCAAAACGAGAGATTAACCGACCCGGAAATGTTTCCTTCAGAATATTGAGTGTGTCTCGAGCAGTGTGCGCGGTGGCACCGTCCGGTCCTGTTCTCCAGTCCTAATTCATCCAATTTAGGAAGAAAAAATTCGTTAAGCATGGCTCTGTTGTAGCGCACGCCATCCACAGTCATCGTTTGACCCGCGGCGTTTTCAAAGAAAAACGGGCCCGTATGGTAATCAACTGTGGCGGCGCGGCGGCCACTTGGCCGATATCATTTTTGCGACTTGATACAATAAATTCTAAGGGATTAAATAAGCAAAACCGAAGTTTTTTTTTATTAAGAAAAATACAGCAAAAGAACATCGGATGATTACTTTTGTCCCACCTAGTATATGGCCTATTAAATAAGTATCTTTATAAGTGGTTATTAAAAAAGTAAAGTTATCATTATTAGGAAACAGCACCATACTGTGAAAAAAAAACCGTAGACGAAGATATTTTCTCCTCCATAGAATATAATATAGCCTCTGTTACGATTACGCGATCTTATGTTTCGGTCTGGAAATATCGATCAGATGATTTAAACTTGCGAAATTACCAATTAATACCCCAAAGACGATGGAAATTATTTGCATTTATTTGACGCTCAAACACAAAGGAACGAGACACGTATGTATATAGGGTTTTTTTTTTAAGCGATAGAAATTAAAATTGTAAAAATAACACAAAAGATTAAATTTTAATCAATATTTTTTTTATTCGAAAGATTAGTACATGGCATTAACATTTGAAAATGATTTCACGCAAAGGGACGATTAAGTCCACCAAAAAAATCACGAAGCCGTCTATAAGTTACGCGAATCGACGACTGATTTTCGAAGTAAATTTGGATAATTTGGTAGCGTTGCTCAAGCCTGAGTCTATTCATGATGATTTGCCAGAGTACATATACTGAACCAAAATGTTAGCACGAAGAATCTTAATTCTTGCTTTTTGGGGGAGCATAAGGCGTTATATTTTGTTGTCTAATTCCTTACGGGGTGAAAATCATCACTTTCCAGCTCCACTGATCTCTGTTGCCTGAGTCAACGATTTAAAGATTTTTTGAAATAACCTTGAATTTTATCATTTAAAGTAACAATTAAAAAAAACTACTAAGGTAATGGGTTAAAACTTATTTCAGGATTTTAGTCAACACTATAGCAGACATTTCTTAATCATTTAAAATTTCAAAAACCAATCACAATTCAAAATTTTTAATTTTTAATAAAAAAAATGTTTCTTAAATTTTTTTAAGTTGATTTTTAATGTAGTATAACTAAAAAAATATTGTATGAAACAAGGAGTCTGCAGACCACTGGAAAAACATACTCGAGTTGTCAGCTTTCCAAAAAGGTGTCAATGTCAATATAAATATTTGAAAAATTTTTTAAATTATTAAGAAATGTCTGCTATAGTGTTGACTAAAATCCAAAAATAAATTTTAACCCATTACCTTAGTAGTTTTTTTTTAATTCTTACTTTAAATGGTGAAATTCAAGGTTATTTCAAAAAATCGTAAAAAATCAAATATCGCAGTGGCCATTGAAAATTGGCCTAACATTTATGGCCTCATTTTGTTGTATTTTGACCCTATTATTACGTGTTGCAGGGAATAGGTCGACTTAACCAATAACCCTGTATATACTCGTATATATTTAAATTTTTATTTAATTTAATATAAGACATTCATACCATCGAGGACGATTTACTGAAAACCCTAAATCAGGCATGTCAAACTCGCGGCCCGCGGGCCACATGCGACCCACTTCGCAGTTTTGTGCGGCCCGCGACCAAGTGGAAAAAACACAATGCGTATCAGCACAAATGCGTAAAAACAAAAAATTGGAGGTGTTGAACTTAAGTTTAAGAAATTCACTAAAACTCGCCAAGAAGTCGGTGCCTCATACAAAGCTTAAATTATGTTTTTTTATAAATCTTCCTCTATGTAGGTACTACAGCAAATGGCTGAAGGTCATGTGTATATTTGTGGAGGAAAATATCAAACCCCAAATTCGGTCCAGAAAAAAGCTTTTGGCTTTGTCGAACCTGATAGTTATCTGCCTTTCAGGTTGTGGAATAAGAACATCGTGGATTGAGATTTATTTGAAAAGAATGCCCTTTAAAGACCACGATCGTATATTTTGTGACCAAATAACCTGGATGTGAAATTTCGAAAACATGATAATTTCAGCTCAAATACACGATTTTTCTGCCTTTTAGCTTTTTAAGCGTTACTGAAGCATATGTTTGTTTCATATATCACAAAACAAATTTTTGAAAATTTTTAGCCACCTTTCTGCCGAACTTAATTTTATCAGCCTAATTTCGGCTCCTAAGGTTGTTTTGGGCTAGGATATTTCTGGATTACGTGAAACAATGTTCTGACCCGCTGTCTAAAATTTATCGAAAATAATTCACAAATTGTGAACGATCGATGATGATCGATAAACCGAATTTTGGCGAATTATTTTTTTTAAGGATTCCAAATTTGAACTTTTTTGAGTCAAAAATCAAGGTCATATTTTAAAGGTCAAATTCTGCGATTAAAAATAAATTGTCTATCTCTGTTTTCGAAATGTAAAATCTTAAGACAGTAGTATTTGGGCCAGTCCAAGTTTTGAGTTTGACACTCGTGCCCTAAATGAATCTATAGTCCAAGCCCGCCCACTAGTTTAGAACGTATGTCACTTATTTCAATGTATCATAGAATACAACTTCGATTATTCGAATTGCCTAAATGAATCTATAGTCCAAGCCCGGCCACTAGTTTAAAACGTATGTCACTTATTTCAATGTATCATAGAATACAACTTCGATTATTCGAATTGCAGTACAATATGGTACAGCTATTGAAATGAAAACCAGGAATCCTGTAGTGTAGGTAGTCTCAATTCCCTATATCCCCCACGAGCCTAGCATGCCTTTAAGTATTTTTATTTATTTATTTTTTATTTTATTTATTTATTAATTTTATTAAGTCTGGGGTGGTGTGGTCTGATTGGGGCATTGGTTAGGTCGGAACATAGAACAATGGAAATTGACAATTTTGATATGGTACAAGAAGCGTTTTTTATGCATTTGCGTACATGTGATACTTTGCTAACAAAAACCGGTGTTTCTTTTATAAAACAATTACAAACAATGTATATGTTTGTACATATTTCAAAAGTACTTTTTTTCTTGTAAACCGAACCTATATTCGTTGCCGTTTATGTAATGTTTATTGTTCTTACCTTCTGTAGTTTCCAAAAAGATGTTATCTTGCTTTCTGCGAAATAAATGTTTTCTCTAATACACTTCAACTGTGTTTATCTTTCCAACTTTTTGTGTTAAAGCAAAACAAGATTTTCCCTTGGCTTCTTTTCAACTTTAAACTGTATATGTTTGTCCTCTTTGATACTTAACTACATATATGTATATGTACATACTTAGGCGGGTTTCACGTACATCTTATCTAATGGTTAGTCTTATCGTATATAGAGAAGACACACACAATTTTCAGAAAGCTTTTCCATTATATTGAATTGAATTTTGGTTTATTTTGTATCGTTATGCTATCTTTTGCTTATTTCCGCCGTTGTATGAAATTGCGCAATTATTTTTTCAATCTTAGATGATAGCGTAACCAAGCAAAATATGGCATAACTATGTAAAATAAACAAATATTCAATTCAATATAATGGGAAAACTTGCTGAAAATTGTGTGTGTCTTCTCTATACGATAAGACTAACCATTAGATAAAGATGTACGTGAAGTAAGTGAAACTCGCCCTTCCTCATGTATGTACAGTGTATCTTTGAAAGTAAGAAACAATATAAAGCAAGCATAAGCTATATACGTGACAAACACGTGGTATAGGTATACATTAATGCTCTTCGCGTTCAGAAATTTAGAAAACTTTATTGTGGTATCTAATCAATGATATGATTGAAGATTGGCTGCAAACGGAATCGTAACTCTCGAGCAACTAAAAGTAGGTACTTACATCGATATTTCACGTGAAATCCATACGAATACTGTTAAAATGTTGATAACCGTGAAATAAAATACGTACAATGTCAACGCCACCTAGATATATGTACATATGTACCTATGTATCATAGCCGCAACTTAGCTGGAAAATGACTTCATAAATACCACTAAATTTGTTGGTAGATGCGAACACACAACAAAAACAATCAAATGACGTCATCAAAAGTAAGAACAAAACAGCGCAACCATGTCGAACATTGCCTGATTTTGACGTTTATGATTCTTCATTGCAGCACCGCCGCGCGCCGTCTCTATATTAAGGCCGCAATGTAGAATTTTTTGGCCTACTGTTTGCACTGTTTTGTTGTTACTTTTAATGACGTCATATACTTGTTGTTGTTTGTTCGTGTAAATCCAAAACTTAGTAGGCAAACTATGACGGCATGAAACGGCTGATGTATCTAGATGGCGTTGATTGCAGCCTATACAATGACCCTGTATATACCGGAGCAAAGATAAAAAGTTTTAGGCAAAATTAAATTATTTTTGGATGGCATATACGGGCTGCACTAACTAATCGAAACTAAATTTAGTCCCACTCGCAACAGATGGCGAAGTGCTTGCCAATCCATTATGCCTAGACGAGCGACTGTCTCTGAAATTTATCCAGGAAGAGCGAAGTCGTCTTGTTATTGGGGTGATATCGTTTTCGATTTTCGTTCCGCTCCAAAGTTTATATGAAATTCCTGGTTAGAAAAAACGCGAGATTAACCAATTCCAATTATAATATTAGGTCTGTTTTTTGGTTATCCCGTGGAGGTTTGGGTAACGGAACTTCATATAAAAAAATGACAGGTGGGTCAGCTGGCATTTTTTATATGGAGTTTCGTTACCCAAACCTACATTTTAATTCAATATACTTATTTGGTGTTGTACGTACATTGTCATTTATTAATATCTATAGACGGCAACAGACAATAGATTAGAACATTGTACAATAAAAATTTTTAGAGTGTGGTAAAAAATTTAAATTTTTTGAAATGTAAAAGTTAATATGTTAAACTTATTAAAATCAGACAGGCGGCTAGGCGGTTTTAAAAACTATATTCGCTGTGTTTTTTTTTTTTTCAAATTAAGGAGGAGGTTAGCTGACCCAGATTCACAAAAAAAAAAATCGTCGAGGGTAGCATACAGGTTAAATTTCAAATTATCATATAAGCATTACAAATTATTTGAAAATATTGATTTTTATGGTAAAGGTCTGTTAAGGGACGGTTCAGACAATCGACAAGATTTCCTAAATCCTAGATTTAGTTGACAGTTGTACCATGTTGTACTGCAATTAGAATAATGCAAGTACATTCTACGATGTATTTTGAATTTCATGACATACGATTTAATCTAGCAGGCGTGTTTCGACTCGATTAATTTAGTGGTTTTAGTAAATCCTGTCCATAGTGGGAATCCCCTCTTACACTATTCAAACGCAAAAGTTTAGATGCTGTTTTTTTTTCACTAAAAACATATTTTTTGCTATGTGGCAGCTAAAGGATTAAGCTAAGGGGGTATGTTCCGTACAACTTTTTTGCTGGAAATCATATGAGGAATCATAATCCGGTGCGTTTATGCGGCAGTTTCGGGACACCCTGTATAATACAATTGATAATCATAATTGATTTCTAGATTTCATTTTTTTCATTTTTAATTCTTTTAATTTGGCTGGAATTCACTGAGAACTACTCTTGCGAAGAGGTGTGCTGACCTGGTGACAAGCACTGTATATACATATGTAGGTACATAGTACAATTGATAATCACGATTTGCAAACCGCTTCATTAAGTACATAGATAATGTGGTTACTTGGTATTTTAGATTAAAATGGTTAAATAGAAAGCACGTCCGCTGATTATTTCATGTTGGTAATTATGAAGACATATCACGTACCCCCAGCATTCCTAACTTCTCAACTTATTATTTATTTGATGTCGTCTAAAAGGAGCCTCATTTCGTCAAGCTAGCACATTCTATTCTACCCTCAAGTGCGACGAACAATTTCGACTCCTTCGGGATACTCACTTGTCATGTTTCGCCAACTCCTAACACATGAACGTCTTTCTGTTGCTCGGTGATGCAATCATATTTATTTGGAAAATGGCGTTTGTCGCTGTGTTTGCTATGAGAATAATATTCATGTTTTTTATAATATTCTAGCCTAGGTTTGGAATCCACGTTTTTATGATTTGTAGTATCTACTATGTGGATAGAAAATGAGACGCACGTACTTATCATTTTTACACAAGGCTAAAGTAATGTTCATGTTCTTAAATGAATGTGTCATGTGAAATCCGGAAAGATGTAGGGATCCGCTTTTCGCAAGAATAAATTTAAATAAATTTAACATTAGTTTTTAAATCTTAAGCACATGCATATCTATACACAATTACAAAATAATAATTTAAAATGCCCATAGGCATTGAATTCATGCAAATAAAGTAATTATTACCTGATATATGTAGGTATGTACATAGCATGTAATGATGCAACGCGACATTAGTATAGTGGCGACATTAGTATAGTGGACAATTTTATGTTAGTTGCTGGTATAGTAACAAAAATTTCTGTTTTTTATAAGATAATACATTTATGTAATGTCTGCCACGATTCTCGACAGGTTTCGGTCACCTGTTTTATATATATAAAACTAATCTATTACTTAGATACTACGTTCAAATGAAACAACCAATGTTTTATTTTACATCACTTTTTATAATAATAGTATTTTAATTTTCTTGTACAATGTTATACGATGTTAACATTATTTTCAACTTTTTACATTTGTGTAATTGATTTTCATTTCAATTTCCGTTATTTTTCAATTAGACCAAGCAATGAAAGCCTAAAAAGGGGGTGTAGAGAACATCGAAGGGGGTGACGATTTTTTTCTTCGGTATTTTGTCAGGAGTAGTTAGGAGGTAAAGGTACTAATTTTACTCGGAGCTGAGGGGTGCGCTAACGCGGGGAGAGGGGGTTAAAGGTGCAATTTTGTGCAATTTTTGGTGTTTTGGGCTATATCTCGAAAACGGTGAGTCGCACAGAAAAAAGTTGTGAGTAAGCATTAAAGCTTTCTAAATATCCTATTTATTTGCCAATACTTACATATGCAAACTCCTAACGGTTCTTCCGATATTGTTCAATAAAAGTAAAAAAAATTTTTTTTTTGCATTCTATTGACTCTGGTGTCTCTCCGATTTGTTTTTCAAAAAACTTTTGTAGGGTAAAGTTAGTAAGTGGTAAATTTTCCTTAATTTGATATACTTCTTCTTGGCTTGTCTCCTATCATTCGAGAGTTAAGAGAGTCTCAAGGAAGTAATATTCTATACTCATCAGAATGAAGACAACCATTGTGAAAAATCGGCAGGGGGGGGACGGTTTTTTATTTCATGGATCCATAATGGGCAGTTCGGAGTAAGACATAACTACAAGCTCGCGGTCATGAGGTGTGCGCTAACGTGGGGAGGGGGGCTAAAGGATTCATTTTTGCAGGTTGTCGACTTAATCTTGGAAATATCTCGGAAGCGGTGAGTCGTCCTGAGAGTATTTGTATGGCAGTACTAAAGCCCATTAAATTTCCAAAAACTTATTTGAACACTCTAATGCCGAATTCCTAACGGTTCCCCCGATACAGGTGATTGAAATCAGAAAATTGTTAAAAAATCGTTATTTTGTTCATTTTTTTGGCTCTGGTGTCTCTCGCGATTGTTTTTCGGAAAACTGTTTCACGACCAATTTGTACGATGTTTAATTGGCTCTCATTTAATATACGCCCCGTTGTCCGGTCTTCAATCAGTCAAAAGCTTAGGAGTTAAAACAGAGCTTCCGAATTCAATTTTCTCTATTTTCAAGGATAAAGACAAACATTGTGAAAAAACGGCAGTGGGGGGACGGTTTTTTATTTCATGTATCCATAATGGGCGGTTCGGAGTAAGACATACTACAAGCTCGCAGGCATGAGGTGTGCGCTAACGTGGGGAGGGGGGCTAAAGGATTCATTTTCGCAGGTTGTCGACTTAATCTTGGAAATATCTCGGAAGCGGTGAGTCGTCCTGAGAGTATTTGTATGGCAGTACTAAAGCCCATTAAATTTCCAGAAACTTATTTGAACACACAAATGCCGAATTCCTAACGGTTCCCCCGATACAGGTGATTGAAATCCGAAAATTGTTAAAAATTCGTTATTTTGTTCATTTTTTTGGCTCTGGTGTCTCTCGCGATTGTTTTTCGGAAAACTGTTTCACGACCGATTTGTACGATGTTAAATTGGCTTTCATTTGATGTGCTCCCCGTTGTCCTGTCTTCAATTAGTCAAAAGCTTAGGAGTTAAAACCGAGCTTCCGAATTAAATTTTCTCTATTTTCAAGGATAAAGACAAACATTGTGAAAAAACGGCAGTGGGGGACGGTTTTTTATTTCATGGATCCATAATGGGCGGTTCGGAGGAAAACATACCAAAAGCACGCGGTCATGGGGAGTGCGCTAACGTTGGGAGAGCGGATTCAAATATCTCATTCTTGTGCTTATTAGCTCTATCCCCGCTACATATCCGTAACCGCGAACTCTACGAAAAAAATGTCTGAACAAGAATGAAAGCTTACACAATTTCCTATAAAGTTCATCTTACATGCATAGGTCGAATTCCTAACAGTTATCCAGATATAGCTAATTTAAAAATCAGAAATTTCACATAGAAAACATCCACACAACATAATTGGTATACATGTATCTATAGATTGGCTATATGCATGTAGGCTGTGTTGATGTTTTCTATGTGAAATTTCTGATTTTTAAATTAGCTATATCTGGATAACTGTTAGGAATTCGACCTATGCATGTAAGATGAACTTTATAGGAAATTGTGTAAGCTTTCATTCTTGTTCAGACATTTTTTTCGTAGAGTTCGCGGTTACGGATATGTAGCGGGGATAGAGCTAATAAGCACAAGAATGAGATATTTGAATCCGCTCTCCCAACGTTAGCGCACTCCCCATGACCGCGTGCTTTTAGTATGTTTTCCTCCGAACCGCCCATTATGGATCCATGAAATAAAAAACCGTCCCCCCACTGCCGTTTTTTCACAATGTTTGTCTTTATCCTTGAAAATAGAGAAAATTGAATTCGGTAGCTCTGTTTTAACTCCTAAGATTTTGACTGATTGAAGACCGGACAACGGGGCGTATATTAAATGAGAGCCAATTAAACATCGTACAAATTGGTCGTGAAACAGTTTTCCGAAAAACAATCGCGAGAGACGCCAGAGCCAAAAAAATGAACAAAATAACGATTTTTTAACAATTTTCTGATTTCAATCACCTGTATCGGGGGAACCGTTAGGAATTCGGCATTTGAGTGTTCAAATAAGTTTTTGGAAATTTAATGGGCTTTAGTACTGCCATACAAATACTCTCAGGACGACTCACCGCTTCCGAGATATTTCCAAGATTAAGTCGACAACCTGCAAAAATGAATCCTTTAGCCCCCCTCCCCACGTTAGCGCACACCTCATGACCGCGAGCTTATAGTTATGTCTTACTCCGAACTGCCCATTATGGATCCATGAAATAAAAAACCGTCCCCCCCTGGCGATTTTTCACAATGGTTGTCTTCATTCTGATGAGTATATAATATTACTTCCTTGAGACTCTCTTAACTCTCGAATGATAGGAGACAAGCCAAGAAGAAGTATATCAAATTAAGGAAAATTTACCACTTACTAACTTTACCCTACAAAAGTTTTTTGAAAAACAAATCGGAGAGACACCAGAGTCAATAGAATGCAAAAAATTTTTTTTTTTTACTTTTATTGAACAATATCGGAAGAACCGTTAGGAGTTTTGCATATGTAAGTATTGGCAAATAAATAGGATATTTAGAAAGCTTTAATGCTTACTCACAACTTTTTTCTGTGCGACTCACCGTTTTCGAGATATAGCCCAAAACACCAAAAATTGCACAAAATTGCACCTTTAACCCCCTCTCCCCGAGTTAGCGCACCCCTCAGCTCCGAGTAAAATTAGTACCTTTACCTCCTAACTACTCCTGACAAAATACCGAAGAAAAAAATCGTCACCCCCTTCGATGTTCTCTATAATGTCTTGTTTGATTGGCCTAAATGAATGTATTCTATTTAATATTATATATGTATAAAAATATGCACAGAAAATTTATAACAAAACTTGTTTTTCAAAATCATCAATTTCGCGTTTTGACTTTTTCGTAGCACTGTCAAATATCAATTTAATTTTCACTTGACATGTTACCAAAACTTTGAATAATCTACATACACTATCTTCGATATTATCAAACACTTCTTTTACTCAGTTCTGGTTAAAATTTTGCTATTTGTTTTTCTGTTTACCAATTTTCAAAAATTGCTGATGGTACACATTTTTATTATTAATGCTTAGTACTATGTACTATGTTAATTTCTTTTCGTATGCTAGATACTGTGATACTAACAAAAAACCATAGAAATTAAAATATGAATATTCAAAAATAGAGACAATTTATAAATGTATCATTATAGTCAACAAAATAGCACTGTGTATGAGCTTTCTAATTTTTTTCACCATGGTTTGACGTTTTATATTTCTAAATAAATACTAAATATGTATCAGTTTATGCGTTCCGTTTTGTTGTTATTTATTATGGATAATTTGTTTATCTTCCTAGAATATGATCTTTTTGGGTGGAGTAAAAATGCATTTAGGTTAATATTGTATAATTCTTCGACTTACATATACATTAATTGTATCATATATTATATTTATTATACAAAATAATGTACTGACGTAATATATAAAGAATGAAGTATTGAACAAAATACCGTGATTTTCAGAAGGAGATAGTTTTGATATGATTTATTAGAAGATCCAACATGGCCATGGTACATCGCTGCTGGATTGTCTCCTGAATAAGAAAACAACTATCAGAATTGTTTTTATTATGGATTTCGTTTTAAAAATATAAAAATAAAAATATAAAATAATAATACTTAAATGCAAAATAGATCTCGTAAAACAATTAAATCAGTTTTACGTCAAACTATTAAGCTTCTAAAAATGAGCAAATTCAAGCCATTTACACCCAAATTTAGCTCTAGATTTGAGCCAATCTACTAACTCCTACTACAAAATTTGGGATTTATCGCCTAGGTTCCTGGGCTTCCAATATGATTGGTATAAGATTACGGAACGCACCATTTCCCCACATAGGGCTATACTGAGAAGAAGAATCCGTGAGCTACAGCCTGAAACAATCAACAGGGTTTTGGAAAATTGGTGTGAAATTGGCCCACCCTGTATATTAAACAGCGCCACCACATTTACCGTTAAAATAAATGTATTTATTTCCTGGAGACCCACGGATCAAGTGACTTAATTTGAAAAATAGCTGGTCTGGTCTTTCGGTAGTCGAGACTTAAGTATCCCCTGTATGACAGTATTGTTCTGTAGGGGCTAAATTGTCATCTTTATCAAATATTCCGACGGATTTGTGCTAAGAGAAAGACGGCGGGGTTTTGTTTTTCGGAAATATATAAGTATCCCAGCTAAAATTATTGTCGTTTTTTTTCTGTTTGAGACTGTTTTTATGGTTGAATCACTGAAATGATAACATGAAGTCGACCATATTAATAAAAACCCGTTCTCGTAAGAACATTTATTTTATTTACGGTTTAATCATAATAAACAGGCAGAGAACACTAGTGCGTCCATATCGGCCCGACAGGATATGTAAGAACTGATGCAATCGGTCTATGGAGTAGTGGGTTATTTTTTTTATATTTTTGTTGATTCAATAGAATCTATTTGTATAAGGTTTGGTAGAAATTGATCCACAAAAAAAAAAAACAAAAACAAAAATATTAGAAGGTCTTCATTTGATTGATCTACATTCCGTATACAGATTTTTTCTGTTTTTACATATATTTTGCGGATTTGATTGAAACACTTTCATGTGAGGATGTGAGCTTTATTAAAAATCAGAAATATGTATTCAATCATACTAACCTTTAAAAATATGAACTAATATACTCGCTGGTTGAGCGTTGCTAGCAACACAAGTGTAATTTCCAGAGTGCTCCCGTCTCGTTCTAGAAATAGTCAATTCCGATGATTGAAAATCTGCAAAGAAATAACCGAAAGATAGGTTCAAAGGAATTTAGGTTTATACAAATATACATAGTGTATTAAATTTGTTCATGACGAATACCCTCGGATTAGTTCTTTAAAAAATATTTTCACTCAAGCCAGCCGTTAATAAATTTTATATATTTTTTTATATATTTATCTACAATCAAAATTGATATAAAATATATTTTGCTCTTTATAAATATATTCACATAGTTTTACAAAAGCATTATATTTAGGTATGTGTTTAGTGTGCCATGATAAAATATAAGTATGTAGTCCTTACCTGCCTCTGTTGAAACATTTATCCCACGATCGATATCATAGTTGATCATTCTATTGTCGTGATACCAAAATATAAACTCAGATGCTTCCGTATTTTGTAATACTCGGCACAGTAACCGAAGTGTAGACCCAGGCGTAAGGTATCGTATAGGGGGTCCTGATATTTCAGCGCGTGCTTCTATATTAAATTTTCAAGTAAGCAGAAATAAACACAGTAATTTAAGTTTGGAAACCATAAAATTAAAAAGATATAATCAAGTTTATGCATTCAGCTTGTGACTCGTACATACATACATACTCTTAAATGTATCCCCTCTCATCAATGTTGACTCATGGCTGCTCAAAATATCTTATAATAAATATAAAATATCGCATTTTAGAATACGAAAGGCACTAGTTTACACATCTATCCCTTAACTACATTCGTGGGGGACTAGGGTCCCCCAAGGTGAACATTTTTAGACTTATCCCAAATGTGTTAAATTTCATGCGGTTGAACTTTCGCGTATTTGTAGCACTGCGTAAGAGCTTGCAAACAGAGAAAAAGCGCTGGAGTGCAGCTTATAGGTTAGAAGCTGTAAGCGCTTGGGAGACCTAGGTCCCCCACGAGTGTACTTACGTAAGCAAAAAATTTTTTGCACTTCCGATATATTTGCAATTTTTTTCTTGTATTTTGCAGTTTTGATTAGAATTTAACATTATAGTAAATAGAGAATATATTTTATTATTCCAATGGAACTGAAATCAAGACAACTTTTGCAATATTATTCAATTTGATGGACAGGGGCCGGAGGTCGAACCCTGTATGGCTTCGGATCATCAGAATCAAATGCAATCCCTATTTTTCAATATTTTGAGTTTAGAACAGTTTCTTAATTATTTTAAGAATTGCAGATAACTTGTAAGAATAACAGATGGTAGCTGTTCTCGCAGAACGACTACCAATTTCTAAGGAAAAAATTCCGCTTGTGATTTTCAAGATTCTTAACTATATTTAAAATTATAGTTATATTTTCCATTCTTTATTATATAAACAACGTAAAAAACAGTTTAACTTCTTTGTGTATTAACATTTGATTTAAGACTCGACGTTTGAAGTATGTACTGAAAGTGTACCATGCGAAATGGCCACTTTCTATAATTAAAGCTGCAAACTTTACATGCAGTTTTCAAATCTATAAAAAATGATATTTTTGCATTTATTACACGTCTATGATTTGTTTTAGATTAGGAGTTGGCATCATTTCTAAAATTAAATGTATTAAAAATCACATTTGGTAATGGGGGACCTAGGTCCCCCACGAGTGTAGTTGTGTAGGCCGGAAATAGCGAGTGTAGCTGAGGGCTATAACTCTTTTGATGGCGTATGGTCTAAATCTAAATTTTTGCAAAATATATTAAGCTATGTTTCCAAATAGGATAATGATAACATAAATAACAGGCGCGACAATCCAGCATTGGACTAAGGCCGCAGGATGTGTTAGTGACATCCTAATTCCAAGATCTTATCTGCTTTTTTGTTGAGGTAATGAGATCAACATCACGCTCAGCAGTGTTATTTATCCCCATAAATGGGTGCTCGTTTAACATCTGAGTGAGATCATAGTCCGTCACAAGCTCGTGAGTTCGAAAAACACCATGATCCGCGGTGAGATTCGAACTCATGATCCTGTGCACCGATAATGATACTCAACAGCAAATCATTGGTTCAATGTTGGACTGTCGCACCAGTTATTTATTTATTTCCAATAAATGTTCACCAAAGAAATCAGATTTGCAAACGTCAGGATGGCTATAGATACGCAAAGTAATTTTACATATTAGATGTCTCCATTACCGCTATACAATCAAGAAAAAATCCGATATAAAATGTTAATAGTTGTTAAGAGTTTAATTATTTTATAGAAAAGTTTTGCCATTTAACGAAAATAAGATGGAGCGGTTGGTTTTTACTTCAAAGTTATACTCGAATAGTAGGTACACTTAACAACTATAGTAGATGAATTCACTAATTGATCCTGCATTTTTTTCGTCTAATTCTACAAGGTTAAGGAAAGAATTTTAATCGTGTTTCCGTTGTAAATAATAGTAGTCTAAGAAAATTGGGCCAAAATATGGCCACCGAACGACAAAAATCCTACATCGGAAATTTCTTTTGATTATGATTGGGGATGGTCCCCAGATGATGGCATTGAAAGTCCCAACCGATTGGGGGTTCGCAACCTTAAAAAAGGGGGAAAGGGGGCATTTTTTCATTTTTTTGCGATTATTTCAAAAACGGCAAGAGATACAGAAATATGGTCTAAGGACGAAAAAACTGCATAAAATTACCTTTCCAATGATATAAAAGACATTAGAGTTTAATTTAATATTTCGGCGCTAGCCTAAGAAAATAAATTAGAATATTTTCATTTTAGACCTTTTTCAAAAGCTCCATAACTTTTGAAAGAATGTCCATTCGCCTATAAACGGCTGAGTGAACGCACCATGCCCCACAAGGGGTTACGGTACAGAGAAGAAGAATGTATCCATTGCTACATCCTATGTGTCGAACGAAAATTAGTATATATGTATGTATGTAGTCGAACGCCGTTTTGTTCAATATTTGATTTTCTGAAACTTGCTACATACTCACCAACAACATTCAAATTCAAAAATATCGATGTGGGCGGATGTGTTGATACCTGGCATTCATAAACGCCAGCATCGCGTAATTGCACGAATTTGATTTGCAGTGTCCAATCCTATAAGAAAAAAAAAACAAAGGACAGTTTATCCTACCTACATTCAGAAAAAAACCTGCCCGAAATAAAACCTTATATATTCAGAGAATGATCCTAAACATATTGTATTGTATACGGGGAAAGCAACCCAGGAATGAAATCAGGAAAAATCCGAAACAAAAAGTAAAGAAAATTGAGGAAATCGCATAAACTGAATATATCCCAAATTTGCTAGTTTGGGAACACACTAAGGGAAACAGAGCTTTGTACGGAAGGAAGGAACAAATTTGTCCACTTAAGCGAAGCCTTACGAATATGTTTGATTTGACTGTATGTTGTGAGACATAAGTACACTACGTAATCCGAGAAAGAAATGATTTTATCTGTCAGTCGAGCGCTTATCCAAGGAGATGTTCAGTTAACATCAGAAACAGGGTCATAGTGTATGTACCATTCATTTGCTTTACCAGTCAAATTGAAAGTGACAGTATACTCAGTCTTTCCCATTAAGATAAATCGGAATTTTTCGTTACAAACTTGTAACCATAAAAGCATACATGTACTCGTACTCGTATAGGGACTATTCCATTCTAGAACACACTCAACAAGCATCCGGAATGAACGAAAAGACGAATACTCATTTGATTTCCCTAAAACATTATACAGAATCGACTCTCCATCATTCATAGCATCGATCGTTTTGTCAAAGAAACATTTGGTAAGATGCTTGGATGTACATAATACATAAATACATTTCTTTAGTGGACCATTCAAAACGGTCACGAATGTACATTTTATTGTTAATCTGACTTATAGAGCAAATATTGAAATATTTAGATACTTGTATTTTTTTAATTTTTTTAATTTTTTTAATATTAAACAAATGTACATACATTTAAAGTGCCCTAGTGTAAACCATGAAAAACTTTTTTATTTCTGAACCGATTTTTTTTTAATTTTCACATAAAAAAATAGACACTTGGGAGATATGTTTACACTATGTTCGAAAAATTATATCCTTTAGATGACCGCCCCAGGCGGCTTCGCACGGGATCGTTCTACGGTATGTTCCATTACCTTTCGCAATATTTCTGGCTGTAAACCTCGGATCTCCGCTACAATATTTTGCTTCAATTCCTGAATTGTCCTTGGTTTATTATTGTAGACTCTCTCCTTAAAGTATCCTTATAGAAAAAAATCTAGTAGAGTTAAGTCTGGAGATCTAGCCGGCCAGTTAATTGCAGATCCTCTGGAAATGACTCTTTCGCCGAAAACGTCCGTTAAAATCTCCATTGTGACTGCAGCGGTGTGGCAAGGCACTCCATATTGCTGAAACCACAATTCTGGTCGGTTCTAAACAAAGGCCGAATAACATTGTTGAGCATCTCACGATATCGTTGACCTTCTTCGGGTTGCATTTGTTGCATCTGATTCGACGCTGGCTTTCACCCGCTCGTCTCCGGGCTCGTCGAGAGCTATTAACGGGTAATTGTTCCCGAAAACGGCGAACAATTCTGCGAATCATTGTTCTCGAGGGAGCAACTCTTACATGGAGCGTTCTTCGATACTCGCGCTGTGTCTCGACAATTGAATTATTATTCCGCGTGTAAATTTGTATTATTTGAACTCGTTGGTCAACCGTATCTCTTTCCATGTTGTTGTTTTTTTCAATACTAACGCATATGGATCCTTTCCATTTTATTTAACCAATGTAATTTTATAAAAACTTGATAAATTTGAGCAACGAGACAAACATTCATTACCATTCATTCAGTTTTTGTTATAATGGTGTCATTACCTGACGCATTTTTTCTGACTTGATTTCTACATAAATTGTCTAATAATGGTAATTTTGGCAGTAATTACCTTTTAAACATTGAGTTAATGAATCGTTAGCAAAATTCCATTCTACCTATCCGCATACGTCCTTTTTGTGAATGAAATGGGCCACCCTGTATATTTATCGTCACCAATATGATAAACCCGCGAATTCACATTTTTATACCCTTCGTTCGTAGAGTGAAAGGGAATATTAACTTTGTCATGAAGTTTGTAACGCATTATAGGAAGCATCTCCGACCATATAAAATATGTATGTACGTATATATGATCAGCATGACGAGGTGAGTCGATTGGGTGATGTCCATCTGTCTGTACGTCTGCTGTTACGCGTTTTACTCGGTCAGTTTAAAAGATATCGAGCTGAAATTATGCACACGTGCTTCTTTTTATTGCAGGCAGTTTGTATGTTTCAATTGCTGAAATTGGACCATGGGTTCATGGGGCTGCCATAGAAACTCAACCCCCCAATTTGGTTTTTCTAGACGTTTTTATTTGCACACCAATTTCACCAAAACAACAAAACATAAATGGAATCGTACTACAGAACCATGCCTCCTCCCTCCCGCTTCCCCCAATAAACTTTTCTATTTGCCCACTTATTCCAGCCAAACCTCACATCGACGCATTGGAACTTACGTGAAAAGGGAAGAAAAGGAATGGGGGGGGGGGCGCTCAGCACAAATCATAGGTACGGCCAAGGAGCTAAGTTGGTTTCTGAAGATAGCTAATTATTACACTATTATTTTCAATAAAACAGGTGGCCGTGTTCAAGAAGTGAAAAACTTAAAACAAATATTAGGGTGTCTTTAAATAAATGTCGCAGTAATACTAAGGTTCAACTTCTTTCGAATTCCTCTGTTCCACACTCACAAACCGTTCAATTTAAGGTGTTCGGCATTCTTTTACTCTGAGCTAATTTGTGAAGCCAAATGGGATAAGCTATTTTCTGTTGCTCTTAATTTTGATCTAAATTGTATTGTTGAAATTGAGTCCTATGCGAAAACATAAGATATTTATTTAAAAAACGTTAGTAGTGTCGTCTGAGCTATACCTAATTGAAATAGCCGCCTTAAAAGACTTTTATCTTCAGAAGAGAGCTCATTGGCTGAATTCAGATTGTAAGACGAAACCGGACGGGTAAACTTGCAAGACAAGAGAGCTTTTGTAGTGGCCAGCAGACAAGCATTGTCCATTTCACATTGTAAGAACGCGTCTTACGAAAGAAAAAATCGTGACACGATTGTTTTTCTTTCGTAAGATCTTTCGTACGATCGATAAGACGATTGCATCTACCAATAGTTCAGGCGTTTTGCAAAGACAATTAGCGCGTGTTTTACTTGCATTTTATTCTTGTCGACTCGTCATTTCATTGTACACTAACTTTGGAGCGTGCATGGCAACATTTATACATAATTGCTGTGTGATTATTGTTCGCCGGTCCGTGTTTTGATCGGATAGTGTGAAATGATCATACGATGGTTCTTATCGTCCAAGTTTACCCGTCCGGTCGTTTTCTTACAATTTGAATGAAGCCATTGGGTGAATTCACATTGTAAGAAGTAACCGGACGGGTAAACTTGCAAGACAAGAACCATCGTATGATCATTTCACACTATCCGATCAAAACACGGACCGGCGAACAATAATCACACAGCAAGTATGTATAAATGTTGCCATGCACGCTCCAAAGTTAGTGTACAATGAAATGACGAGTCGACAAGATTAAAATGCAAGTAAAACACGCGCTAATTGTCGTCGCAGAACGCCTGAACTATCGGTAGATGCAATCGTCTTATCGATCGTACGTTTCTTACGAAAGAAAAACAATCGTGTCACGATTTTTTTCTTTCGTAAGACTAGTTCTTAAATGTGAAATGCACAATGCTTGTCTGCTGGCCACTACAAAAGCTCTCTTGTCTTGCAAGTTTACCCGTCCGGTTTCGTCTTACAATCTGAAATCAGCCATTTAAGGGCTTGATTGATTCGCGGTTTTCACTACTTCTGTAAGTAAATACTTTAAGTACTGATTCTTATAACCGAAAATTTAATTCCAATAAACGAAGCTTTTCCCATACATTTCAATCGGGGATTAGGAGTTTGATTCTATTAAGCAGTAGTCATAATAACCGACGTCTACTGTATGTAAATCATGCTGTTGGAAATTCGAAAAGCTGAGAAATAACAGTTAATTAAAACTATAAATCATAACGAAAAGATTGTTTCTGAAAACTGCATAATTCTTGTTGGCAAGTTAACGGTACTCTCCTACTAGGCTGAATAAAAGAGAGAGAGAGAGAGAGAGAAATAATAGCTCAATATGTTTAGCTAGAAATAACAAATAAAATTTGTTAGAAAAATAAATGTTTTTCAGAATTAAGCTTTGAGTTTCATAGCATTCGTATTACGGCTTTTCAGTAAATGACATATACGTTTGAGTTTAATCTGCGATCCCTGTATCTAAATAAGGATCAACAAAGAACGGGTTGAATAAAAAACAACTTTTAACGCAACATCGATAAAAAATATGTGTTCACTCAAGGTAACACAATAAAAACTGAGTAAAAAAAAACTATCATAAATCCTTACACTTACATACCTCTGAATGTTTCAAATGCGTGGCACTAAATCTCTCATCGCTGCTGTACGTTGTTAGACCAACTGTGAGCAAATGATAATCCTTTCTTCGTATCCATGAAACCTGAGATTTTTTATTCCATTGATAGAACCGTCCATCCGACCCAGCAATGTCAATTCGAAAAGAGCAGCATGACAGCATTTAAACGACGAAAACCAATTGGGGCAATCGAACATGAAATGGTAGAAAATATACAAAACGAAATTTTAGACGGCTATATCCTGGAAAATGGCGTAGATTGGGCTTTGAAACAATCCCGTACTTGAATATATGCAATGTGTATTATAGCAAGGATTCAATATATCACCTGGTCTACAAACTGGGATTGGATGCGTTATTCAGAGGCTGACTAAAGGTACGTTGTCCTCGACACGACTGCATCGGCTCTAGCGACAGCGACTCGCTCATTTAATATAAAAACTCGTTTTTAGAATGAGAGAGAAATGAGTTTTTATATGAAATGAGCGAGTCGCTGTCGCTAGAGCCGATGCAGTCGTGTCGAGGACAACGTACCTTTAGGGTGGCAGGTCCATTTATAAATTCATTGGGACTATGAGTGTGGCGTCAAGGGTATCCGACCTTTTCACGTTTACGTCGTTACGAATTTATTGACCGAATTCAAGCAAAGAGGGTGTTGTAACTGGTATGAACAAGGTCTGATGACTATCGAAGAAGCATCTGAACGGTACTAGATGTGTTGTGTCATAGATTAAGCTATTTCTCACCGAAACCATTTCGTGCATGGAAAGCGAATTAACAATATAATTGCTTCGTGGAGTTGATTTGATTGACATATTGTTAAATTGCTATTTTCGTTTCGGATAAAATTAATGAGTAGAACGGTGCCGTATTAATAAAATTTTTAAAAATTTACATTTAAATCGTCGTGAGTTTTGGCTTTATTGTACTTTATACGGTTTTACCTAGTTTTTGAAAAAAAAAACTTAAATATGCAACGAATCTTAAAGAAATCAATACGTTTCGTTCAAATCACTTTCATCAAATCACCCAAAAATAATGTGTACTTTGCATGGAAGATGTAGGTCAACATTATAAGAATTCAGATAAAATACACAAGAAGTGGTTACAAAATAACATTTTTGTTACGAATATGACAAACGAAATGGTATATACAAATACATACATATTTAACCATCAGAGAGAGAGACCTTGACATCTTTTAATTTAACCGAGAAAAGAGAATCATTATATATGTATTTTGCTATACAGGGTTATTGGTTAAGTCGACCTATTCCCTGCAACACTTTATAATAGGGTCAAAATGCAACAAAATGAGGCCACAAATGTTAGGCCGATTTTCAATGGTCACTGAGATATATGAATTTTTAGGTTTTTTTGAAATAACCTAGAATTTTGCCATTTAAAGTAAGAATTAAAAAAACTACTAAGGCAATGGGCTTAAACTTATTTTTGGATTTTACTCAACACTATAGCAGACATTTCTTAATAATTTAAAATTTCAAAAACCCATCACAATTCGAAATTTTTAATTTTAAATAAAAAAAAAATTTTTTTAAAGATATTTTTTAATTAGTATTACTAAAAAAAATTATATGACATGGAGTCTGCAGACCACTGGAAAAACATACGGATACGGGTGTTGTCAGCTTTCCAAAAAGGTGTCAATGTCAATACAAATATTTGAAATAATTGAAACAGCTAGCTGCAACTTGTTCGGGGAACATCATTTCCTTTGATAAAAAATGAAATAAAGCGGTACATTATACGATGCATTTTGAATTTAATGACATTTATTTCATTTTTTATCAAAGGAAATTATGGTCCCCGAACAAGTTGCAGCTAGCTGTTTCAATTATTTCAAATATTTGTATTGACATTGACACCTTTTTGAAAAGCTGACAATACGCGTATGTTTTTCCAGTGGTCTGCAGACTCCATGTCATATATATTTTTTTAGGATTACTACATTAAAAAATATCTTTAAAAAAATTTAAGAATTTTTTTTTTTATTTAAAATTAAAAATTTCGAATTGTGATGGGTTTTTGAAATTTTAAATGATTAAGAAATGTCTGCTATAGTGTTGACTAAAATCCAAAAATAAGTTTTAGCCCATTACCTTAGTAGTTTTTTTTTTAATTCTTACTTTAAATGGCAAAATTCTAGGTTATTTCAAAAAATCCTAAAAATTAATATATCTCAGTGACCATTGAAAATCGGCCTAACATTTATGGCCTCATTTTGTTGCATTTTGACCCTATTATAAAGTGTTGCAGGGAATTGGCCGACTAACCAATAACCCTGTATATGCATATGAATACCTACACATATAGCATCTATATATTTATAATATATAAAAAAATCGAATACCATAATGATAAACGATCAATTCTAGGATTAAACACGACAATTTATCAAATCAGTGTAGGTGTTTGATAGCGATTCTTATTGATGATATCTATCCTCAAATGTGACCGGTCTATAAATTTTCAGATGTATACCCACGAATCTAACGGTCTTTCGATATTTTTTTTATAAATACCTACACATGCCTATAGGTACATGTTAGAAAAAAATGAAAACGAAGCATCGAATGTAACAATAACCTTATCCCAACTATCGTTAACAATACAGAGAGAACATTTTAGGATTGTATCGTTTCGATTCCGTAAACACTTTCGTAAATCCACATCTATAAATCATAGGTAATCCTGAATGTGTCAAACGTACTTCTCATGTTAAAGGATTTTTTTTATTTGTATCAGTATATAACTTTAGGTCATCATATACATATTTCATGCCTAGAACGCCATTCCATTAGATTAGACACAAGATTGGCCATTATTCGAGTCTCGATAATAGTACATCATAGGTATGAAAGAGACTCCATTAACTCTTAATTAGTCCAGTCATTTTATACCAATGGGGCTTCAAATTGCAAGAGATACCCTTAGGCTCAATCCCGTTGTTTTGGAATAGGCAGGGACCCAGGAATGAAACTCATTTTGCAAATATTGGGCCAAATTGTATCAAAAAGGACGTAAAAGACACAAACGTGCCCTTGCCCTAGGAGTATCAGGTGCATTGTATTTTTTTAATTTAAAAAACCCAAAACTTCGTAAATTGAGTACAAAGGATAAAATCAGAGTGCCCATTTCTATAACTCGCAAATATACTATGCTGTAAAAATTTTCTTTACTTTTTGGAATCTATTGACATTGAAGATTTTGTTTTGCTGGGAATTAATTATGCGCAAAGGACACGGGGTCTTATGTAATGGAGATTGGCATGTTGGGTATCAAATCAAAGGCGACGTCAAATACATTCCGTCTTTATTTTTTGTCTTTATTTAAGGAACTCAGTTTTATTAATTGCCAAAATATAAGCAGTTTAAGCACCTCTAGTCACCTCTGTAGTCTGGCTGGTCTAGCGGTTAGTGCGCGGACCTTCAGTGCACAGGGTCATGAGTTCGAATCTCACCGTGGATCATGGTGTTTTTCGAACTCACGAGCTTGTGACGGACTATGATCTCATTCAGATGTTAAACGAGTACCCATTAATGGGGATAAATAACACTGCTGAGCGTGATGCTGATGCTGATCTCATTACCTCAACAAAAAGCAGATAAGATCTTGGAAATAGGATGTCACTAACACATCCTGCGGCCTTAGTCCAATGCTGGATTGTCGCGCCTGTTATTTATTTTATTTATTTAAGCACCTCTAGCATATCCCTCTCTTTTTATTAGACACTGTCCGTGTTTAGATACCTTTCCATGCAATATTTCTTCTATGGATAGGTATAGCTCATGGAATAATAAATAAGAAGTTCGCTGGAACGAAATTTAGACACGAAATTCATTCACTTCGATTCGATTTGGATTTTGTCCGATTTTCTGAAACCAAATGTTCAAAAAGGATTATGTAAAATATTCATAGAAAAATTTCTTTCGTAATTGGGGCTCCCCTCCCGTAATATTTATTGTGTGGTTTGCGGATGATTTGAATAGGAAAATTATGTTTTCCTACTTCGCCGAAATGTTTTATTTATCTAATTTTTGCGTCATTTACTTGAATGTACATAATGTAATAATTTGTATCGAAACATGATGCATATACATATATGTACAGTATACATAGTATATATCAACATCCTCTAAATTATCCTATATCCTGTAAGTTCTCATACAAGCTATTTTATTGTAAAATTCCATATCGTAAATTTTGCAAGTTTTCCGCATCATGGCCAGTCGAAAGATGGTATGGTTACAATAATTTATTATATATTGTGTTGTCATCATTCTATGCCACCAGGCCGCTGACTACGACGTCAATGATGATATTATCCTTTGACTTACGATCCCAGAAGAAAAGCCTGAAAAATACTGAGGCGTCCTTAATCTTGCCCTGTTTCACTAAAGCAAAGACAAAAGGACAAAAGCGCACATGACTTTTAATGCTGTCTGGCTCTGGCGTTCAAGTAAATTAAGATAATGGCCAAGGATAAAACAGAATACATGAATCAGAACGGTTTGTGTGTACCCTAGAGCGACCCTATGTGATGGTCCAACGTTAGACCATAAACTATACGTATACATATATACGAGTCGGAACAAAAACAACAATAGCGTACATTATAGGAAAAATGGCCGCGGCGGACATGCTACCCGGAATTGTTCCAGCTCTCATGGCTACATTCGGGTGCTCTTCTATAGATGATACCACCAATGTTTTGTATGGTACCTACAGTGAAACCTAGATAGTTCGGACTCACATATTTTGAAACCTTGGATAATTTCAACTTTTCTTTCGGTTCCTTCAATTTACCATTATGTACAATAATAATAGACAATAGAGAGTTTTAGCAAATCATAGAAGCGGTTGCGGTGTACGAGTCGGCATTATACGTATTGAAATAGGTGATGACTGATGAAAAAGTTATGAATTGCCATTGCATCGAGTTCTGCTGGCTCAAATTAAGCAAAACACACCTTTCACGGTATCCAAGGATCAGCCGACAAAGAAATATTTCAAATTGTCTTTAACGATTTTAACATTTTTACTGCTTGCTAAAACTCTCTAATATCATTTTTTGTTAGGTAATACAAAATAACTTGCATTTATACTGAAGGTCAGTACTTTATTGCTGTTAGCATTTCGTAAGAATAATCCACAAAATTACAAATTTCCTTATTTATTCATGGTTACTTATGCTAATTGGTGAGTAGTATGTTGTACAAGTTATTCTTTTCCTCTAAAGTAGCAGAATTTTTACATAGAAGATAATAATTCGAATGCAATTATCTTGTAGAATTTAATCGATTTATGAGATTATAATTTCAGTTGGTTTCAAGGTTAAATTTTTTCGAATTTCGGAAAGTTCGAATTTTTTTGCCGGTCTCTTCGACTACGAATTATCCAGGTTCGACTGTAGATAAATATATTCTGCTAAAATATTGTCCTTGCAATTTATTGAACGGCAGGACTTTCGTTGGAAAATGACGCAATCGCCATGATATGGATCTTTCTGTCCTATCCGGGATTATTGTATACATATATACATACTATGTATATGAAAAAGAAGGTAGATGTTACTACACAACTTAATTGTTTTCTTTAAAACATGCCTGAGCATAATCAAACTTCTCCCAAATGCGTTCATCAAATTCAAACCTCAATACGAATGAAGGATCTCCTTGTTATAGGGTCACCGTAGAAACTTTAAGTCTCAACAATAAAACTGGGACCTTTAGTTAGTTAGTTAGGAAGCACACATACTTATTATTGTTGCAAGCTGTTTGTATGTATGAATCACCGAAATTGGGCTACCATACAAACCAAGCCCCCCATTTAAGTTCTTTTAACCCGGGAACACTAACCTTAATTTTAGGCGCTTATTACTAACCATGAGTCATTTTGACTCACTACAGAAACTTTGGTATATCAAGGAGAAGAGTATGAAAGGATGCGCCAAAAACCTCGGAATACTTTTTTTATATAAAGATAATAAGAATGTGTGCTTGATAATTGGATAGACTGTAAAATATCACCCAGAAACCAAGTATGTATGTAAAGTACAAAACATAGGCGGTTATTACTAACGTGAGTCATTTTGACTCACAAAAAAGGTTCCTTTAGTACTAACGACGTCACAGAAAAACACGAATAGCGGCTTACCATAAAATCAGAACCCTCCACTTCCTTCGACATTCGGTAGGGAACATATTTTTCATGGAAAACATGGGTAGCGAAACCCGGTTGGGCGTATCGCCTTTTCTACGAAAAATGTAATCTGCGGCGTATGCGTCAAAATGACTCACATTAGTGTTCCCGGGTTAAGAAAAACTTCTTTGTTTATGAACCAATCTTCATATAAATGCATCTCTACTGATGCCACAGAAAATATATATAAAAATAGATGCAGTCGAACGATGGGGTCATGGGGCTGCCATATAAACCCAACCCCCCAAATTAGGTTCTTCTAAGAAAAACTGTTTTACTTCAGCACCGATTTCAACCAAACCTCATCAAAATGTATTTCTTTTGATGTCACAAAACATATGTAAAAACAAATGGAGTCCGATGGGGATGCCATACAAACCCAACCTTTCGAATTAGGTTGTTCAAAGAAAAACTTTTTTATTTGTCCACCAACTTCAACTAAACCTCATACAAATGTGTTTCTATTGATGCCACAAAACATATGTAAAACTGAATGGAAAGGAGCCATGTGGTCATGGGGCTGCCGTGCAAACCCTCCCCCTATTTTGATTCTTCTAACAAACATTTTTGCTACACCAATTTCACCAAACCTTTTATTAATGTGTCTTTATCGAAACAACAAACAATGTAAAAACAAATGGAATTGTACTATGGGACCATGTCCCTCGCTTCCGCCCAATAAAGTTTGCTAAGAGATTTTTTTTGTCCAATTATTCCAAGCAAACCTCACTCAAATATTGTTTTATCGACGCCACGGAACATATGTGACTTATGTGAAAACGGAATGAAGGAATGGAGAGAGGAGGGGGAGGATTAAACACAAGTCATAGGTACTCCCGAAAAAACTCTTTGCCAAAGAAGAGTGAAGGGTATCCTAATTTCGGCCACGTGCGAAATTAGCCTCGGTCTCGTTTATAGTTGAAAACACAAGGACCTTAACGTCTACACGAAACCATAAGTTATGTAAATTCGTAAATGTGACAGTTTTATCTATCAGTGTAAACATCCGTGTAACTTAGACAAGTTCGAAGGAGAGAATCGGATGACTAAAGTCGGCTGTGTAAAAATGCAGCAAAAGACCTGTGTAATCTAGATAAATATAGATAGATCACATATTATAACGAAGATACATTTCACATATTATTATAACGAAGACACAACGAAAACTATAGACATTATGCACTAGACTAGGCACTAGATAATTACATCTTCAGCTGTGAATTGGCAGCTCGTCTTGTACGAGATGCGGAACACGTCTCGCCAGCCGTCAAAACGCGGCTGGCCCTATACAGGGTGTCCGGAAACTGCCGCATAAACGCACCGGATTGTGATTTTTCATATGATTTCCAGCAAAAAAGTTGCAAGCAAGATACCCCCTTAGCTTAACCCTTTAGCTGCCACAGGCATTTGAAGATTTTTGAAAAAATAATTTTCTTGCACGACTTAAAGCTCAATATCGCCAAAGCTAGACCAGCTAGAATAGTGAAACAAAACGATTAGCTATAAAATAAAACTAACCACACTAAAATCCAATAAAAGGCTTGGTTTTTACAGAGCTTCAAAGTAAAATTTGTGTGATTTGACCCAAAAACAGTATATTTTTTCATCTCAATTTTCTCCAACTTCTGCCAGGGAGAGGTGCTTGTACGATTCTTTTTAAAATTGGCGCATAGTCTAACGATCATTTCTTTCTTACATCATTTTATTCTAGCTCCATTATTTCTAACAGTTTTTATACGTTAAGTGTAGAAAACTGGGGTTAATTTTAGCTCGAATTCAATACAATTCAATTCACACTGCTCCTAAGGATCTGCAATTGGTAAAATCTATTCAAAGTATGTCGTAAATCGAGCTAAAATTAACCCTAGTTTTTTGCACTTAAGGCATTAAAACTGTTAGAAATAACGAAGGTAGAAAAACATGATGTAAGAAGGAAATGATCGTTAGACTATGCGCCAACTTTTCAAAGAATCGTACAAGCACCTCACCTTGGCAGAATTTGAAGAAATTTGAGATGGAAGAACATACTGTTTTTGGGTCAAATCCCAAAAATTTGACTTTGAAGTTCTGTAAAAACCAAACCTCTTATCCGGTTTTAGCGCTGTTTATTGTTTAGGTTAATTTGGTGGCTGTAATAATAATCGTATTTTGCTATTCTAGCTCTAGCTTTTGAGATATTGAAGTTTTAGTCGTACAAAAAATGATTTTTTTTAAATCTTCAAATGCCTGTGGCAGCTAAAGGGTTGAGCTAAGGGGGTATGTTCCGTACAACTTTTTTGCTGGAAATTACATCAGGAACCACAATCCAGTGCGCTTATGCGGCAGTTTCCGGGCACCCTGTATAAGCGAAAGTATTTTAATGTTTCGAGCTTTTGCGAGCCGTATGGCTCGTCGTTTGAACGAAGCATAAGAGAATTACATAGATTTGGAGGACAATATCTAACATCACACAAACTTACCACACCATCTCCAATATTGTGTATAGTGCATGGAACATGCGCTGTAGCTCCAATTTGTGTTGTTATTACTGTTGAATTTTCAGTACCAAAGTGCATTGGAGTTTTATAAATGTCTTCAAATGCCGTCTCCTTGTTAAGATTATCCTCCGTATGCGAATCAATAACATTTTCGAAAGTTTTACTATGACTATTTTTACTGTTACGAGTTTCTATATGAGTACCATTATTAGCACTCAGACTGCTAACGTTGCTACTGTCAATGGTACTGTCGTTACTTCTAGTACTTTCATCACTATTTAAGTCTTCCTCTTTTAGCGAGGCTAGAACGTTGGCGTGCAATGCGTTACCATCAAATTCTCCTGGAGATGATAAACTAATTGGTGCCGATGAAAATCTCGGCGCTTGATTGAAATATTTTATTATATTTTCCGCTTTCAACATAATATCTCTGTCCACAAAAGATGAAGATAGTCCTGTAAGGAAAAAAACAAATTTGATTTTAGTTAAATCGATTGAACTAATCGCTGAACAATATACATAACTAAAGAAAACGAGGCCGAGTTCTAATTGTGCGAATAGCTCGATGAGTGTATACCCTATACCCATGTGCAGACCTAGAAGGCACGCAAAGCCCAAAATATTCAATTTAATATTTTTTGAAGGGGAGGGGGGTAGATGGCTCGGACCTGGCACATCTTTATTGTCTTATCGAGGCATCCAACGGCTACCATTTGATACTAATTTGAAGTTTTTTGCGACATTCTATCAAAAGATATGGCTGAATATAACTTTGTAGGGGAGGTAGGTGTAGAGGTAGTCGAACCTACTCGACTTTCCATCAACTCAAAGTATATGTCAGAATGAGACATTGGTCAAAATTTCAAGTCGATAGCGACATTCTACCGAAAATTATGGCCGAATTAAAATATCAAGGAGGGGTAGTTTGTATGGGAGGTAGGGGAGCCCCTGGTCCGATTTGCTCCATTTTCAATACCATCCAAGATTTTAGCAAAGCAAACATTTAACGAAAATTTCAAACCGCTAGCTTCATTATTTCGGGAGTTATCGTGCGAACAGACAGACACACGGACAGACAGACAGACATGGCTTATTCGATTCAGGAACCGACCCTGATCATTTATATATATACTTTGCCATACCTCCGGTGGCTCCTTTGAGGTGTTACATAATATATAATTATACAGGGTGTCCGGAAACTGCCGCATAAACGGACCGGATTATGATTCCTCAGTTGATTTCCAGCAAAAAAGTTGTATGGAACATACCCCCTCAGCTTAACCCTTTAGCTGCCACAGGCATTTAAAGATTTTTGAAAAATCATTTTCTTGCACGACTTATCTAAAAATATCTCCACAACTAGACCAGGTAGAATAGTGAAATAAAATGATTATTACAGCCAACAAATTTACCTGTAAAATGAAACTAACCACACCAAAATCGGATAAGAGGTTTGGTTTTTACAGAGCTTCAAAGTCAAATTTGCGTGATTTTACCCAAAAACAAATTTTTTTTCCATCTCAATTTTCTCCAACTTCTGCCAAGGTGAGGTGCTTGTACGATTCTTTTAAAAATTGGCGCATAGTCTTACGATCATATCTTTCTTACATCATTTTATTCTAGCTCCATTATTTCTAACAGTTTTAGTACCTTAAGTGCAGAAAACTAGGGTTAATTTTGGCTCGATTTCGACATACATTGAATAGATTTTACCAATTGCAGATCTTTAGGGGCAGTGTGAATTGAATTGTGTTGAATTCGAGCTAAAATTAACCCTAGTTTTCTACACTTAACGTATAAAAACTGTTAGAAGTAATGGAGCTAGATCAAAATGATGTATTAAAGATATGATTGTAAGACTATGCGCCAATTTTTAAAAGAATCGTACAAGCACCTTACCTTGGCAGAAGTTGGAGAAAATTGAGATGGAAAAAAAGATTGTTTTTGGGTCAAATCACGCAAATTTGACTTTGAAGCTCTGTAAAAATCAAACCTCTTATCCGATTTTAGTGTGGTTAGTTTTATTTTACAGGTAAATTTGTTGGCTGTAATAATCAATTTATTTCACTATTCTAACTGGTCTAGCTTTGGAGATATTAGGCTTTAAGTCGTGCAAGAAAATGATTTTTTCAAAAATATTTAAATGCCTGTGGCAGGTAAAGGGTTAAGCTGAGGGGGTATGTTCCGTACAACTTTTTTGCTGGAAATCAACTGAGAAATCATAATCCGGTGCGTTTATGCGGCAGTTTCCGGATGTATAATACACCCTATACCATCCTATGGGTATAGAGTATAAAAATTAGGTTTAATCACTTACTGTACAAAATAGTAAAATAATGATAAAAAGAAGAGGAGGGCACTTCGGGCCATGAAATATAGTTTACGACCGATTACCATACCTAGCAAGGATATATACAAAATTTCATAAAAATCGGTCCAGCCGTTTCGAAAAGATCATATCCTTAAGCCGGTTCGATTTCATTTAGTACACGTATAAAAATTTAAAGCGTATGAATCGAGTAGGTTTAATCACTTACTCTCACACAAAATGGAATTTCGATATTTACCACCACTTTCTTTGCGATTTTCAAAAAAAATTTGTCCATAAACCTTCTCCAACGTAAGACGGATAAAACAAAAAAAGAATCATCTAAATCGGTCCAGTGGTTTACGCGTTTACTGGCAACAGACACAAATACACATCCATTTTTATATATGTATATAGATTTGATTTCGTATTGAAATTTTGAGAAAGAGTCGATAATTTCTTAAAACTCAAATGAAGAAGTATTAAACTAGATATAGTTTACATGACCGACATATTCGGTAAATTCATTGAAATAAATTAACAACTGCAGGGTGATAAGTTCAATTTAATTCAAACTAAAAGCAGTATATCCGCGGTTGTGACGAAACTTGTATTGTTCAAGCCAGGCGCGCACAGAGGATTTACGGGGCCCGGGGCATATAAATAAAAGTGGCCCCTTTGAGAAAAAGAACATTTTTCCTTGGAAACTCTATAAATGTTGTTCCTACTACAGGATGCCAAGATGCTGGTACCGGAGAGAGCGGCATTAGGGTAGATAGATAGGGCACTCGTCTTCGAATCATAGGTTCGCGGGATCGAATCTCATTGTAGGCGCAGGTAATTTTCTATGCTTAAACATCACTAACACCTATTTATTTTTATCAAAAACAAAAAAAAAAACAATTTATAAAATCATTAATTTAATAAACGTTACAACAAGAACGCTATTTTCAATGTAATAATGCAAAGAGTCAAAGTAGCTCTTAGCAAAGTTATTTTAAGTACGATATTCTTAATTTTAGTAGAAAAACTGTAAGGTCAAAATCATGTTTCAAAATACTTGGTTTAAGATCGATCCACACTTTTTAGTCATCAGTCGCAGTCACAGTAATTTCTCATACAAATTGACAGATTGTCAGTGAATCAATTAACTTGTATGGAAAGTGATTGTGACTGATGACTGAAAAGTGTGGATCGAACTTTAAGAGTGTTTTCGATTGATTTCACTCTACTTTTTTTCTCAGTGTAGGGGGCCCACTCAAGAAGTTGGCGGGAGGGCCCCGAGTGAAGTTATTTCGTCACTGCTGATGGCCAGGCAAAAATCGAAATTCTTGTCTCTTCACAAACGTTACTGTACGCATTGATCCATAGGAAAACAAAAGTCTAAAACCAAACCAGTAGAAAACGTTGAGAAATTTTGCTAGTTCGCGAGCATAGTAACAGATAAGACTACAATGAGTTAACAACAATCAGAGAGAGACTTGAATAATATAAGTTTATGGAAACTAAATAAGAAATAGTCATTTAAAGGGGATCCATCGTTTTCAGTTTCTTGGTTAACACTTTCTCTAGAAAACACACATAGTTCGAGGACACTCAGATTTTAAGAGACTACCGATTAATTAGATAAATTTCGGCAGAGTGTGCTGTTGATCTCAACACCTAAAATATATCAAGATCAGTGCCAATTTTAGATTTAGCAATTTTAATTGAAAAAAGTAGGTGAAGGGAAATCCTATAAGGTCCTATAAATGCTTTGAATAACGCAAAACAACGCAGACGTATGTATGCGCACTACGAGACCACTGTCCCTGCGGGGCCCTCTCCAACGCGGGGCCCGGGGCAAATTGCCCCTTTTGCCCCACCCTCTGTGCGCGCCTGGTTCAAGCAGACCAAGGGAGAGGCGAATGTTCTCAGTTCCCAAATCTTGTAAATTTGCCTAAACAAAATGAAGACCTTTTGGTTTACTGCGAGCACCTTGACGAACTTCATTCGGATTTTAAAAGAAGGTTCGAAGATATTCTTAAACTCAATATTCCTGATTGGGTATTGAATCCGTTTTCATATAGTCAAGAAACGAGACATTCTCAAGCAGGAGCAACTTATTGAGCTGTCAACGAATGAAAAGTTGAAACCTAAATTCGAGGAAGGGTATCAGAAATTTAGGCTTCGAAAAATCATACCAAGTCTGTATCCTAAATTGTGGGCCACGGTTGAGACCCTTTTAATCGCTTTTCCCTCATCGTATTTAGTTGAACGCGGTTTTATTGTCGTTATGAGGCTTTGATAACTAAAAAAAGAAAGGCTTTCACTGACAAACATGGATATCAACAAACAAACTCATATCATCCCATCAAGTGCACCCATCCCACTGAACATTATGAGGCAACTCTTTTTTATATTTTTGGATATGATAAGGGAATGAATGTACTACTAATAATATGCATAATAAAAATTTGTTAAAACATCAAAACTATTTTGATTTTGTATCTAATTTTAAATATTTAAACAATTTAAACGTTCAAGGTTTGAAATTCAGTTGTGGGTCCCTGAACAGGTTTCTCATGTGTGAAGGGGTCCGCGGTCAAAATAAGTTTGAGAATGACTGATTTAGAGTATAGATACTACATCGTCGTTTCACGTAAATTGTACGCCATTACTGTTCAAATTTTCATGGTCGTGAAATTGAATTCGTGTCATCGACAACAATCAATCAGGCCGCGAGTGCACATTTTTCTTAAATTTATTTAATATAAGACAAATAAATTGATCACGGAAGACATAAATCCAAGTTTTTTGCCTCTGTGAACATACAATTTACTCTTAGGGAAATTACTACGCTCACGAGTGAAAAACTTGCATTGCAAATTCAAAATGCATCGTAGAATGTACTGGCATCATTTAAATTGCAGTACAGTATGATACAATTGTTATTCAAATCGAGGATTTTGTAAATCCTGTCGGAAGTGTGAATCCCTTCTTAGAGGGGTTTTGACTTGATTAATTTTAATCTACACCAGGATTTTTTAGTAGTCTTTGTCGGCTATAGCAAACACAATATGCCCTATACTATCTTAAGGGTATATACGAGTATCTCCTTTTTATATAAAATTCGACTGTGCGTGTTTTTTTCCAAACGGAAAAAAGAAACAGAAAAAGTCGACTGACAGACATCGTCTTGCAAAGGACTCTGGGTGTGACTTTGCTAAAAGGGGATTCAGACTATCGACAAGATTTACTAAATCATAGATTTAGTTAACAGTTGTACCATATTGTACTGCAATTTGAATAATGCAAGTACATTCTACGATGTACTATACATATGTATGTATTTTGAATTTAATGACATATGATTTAATCTAGTGGTTTTAGTAAGTCCTGTCCGTAGTGTGAATCCCCTCTAAGTCTGAACGAATTTCAAAACCCTCATTAATTTTCGTAAAGGGTGTTGCCCAATATTTCGGTTTGTTTCATCCAGAGATGGCTCATAATTTTTAAATTCAGTTTTGTTTGTCAGATTATAAAGCCCTTCCTTACAGTTCTTACTGGACGAACAAAATTTTTTTACATGAACTCCTATAAATATGGCATTGCTGGTTCATGTTGTACCAACAGAAACCTGTCGGAACACTATTTAGAAGTGCCACCGAAGATCAATAATAGCTTAATTATCTTAATAAAGCAATGTAAATTACCATTACGGTCTGGCCGGAAAAGAATAGATTTCCAAAATATTCATTGCCTTAAACACCTGAACTGTTTACTTACAATTATGACAATCCTCAAGTATATAAAGACACGTAGCTACTCCACATAAGGTGAACATTTCTATTAAGCTCTCGGCCGTCCTCGTTTTCTTGCACATCGCAATCATCGTGCGTTCGTCACCTAAACAATAAGCATATTAAACAAATTTTGACGGGATTTCATTTCATCGTAATAATAAGCTACAGTCAAATTTCTTTTTGCGATCAATACAATACACTAAATATCTTACACAGTGTACATCGGTCAAAATCTCAATTAAAATAGTCTGTCTGCTCAGTCAAAACGGACTCCCATCCGCTTCCAACATTCAAGTTTCTATTAGAAAGTTAAGATTGAGCTGCGTGAAATTGAGAGAATTGTCGTATCGGATTATGAGGGAATCACAGCAAAGTCTTCGCGGACCACCTAGGGTCGCCTCAGGGACCACCAGTGGTCCGCGGGCCACCGGTTAAGAATCGTTGATCTAGATAACAAAAAACGATTTTTTTTTTACCACGGAATATCCAAAAAGGCAAGGTATCTTTAAATCTTTTCAACACATTCAATTCTACTGTACGTATGTATGTTAGATGATGTAGGATCTTTGGTAACACGGGATGATTTCAGTTTCCAATATGGAAGAAACCCCATTTCAAAAAGTTTTTTTAACCCATTAAGATCCGGACAATGATCATATTATCCTAGCGCTACAAAATTTGTAATCCTAATTACTATTGGTCTAATTAAGAAAAAATAGCCCAGAACATATTTGTATAGTTTGTCCTTGAAAAGGCTAGAGAGCATGTTGCGAAAATGCAACGCTGGGTCAAACAGTATCTTTTGTATGAATTTTTCATATCAAGAATCGTGGAACAATACCGAATCAGTTAAAATAATATTTGGTAGAAAATATTTGGTTTCCATAAGTTGAACGATGATATTTGAGGAAATGTTTTTGTAATCGTGAACTATGTTCCTTTTAATGCAACGTATTTGGCGGATATTACATTTCGAATAAATTGAGAATTGTTCACAAAAAAGTTGACAATTGTCCCTTTCCGGCATCCTGAAAACCAATGAAAATAAGAGAGCTGGGAATCGTGCAAAAATAGGTCGATTAGATAATTTTGATAAATTTAAGAATTACTAACATTTGAAACCTTGTTCCTAGCATTGTGAGCTACGGGAAGAAACGAATAACAATAAGCTGTATAAAAAAATCAACAATCTTTGAACATAAATCCCGTTGAACAAAGTACCAGAAGCAGTTAAAACGAAGAGGATGATGTATGGCTTGCTAAGGACTCTACCCACGAGCACGAGACAAATTCAAACTAAGTCGATTTGTCTGTACCAGGGTATTTTTTATAAACATTCGTACTGTATATACATGTGTGGTACATAGTACAAACGTATAAAGAAAGACGAGGCGGTTTATCGTATCGCGAACATTTCTCATGGAAAAGGTTAAATTTAAATCGACTTGACAATGACATATTGTAAGTCGCCCATGGGAGATTTTATCCAATATGATTTTCAAGAGGGCTTTTTACTTTTGAGGAATGTGTAATCCAATGGTTTTTGTATGTTTCAATATCCGATGGCAACCAGGGGCATGCGGTATTGAGAAGCAATGGAAGCACTGCTTCCTTACATTTTATTTAACTGTTCTAAAATTGCAATGCGTTATGGAAAAGATCCATTCTATAACAATTTATAGACGACTTTTAAAAAAAAAATATGTGAATACTATTTTTTACTAAGTCTATGATGTTTACGCAGAATCAGTGTAAGTTATGGTGTCTTTAATTGATTTGATATAATGATGAAATCTCAAAAGCGAGAGTGTGATTAAGATCTCCAGATCTCTCACATTTTAAACATTATAGCATACTTTGGGTAAAAAAGAAACTGTTATTGGGAAAGCCCATTAAGAAATGTGACCCCCGGGACCTCATATAAAAAGGGCAATACCCAATAATAACAAAAAAACACAAACAAATTTAAAGTTACAATACATTTGCTAAATGAAATTGAATGATTGAATTAATGGGTTTAATCAAGGGAAACAACGAATTGTGTGGTTGAAGGATGCCATGGTACTAAAATATGGATGCTTCAAATCTTGCATGAGGTTTTGGTCATTTTCTAGTGTGTAGTTGAATTAATTGAGGGTCTACTGTATTCGAAACATGAATATCTAATGCAATTACAGTTTCAACGGACCCCGATCACTGATACTGATTCCAAAATTCTACAAACTATCCTTTGTCTATTTGTTTATAATGTATTACAATGCTTAAGTGATTATTAGTACAATCAACAAATCAGTTCGTAGTAAATACGTAATGTGTCACCCTTATCAAATGGACCACCTTGTAACATAACTACACTGAGCTTCAATGAAACCGGGCCACACGGTAATCAAAACAGGCATTATGTTTGTTGCGTGAGTTAACGGTACTTCAGATAAAAATCATAGTCATTTGAATTGCCATTAAATGCACTTTCTGTAGATATAACTTTCATAGTTGTCAGTTTCATACTTTTTGAGAAAATTTAATTTGAGTTCGAAAGTGGCGAGTGGCCCGATTTTTGTGAAGCCGAGTGTATACAAAACGAAATTTTCAAAACATATTACTAACCATTATTTATATTTGCACAACCCAGAATTAAAAGTATCAAGGTCCTTAATAAATAATTGTATATCCTTGAAAAATGGATTTTTCTGACACAGCCACACATAATTTTTGATGCTTGCTCCAATAGTTATTTCCGAAACTGCAGCGACTATAATATATAGTTTGACACACCCAGATGTGTGTTCTAACTATCCACACTGTGTTGTTTCCAAATTAAAAACACAATTTATTAATTGCATGTAAGATTTAAAATTTTGTTGATCACACTAACTCAGGGAATATTAACACTCTTCTTTGGTTGCTATGAACAAAAGGTTGAAACACTATAATGAGCTCCCCTTTGGGGACACTATTAACTCATCCATTCGGAAATGAGAAAAGATTAACTAGGGCGTTATATGGGATGAACGGCAAAAACATATTGTCACGTTCACGTTATCATTTTAAACTTGGAGAGATTTCAGAAAGGCACTATGCAAAATATTACTTTCAGGATCACTAAACACCACACGCACACAATCGAGACCGTTTTTAAGGGATGCTTTTTTTGCAAAACACCTTCTATTTTATTAGCTTACACCGACAAACGATACTAACGATTTTCACCAATTCGCACCACGTCCTTGAAACTTGATTATTTCTAACAATAATCGCTTCACTTAAACTGATTCGATTCATATGAGTAGCTATGCGTATATACATATGTTCAAGCCAGTAGCAGCAGGTGTATTTTAACTTGAACTGAATTTAAATCCATAATACATGCATCCTTGTCCGATCTTTTGCATGGTTCCCGTTGAACTAAGTATACGTCGCGTAAGGCAATTCGTGGGCACAAAAAAGCCTCATAGAAAGCATCCTTCGAATTGTGAATGGGTCGAAAACAGCATCGGGTGCGTCCACTCCTCAGATGAGTGAGGATGCTGGACGAAATTCAAAGCAACATTCAAAAAGCTTTTTGTCATCCATATCCATGTGCTGTAGTTCTAAACATATTCCGTCCGTTCTGTAGTTAGTGAGATTCCTTTTGCATGTTGAAGCTGAGCGGCTCTCTCTACCATTCGGTGTTCCTCTTTTTGTATGGGTAAACATCTACGAGCACATGTAAGTTCTTTCTTTCCGTTGTCTAAAAATGATTCTCAAATGTGTTCATGTAGAAGTGAAAGTCAAGAGAAAAGGGTGTGAACTCTCCACGGCCAGCTATTTCGAAAATGTAGCGCACGCTAGACCGTTTTGTGGATACAACTTTCCCCTGAAAGCTTCCTAGTTAGCTGGCTATAATTTTCGACAAACTGTCCACTTGAATGTACGATTTTAAATATCTGCCAGAGAAATATGAGAATTCGTATTCATTGGGTTAGCAGGCAGAAAGATTATGTCGACCCTCAAATCCAGCATGCAATAACCGAGAGGATGGGTTTGAACGTTTGAATATAATGTATGTTTTGGTAGAGCTAGCGACATGAATTTTCGACGTCAAATCACCTCCTAGGGCGTATAAGCTGCGTTGAATTTTTTGCTGCAAAATTAATCATTTCAGCTTTACACTTCCGAAATGTATAGTTACTGAAAGTGTTGATGCAACTGTAGGCCTAAAATAGGTAAATTTAGGTCATGAATGCTATGACTGGCAAAGTATTGATGTAAATTTGTTTGAAATTATTTTTACAGAATATCGGACGCTAGTTGATTATATTAGGAAATGTGGACCAAAACACAATAAAATCACTTTTCGTATTTGTCATATTTGTCATGTTGTTCAACGTGATCAAAAAAAAATCTACGAATCTGTCCCTGCACTCATAGTAAAGACTCAACCGTTGACAAAAGTTATTTTATGTTTTGAAATGTTTTTTAACACGTTTAGATCGTACTTTTAAGGGGAAATAACACCAAAACATAAATAATTTGACATGCTTTTTTCCTTAACCTGTACTGTACTCTGCCTAGTAAATTAAGCTAAATAATCTGAATTGCTTGCCAACAATATTTAACATTATAAGAGTTAAGGTTTCATACCGGAATCTAAGAGGGGATTCACACTACTGATAGGATTTACTAAAGCCACTAGATTAATCGAGTCGAACCCTGCCTACTAGACCAAATTGTATGTCAAAAATTCAAAATGCATCGCGTATTGTACTTGTATTATTCAAATTGCAGTACAAAATGGTACAAACGTTAACTAAATCAAGGATTTAGTAAATCCTGTATCTCCTATTAGTTGAGGTCTTGCTAAACATTATTACATAAATACATACTTTGAAATAAATTTAAAAACTGACACATACAGACCACATGAGTTTGCATCATATCTATAGCATTTCAATGTGGGGACACCTAGCAGACACAGTTGGTGCATATACAGTGCATATATAACAAGAAACCACAAACAGCTGTTTATCCAGTCCACTCAAGGATAGGTTGTTGTTAGTGTAATGCGTGTATTTCTCGTTCTCTTCTGTTCAGGAGCAGCGAAAAGAACGCAGCGAGGCAACGTTACATAGTTATGTCGGACTAAATGATTTATTTTGTTCTTCCCATCCGCTTCGTTTGTTATTGGCGTCTGCAAACAAATCAGCTGAAACAAATCGATCTGAAATACATATAAGCTACTCCAGAATAGGACAGTCTAACGGGCCTTCCATACAAATTTGACAGGAGAACAGGATAAATGTATCCGGGAAGAGAAGCGCGTATAGTTTTAAAACGTGCAAATACAATTTTTATTGTTTGTTTTACGCCCGTTTTTCTTATATTTTCCCCATCATGGTTTTATGATGGTTGGTAATTGTTTCACCGTAAGCTTTCCAAGAAAATTGAACTTTCGTCATAATTTCAAATGGGGGGGGGGGGGGGGGGGGGGGGGAATGATATCACAGCACTAACGTAAGTACTATGTACATGTTAGCCGTCTCGAAGAGCGCATGACGCTAGAGTCGTAACAATTTTCACCACATGTTCGTTTGTATTGCCTTCATGGTATGATTCGGTAAAATATCGCGATAGCCTTCAATTTTAGTAAGTATTTATTTTAAAGCTCATATTTAAGCTTGAAAAGTATTTTTGATAGATACATACTCATATACATACATACGTTTTTTTCATGCAGGCTCATACATTTTAATGAAGCCACTAAAGCGAGGCATACCATATGTATACCTACTACAATCTTTTCAAACAGGAAATACTATTTCTCTGGCTTCCTTACCTCCAGCAACTATATAATGGTCCATCTAGATTAGTCGCCAAATGACTGCGCGTCCAGAAACTGACATCGCGTACATCCATTTGGCTGCTACTTAGCATCTACACTAGCAGCTAAATGGAGACAGAAAATAACATAACCAAAATTTCATTTTGGTGATTTTTTTAAATTGAATTATCAAAATCGGACTCTGCTGCGTTTGAATTATTACACGGCCATTCAAGAACTATTCAATTTCACACAAAAAAAAAGAACAAAAGTTGCAAAATTGTCACTTTGAATTTGACGAGCGGTTGTCAAAGCGGTTGGTTGAGTTAATAAACTGATTTTGAGTTTTTGGAAAGGAATATTACCACCAAAAAAGTGAAGTTTTCTATAGGAATCATAGTATTAGCATGATGGGTGTCGTTCTAAAGGGAATATTTAGGAGAAAGTATGTGATTAGTTTTAACAGATCTGGAGTGCGTTCCGGAATAAAATATAGTCGTAGCTGTAGTCATCGCTGACTATTGTCGTAGTTATGAGCGTTGTGAGAGGGCTCTCAGGAGAGCATAATATGGAAATGTGACAACAGTCGAAATATGCTTACACAAAACAATTTATCACTCGATGGCATTCATAATTAGTGTTCATTGAAATCATTCTGTAGACTTTGTTTATTGACTTTAGTGTCGATTAACATTGCCTAAATAGTAATTAATAATCGCATCATTTGATAATAACATCAACAACCGACCCGAAATAACCCATGTCACAGTTTTTCAGTCGAACACTATTCATTCAGAGATCTAGCGTGAAATTTTTTCTGCCTTTTCGACCAGTAATGTAGGTGTGTAATGAATGATCCACTGTCACTTTCGATTGCGATTTAATTCGCTAGCTTAGCTACGATCTTAAGTCTTGACGATTGTTTGCTGCTTTTCTGTAGTTACACCTTTCCAAGTACTGCTCCCTCACAACAGCTTTGGTGTTCACAATCTCGTTTGCAAAATTTTGGACAACCCACCACTCTCAGTTTAATAAAGAGGATAGAGGAGCAACTGAAGCGCTTGGGCTCCTATTTGGAAGAGGAAAAACCGCGTAAGAGCTTGGGTTTCAAGTTTAAGGAAGAGGAAAAGCATATGTATCCCGACTGTCGGATAATGTTTTTTTCTATGGATGCTGCGGATGTGAGATAACAGGCTTCTCGATATGTTTCGGCAGAAGATGCGATCCTGTAGAACCAAGCAAAGCCAAAATATAAAACGGATATTGATCTCGCTAGTGGAATATGCAGTCCAAAAGTAAAAAATAACACTGAATATCGACGAACTACGGTCTGAAAAGCAGAATCGTACTCGTTTAACATCTGAGTGAGATCAAAGTTCGTCACAAGGGGCGTGAGTTCGAAAAACACCATAAACTGAATTCGTTCACGGTGAGTCTCGAACCCATGACCCTGGGCACCGAAGGTGCGCGAACTAAACATTACACCAGCCAGACTACTCGATTGCAACTCCTAAGAAAATCTTGACGTTGGAAAAATTTCGGGCTTGGTAGGAATGTGTAGAATGGTTACAGTTTTTGGCACAAAGTTGGTAGGAAGAAGATAACAGAGTGTCCCGAACGTTTGAAAAAAGTAGACTTTTTTAGTTTATATCGGAGATTGACGTATGGGTATTTAAATCAAAGATCTAAACGAGTACATCTCATATCTCGAGTAACGGTAAAAAAGTTATTGGCGTTTAAAGTTAAACTTCCTTCTCGACCTCCGTTTTTCTAAACCGTTATAGGGATCGATATGTAACTTTGCACAAAGATTGTTCAGTATGGCCCTATATACGTGAAATATTAAGACTATTGACTTTTACTAAGGAAAAGTAAATAACAGTAAATTTGTAAAATTTCAATTTGTTCGTGTGTATAGCCCCTCTTGGGTTTCCAAATATGAAAATTCTACTAAGGGTTTTTAGAAAATCACATAGGGAATATGTCTACGAATTTTCATTCGAATAACTGTATCCAAACCGGAAATATATCCAAGTGTTCAGTAAGGGCCGTTCACAATGCAAGGGAAGCCTCTTAAGCATTTCTTCAATGCATATCTTTTAACTTGATGAAACAATGAACATGACATTTGGTGGAAATGCATAGAATGGTAATAGTGTTTGCCACAAATATTTTTGAAGTTTGTAGGACCAAGTTAACAGAGTGTCCCTGAATAGCTGCAAAGGTATACTTGCTCAATACTCATAGGAAAGCTTACGTGGGCTCTTATGTCAGGGGACGCAATGGAAACATTTCATATAAATTGCTTTTCCTTGACTAAAAAAACAGTAACAGTAGATATAAAAAGAAAACAGAAACAGTTGTTCCTGATACACTATTTTTATTATTTTAGCATCAGCATTTAGTAACAGTAGATTTATAGATAATAATTCAGTTCATATATAAAGCCAAGCCATCCTTTTGCCTGAGTTTCTTTTTGCTCAAAGACCATCATGGTTGAAATACATTTCCCGCGTCAGCATCAGCATCGGCAGAGGCATCGGCATCAGCAGAAAAATTTCAATTTAGAACACACGCATTTGCCTTTGATGACCCACATTGACAGCAGCAGCAGCGGCAGAAGCATTTTTTCTGCTTCGTCAATGTGGGTCATCAAAGGCAAATGCGTGAAATTTTTCTGCTGATGCCGATGCCTCTGCCGATGCTGATGCTAACGCGGGAAATGTATTTGAACCATCAGAAATCTTAAATCGAAAAATGCCTGTAGATTTGCCTTGGAGTTCTTTTATTCAAACTGGGTAAATAGTAAATCTATTTTTGGACTGGTCTAATTAAAGGTGGAACAGAATGAAAGGCGCTAGCTAGCGTTTATTTAGACCAATACAAAAATAGATTTACAGGAAGCATTTCATTAATGTTGTGCACATTTCTTACTCGTATTTATTGCTTATAAAATATATGAACAAAAAATATTCACTATGCATTAAAATTCTAAAAAAAAAACTCGTATTGCGGGCGCAGCCCTCTGTACGCCGGTATTTTTTTTTACATATGAATTTTATGAAATGTTTTCTTGTCCCAAATATTTTAATGGAATATATGTATATGTTATCATTGTAATCTCCGACATACACAACTGTAAATATGTAGATTTTTGATGTAGATATTTTTGCTCATATATAAATGAAGTCCACACAAGAATATACCAATACACATACATACTTTTGTGAAAAAAGTAAAAACCAAAATATCATTTTTTTTTTCACTTTAGAGCAGGACACCCTTCCATTTATCTATTTCTTGAAAAGACAAAACAATCTGTCTCATGGCCTTTTCTTTTGCTTTCAAATTAGAAAAGGCGACACTTGGTCCTCGTCCTTGAATTCACAAACTGTTCGACGCGACTGATGCTGCAAGCTACTATTTCTCATTTTGAGAGGGTTCCAACTTTGCCTTCTTGTGACCGAATCAACTGTAGCATTGGCTCGTCCATCGTTGTTTCCATTTTTAAGTGAAATTAACTTAGTTGCTTCTTCGGTTTAAAATTGTTTTGTGCCCTGTGTGTGCTTGTTTTGTCTCTGGATTTATATCTAGCAATTCCTTTCCGTCGTCCTAAAATGTATGTCAAGGAAATTTATTTATTTTTTTTTCAAGCAGAAGAGAAACGGAATGGAAAGCTTAAATGGTTTTCTGTAAGTGTTTTTTAAGTATGGTCACGGATGGTTAAAAATTTTAGACTTGCCTTCTGCAAACTACAGTGCCTAGTCATTACAGTCAGATTCATTGTATGTATGTATATATATTTATAAGTTTCAATATGATACTACTCTCTCTACTCTCCTATCAGATCAACTCACATTTGGGTCTTCATTGATGATTTCTATTTTACACTTTTCAGGCCAGTGGCGTATTTTGAAAATTCTCAAAGGGGGGTACAGAGTACGGGGCTAATTTGTTACATAAAGTTTTGGCGTGGGGATACCCGAGAGCAGCTACATAAGAAAAACATTGGCAAGACTGAGGGATCGTTCTTGATCCTTGATTTAAGGCGAAACTCAAGGAGACCTTAAGTTTTCAATAGACTTGAAATATAATATTTCAAGGTAGGTGGGTAGCTACCTTGACTTCAAGTGAGGTTGACTATAGACAATTTTGAAGGTCTCCTTGTCTCGTGAATATATGTAAGTGATTTCTATGAAAAAGTATGGAAAATGACATTTATTTTAATTTCGGGATCCTTGACTCAAGGTCTCCTTGAGTTAAGGTATGTTTATAAATACGGGCCTGAGAGTCCTTTGCATTTCAGGCTTATTACACCAAAAGTTTAGTTTTCCTGACAGATCTTAGAATAACACTCATTAACTGCTTTGGGCTTTTCCTGAACCAAAATACGGAGGGCCTTAAAAAGTTTGCGTAGTGTAGTTCGAAGGAGCCTGAAGCCGAAAAGGAATTTTACGAATATTTACTTAATTGACTATGGAATTAATGCAATGACCAAAGAGACTGTTTCCATATGAAAAAACGGATTCCAGACGGAACACTTTTCTTTGGAAGAGAAATTTCATACATAGTCCGAAATTCTGCCAAATTTCGGCCAAATTCCGCCAAAAAGTGGTTCTGTTTACTTTTGAAAGAAACATAGATGAAAAGCTGATACAACAAATTTTGGCTGACATTGTGGTCTTGAATTCCATGGCATATTTAAGCGAATTTGAATGCAAAATTAGGATTTACTGAAAAAGAGGCCTTTGTATGTTTTGTCAAAATCTAGTAAGAGATTCCGTAAAATCGTAACAAGTGCCGAATAATATTTTACAAGTACAAACCAGAATACTACACGGTTGTAAATTTTGGTGTAAACCGGGAGTAAATTTTATAAATAAAATAGTATAACCCCTATCTATTCCAAAACTTGAATCAAATTTGACCCTTTTCAACTTATAATTTTAGTTTATTAAAAAATTATATTAATTATAACCGCTACAGAATAAAACTATCCAAATACCCTTTTAATATTATACATTTTACACCGTTCGGGATAGAATAAATTGCATTGAATGTTGTTATAACATAAAAGGGTAGAATCCTACTATGTTATCAAATCTACACTATCAACGCAAGAAATTCGTTCAACCTAGAAATCTATTGATTTGTAGTCTGTCTGGTTCAGTGAACAGCGCGCTTCCCTACAAATCACAGAATTGTGGATTCGAAGCCGACTGCACTCGTATTACAATTTTTATTTTTATTTTATTTTTGTATAAATTTGCTTATCAATTTAATACTATTGAAGAGCAAAATTTTTATCAATAATACTTATACTTTTAATATAGTTCAATTATACTTTTGATAAAGTTTTTTTATGGAAATGCATGAATATAATTTTTTATAAAATTACACCAAAATTTTTATCCGTGTAGGAATTTCCCGTGGCATAGAGCCGGGAAGTGATCAATCGATTAAATTTAAAATTAAATTAATTCATTAAAATGAAGCAACAAAAGTAAGCAGGAAGGTATGATTGTTTGTTTTTTCCATATGTACTACACTAGCTTCAAATATGCAATACCTTTTATAGCGAGTCCTAGATGGTAAGCTGAAGCAACATGCTTTAACAAATCAATTGCAAAATAGAAATGAGAAGGAGTGGCTACGATGATGTTTACTTCGTGAAAATTGAAGCATTGAAGAAAGGCAGAGGGCACCACTGACACCGAACCGTAGGAATTCGAAAATGTATGATTAAAATGCTTTCCCATCAAATTTTTTGCATTTTAACAGAAAGAGAAGCATCTGGTTTAAAAACCTTTACAGCAGCCCAACACGAATTTACGGCCAAATTAAAATACACAAGCCCGATTGAAAAATCAGACAGATTGTTTCAAATATTTATCAATTCAGCGGCTTCCAAGACATCGATACCGCAACAACATCTCCTCAACTTATATAAACATAATATGGGGTCACTTCACACATGACGAGACTTTCAATAGCAGTCCTTGTTTCCGAACAGATTCATGTCGAGATTGGGAAACGTTTCATGACCACCTCGTTGCCTCGACATAATCATAGCTTGTACTTATTCTCTGAGAGTTCTTATTCTTGAAACCACGCGTCTTTGAAAATAAACTCAACCCGTTCGAAAAACGGAAAGGGTTCATCAACGAGGAGATCTGGCGGATTGAGAAGATGATGTTGTGATGATAATGATTCGAAAAAGATTTACAAAGTTTAGTAATATAAACGCTCAAAATAAAAAGGGAACATTTGGTACTGCAATTTTTAGTATGGTGTGAAAAAAGTTTGATGTGCTCACGCCCCTGTAAATACGCCACTGATTCAGGCACCCCTAAACTTGAAATCCCATCGAATTCATTAACGTGGTGTTATTATTCCTCGCTGGTGTATAATGTCACAGTAAAACAGTAATTCTTGCTACTTCTGACGTGACCGCAAGCTATAGCAAATCATCAATACCCTACTCGGTTTGTTCCAATGAATGTTATTAGATAAATATATTCGGTGTGTCCTGTTCATGTAGTTTGCTCCTATAATTCATGTCGAATAGGATAGTCCTGGATATCTTTTATGAGATAAATTTACAACCACCACAAAATATCCTGTTAGATTTGTAATATGTACATAATGGGGAACCAATAATTCGCCAATTTTCCATGAAATGCCATCCAATATCGGAGGATATGGATAATAAATTATTTATGGATATGTATTGAAAGTTAATAAAAGCCATTTTATGAAGAAAGATGCTCCTTTAAACAAGTTTGAATCCTACGGAATTGATATATGTATTATCATATAGTCTGCAAAGTCTTAAGGCGAATGCAACTAAAGCTGCTCGGCGACGCCGCGTAGCATGCAGGCCAACACTCTTCCTGACTTGATAGGAAACTTCTCTACTAACAAAGCCATTATCACTTCTTTTTTTCATAATATACCGAGGCCGGGTTACCATTAGAAGATTTATTTCATTCATGAGCGTGAAGGCAAAAGGATGAGCATGAGAAGAAACTTTGCTTCCGCCATTCTGTTTTTTGATGCAATTTCATCTTCACCATCCAAGAGATAATGAAAATTTATTTTAACTTTCCAATAGATACGGCTTTTAGATATTCTTTTCAAAGTTTCTGTCATGTCGATGAAAAAATGACTTCTTATACGATTAATAGTGATAAGTTTTCAAACTACATACTTGAAACTTTTTTTTTACATTACATTTTACGTTGATAAGAAGTCAAAAGACTTTCCATGCTATCTTGCTGATAACAATAAATTAATGGGAACGTAATATCATAGCTTGAGCTTATAGTGTAGTTCCTAGGTGATTTCAGATTGCAAAGTGTGGTGGAGAAAATTTTTTTTTTGTTTCTTATGTTTTTTGGGGTGATGAGCTCGAATCCGGAGCTTCCCACCAAAATTTCGTTGCGGAACAGGGTCAAAACCGCGAAAAATACCAAAATTTTCGGAGTTTTCCCGTTTTTTTGTTTATAACTCCGGAAGTGTACATTTCTCCGAAAACCTGTCCATGAAAATATTAGAGAAAACATAATTGCGGGTCCAACGCGCCATTAATCATTAAAATGTGTTAAGCGGTATTGCTACAATTGAAAGTCATTTTTTTGGCGTTTTTTGCAATTTTGACCCTTTTTTGCAATGAAATTTTGGTGGGAAGTTACGGATTCAGGTTCTGCACCCCAAAATACATAATGTACAAGAAAAATGCAATTTTTGCGACCAAAAATGAAAAACCGTTCAATCTCAAAATTTTATTCATAATATGGAACTATGTTAAAAATTGCAAATTTAAATTATCAATTGTAGTAATACTGCTCAACGGATTTATAATATGTATATCTCTTTGGACGCGCAATTATATGCTCTCTAAAATATTCATGGAGAGTTTTTCGCAGAAATAAATAGTTGCACAGTTAGGGGCCAAATAACGAAAAAACAGCAAAAATTTTATAATTTTTCCCGATTTTAACCCTGTTCCGCAACGAAATGGTGGGAAGCTCCGGATTCGTGTTCAGCACCCCAAAAAACATTTGTCTCCACCACATTTTGCAATCTGATGTACTAGGTTTATCACGTAGTAACTACACTATTACGTCCGAAATCGAATTAAAAATATACTACATTTATCGAGGTTATCATAAAATAAACCTGTTGTAGCGATTCAACTGTTGCTCCTATGTATACTCGTATGAAACATTGGCAGAATCAGGAAGCGAAACAAGAACCAGATTGGTGTTTAAGGTAAGTACTATATTCACCGAGCGAAAAACTTGCATTGATGCATTCCGTGAAAAATTGACCGTGCAGATAAATATGATCAAGAATGAAGTAATTTTGACGTAAAAAAATATTTTTAGTTGTACATACATATGTACGTCAAACGGCATTTATCAACGCCATCTAGAAATATCATAGCCGCAACTCAGCTGTACAATGACGTCATAGTTTAGGTCTTAAATTTTTTATTTACACGAACAAACAAAAAAAAACAAGTAGTGACGTAATAAAAAGCAAAAACAAAACAGTGCAACATTGGCGAACATAACCTAAAATTATAAGCTGATAATAAGCTGACGTCTAAGATTCTACATTGCGGCCTTAATATCTAGACGGCGTTGCATTTATAGGATTTTAAAGGCGGACGATTTGATTTAAATGTTTTTTTATTATTTAATTAGTAAAAGTGTATTGTTCTTTATATTCTGCTCAGTCTTCAATAAATAAAATGATATGTTTGAAAAAAAAAACTGAAAAGATTTTCAATTTTGCGATTTACTGGAGTGATGAAGAAATCATACTCACCCCAAAATTGCCTACGTTTACCCTTGAAATTGGATTGCGACGGCTAAAAATTGGAAAAACCTCGAAACAGTGACGACACGACACAACGAACATGAATTGGCATCTGACGAGATGCGCGGCAATGCGCTGCCGCTGTTTGGACAGGACTCTCGACGATTTTCTAATTTTTAGTCGGTGCAATCGCACTACATGTACATACACATCCATACATACGTACGAGGTACACTTTTTAGGGTTTTTTAGAATTTTTTTTTTCAAAAAACCCTTATGAAATCGATTTTGTCCGTCCGTCCGTCTGTTCACTAAATAACTCGCGAACACCTCAACCGATTGTCATGAAATTTGGTAGGAATGTGTAGAATGGTTAGTCTTTGACATAAATACATTAAGGCGCGTTTAGATGGCATCAAACTTGTTTGCATCCAACTTTTCCCTCAAACTTATCCAAGTTGGAAGGCTGTTTACACGTACGATATTCTCTCAAACAAATCCTATCAAACAAATCCTATCCAACTTGTTGGCCGTGTAAACAGTAGTTGAAAGTTGGAGCGGTCGTAAAACGTTATCAGTTTTTGCAATACGTATTAGTTCAGGAAAAATATATTTGCTTTTTCTTTTATTTTTTCGTGAATATTTTAAACATTGAAGGAAACATGCCCCAATGAGTATACAGCGTGCTCCAAAAGTCAACGGAACGCCAGAATTGGATGATAGCGCACTGATATTGGTAATCAGGCGCATTAATTCTTTATTATTAAAAAGTATATTTATATTTCGATTGGACTATAAATCAATGCATCTCAAACAAGTTGTCCAACTTCTGTTTTCACGGTGGATTTGTTTGAATGCTCGTTCCACTTCAAACTTGTTGTCCAACTTCTGTTTACACGATGGATTTGGTGTCCAACTTGTTTGAATGCTCAAAAGTTGGACGACAAATCCATCGTGAAAACAGCGCTTTAGAAGTTGGTAGGAAGAAGATAACAGGGTGTCCCGAACGTTTGAAAAAAAGTTGATTTTTTTAGTTTTTATCGGAGATTGACGTATGGGTATTTAAATCAAAGATCTAAACGAGTACATCTCATATCAGTTAAAGTTATTGGCGTTTAAAGTCAAACTTCCTTTCCGATTTCCGTTTTTCTAAACCGTTATAGGGATCGATATGAAACTTAGCACAAAGATTGGTCAGTATAACCTTTTATACGTTAAATATTAAGACTGTTGACTTTTACTAAGGAAAAGTAAATAACAGTAAATTTGTTAAATTTCAATTTGTTCGCGTGTAGCTTCTCTTAGGTTTCCAAATATGAAAATTCTACTAAGTGTTCTTAGAAAATTACATAGGTAATATGTCTACGAATCTTCATTCGAATAACTGTATCCAAACCGGAAATATAGCGAAGTAAGTATTTAGTAAGGGCCTTTCACAATGCAAGGGAAGCCTCTCAAGCATTTCTTCAATGCATATCTTTTAACTTGATGAAACAATGAACATGACATTTGGTGGAAATGCATAGAATGGTAATAGTGTTTGCCACAAATATTTTTGAAGTTTGTAGGACCAAGTTAACAGGGTGTCCCTGAATAGCTGAAAAAGTATACTTGTTCAATACTCATAGGAAAGCTTGCGTGGGCTTTTATGTCAGGGGACACAATGGAACCATTTCATATAAGTTGCTTTTCCTTGATTAAAAAACAAGTAACAGTAGATTTACAGCTAACAATTCAGTTCATATATAAAGCCAAGCCATCCTTACGTTTGCCTGAGTTTCTTTTTGCTCGAAGGCCATCAGAAATGTTAAATCGAAAAATGCCTGTAGATTTGCCTTGGAGTACTTTTATACAAACTGGGTAAATAGTAAATATATTTTTGGATTTGTCTAATTAAAAGTGGAACGCGTTAAATTCTTTGAACGCGTTTATTTTGACCAATGCAAAAATGGATTTACAGGAAGCATTTCATTAATGTTGTGCACAATTCTTATTTATTGCTTATAAAATATATATAAAAAATATTCACTATGCATTAAAATTCTAAAAAAAACCCTCGTATTGCGGGCGCAGCCATCTGTACGCCGGTATTTTTAAAAATTAAATGAAGCGAAACACTTCTCTGTGCGTTAGGATATTGTTTCCTATTGTATTTCCTTTCCGTTAATAAGCCGTGTAATTTATTGTTTGGACAAGATACGATTTTTGACATGAAAAATTACATCTATAGCATAAAAATATATTAAAATTGTCCTCAACCGCGCGGTTAATTAGGTAAAGTCGTTATGGCTACTTCATTTGCAATAGGGACATCACGTAATTTGCAGCTTAATTAGGACCAGGGACCACGATTACGTATAATTTGTCACCGATTGCATAATCTGGCGTAAGCGTGTGAAAACCTCCTTAAGTGGATACCACCAAGCGAATTCGATTTGGCAGTATATGCATGGATTTCATGTGAACTGACAATGTTAGTACCTACACGGCTGGAAATTTTGGTGTAAACCGGTAGTCAATTTTATAAATCAAACAAGACCGAGGCTGAGGTGAAATTGGTGTAGCAAAAAATGTTTCTTATAAGAGTCAAAATGAGGAAGAGTTTGTACGACAGCCCCATGACCCCAACATTTCTTAGAAGAATATAATTTAGGAGGTTGGGTTTGTATGGCAGCCCCATGACCCAATGATCGGATTCCATTCATTTTTACATATGTTTTGTGCCATCAATAGAAAGTGATTTTCATGAGGTTTGGTTGAAATCGGTGCCAAATAAAAAAGTTTTTCTTAGAAGAACCTAATTTGGGGGTTAGGTTTGTATAGCAGCCCCATGACCCCATCGTTCGATTTCATCCATTTTTATATATTTTTTGTGAGATCAATAGCGATCCATTTATATGAAGTTTTTTATAGCGGCCGAGAAAAACGCGCTGCAACAGACGGACAGACGGACGGACATCGCCCAATCGACTCCCCAAGTCATGCTAATCATATATGTATACTTTTTATATGGTCGGAGAAGCTTCCTTCAATGCGTTACAAACTTCATAACAAAGTTAATATGCCCTTTCACTCTATGAGCGAAAATGGAAATAAATTATAGCCCCTCTCAATTTATAAGTTTATTCGAAAATTTTATTTATTATATCCGCTATAGTATGAAATTATTCAAATACCTTTTTCATTGTATACATTTTACTACCAAGAAAAACCATTCGAAGAACATACCGTCCTGTGGTTGAATGATTATCCTTGAATGTTGTTATAATATAAAAGGGTAAAATCAATTCTACTCTTAGGTAAAATCCACATTCTGCTTAGTAGTCTGTCTTGTGCAGTGGATAGCGCGCTTAAAGTAGGTACTAACATCGTCAGTTCACGTGAAATCAATGCAAATACTGTCAAAATTTTGATGATCGTGAAATCCAATTCGCTTGGTAGTACTCACTTCACATGAAAGTCTCAACACCGGAATGTCAAACTATATGTCGTTATGTTTGAACGACATGCTAAAACTCTCTAATTAAGTGAATTTTCTTCGAGAATATATTTACACTTTTGATATATACATATACATACATACATACATACATACCGTAGTTCAATTACAATTTTTACTATATCAGCGAATATCGTTTGATAAAATTAAATTTAGATGGAAACGTATGAATATATTTTTTTATAAAAATTACACGAAAATTTACAGCCGTGTAATCTTAAACTGGAATACATATGCTTTACCCAGCTTTTAACAGCAAGCCGAAAGCTTCGTTGATACCGCCATTAACATTTTTTAATTGAAACCAAACCATATATTGATAATACCTCGCTAAAAATCACTACCACAACTAAAATTGTCTTCCAACAAACCAAATTGAATCGTTGAAAATTGCAAATACATAATCACAAAATAGGATCACTTTAAAGACTTTTTATACAATCCGTAGTTGTACATTGGGTTCTCCGTTTCTCAATTTTCTTCGTATTTTCATTGAAATTGGTTTTTGCCATTTTCCCATTTCACTAAGATATGTGTTTTGCTTCAACCTTGTGGCCCCTTTGGAAATGATGGGATGAACGAACTTATGTAGGAACAGAATGATGTGGACGATAGAGAGAAAATGTAGTATTTGACAGAGTCTAAAATGAAATCAAGAAAAAACGCAATTTAACAACTATATCAACCTTTCCCTTTGATTATCTAGATAGAAGGTACCATATCTTTGATAAAATTGAATAATCAATTTCCAGGTGAATAGTACCAGCCATGGACGTTTAATCTTTTCAAATGGAAAAGAATGTGATACGCCATGCTGAGTATTTTTTCAATCTTATGATGTGAATCATAGGCACTGAAAATCAATTTCAATATAAGCTGCAGCCAGGGCCGGCTTTAGGTGTAACGGCGCCCGGGGCGAACTTGAAAGAAGCGCCCAGTTTCTATACACGAAAAATTGCAATAGAACTGGAACTTAAACGTTTTTTGGAAATATTTTTCTCCATTGCCCCGCCGCCATTGAAACTATCCACTTTTAACTCTTTTTAACTTCACGTTAACTTTCCCCTGTTTCCCAATCAATTGATTGCTTAAAGCGAACACATTTTTTCATAATTCGTCCTAGAAAATTATATTTCGTTAATATTATAAAAAAGCGAGTTTTGTGTAAGCAAGAGTATAGATCTATTGCACGATCTATTGTTGTGTTCATTTTTCAATTTTTAAGACAAACCACAAAATACTTTGCCAGTTTTATAATCGTTCAAAAATAAAAACAGACAATCTCACGTCGGAGAATCATAAGGAACCATACATATTAGCTCACAAACATTCATAATGTTGAATGGGAAGACGATAGCAAATCCCACTTAATAGGTTGCACTTTTCCATTCATCTTTTTCGATGTTAAAATTTTTAAAATTAGTAAATAGTTTGTTCGGGAAACCTGCGGCTTTTTTGCATTACAACAGGTTACACAATGTAGGTAGCACCGGTTCATTTTTGAATCACCAACATTTAAACGTTCATTAAGTTAATAATTTTACAAATACGTTTATAAACTTTTCTATTTTTTAAGTAGTTTTAGTAAATTTAATTGAGCGAGAAAAGACAAAAATATTTGCTCTAAAATGCAATACCTTCGGAGACCACAAAATTAGAACAAAATTATCCCTCAAACAACACACTTAAATTTTTTTCATACATATTAAAAAAAATCCAAAAACTTTTCTATATATGTACATAAATATCAATAAACGTAAGAGGCGCCACAGACCCTCCGATCGATCGGCCAGATTTTTTGATTACGAGATAAATCGGAAGGTGTATGGGATTCAATTTTTTGATTTGACGTGTGGAGCGTATTGCCAGTGCAATTTTCCGTTCAAGCTGTCATGACAATCATGCTGCTGATTTTTTGACATAAACCTGTGGTTGTTCTTCATGTTGTGGCGCTCATTCTCCATCAAAAGTATCACAGTAAAAATTCTTGGACTAAATTGTAAACCATGCCATTTATTACAGCCAATTTTCAATACAAACAGATCTAAATTTAATACTTTTCAAAATATTACTTTTTTTCATAATATATTGTCTATTAAAACTTAATCAAACTTGGTGTCACATAAATTTTTTAATATAATAAGTAATAACTCCTTCAGACACTTCATACTGAGCTAATACAAAATTGGATTAAAATGGGTTGAAATAAAGTATTTAATTCAAAACTGATAAAACTTATTCCAATTTGAATTCACTTTCAATGCGAAGGAATTATGATATATTCCTTATTATATTACCATATTTAAGAAGTTGTGAATTATATTGTAAACCTGAATGCTTAATTACCCAAAATGCTTAATACCGGACTTATTGAATTTGTCTATTTGTTCATTTGTAGCATTTTATTTGTTCTTTATGTGGACGACGTTTCGCTTACATTAATGTAGCATCCTCAGGTCCTAAAATTTAATGCCTATCTTTATTATATGCTGTTGTTGTTTATAGATATTTTACCTCTATTGTAATCATTAAGATGTGTTTTTTGTCCTGTCCTGTTCAATTATTACATCGTACTCGTTAGAATTAAACTATAATTATAAATTAGAAACATAAATATACACGTACAGCAAGTTTGTCACACAGATATCACAGTTTGGCGGTCTATTTGTCACTTTGACATTTTTAATAGTATTGTCATATGCATGGTATTACCATATTGGTATTTGTCATATTTTTTATGGTTGACTATTATCCTGACTTTATTTGAAAATATTATTATAATGTGTTAAACTTTTTTCCATCTCTGTTTTTTTATTAAGTGATTCATTTATATATTTGTTAATATAAATTGCTTCCTTTATTCGTACTTTATTAATTTGTCTATCTTGGTCTATTATTTTTATGTTTTCAAAATCCATTTTATGTCCTAATTCTAGTTGGTGTTTTACTAATTGTGTATTTTCATTTTGAATCATGCGGTTATGGTTTTTGTGTTCATTTATCCTATTTTGTAGGTGTCTTGAGGTTGAGCCATAATAGGCTGTGTTTGTATTATTATTTTCGCATGTCTTGCAGTTGATTTTATAAACAACGTTATATTTTTTATTTTTGGGTATTATTGTTTTATTATTGTTATATATTATATTGTTAATTTTATTATTTGGTTTATAAGCTAGTTTTATGTTAATTGGTAAACCTTGTATATTCTTTGTAGTTTTAGGCATGATTTTGTTTATGGTTTCAGTTAGTCCAGGAATGTATGTAATTCCGTAATATTTAGTTTGTTGGTTTATATTTGTTGTTGTTGTTGTTATATTATTGGTATTATTACGGCTATTATCCTGATTATGTATTTTATGCTTATTTTTGTGTATTTCCTTTTTAATTTGTTCTATTGGGTAGCATTGTTTCGTTAAGTTCTTGTATATATCTTTTATTTCCTGTTTCCAGTATTTCGGACTACTTAATTTTAGTCTCCTATATATATAGTTGGATATTATGTTTGTTTTTATATGTTTGGGGTGTGCTGATGAGTAATGTATTATGTTATTACCGGTTATGGGTTTTTTATACCATTTTGTGTTTATATTATTATTGTCTTTTATGATTGTTGTGTCTAGATAGTTTATTTCATCATTATTTTCCATTTCTATTGTGAATTTTATGTTAGGGTGTATGTTATTTAACTCTTGGGTTATTTTGTTTATGTATCTTTTGTTTATAATTGTTAATATGTCATCTATGTAGATTTTAAAATATGTTATATATTGTTTGTATTTTTCAATAATTTTATGTATGTTGTCTTGTATATATATGTCAGCTATCACTACACTAAGACTTCCACCCATCGTGAGTCCGCTATTACCATAGTATTGGTTTTCATAATTAAAATAACCGTTTGTTAAACATAGCTTGGTCATTCTCATAAATACACTTTTTGTTATATCTGTTGTTATTTTATTAAAGTTTTTGTCTATTATATTGAGCGCATCTTCTATAGGTATGTTATTAAACATATCCACTATATCGTATGATATTATCTTTTGTGTCTTGTTTATTTTAATTTTTGTTATTTCCTCAACCAACTCGAAGGAATTTTTAATATTATATTTATATTGATTTTTTAATTGGTTTAAGTATGGTAATAATAATTTTGATAGGTTCTCTAGAGGTGAGTTTGTGCAGTCCACTATAGGTCTAAGTGGGATGTTTTCTTTATGTACTTTAGGTTTTCCAGTTATTCTTGGTGGTAAGCTTTTATAGTTTATATATTTATTTTTGGTGTAATAGTCTATATGTTTAAATTTGTATAAATAATGTATGTAATAGTTTGCTTCACCTTCCAATTTCTTAGTAGGGTCTTTTCTTAGTTTTATAAAGTTAGCTGTTGCTAGGAGATTTTCCATTTTTTGTTTATAGTCACTTTTGCACATAATAACTACTTTACTCCCTTTATCACTGGTGGTTATAATTATATCATCTTTATTATTTAAAAAATTCTTCGTTGCTTTTATCAATTGCCCAATATGCGTTTTTATTTTTCTATTATTATTATTTTTGTATGTTCCTAATATTTTTATTATTTTTTGTCTGATATCATTACTAATTGTTTTATCAATATTATTAATGCAATTTTCTACATCAGCTATAATTTGTATGATATCTCTATTACTTATGTTATTTTTTAAGTTATGTTGGGGTCCCAAACTTAATAGTTGTTTCACTTCCATAGGTATATCGTAATTTGTTAAGTTCACTATTTTATTATTCACTTGGTTCATATCGAATTTTATATAGTAATTGTTTAATATTAAGAGTTTTTCGAATTTTTGCTTCGTAATTGCCTTTATTTTGTTTTTATATCTATCAATTTTGTTGTTATGTTTATTCATAAATTGTATATACTCTTCCGGGTTTAGCATTTCGTTTAATTTTATAATTTTGCTATTAAACGAAATGCTAAACCCGGAAGAGTATATACAATTTATGAATAAACATAACAACAAAATTGATAGATATAAAAACAAAATAAAGGCAATTACGAAGCAAAAATTCGAAAAACTCTTAATATTAAACAATTACTATATAAAATTCGATATGAACCAAGTGAATAATAAAATAGTGAACTTAACAAATTACGATATACCTATGGAAGTGAAACAACTATTAAGTTTGGGACCCCAACATAACTTAAAAAATAACATAAGTAATAGAGATATCATACAAATTATAGCTGATGTAGAAAATTGCATTAATAATATTGATAAAACAATTAGTAATGATATCAGACAAAAAATAATAAAAATATTAGGAACATACAAAAATAATAATAATAGAAAAATAAAAACGCATATTGGGCAATTGATAAAAGCAACGAAGAATTTTTTAAATAATAAAGATGATATAATTATAACCACCAGTGATAAAGGGAGTAAAGTAGTTATTATGTGCAAAAGTGACTATAAACAAAAAATGGAAAATCTCCTAGCAACAGCTAACTTTATAAAACTAAGAAAAGACCCTACTAAGAAATTGGAAGGTGAAGCAAACTATTACATACATTATTTATACAAATTTAAACATATAGACTATTACACCAAAAATAAATATATAAACTATAAAAGCTTACCACCAAGAATAACTGGAAAACCTAAAGTACATAAAGAAAACATCCCACTTAGACCTATAGTGGACTGCACAAACTCACCTCTAGAGAACCTATCAAAATTATTATTACCATACTTAAACCAATTAAAAAATCAATATAAATATAATATTAAAAATTCCTTCGAGTTGGTTGAGGAAATAACAAAAATTAAAATAAACAAGACACAAAAGATAATATCATACGATATAGTGGATATGTTTAATAACATACCTATAGAAGATGCGCTCAATATAATAGACAAAAACTTTAATAAAATAACAACAGATATAACAAAAAGTGTATTTATGAGAATGACCAAGCTATGTTTAACAAACGGTTATTTTAATTATGAAAACCAATACTATGGTAATAGCGGACTCACGATGGGTGGAAGTCTTAGTGTAGTGATAGCTGACATATATATACAAGACAACATACATAAAATTATTGAAAAATACAAACAATATATAACATATTTTAAAATCTACATAGATGACATATTAACAATTATAAACAAAAGATACATAAACAAAATAACCCAAGAGTTAAATAACATACACCCTAACATAAAATTCACAATAGAAATGGAAAATAATGATGAAATAAACTATCTAGACACAACAATCATAAAAGACAATAATAATATAAACACAAAATGGTATAAAAAACCCATAACCGGTAATAACATAATACATTACTCATCAGCACACCCCAAACATATAAAAACAAACATAATATCCAACTATATATATAGGAGACTAAAATTAAGTAGTCCGAAATACTGGAAACAGGAAATAAAAGATATATACAAGAACTTAACGAAACAATGCTACCCAATAGAACAAATTAAAAAGGAAATACACAAAAATAAGCATAAAATACATAATCAGGATAATAGCCGTAATAATACCAATAATATAACAACAACAACAACAAATATAAACCAACAAACTAAATATTACGGAATTACATACATTCCTGGACTAACTGAAACCATAAACAAAATCATGCCTAAAACTACAAAGAATATACAAGGTTTACCAATTAACATAAAACTAGCTTATAAACCAAATAATAAAATTAACAATATAATATATAACAATAATAAAACAATAATACCCAAAAATAAAAAATATAACGTTGTTTATAAAATCAACTGCAAGACATGCGAAAATAATAATACAAACACAGCCTATTATGGCTCAACCTCAAGACACCTACAAAATAGGATAAATGAACACAAAAACCATAACCGCATGATTCAAAATGAAAATACACAATTAGTAAAACACCAACTAGAATTAGGACATAAAATGGATTTTGAAAACATAAAAATAATAGACCAAGATAGACAAATTAATAAAGTACGAATAAAGGAAGCAATTTATATTAACAAATATATAAATGAATCACTTAATAAAAAAACAGAGATGGAAAAAAGTTTAACACATTATAATAATATTTTCAAATAAAGTCAGGATAATAGTCAACCATAAAAAATATGACAAATACCAATATGGTAATACCATGCATATGACAATACTATTAAAAATGTCAAAGTGACAAATAGACCGCCAAACTGTGATATCTGTGTGACAAACTTGCTGTACGTGTATATTTATGTTTCTAATTTATAATTATAGTCTAATTCTAACGAGTACGATGTAATAATTGACAGGACAGGACAAAAAACACATCTTAATGATTACAATAGAGGTAAAATATCTATAAACAACAACAGCATATAATAAAGATAGGCATTAAATTTTAGGACCTGAGGATGCTACATTAATGTAAGCGAAACGTCGTCCACATAAAGAACAAATAAAATGCTACAAATGAACAAATAAAGAAATATCATTATAACAAGACTGTAGCGACCAAAAAAAAAAAAAAAAAAAAAAAAAAAAAAAAAAAAAAAAAAAAAAAAAAAAATCGATTATTGAATTTGATACATTTGTGAAGATTTTGTAATAAAACATAAACCAAGTTGGTCTTACATTCTGCTGGTAATACAGTCGGGTATATATCCAATACTAGAATTTATTAAAATTCAAAATACACAATATTCAATACAAAATAAGGTGGAAAAAAATACCCTTTGTATTAAAAAATGTAATAATATTTAATATGCGATATATTACGCAGTGTTATTAGTTTCGGATTATTAGCCAGTGGTAGAGCGATGCCACATGTTGTATAAATTACATACTTCGTCAGTTAGTCTGGTTAGCTTAGTTGGTAGGGCGTTCGTCTACAAATCATAGGGCCAAGGGATCGAATCTCACTGTAGGTAGGAAAATTTATTAGGTATTTTTGAGCATAAAGAGGTAAATGAAATGTCGCCAACACATATAGAGAAGCCAATGCTAGTTATACAAAACTCATTTATGAGCTATATGTTCTCTCCTTTGGAAAATTGTGTTTTTTTTTTATCCCAAAAATACCGAGAAATACTTCTTTTAGTGTAATTGAAAGTATTTTTTTCAGTTCATCCATTTGGATAAAAAAATATTGCTAAATTCCAATCCACGAACGTATTGTTACTTAATACACTTTTTATTTGGTTTTAATATAATATGTATTAAATGTAATAAATAAGATATTATATTTAATTACACTCATTGTAAAAGGGAAGTATATTCTGCATTATATTTTAAAAAGTTCGTATTAGAATGAATATGAGATAAAATTAGATTTTAACATCCGTTGGTGTGAAAAAATCTTTTCATTCTTTTAGAAATATTAAAATCTAATAAAAAATTGGTGTGGTCATATATACAAGACCAAAAATATTAGAATTTAGTCCAATAATTTTTACTGTGAGCAATGAATGTCCATCTTCCATCGCCAAAAATGAAATAATTTTCGCTATTTTGTGTTGTGTCTTGTGGTCCGTGAGACTGACAATTTCAGATTGCCCGATAAATTGCCTAATGTATGTATGTGCGGGCGGCAGATCGATTGTGAGCAGTCGATTGCCCAATCGATCGGCCGAGAAATCGTCAGGTTTTTGGCGCCCTTACGTTTAATAAAGACAAAAGCATAAACATAATCCAGAAATTGCATTTGAATTGCACATAAAAAAAATTGATGAAAATGGTTCGAAAACGAATGTGCTTTTTAGAATTGTGTACTGCTTTTCCTTAATTAAAGGTTATGTTTGGAACGCAGTCAATTTCTGAAGTGGGAATCTGATATTATGAGTTACCAACTAAATTCTCACCTGATTTCTATAAAGATACAGGTGACAATTTGTGTCGTGCGGCCTTGAGTGAAAGTTGTGAAATTGCACATAGAATTCTTTTCGCAGGTCTGCGTTTGTATAAAAATATCCCGTTAACTTGTGATTAGAATGCGCATTAAATTGATGGTATTATATACATTCATACTTGGATGGTCGTGTACTATAGCCTGCATTAGTATTCTTACATCATATTAATCAGCAGTTAAACAAAATAAATTTGTATTAAGCAACAAACAAATTTGTAAAAGTAAATTAAAATAATAATACGGGTTTCGGCGCCCCTAAACCTGGCGCCCGGGGCGTCCGCCCCGCTCGCCCCACCCTAAAGCCGGCCCTGGCTGCAGCACAATGTACATATGTATGTATATACGTAGATAGGTACATATATTGTTTCAATATTGTTTCAATTGGATAAACACAAGTAAATTCATTTTATAATCAAGTTGTAATAGCTTGTTACGTCCCAACTCAAATAAAAACGAGACCAAGGCTAATTTCGGGCGCGGCCGAAATTCAGATACCATTCACTTTCTTTCAAAAAAATCTACACAAAAACTATACTTAATTAATTTAAATCTATCATTTTAAATTTTTAATAAAAAAATAATTTCGTTTTGTTAAAAAATAATACGGCGTTGATCATCACATGAATGCCGAAAAAAAAATACTTTGAAAAAAATATGTCATCATCATCAATGTGGCACGATAGCCCGACTTCGGGCCTTGGCCGCCTGAATCGTTGACCTCCAACTGTCGCGGTTACGTGACCTTGTCCTCCAATTTCGGAAGCCCAGCAGCCGGTGGGCGTCTTCACCTACGGAGCTCTCCCAGCGAGCTCTCGGTCGTCCACGCAATCTCGCTCCGTCAATTCGTTGTGCGTTCATCACTTTCTTTTGCATGCGATTATCGTCCATCCGTTGTAGATGCCCCGCCCATTGCAGACGCTGAAGCTTCACGATTTTCGATACTTCCAGCTCATCGTACAGTTGATACAACCCATGGTTGTACAGGATACGCCATTGGTCTCGCTCGCGAACGGCCCCGAAAATTCGCCGAAGGAGCTTTCGTTCGAATCGGTCTAGCAAAATTTCGGAGGCTTGGGTAAGGGTCCATGTTTCGTAGCCATAACATAGCACGGGTCGGATGATCGTTTTGTACACGCGGAGCTTCGTGTTCCTGTGCGCAAGTTTCGAATTAATTATAGGGAGGACCGAGAAATATGTCTTATTGGCTAGTTGTATCCGTCGCTTAATTTCGGTTTCGCCGGCGTCCTTTGATAAGTTACAACCCAGATAGTTGAAGCTGTCTACATACTCGATATTAAGGTCCCGCACTGTGATGCTTGAATTTGCTGGCATCCTTGTTTTCGATTGCATCATGGCCTTTGTTTTGCTTTCGTTGATATGTAGTCCAACTTCCTTTGCGGCGTTGTTGAGGTTATGCAGAAGGCTTTCTGTATAACCCAACCTTCGAGACATGATATTGATATCGTCGGCGTACACTACTAATTGAGTCGACTTGATGAGTAGCGTTCCGCTGCTGTCCATATTCATGGCTCGAATTACATACTCCAAAGCCAGGTTGAAGAGCGTCGGCGCCAGCCCGTCGTCCTGCTTGAGTCCAGTACGAGTCTCAAATAGGTCAGTGAGTCGGTTCTGCACTTTGACCTGCGAGACGGTATTAGTCATCGTCATCCTTGTGAGTCGCACTAACTTTGCCGGTATACCAAAACTCAGCATAATGTTGTACAGTACACTTCGATCGATACCAGGCACGTAGCCAGGGGAGGGGTCCATGGGGTCCGGACCCCTCCCGAAATGTTTGCAGAAATAATCGGAGGCAGCGTTTTGATAACATAATTTTGAAAAAGATTGACGTCTTCTTAGCTCCGTTATTTAATTAGACATCATTACTCATTCACCTAAATAGCAGTCGATTTCAGAGTTTAATAAATACATATTTTCAAATTGTTAGCTTAGTTGAAAGTGCCGCTAGTAGTGATGCGGCTGAACACTACTAAATATGTGTAGAAAATTACTATTCGCATTCGGTACAGAATTCTCGTTATTATTTATCCTAATTTGCCTAAGAGTTTGGTGTTTTGAACTTTCCGCTGCTGAGGTCCTAAATGTTAAATAAATAATAAAATAAATAACAGGCGCGACAATCCAGCAATGGACTAAGGCCACAGGATGTGTTAGTGACATCCTATTTCAGAGATCTTATCTGCTTTTTGTTGAGGTAATGAGATCAGCATCACGCTCAGCGGTCCTAAATGTTGCTAAGAAATAATTTCAGAACGCGATGAACAATAGTTTAGCCTGAGCATTGCTAGAAAATCCAGAATGCAACATAGTCGGTTTCCAGCTTACACCTATGGCTAAATTAATATATTAGTCATTTGAAAATGTGCCTGGGATAGGGTGGCCAGACATCTCTCTTTAGGTGGATATGTCCTGCTTTTACTCTCTGTGCTCCTCATTGCAGCCCAAATGCCACGAACTTAAGTTCGAATCCCAGATTTCTTCCCACAATTCCTTAATAAAAAAACAACCGCAGATAGAAAAACATTCGTTGTAGCCTCGCCACATTCCGAAATATTCCAAATACAACTTTATAACTTTATTGGTGTCAGGGAGACTCGGCATTTAAATCATGCTGATGACCAACATTGTGAAACATGCAGCCACAATCAATAATTTGCCCTATTATTAGTTGGAAACGATGGCGCAACAACAAGAGGGGTAGACCGAGAAATTGTGAAAGGAAAATATGAAAATAAGAACTACACAAGTTTGAGTTCTGCCTGCCAGTGATCCCAATGTTTTTTTTTACCTGGGAAGATATTAGCGCAACATCAGCCCAGATTTTGTTTGTGCATAAATTCCTTTTTTGCATTTTCCATGCCTTTTTTCTAAAATCCGGCTGCGCGCCTTGATCTAACTTGTAGACCGTTGTGACATACATTTAAACCCTCCCTCGTCAACCACAATGCTGAAAAGAGTGATTCTCGACTCGTGTTCTTACGACGCTAAAATACGCAAAAATTTGCATCGAAAATTATTGTGAATGCAACGGGAATAGCATCATTACTGGAAAATAGGACCATCATCAACTTGCGACAGCAGCCTCAAATGTCCAGCAACATGGGTGGCCTTAACCATTTCCAGGATAAGATCCAAGTTGTGCCACTGGTTGGAGCTCTAATATATATTTTTTCTAACGATGGACCCTAGTGAAATAACCATAAATTTAAATCTTCCTTTCGGTGCTCCTAACAAACCCCGAAAAAACCTTTCCCTTCTTTTTAATTTAGAATCTTTGCTATTAAATACTGTACCGTTCTAGCAAAAGATCTCCAGTAACACATATTTTACAATATCACACTGTTCATTTCGAAAGGGCTTCCCCTTAATTTCTTTCGGGACACATGGAATCTTGTAGTACCTAATTCTTAGTGTACTACCCTGTTAAAATAACATAATAGCACAGACCATAATTTCAATTTAAAGGTTGAAATCGTTTTCATCAAATTTATAGAAAACAAAAAATAGTACGGGGGGGGGGGCAAAATTTGGACCCCTCCCGAAACCAAATCCTGGCTACGTCCCTGATCGATACTGTCGTATGCCTGCTTGAAGTCGACAAATATTTGGTATACGTCGATGTTATATTCCCAGCACTTTTGGAGTAGTAGCTTCACCGTGAAAAGCTGATCGGTCGTTGAATGACCAGGTCTGAAGCCGCCTTGATACTCGCCAATGATTCGTTCTGCGTACGGATTAATTCTCTTTTCAAGAATTTTCGATAATATCTTATAGGCCGTACAAACTAATATATGCCCCTGTAATTCTCACACTTCAGTTTGTCACGCTTTTTGTGGATTGGGCAGATTATGCTTTTGCTCAGGCACGTTCCACCATGCTTCAGCAGTTCTGCTGGGATCTCGTCAGCGCCGGGCGCTTTATTATTTTGAAGCGACTGAATGGCAAGACTCACCTCCTCTACTGTTGGGGGTAGAACGGGAGGGCCTGGTTCGGCTAACTGCTCAAGAGCTGGCTCCGCGGGGGATGTTGATGGTGCATTGAGGAGCTCTTCGAAATGCGAGGCCCATCGTTTGTTGACGCTTTCGATGTCGCTGATGATGTTGCCGTCCTTGTCCTTACATAGGCTTGTCCTGGGTTGATATCCGTTCTTGATATTATTTATAAGTTTGTACGCCTGTCTAATGTTCTTACTGGCTAATGTTTGGTTTATTTGCTGTAACTGCTCGTCAAAATGTTTGCGTTTCTTACGTCTAATTAACCTATTAGATACTCGCCGTTGGCGTTGCTCGGCCTGCGGTGTAGTCACGTGTCGCCCGTTCTGGCGTTAATATCTCAGCCTATTTCTATATGCAACTCTATCTTGGATCGTGTCATCGCCAAATCCAATAGAACGGAACTATTATGGTATAACCTGTTAAATACACAAACAATTTTTTTTTCACGAATAGGCGAAAGTTTATTTTTTATCATAATATTCATAAGACACACAAACTGTTTATACTTATATAATAATACAATTTAAAACCGGCTATCTTCACATCTTCGTAATGCTTTTACATAATGTAAAAATCAGGAAAAAAGTCCATCTTAAAACACCACCCGTTCTACTCTCATATTTTCGGTTGCCGCGTATTGTCCCGAGCCGTTGTTATTTTCAAAAACTTCCTCTTGAATTTATATGCATATATGTATATATAAATGTATATGCATGGAATGTATATACGTCTAAGGATAAAGCTTTATCCTACTACTATTGGTGTGCATATAAATGATACATATTAAATTTTCAACTTTTTGAACATGATGCTAAAACAAGATGCGGAAAGTTTTACGGAATTTAAAGTTTGTTTTTCTGGAAATTATGAATAAAAGTTACCAGTCTTTTGGGAAATCTCGTTTAGAAAAGATAACAAGAGCTATAACCTGCTGTACAGTGATTGTGCCTATGCTTTTCTCGATTGGTCGTAGATATTTAGTAGAACTGGCAGGATATCCCGCTTTTAATGTTAGTTATTCGAATCTGTGTGTTTTAAACCTCCGTAAACCCAACAGAAATGTATGGTTTATCCAATCTGATTAAGTTTTATTTCGATTTCCCAGTGTGTAATCGCGAATTTAGTGTTTTTTTTAAATAATTTAACCGTTTTCCGTGCATTCATTTATTTATTTTCGTATTGAATCTTGAGGATTTTAATGCGAGCTCTCACAGCTTGTAAACAAATATAAAAACATAAAAGATAGCACAACAAAAAATTATTGCGGATGTGTCGCATGCCACATTATACATTATTGTTCGACTATCCGACTATAAGGAATCAAAAATGAGCTGAGTTCCTTTTTATGATATGTTCTTCCACTCATCGAATGCAATCACCATATCAGTTTCAGTGCACCATTGCAATAAAATCCTGTTCCTTAAAACAATATTATTAAGAAAACGGGCAACCAATGAGCGATTAAAAACGATTTTCAATACTGCTCTATAGTAAATAAGAATCCGGAACATAATTAAAGTTCTTTGAATAGGAATGATAAAGGCTGCATATAGCTGACTTCCTCTGCTTTGTATGTATATGTACTTTTCATAGTCTGGGAAGTTTTTGTCGTATATTGACCAATAAATTGTATTCAAATCGACCACTTTTCCGAACTAAGTTAGTTTAATGGCCCTTTTAATGGCCGTCGGAATTGCCAACGATAACGATTCAATTTTATTGTGAAGAATTAGCACTTAATATCAATGAAATTAAGTCGCTATCGGCTATTCAAAGATTTAATAAATCACGCTTGGGAATGTGAAGCCTTAGAGAAAAGTTGTTGATTCTTTTGAAAGGAATAATATAATTCTTATAGCCATTGAACGATGTATTTTCTAACTAAGCCTAATTTATACATGTAAACGTCTAAGCGCTCCATTACACTACGTCATGTCATCATATTTATATTATCATATCTTTAAGCCTACTCGATTCATACGTTTTCAATTTTTATACGTGCACCAAATGAAATCGAGTAGGCTTAAGGATATGACAATATAAATATGATGATAAGACGTAGTGTAATGGAGCCCTAAGAGTCACATGAAATGTATCTCATATAAATCTATGTATTTTAGGAAGGGGATTTATATAGATAATAATGGCGAAATATGGTCAGACAGTGAACATGGCTATTTCTTATTGACTCTTAGAAGTATGCTCAAAAGATCATGAGATGTCCCTTCATTTAAGATATTATTACTAAACCCCATTCACTTTAGCAAATAAATATTGTGTGAATATTAGTTTCTCAATAATGTTCTTCTTCTGACGTTAGAGGAAATCAACAGTAGTTAGCAGCATATGCTACCCCATAATTCTTCACTGCCCCAATTAAAAACTATTCAATTAATTTCCGGTATGTATACATATTAATATTCAGACGGAATATTAAGTTGAGAAGCACTCTATACACATACTCTAACTACGGTATAATGCGTCAGACTGAGGAGTTAAACGTGAAGTTCCATCCAACTATATATCAGTACTATACATCTATACCCATTAAAATTCTGTATAGATGTCTGTCCATATGTATTTCATAGGTTAAGGTTCTGGTCCTTAAAATCAATGAAAGGATATAGGGAGAGGATAAAATTCATATCACGCAAAATAATTTCGTGGCTGCAAGTTTTTGATGGTTTTTAATTTAAAAGTCGACATGTAGTGCTAGTAAATAACATATATAGCCAAACTAAGTTTATTTAGTTTTATAAATTTGTTCACTAAAAAAATTGATGTGGAATCTGACGCATTAATGGGCTACTGCTATGCTATGTAATTGTATACTCGTGAATCATGAAATGTGTGCACATGTCTGAAAAAGTTTGCATGATTCCATATGTAAAACTTTTCACATTCCTTCTTCCTTCCGGAACAAGAGTTATATGAATTTCCCTTGCGTATCCTTATTAAATGACTACTTCCTGTCGTCGCAAAGCTCAAATACTTAGGCCTTTATTTACGACGTCATGCCATAGTAATACACCGTGTTTGTGAAATGAAAAACATGCCGAAAAAATCTAAATCTCAAAACGTGTTTAGGATTTTGAAGTTGACAAATATAAATTACCCTACGATCCGATAAATGACAGTATTTCATGAGAAAAACAGAATCGATTTTCATGGTATACAAGAAATGCATCTCTGAGCTTATTGTCGTCTCAAATCGCATACTTAAGATTTACAGAATGTCATGTACTTATGTACACGAACCCTATACACATTGTCACCGAATGCCATTAGGTCCACCGGATCCTGTTTCTTCATTTATGTACAGTATAAAATTTATGTGTGTGTAATTTAGTACAAAATTTAGGATAACCCGCAACCTTAGAATGGATTTAGGTTGAGGTTTGCGGCATTTGGATTGGTGTTGTGCAGTTTTGAGATACTCTATCCTACATGCTGGGAAATCGTGAACGTAAATTACATCTGTGGGTAGACTGCTAAAATTCAACGAGGGAAAATGGTTACCCTTTTATACACATATGTAGTCGTATGTACATGCATATATAGAAAGATTCATGTTCTTTAGCACATAACATCCGATTCAAACGTACACACAATTTTAAATGAATCCTGTGTATGTTTCCTACGCAATCGTCTGAAGGGAAACATTTACAATTATTATCATACTTTCCTTGGAAAAGCGGTTTGTAAACCCCAGGAGTGGAGACCCCCCTTCGTGTAGCACTTAGCTCTTGATTCTACCTGAAAAGAATTCTAGGACTTCATTATACAACCAAGTGTGATACCCATTCACAACATGTCCTACATTCTTCAAATAGGCACGTTTAAGCATCATTTATTTTATGAACGTGACGACTGGGAACATTATCTCTATGACCTAAACGAGCGACTGAAGGAATGGAAATGTGTTCTCAGTCTAAGTTCATATTTAATAAAGATGCTTAAACTACATTCCTAAATATAATAAATTATTTACAGTGGCGCATGCACTACATTATAGGTATCATATTTTTATTCGTAAAGTACAATTTTCCGTAGTCAATCATATAGTATTGTAGTTTGGAAAGTCTATTCTGGAAGAAGGATTTAGCTGGCTGTCTATCTAAATATGTAAGTACAATATATTTTGAGAGGTACCAAACCAAACAATTACGTTGTAAGTGCCACATCGCATCGTCCAAAAACCGTGTGATATGCTTGCTGATACAACGAAATTAAGCCGAAACTAGGACCCTTAATTGAAGATTACAGAACTTTAGCATGTTCTGTGTGCATTCAGTGCACTAAAGTTTCTGTAACAAACTGAAGTACAGCAGCAAGTTTGCAAATGCAATTGTTGTTATCCGAAAATACTTACATATAGTACATGCATTTATTATTATACAACATGAGAACAAAATAAGTTACACAAATTCACAATAAAACTAAAAATATTTTAAATAAACGTAAGTTATTATTTTATTACATTTTGTATCACTGAATTATATTAAATGCAATTACAAAGAAGAAAAACTAGATATCATTTTTATTAAGATCCCACATTATATCTTACAAAAGTAACAACATGTATATGAACATACGAGAAATTCTTTCTGTTTACGTACCTAAATACATAATATGAGTCACAGTCGAAGCACCCAATTGTCTTCGTCGATTTAACGTTAAATTATAACTTTGTATTCATTTAATAAATGTTATTTCCACCGTGTACTAAGTTTATTAAAGCCAATTAATTAGTGAAGATGCATCAAGATAGAAATCCTGAAAACTCAGTAGTAAGTAGTGAAGCACCACCAAGTAAGGGGGTTGCTCCTTCGTTTTGAAAAATTCAAATAAAAGATACAGTGCACCATTCACTAGTTTTCTAGAATAGAAATGAATCTAAAAATGGATATCCTTCGAAATGGTTATGGTAAATGGTTGCTCACTTTGACTGTGACCCACTGTATATACAGTCGAAAACCGATACCCTTAGCTCTCCTTAAAATCCTATAAGCAACTATTTCGATACAACGGTTTTTCGAAGTACTATTTCGTTGTCGAGTTCTGACTGTATATTCCATATATAAATACTATATACTGTATTTATGTAAATATTTATGGTCAAGAGCATTATGTATTGCATGGTAAGTCTTAAATATAAAAAAAACTGATTGATAATAATAATTACTTTACATTACTACGTACATCTCGCAGCTTCGCCCGTGCATTAAGATATTCTAAATTCAACTGAGCATCTGCATGGTCTTCCTCTTGTGGCAGATTCGATTTTTCCAATTTTTGGGCACGGGCCATCATTACTTTTGTAAACTCTTTTTCCAAATTGCTACGATTGTTTTCTTGTTGTTGCTGTTGCTCCTGTACGAATTGGCGTTCTTTCTGTTTTTTCAATGCACATTCTAGTTCCGATTTCTGACCAATAACACTACGTCCACTGCATATTGAGAAAGAAAAACATGAATTAAATTTAAGAAGCTATTGGTGCATATTTGATATGAATAGTTTTACTTACATTTTTTGGTTAAATATTATTTCTCGATGTAAGTCACGACGGTCTCGCGACTCTAAGTATGGATTTACCAACTTTCGGGGAAGTATTATACCTTCCGAATCTGTAACAATATCTGACTGGGCCGAATGAATCATATCGCTGTTGTAATGATTTATTGCGGTATCAACCGTGTATTCTGATAAACCATAGCAATCGTGCGTACACGATGTTTCATCGGAATCTAGAAAAAAAGCAAAAGAAAAAACTTAATTTTGGGCTTAAAACTTAGCCTTCGTCTTAATCTCAAGTACTAGATTTCTTTCTCATAACCCCGCAATAAACATACATATGTAACAATATATCTTTTCCGAAAGAATCAAAGTCATAGGGTTTCATAGTATATTATTATTATCACTACACCACATTGCAAAAAAATCTCTACACATTACTTTTTTTAATATAACGCTTACCATTTTCGAAAAATTTTATCTTTTGCTTCACTGAAACGCTGCTCCGGTTCATAACAACGTAAAACTTATCTTTAGAAAATATTAATTTCCGTGGTTATTTTATTAAATTCGTCAAATTTTTTACACCATACGTTAATCAAAGACTACTAAAGCAACCCAACCATTATTCATAGACAATTATTTTATTTAAAATATTGAATTACAATTGTAGATAAATGCAAGAAGTTTAAATGGAAAAATAATCGACATTGTAAAAAATGCAGGGCTAAAAACTGCACTAGGGTGAAATTGAGGCTACATTTGCGCATGCATTCCTTTCACCAACTAGTGGTCATCTAATGAGATTAGAGAACTCTGTCATTTATAGCAATTTCAATAGCATGGTTGCCATCGTAATCTAGAATGCAAATGTAAGCACGGCGACAGGCTCATAGAAGAGAAAAGATATCGATTATTATTATGTACAAATGCCCATCTATTTAAATTAATTTATTTTGTTAAATTGCATCTCAGATTCATGTGAGATAAATCTAGGAGTATATCGAGGTGAAAATAAATAAAAAAGAATAACGAATATTAACACTTTTTCGATATATTTTAAGTAATGGCCCAATGTTAAGTCAACCCTACTGGCACTACATAATATTGTTCTTCCACACATGAGCGGATAATACAAAACAAAAAAAGAAACCTTCTAACATCATTCAAACGGGTGGTTTAGAAACACAGTAAGCATTTTATTATGTTACGATAAAATTTTAAACTTCCAGGTTAGGTATTCAGGTTGGATTTATGTACGTATACAAATATGTTGCAGAATGCAGATATGATCGTTCAAGTCTAAAGCATAAAACAATATGAAATCACTTTTTGATAAATTAAGGCAAATTGAAATTTATTTTCGCATTTATTATCCAAAATAACCTATTATACGAAATGTTAAGCGAAACTTGAATACGTAATTAAATACGTATTTGACTTAAAAATACATTATGTACATACTGCACATGTCCAAAGTCTGTATGGAAGTACCTACATTTATGTTCGTAAACACCGCCAAATATGGGGAACAGTCGACTGTCCTTTACGGACACTTCTAATAACATTTTTTATAAAAAAAAAACACTTATTTTTTCCCACCTTTTTTTTACATATTTTACTAGAAAATTGTGATGTTACAGAATAGTATTTTGAGGAAATTACCTTGCAATTCTCAGAAAATATGTCTTTCTTAATACATACACTGCCTGTCAAAACTATAGCCGCACCATAAAACAGACTGATCATTTGAAATTGAAAGGGAGCACAGTTATTCCACATACTATAAACATAAGGGATATTAAAAAGACAAGTAAATTCACAAGAAGTTTCCTTAAATTTCAATCCGTTATTTCTCTGTAAAGGAAAATCTAAATTTTCCGCCTGTCATAACTATAGCCGCACTTGGAACTAGTATGGGGAAAACTGATCAAAAAGCGGAAATTCTGGAAATTAATAACGGGAAAAATCTTTTTTAAATAAAATTGACTCCGAGGGATTATTTTGTTTATTTCTCAATAAATAATTATAACGGTTTTTGGGTTTTTTGCTTATTGACCTCTCAGTATCGATGACCTTTCCTTTTACATAGAAAATTCTTTGAAATATTATTTTCTTACGTAATAATGTTTCTTAAAAATATCCTGTCTAATTTTCATGAATGAGGGGCCACCTCCGTAACATTTGTTACATTAAACCCTTCTTGAAGTGCAATAATTGGTGGGAGATGATGCAATCTCTTGCTGCAAATTCCGTTATGTGTCATGTATTCTGTATTGAAACGAAAACAGTTTAGGGTCAGGATATTCCAAAGAAATTTCCACTGCATTAGAGGTGGTTACAACAACTTTTAAATACATAAAGAACCCTGATTAATACTATTAAGGAACTCTGGCCGAAGTTTGTATTGAGATCTATGGAAATCCGGCAAGTGCTTATTAAAAGAATTAGCCAGGATAGTCTACCTACAGAACAGTTGATTTCGTCACTTCTAGCATGGGAAGAATTTCATGGAAATGTCCTAACGATAAACAGCTTCCATTTTATACAGACGATAGGACACATAACGGGGTTTGAAGCAAGAGATTGTATAAATTCTCACCAGTCGTCGTGCTTAAAGTTGGTTCCAATGGTACAAATGTTAGGGAGGGGGCCTCCCATTTATCCAAATTAGACACAAACATTGGAGAAACATTATTACGTAGAATTTATTAAAAAAAAACGCGATTTCGAAGAGTTTTTTGTGTAAAAGCAGCGGTTATCAATGCTTAGGGGTTAATAAGCAAAAAAATCGTTAAAATGATTTCGTGACAAATAAACAAAACAATCCCTAGAGAGTCTATTTTATTCCAAAATAATCTTTCCCTTTATTAATTTCCCCAATTTCCGCTTTTTAATCAGTATTTCCCATACATGTTCAAGTGCGGCTATAGTTATGACAGACGGAAAATACAGAGAAATAACGGTTTGAAATATAAGGAAACTTCTTGTGAATTTATTTGTCTTTTTATTATCCCTTATGTTTATATTATGTGGAATAACTGTGATCGCTTTGAATTTTAAAGGATCACTCTGTTTTATTTATTTTATTTCAAACGGACAAAATGTTCTTCAAAAACAATATTATACAGGATGATAATGGTAGACTTAAAACTATGGTGCGGCTATTGTTATGACAGGCAGTGTATATATACCATTTTCAGAACAAGTTCACCTTTTTCTCAACACAAATTAACTATACATCAAATAAAATTAACGATTTCTCAAATAAAATTAACGTTTTAACAAATAAAATTAACGGTTTCGTAAATGAAATTATCATTTTAACAAGTCAAATTAATCATTCAGCAAATCACTTGTCATTGTCAAATCGTTAATTTGACTTGTTAAAGCGTTAATTTCATTTCCGAAATTGGTAATTTCATTTGGTGTATAGTTGATTTGTTTTGAGAAAATGGTGAATTTGTCTTGAAAATTGTACCTATAGATTGAGGACCAATTTTCCGGTAATTGCATACATATTTAATATTTCAGGGCATTAATATTTCATGGATGATTCTCTCCCGCGCTGTTTAATTTTTATTTTGATATCATCATCATCATCAATGTGGCACGATAGCCCGACGTGCGTCGGGCCTTGGCCGCCTGAATCGTTGACCTCCAATTGTCGCGGTTACGTGACCTTGTCCTCCAGTTTCGGAAGCCCAGCAGCTGGTGGGCGTCTTCACCTACGGAGTTCTCCCAGCGAGCTCTCGGTCGTCCACGCAACCTCGCTCCGTCAATTCGTTGTGCGTTCATAACTTTCTTTTGCATGCGAATTTCGTCCATCGGTTGTACATGCCCCGCCCATTGCAGACGTTAAAGCTTCACGATTTTCGATACTTCCAGCTCATCGTACAATTGATACAACTCATGGTTGTACCGGATACGCCATTGGTCTCGCTCGCGAACGGCCCCGAAAATTCGCCGAAGGACCTTTCGTTCGAATCGGTCTAGCAAAATTTCGGAGGCTTGGGTAAGGGTCCATGTTTCGCAGCCATAACATAGCACGGGTCGGATGATCGTTTTGTACACGCGGAGCTTCGTGTTCCTGTGCGCAAGTTTCGAATTAATTATAGGGAGGACCGAGAAATATGTCTTATTGGCTAGTTGTGTCCGTCTCTTAATTTCGTCGGTTTCGTTGGCGTCCTTTGATAAGTTACAACCCAGATAGTTGAAGTTGTCTACATACTCGATATTAAGGTCCGCCACTGTGATGCTTGAATTTGCTGGCGTCCTTGTTTTCGATTGCGTCATGGCCTTTGTTTTGCTTTCGTTTCTGCATCACCCAACCTTCGAGACATGATGTTGATATCGTCGGCGTACGCTACTAATTGAGTCGACTTGATGAGTAGCGTTCCACTGCTGTCCATATTAATGGCTCGAATTACGTACTCCAAAGCCAGGTTGAAGAGCGTCGGCGCAAGCCCGTCGCCCTGCTTGAGTCCAGTACGAGTTTCAAATAGGTCAGTGAGTCGGTTCTGCACTTTGACCTGCGAGACGGTATTAGTCATCGTCATCCTTGTGAGTCGCACTAACTTTGCCGGTATACCAAAACTCAGCATAATGTTGTACAGTACACTTCGATCGATACTGTCGTATGCCTGCTTGAAGTCGACAAAGATTTGGTATACGTCGATGTTATATTCCCAGCACTTTTGGAGTAGTAGCTTCACTGTGAAAAGCTGATCGGTCGTTGAGCGACCAGGTCTGAAGCCGCCTTGATACTCGCCAATGATTCGTTCTGCGTACGGATTTTGATATCAGTGCAAGAAAAATTGTGTCAGTAAACAAAATAAGTAAATATCAGAGTTAACGAAAAGTAAAAATTTGTTGTTTGGGCCCTCAGTGAAAAATAGTACATAAAAAACTCAGTTGTAGTAACGTTGAAAGAAAGAAATTAATAGCAGTTCCAAAAGCGTGCCGTCGGCAATCGATGCGGCTTTTTTGAATGGTTTTGCAGAGCACAGTCGGTTTTGTATCCCTATATCTGGACCGCTCAGAAAGGAAAATCGACTGTATGTGGATATATACATATAACCGGGTCTGCTTCGAAGGCAAATGCATACTCGTATCTTCACTTCCATTATACGAGGCTGCACATAGATGGCAGATACGGTTCTGTGTTTATAATTATTATATGCGTACAATAGAGATACACATACAAGTTACGTCATTATTATCAGCAATGATTATCAAAGTGCGATAAAAATGTAACAAGAGGCAGTGCGATAAAAATATAACGCAACGTACGAATGTGTTCAAGTAAAGTAATAAAATGTATGAGTATACAGATTGGGCAAAACTGTCAATAGGGCCCACTACAGAATTTTCGATTTTCTGCGGTTTGCAAGCAATTACCGTTCGCTCGTAGTCTTTTTGAAGATATCGAAGAAAACAGAGGTGATGTTGCTAAACGTGTTTTTCGTACCACAAATATTATATATATGTAATTATGTAGAAAAACACGAGAAATTTTGAGTTTTAGTGGAATTTCGCATGTTTGAAACCCGGACGGCACAATTTTCCGGTACATATTTGTACACCCTATTGACGTGTTTACAAAGGCAAACATGGGCTGATTTCCCCAGTTTCTTTCGTTGCTTCTCGGCTTGTAATAAGAGGGGACTTTGCATTTAGGCTGACCATATGAGAGGTTGGCCGAGTGGCTAGCGCGAGGACGGGGAATCACTAGTCATGCCTTTTTCATAAGCATAAGAAGCATAATTTAGTGCTACAATAAGGTTCTATGGGATTAGAAAACGGTGCCAAAGGCCATTATTGGACTGTTATTCAGCATTTATACCCTGTAAAGTGTCCCTATTATTGTTATGTTAGTAGGGAATATTCTATGAAGTAGTATTATAGGGATAAAATTGCTACTTGGGTATATGTATATATTACAATGTAGTCACATCATCATAGTTCTCTTATGCATGTGTGGTTCCATATATAAAATGATTCAAAAACAAAATATAAAATAGAAAAATTATAAAATACAGGGTGTTTTTTTAGTAATAGAACTTCAAAAGAAATAAAATAAATTTAAAAACAACAATGTTGTGCCGAGTTTCGAAAACTCGTTTCTCTATATCACAGAGTGGCGACAGAGATACAACGTTGTTTATTATGTTTTATCACGTTTTCCTGCAAGTGGCCACCAGGTGTTTATCGATTATGCCGTTATTTCAAGGTCAAAGTTTCACACTTTTTTTATAGGGTGATGGTATTTCTTCGCGAAAACGCATATATTTTTCGATTTTCAGTCTTAATTAATAGTAATATGTACTTTAAATATTCTAAAAATTTGCATTCTTGTGGCACACTGAAACCTAAAGACAGTGCTATTTAGCCCAGACTAGCCTTTAAGTTCATTATCCTGTTGAAATGCCAATCTACATTCTTCAGCATAAAGCGCAACGGTTCTTAACAATCATTTTTTATACCGGAATTAAAAATTAATTAAACTATTTATGTATTCATTCTGTAATTTGTGCTGACATTGTCAATTCATAAGTATCCACGATGTTCGAAATATGTGTGTATACAATATTGACGGTTCTTAAGTATGAATGTATCTATTTTAAAACTATGAGGTAAATGGCCGTAATTATTGCTACATTTATGAAACCGCACTTACTAGGTAGTTGGCTTCAAATTTTTTAGTGAGTATTAGTTTCCAAACATTCACTTCTGAACAGATGGTACGAGCCACTTTTCTAACGAAAATGGTTGTATATTCACATACATTTATATATGTATGTATGCATGTACGTATTTTGACCCAGAAACTAATGCGGAACCATGGTACTTATGTATGTACGTACAATATAGATAGCTTCCGGTTATGGAATTTATTTTGCCTATGTCTGCATACAAATTTAATTCATGTCACACACCGTGCCGCATGTACAACAAATTAAATAATGACATTAGTACTTCTAAAGTTTTTGATGTTTTGTAAAGTTGATCCAGCCAATAGATTAAAGCGGGACTTCAAATAGACCTAAACGAAAGCTTTATAAAAAACCATTCTTTAAGTTTATATTATTATTATATATGAAACATACTTCAAGTCGTGTTGGGGAAATCACATTCACCACATATCCCTAAAGGTGTCAATCATTGAAATTAAGTTAACGGATCAAGTTATGAGGTACTTTCAAGAATCACTATAAAAACGGCTTAATTCTGAAATGGTTTGTTATGGATTTGCAAATCATCATTAGAAAATCATCTAATTTTTAGATTCATAAATACAAATTTAATTTTCATTAACGTTTCATAATTAACATATTCGGCAATGAAGATAAACAGTCAAACAATGAAGAAAACAAAATAAAGCTGCATTAATTAACCTTGATATGTTACGGCATGTATTTTTATTAGTATTTCACATAGTTCTGCCGAAATCACAGTAATCTGGTTTAACGAGTATTTCATATTAATAAAGTGTATTATAAGGCCAACAGATATTGTGCCGGGTCCAAAAAACATACAATTACAAAATGTAATGTGTTCCACGTAAATATAATCATATTATGCATATTGCTGAGTAGTGACTAAAAATTGCTGATTTTAAACAAAACGCATGGATGATATACATATTTTTGAAGTGGATCACGATTTGTTTTATGCTTTTTTTGTGACAACTATGTATCTACAGGGTGGCCCATTAAAACTGAACTAGTGTAAGCCATGAATAACTTTTTTATTTCTGAAACTATTTTTTTTTAATTTTCACATAAAAAAATAAGACACTTGGGAGATATGTTTACACTATGTTCGAAAAATGATATCCTTTAGATGACCGCCCCGGGCGGTTTCGCAAAGACGGGATCGTTCTACGGTGTGTTCCATTACCCTTCGCAATATTTCTGGCTGCAAATCTCGGATCTCCACTACAATATTTTGCTTCAATTTCTGAATTGTCCTTGGTTTATTATTGTAGACTCTCTCCTTAAGGTATCCACACAGAAAGTGGAGTTAAGTCTGGAGATCTAGCCGGCCAGTTAATTGCAGATCCTCTGGAAATGACTCTTTCGCCGAAAACGTCCGATAAAATCTCCATTGTGGCTGCAGCGGTATGGCAAGGCGCTCCATCTTGCTAAAACCATATATCTGGTCGGTTTTGGACAAAAGGACGAATAACATTGTTGAGCATCTCACGATATCGTTGTCCTTCTTCGGGTTGGTGTTGTTGCATCTGATTCTAGGCTGGCTTCCATCCGCTCAATGATTTCGTCCGTCCTCGCACTTCGTCTCCGGTCTCGTCGAGGGCTACTAACGGTTCCTTGTTCTCGAAAACGGCGAACAAATCTACGAATCGTTGATCTCGAGGGACCACTTCTTACATGGAGCGTCCGTCGATACTCGCGCTGTGTCTCAACAATCGATTTATTATTTAGCGTGTAAATTTGAACTCGCTGCTATCTTCCCATGTTGTTTTTTTCAATACTAACGCATATGGATCCTTTCCATTTTATTTTATCAATATAATTTTGTAAAAACTTGATAAATTTGAGCAACGAGACAAGCATTCATTATCATTCATTCATTATATTACCTGACGCATTTTTAGGACTTAATTTCTAAATAAATTGTCTAATAATGGTAATTTTGACAGTAATTATCTTTTAAACATAGAGCTAATGAATCGTTAGCAAAATTCCATTCTACCTGTCCGCATACGTACTTTTTGTGAATGAAATGGTCCAAAACTAAACTCTTTTATAAAACCTAAATCACCCTTCCTCAATGCGTACCAAAGAGATTATAATACATAGAGGCCGCATGGAACCTCGCCAGTATGAACTGTACTGAAGCCTGCAATACATTCGCATCATCTCCATATCCGTACACAAAAATGAGAAAGCTCCTCCCATTTTCGCATTAAAATTAAAATTAGGATTGTGATTGACCATAACAAGTTCCATAATCGAAAATTCTGTAATTCCTCCAACAACATATTTTTGTTAGTTATTTCTTATCTTCCTCGTCGCTCATTACACCCAAAAAGAATAAATAACTGCAAATCAACACTTCTCTAAACTGTTATCCTCATTATTACCACGCAATTGAAAACTTTTTATCTACGAACTGTGCACTAACAATAAGCGAACATTTTTCTCACAACCCTGCACACTTTTTATCTGAGAGCGGGAGAAAGAAGCGAACATATGATTCTCGCCATGTTGCATTTGACAGTTGATGAAAGTTCAATTTTAATATTGAAAATTATGGGCGGAATTTATAGTCCCCACTTAAGTAATAAGGAATTCCTTAAGGAATAAGGGTTTTCTCTATATAAGTCAGCCCTTAAGGGAGCTTCGTATTCATAGACGTCTTTATTAGGGCATTACCTCAATCAATAAAAAGATTTACTTATTGGGCATACCTATTAAAAGTGACAAATATATTATAAAAAAAATCAAGTAGTTAAAAATTCAAAATTAAAAAAAAATGCAAAGTGTTTGAATAAGGATATGTCAACAAATATATGAGTTCACATAAGGTTACTAGATATGTACCTTAACGAATAAGGGAACCCTTTAGGAAACCCTTAAGCGTTTGCTTATTGAGTGACTATGAATAGCGTCAGCCCCTTAAGGGTTCCCTTAAGTATAAGTGGGGACTATGAATTCCGCCCTACAGTGGCGCAACCACGGGAGGGGCTAAGGGGGCTTAAGCCCCTCCCAGACCCAGAAATTGAGAAAGGAAAAATTGCAGAATGAAACATGAAGCAATTAATTTCATTGCAAAATTGTGGAAAATGTTAAATTCATTATGGCGGCAGGAAGTACATGATTTATATAAAAGGAAGGAGCAGCCGATACAACATATTTCTGTCCAACATTTCGTAAAAGTATTGCCAAGTTGTTGTGCAAATATTTTCTAGAAACAAAATGATGTGGCTATCGGTATATCCTTCGATGTTTTATTGTAACATAATCAGTCGTCATCGCAGCAATTCATTTACTTATTTGCAGAGCCCTGTTAGCGCACTAAATTAAATTCTCTGGAGCCATTAGATTATTAGATTGACGTTAGTTCAACTTCGGTGCGGATTCTGTTTGTGTCTTAATTTCTAATTTTTGCGGTGAGACATTTGTTTCACAATATCCAGTTGCACCTACGTATTGACCTTACTTGTGAAACCTTGCCCTACCGTTTCGGTTTAATAGAAAAGCGTGGTTAAAATGGGAGCTTAGAACGCCGCCGTATAGCTGCTCCATTACTGGAAAACATCACCTTGACTCAGTCAGTAATATAGATGGCCTTAGCCCCCTCCAGGACAAGATCCTGGTTGCGCCACTGCCGCCCTATGTGTGAAATTTGGTGTTTTGGAAGCCGGGATAAAGTGAATACGTTAGTCAACGTGCTGTGTTAAGTGCTTGTATTCAAATAAGTGTATATTTTGGACAATTTGCATTCGAATAATGCAAAATTAGTTGCCATATCGCAAAAATTAGACGAAATATGAATTTCAAGTCTAGTTCTTGCAAATTGACCGCAAATTTGAAGTTCGTGTTAAATTACCATTGATAATGAAAATTGTTGTAAACAAAATGCAATCGTTTTTAGACTAATGTAATGTGTTTTTTTCCGTAATTTACATTTAAAGTGGAGTCCAACCAATTTCCAGGATTCTGATTGGCTGGACTTTTATTTCGTGTTACCTGGCCGTTGACCGTAGAATCTACCAACACCCTTTGCAAAATAACGTTCTTAGTGAAATTTCCAACATATTAGAAAAAAATTAGACTGAAATTCATTAATGTTGATACAAAACTTTGCAAAATTAAGTGAAAACCGGTGGATTTGACAAATGGAAATCAGTGGCGGAACAAATTTATACTATTTACGATTGGGGCTAAAATGTGAATACGGTGGTTAAATTAAAAGTGAATTCTTGGCCCAGAAATTGCAAATTATATGTATAAAATTTTATGGTCTATGCACGGTTCATAGGGTATTTTTTACTCCCGATGTAAGTGAAAACATAACATATATTTGTTTGAATAAAAATAAAGAGTCTTCTTTTCGATGCGATGCGAACTTCGATTATGTAAACTATTAGTGTGATAAACGAATTCACCTAGTACATGATATTTCCAAATGCGTTGGAGAAATTTCTTTTTTGTTTCTTATATTTTTCTGGAAGTGCTAAGCCCGAGTCCAACTAAAATTTCGTTGCAAAACAGGGTCAAAATCGCAAAAAAAAACGTAAAAATATTTAAAATAAATTCCAGCGATACCGCTTAACGCATTTTGAAGATTAATGTCGCGTAGGGCACCTTTTCTGAGAAATGTACAATTTCGGGGTTTTTGCGGTTTTGACTCTGTTCTGTAACGAAATTTTGGTTGGAAGCTCAGGATTCGAGCTCAGAACTCCCAAAAATATAAGAAAAAAAATCCCAACCACATTTTGTAATCTCAAATCACATAATCTCAAATGACTCGAATAATTTAGGATTTTTCATAATCTTAACATTACATCCTTTCGCGACTATCTTTGAATTCCAAATTCGTCGACGAATTGTTGTTTTGAAAATTTAAAGAAAGTAGGAGAAATATTTTAGGTTAATTTTTGTTGAAATTATATTCACTTTTAAAAGCTTTATATGATGTCCTTTATTCTTTGATATTACATTCAACGTTTCGCCGTATGATCTGCGGCATCTTCAGGATTAATTTAAAATTTCTGTATAAATAATACAACTTTATTGTCTTGGAAAAATATTGGAAATATTGTAGGACCTGAAAAACTGTAGGTAAACAAAATCAAATTAAAACGAGACCCTAGGCTAATTTCGTAACATTTGCATGAAACTTAAGTTCGTTTGTGTTAATAATTTTTACCGCAGCCCTATGATGTGTTCCGATTCCATATGTTCCTGGATATGTTTAGCGGCTTTCTCAGGAACACACAGGTTTGGTAAAGATTTGTTTAAAAAGAAAGAAGTTTTTCTTAGAAGTACCTAATTCACAGGGGCTGGTGTGTATGACAGCCCTATTACGTAGTGTTTCGATTTCAGCCGTTCCGTTCCGTTCGAAGCTTTACTAGAAACACACTTGGGTGAATTTCTTCATTGAAAATCCCAGTTCCAGTTCAAACAAGAATGCACAATAAACACTGAACTCAGTAAGCAAACACGAACTTTCTATTTGTCGGACATAATATTTTATTGTATATCCCACTACCGATGAGGAAAATAACTATTAACAACTATAAATCAATAACAAAAACACAATCGATACTTATTATGGACACAAGCTCCCAAATTTTTATCCGAATCATGGGACGACTATGGCTAAGTTCTCATAACATCACAACTACAAAAGTATTTTTCTCTCTTTTTGGCTTCAGCTAAATTGCTTCGTGATGACTCCATGTATTATAATCTCCTTGATGCGTACCTACCGGAAAGTAGTTAATACATATATCCCATGTGTCTAGTTTATTCTTACCAAACTTCAGAAAAAAATTTTAAAAAATAAAAAAGTTATGCATGGTTTACACTAGTTCACTTTTAATGGACCACCCTGTATATCTAGCAAGACGTAATGTATATTATTCATAGCGGTTATTATAAAGACTAATAGAAACTAACATTCCTGCTGAAAGTTCTATCCTTTCCAAAACACCCTCCTAAACTATTATTCGTATGCTTATTTCTAAGTTATGCTTAAAATAGATTGGGGGGCTGCTTCTCGTACATCTTATCTAGTGGTTAGTCTTATCGTATAGAGATGATGCACACAATTTTCAGAAAGCTTTTACACTACATTGAATTGAATTTTTGTTTATTTCGCATAGTTATGCCATATATTGCTCGATTACGTCATTGTATGAAATTGCGCATTTGTTCATTTTCCCGCTCACTTTTTTACCTCACACACAAATAAAAAAGTTCATTATTTTATATACAGATCTGCAATAATTTTAAAATTGAGTAAGTAAGCTGAATGATATGTACATACTTGCAATCTTCTTAATAAAAAACCGTATGTGAAAATTTAAAAGACGCAATAATGTAATGTGACCATATTGACTCAGTGAGACAGATAAATAAATTTGTTTAAAGAAAATATAAAGATGACTTGTAATTTTAATCTAATGAGCCGTGAAAATACACGAATATTGTATTCCATTTGGAAAGCATTACATTTATAAGCAGTATCATCCACGATTAATTTTACAGTGTTCGAGTTCAATCGAATGACCTAAGCAGGAACTACGCGGTGATTTCATATATGCAAAAAGAGTCATCATCATATCCCTTTTACACAAGAAACTGTTACCTTACATTACGCGCATTGCAAGTCGAGCCTGCTGTACACACTAGGTTTCAATGTTGTGATTACTATTTCCATTTTATCAGTGGTATAACAAAAGCCATCATTTTCCCTGATACCTATAATTATGTACATAAACGAAAAGTCTAAAACTCCAATGAACAGATTTGTAAGCCTTCTCACTGGGTTCTCAGCCGTCCTGGTTAAGCCCCCACTCCTTTTCCCGGAAACTGTTACTTCGGTCGAGTTCCCACTCAGTGTGTACTGCAAACAACAATTTGTGGAATTTTTGCGGAAGTAACCCCATGGAGTATTTGCTCGGCACTCGAACCAGAGTGTGTTCCAATTATAGCTTGAATTGGAACACACTCTGGTTCGAGTCTACGGAACCATCAGCTTGGCCATCTGTTGGTCGTAGTCATTGACTCGAACCGAATAGATAACCGTTAATAACTAATGAAAAGTCACGTATTTCATTAGCTCAAAAAAATGAATATAGCAATCATTCCCTTTCTATTGATACCACATTTGTACCCACACGATCTGTTTTGAAGATGCTTAGCCAACATGATACTCCGAATCAAAGCCATCTATATTTCAAAGCCCGGAACCAGAACCCGCTCATATACTTTTGCGGCAGATCATAGGCTCGATTAGTTGGAAAATTTACATTGCGGTAAAGGCAAATCGGGTTGGGTCGCGGCAAACTTTACACGAAAAGTATTGGTTCCCGGTCGATTTTCGTGCAATGTGTCGTGAATTGAAGTGTATAATGCAGTGAAAGAAAAAAATCCCGATAAAAAGTGAGTTTTCCACGTGTTTTCGCGGTTTTTATCAGAGGAGACACGGTTTTTTTACATACGCTGTGCTTGTGTTAGTGCATCGTGCAACGTATATACGACATATTCATAGGCTTGCTTTGTGTGCATGTATTGCTGCTTCCCGGCTTTCTGATATAGGTGCCTTTGCTCCGAATGCTTAACTTACTATAATTAAATGAATAGGATAGCTCGTCTTTTTTAGTGTCGAGCAAATACGAGCTAACGATTTGCAGCCGATCAATACTATTCCGTAATGGTTTTTCAGATAGTGCTTAGCCCACTTGATATAAGTAACTGTGTTAGCCCTTTCATACTTCAGCAGTCGCGGTGCATGGGTAGAATCAACGCCATCTAGATATATCATAGCCGAAACTCAGCTGGACAATGACGCCGTAGTAACTACTAAATTCAAATACGTCATCATATTTATTTAAGGCAAGCAGTGGAACTCAACCAACAACGTTCAACTGCAAACGATGGAACGATGGATGGCAGAGCAAAAACCATAGTTTTGCTGATATGACGACGGCTAATCAGTGTAATGCAGAGCAAATAATACGTATCAGTCGCAATCAAATAGTGTGTGTAATGGTGGTAACTCAGATCCGTGCGGAAAGATTATTGTGTAGCATACCACTGGTTTAGCGGGGAAATTCGCAATGACGTCACCATTTTGTGACCATGACGTTTTTATTAGTAGATTTTTTATGTTTTTTGTTGCTTCTCTAAGCGGAATTTAACTTTTTTTCTCATAATAACAGCAATATTCCGTCCGAAATTAATTCAATTCGATTCTCAGAGGAAGGAACATTAAATAGAATAACAAAACGAAATTCTTCAAAAACAGAAAACCTATTCTCGGAAGAAATTACCTAAAATAGGAAATTTCCTCGAAATTCAGAACAAATAAAAGGTGTCGATTAATCCGAATTCTTTTGTAGTACCGATCGCCCCGGTATCTAATTGGACGGGATTATCGAGTACGCACTGTGCATACATAATTTAAGCTTTTGCATACTGTAGTATGTTGTATGTAATACGTACATGTGTAGCAACTGCTTGTGCACGAGTTAAATAGTGTATACGTATGTAGTAACAAATGGTTAATGTATTAATAAATTACAGATGTGTCGTAGGAACAAAAAGCAACATTTGTATTGCAAAAACATTAAAATATTTTGACATTTGCATCATACAAACCCTTTAAGAACATTAGGGACATATAATACAATCATATTCACGAACAAAACTGGTTTTGGGAGTAGCGCAACAACACAAAGGCAAACACTCTGATTCTTATTCTAAGGAATTTAATCCGAATCACTTACTCGCCGCAAAAGATGTGAACTTTCACTTCACTAACAAACAATTTCAATTGTAGTCCAAAAATGTGCGAAAACTAACAATGAAACACACAAAAACATTGGAAAAAGCCACGAGAAAAAGAAACACTTCGACCGCCAATCTATACTCGCAAATTCACACCATCCGCACTCGATCGTTTCTCACTCACTCGAATACTAAAACTTAAATTCAAGCTTCAACTTCAAAACATTCAACTACTATACACGACACGAGTATCTTTCTATCTTTATATTTGCTTCGGCTTTCGCAGTTCGCCGTCAGAGATCGCAAAAAAAGCACAGGTGTGTGTATGATTTGTTGGACTTTTCTGCTAGTTGATTATAATGTAGGTACATACCTAGTCACCATCATAAATGCAAAGACCTTAACTAATCAAAAAGTTGGTATAGTATTTTCTATTTCACATGCTTATCATATCTTATCAGATCACTAAAGAAAAATACCCGGAAAAGGATGGCTGGTTGTTAGGAACCAGTTAAGTGGTATTCTCGATCACAGATATGGAGCCGCATTGATTTAACGTACATACATATACGTACAGTGCTGAAAAAAATAAATCGTCATTTTCGCATTTTTTTTCAAAGTTAATACATTATGTAGAATTATAATCTTTTATTGTAACAGAAAATAACAAAAGACATATTATATTTATGGACTTTCCAATAAATTAATGTAATAACAAATTATGAATGCAATTCATTTACTTGGCGAGATTAGAGTGATTGCAAAGGAAGCCAAATTTGTCTGCATAGAAGATCTTCTAGGAAGGAAAGACGGTTTTTTTCGATGTCCGCGAAAAGAAGGCATTTCGAGAATGCCTTTTTTGGGAGTGTTTTAGAATTATTTGAGAAATACCTCTAGAAAAGACTTTTTTGTTAGTACTTCGGAATTAATTTCTAAGTACATACATACTTCTAAACAGATCTTATTTGCAGCACTTCGGAAGGAAAAAGACTTTTTTCCGGTAGAAGAAGAATAGAATAGAATATGTAAACCCTTTTGAAGACAGACCTTCTATGAATGAAAGCACTTTCTTTATACATACATATCTACATTTTACATTTTGATGGCCGCGAAAAGAGTTCATTCCGAGAGGGAATCTTTTGGTAGTAGGTGCTTTAGAATGATTCGAGAAGAACTTCTAGAAATGACTTGTTTTCAGTATAATTCTTCCTAATTTGCGCCAAAATACCTACTAGGAACTGATATATAATTGGTTTCTAAACTCATTCTAAATTCCGGTGTATTTGCTTCCTCTGAATGAAAAAAAAAACGTTGGAAGACCCATCCGAGAGAAAACCTCCTGACTTTTTCTAGTAGACGAAATTTTGATACCAATCATTTTCTTTCGACCCTTTGACTTTCCGTCCGTTCATACATATCCCTTGTGACCCGCTTTCGGGTCCGTTTAAATGGGTAATGCCCCATTTACACGGAAGAGTGGAAAAAATGCACTAGAAATATGCGTAATTTATTTATTTATTTATGTTTACTCGACTCGTGTAAAACCCTCTTAAGGCATGATCTCGACGAACTTTGATTACGATTGGTCCATTAAGTTTGCCTTCTAGGGGTGGGTTTTCTATACCAGCTCATTGACTCCACAATCGCTTCTTGCATATACACTAGTCGGCATAATGTATTTTGACATCTATCTATCGATATCGAGCGCAGATTTTTTTTAACTGGAGCGAATAACGGTAAATTTCTTATAAAGAAATCAAAGTACATACATATCAATAGCAATAAATATGCTCAATATTTTTCCTGTCCGTTTTCGCACTCTCTTGCTATAAGTAACAGAACAGATAGGTGCGTAATTCTGGTGCGGCATAAGTATTATGACAATATTGTAATCTTTGATTGTACATCAATTTCTTTGGGAGGAAATGGACAACACATAATTTGAATAATGTTTTGTGCTGATATTTTTAATTCCAAGTAGAAAATGTGTTCAGTGATTGAAACATTGAGGGAAAATCAGAAAATCGAAGTTTCTTTTAAGCCTCCGTAGAGGCAAACTTCATCCCTGGTTTAAAGCTTAAAGGTTCGAGACGCTGCAAATGAATTTAATTTTATACGGCAGACTGTTTATTATTAAACACCAAAAGTGAATAAGAGAAAAAATAGAAAACTATTCCATGCATCACAGAAAGCGGATGTGAATATCGAATAATCACCGAAAAATCTTCCAAATATTTATGGAAAATGTCCTAATTGAACCAAAGGATATTATGGATATGTAATCTGTGCCATCGGAGGCACAGATAATAACGACCACCTTCGGCCTAGAACTATAAAAGGCAAATTGCATGCATATGCATACACAGTTAAAGTGAAACCAAAGAAAGATTAAAAAAACATCCAAAGCAAATCTCTTTTACAAAAGCCTAGTACTGATATCGAGAGTGAAATTTTTCGCCGCTGCGATTTTTTCAATGAAAATGTATTCCTACTGTCGTGGAATATGTGGGGAATGCTGGGGAATTCCATAAGCTACAATCCGGAAACAGTTCCATAATTTTTCTCCAACATTTTATGTATTTTTTTCCGATTCCACTGTTATTTCATCGTGAAATGTCAAATGACCGTGGAATCGAAAAATAATACATAAAATGGTCGAGGAGAATTATGGAACCGGTCTCGGATTGTGGCTTATGGAATTCCCCACCGTTTGTGACTTATTCCACGACAGTAAGTATGCATTTTTATTGATAAAATAGCAGCGGGATAAATTTCACTCTCGATCTTAATTCAGCCCTTAAGGAAAAAATTCTGCGACTTTCGGAAAAAGTTTTTATACCCTTCGCTCATAGAGTGAAAGGGTATATTAACTCATTGCCGGACACAACGCCAAAATTTGACACGATTTGTATGGTCAAATGCTCAAAATTGGACGTCTATAGACGTTGTGTCCGGGAAAGTGTTAACTTTGTCATGAAGATTGTAACGCATCGAAGGAAGCATCTCCGACCATATAAAAAGTATACATATATGATCAGCATTACTTGGGGAGTCGATTGAGCGATGTCCGTCTGTCCGTCTGTTGCGACGAGTTTTACTCGGTCAATTTAAAAGTTATGAGGCTGAAATACAAATGCTTCTTTTTGCTGCAGGCAGTTTGTATGTTTGAATCGGTAAAATCGGACAATGGGGTCATGGGGCTGCCATACAAACCTAACTCCCCAAATTAGGTTCTTCTAAGAAAAACTTTTTTATTTGTGCACCAATTTCAACCAAATTTCACACAAATGTGTTTCTATTGATGACACAAAACATATGTAAGAATAGATAAAATCGGACCATGGGGTCCTGGGGCTGTCATACAAACCCAATCCCCCAAATTAGGTTCTTCTAAGAACAACTTTTTTATTTGTGCATCAATTTCAATCAAATTTTACACCAATGTATTTCTATTGATGACACAAAACATATGCAAGAACGGATCAAATCGGGCCACGGGGTCATGGGGCTGCCATACAAAACCCACACCCGCCATTTTGGTTCTTCTAAGAAACATTTGTTACACCAATTACATAAAACCTTGAATTAATGTTTCTTTATCAAAGCAACAAAAAAAGGTCAAAGCAAATGGTATCGTACTATGGGGTCATGCTCCCACGACCCCCAATAAAATTTTCTAAGTAAATATTTTTATTTACCCTCTTAGTCCAACCAAACCCCACACAAATATTGTTTTGTTGACGCAACGGAACTTTTGTGAAGACCGCCCGAAATTAGTCTCGGTCTCGTTTCAACTAATATTCGTTATTTTATCACATTTTTAGAAAAAAAAATCAATATTAAAAGAAAATGTCCGGTTTATGCTGAACAACGGATACCTGGTTATCAAAATAAAAACCATAGTGGAGGCTCTCTCATGAAGCAGGGATATTTTGCTTACAATGGCTTAGGCTGCTTAAGTTCAAATCACTGTTTCCATGCCCAAAGCTTCTTTTGGTTGTCATTAGATCGTCGCACCCAAGCAACAATTCGTTTGCTTTAAAGAAGCACTCCATACTGTAGCAATCATATAGTACCACGAAATTCATTTATCGTGTGACATCGCTTAAAGTAATATTTTGATCCGATAAAACATCCTTAAAGTATTTCCCGGAAAGCTTATATCATCATTATGGAATACATTTAAAGATGGTGGTATAAAACTTCGATAAAACTGTCTCTAAACGTTAACCTAAAAACGTACTCCTTTAAATACTCCACTCTTGTGTTTATTGGATGATACAGCACACACATGCAATGGTCTCTCACACACATGCATTATATTCTTCTATAGCACAGTCGGTGTCATTTTTATAGTGTGACATTCGTATGGTCATCCAATAAATTGTTCACCGTAGTTTTATAGAAGGATGGACTTTGTGATTTAATGAATTGACACTTATAAGGTGCTCTGGAATACCACGTTTCTTGAATTGAATTCATTGAAATATTGCTTGAAACCAACATTTCCTCACTCCATGTTAGCTTATGAATCAATTAAGATAATCTCAGCGCAGAAAATGTCTGTATTTTATTGAAGATTGTGTGAATTTAATTAGCTTCAACTGAATGACATATAAAGAAGAAGGTGCATAGGAGAAGGGTCGATAAAGAAGTGTCGAGCACTTTGTAGTGTTTACGAGCAATGTTATCTATATGTGAGGTTGGCCGAGTGGTTAGGGCGTCGGACTGGCGTACGACAGTCGCTGGTTCGACGCTGGCTGCGGGAATTATTTTTTTTTCTCTTTTTTTTTTGCAATCGCGAGAAAATGACAGAAAATGATGGCATAACACATGATGTGTCTTTCTCGAAGCGTAATTCAGTGCTACAATGAGGTTCTATTGGATCAAAAAACAGCGCCAGATGCCATTATTGGACTATTATTCAGTGTTTATACCCTGTAAAGTGCCCCTATTGTCGTTAGAAGAGAATATTTTACGAAGTATTATAGGGATGAAATTGTTACTTGGGCAGGTCATACTAAATTTTTTGGCGGTACAATTTGGTTTAAATTTCACTTCTTTCTTAGAGTTCTTCATCGTGGCTGACTAATAACTCGGGGTTGACATTCGTTTTTCTTTCAGACAGTGCTAAGATTTGTCTCTGTTTTATTTTATAACATTTTTGTGTTTGACAATAAACAGTTTACCGTATGAAATAAAATGCAAAATTTGCGTATTCAATGTGTAAACCAGGACTAAGGCTTGCCTCTATCGATGCTCAAACCAATCTTCTAAACTATGATGTCTGTTAATGTTTCAAGCCACTGGTGATATTTTTTGGGAACTCAAAAATTAGTAAGAATATGTTTTGTGCAACAATTCTTGCAAAAAAAATGGGTGCAATCAGCGATTTAAATGTTGTCAAAATATGTACTTATGCCGCGCCAGAATTACGCCTCCATCTTTTCTCTTTTCTATAGCATGAGAGTCCGAAAGAGGACAGGAAAAATATTGAGCATATTTATTGCTATCGATGTGTGCTTTAATTTTGATAAAAGATTTACCGTTACTCGCTTCAGTTAAACAAAACCAGTGTCGAGGCTGGAGAGTATGAGATGTCAAAATATACATATGCCGACCAGTGTATGTATGTTATATCTGTAAATGGTCTCTAAGCGTGGATTACTTTTAACCATATACATTTTTTAGCCAAGACTAAGCCCATTTATTGGTCAAGTACAGGATAAAACAGCAGTTGCTGTTCTGTCCTATACTCGACCCAATAAAATGAACCTTATAACTTCTTTGTGAATTTGTAGTTATATGAGTATCCTCAATAATTTCAATTATGAAAAAAAAAATAAAAGCTCATTCATCATAATGTAATGGTCTAGTCATCCATGTCATATACCAACCGAATCTGACCAAGACGATTTTACTTGTTTAAAATGTGTATATCTAACAATTCATCTTATAATTCAAGTATGTTCATATTTGTTTCCTTCCTTTCGTAAAATACATACTACACAAAACATAAAACCACAAAAGTGATGCTTTTGCATCAGAGAGTAGGTATACAATACAGCATTATGCACCACTGTCTCATAGTGCATCTCGCTGTGTATATCTGACATGCCTGAAAGCAGTAGTACGAGTACTTGTGTTCGTATGTAATTCCATATGTAGCAATGGGAAATGATCGAACTCACTTTCCATTTTAATATGTATCTACATATTTTCTTATGTATTGGAGCACTTTTACAAACGCATAATATAAAAGTACTCAACCTTTTGCGGCTGCCTTTTGTGTGTTATATCGCTACTTTTTACAGGGCTCGTTTTTATACCCTTCGCTCATAGAGTGTCATGAAGTTGTAACGCATTGAAGGAAGCATCTCCAACCATATTAAAAGACGTCTGTCCGTCTGTTGCAGCGCGTTTTTCTCGGCAACTATAAAAGCTACGGGGCTGAAATTTTGCACGCGTGCTTATTATTGTTGCAGGCTGTTTGTATGTTTGAATCACCGAAATTGGATCACTGGGTCATGGGGCTGCCATACAAACGTAGCCCCCCCCCCCCAATTTAAGTTCTTCTAGGAACATTTTTTTTATTTGTGCACCAATTTCAACCAAATTTCACACAAATGTGTTTCTCTTGATATCACAACACATATCTAAGAATGCATCAAATCGGATAATGGGGTCATGGGGCTGCCATACAAACCTAACCCCCCAAATTAGGTTCTTCTAAGAAAAACTTTTTTATTTGTGCACCAATTTCAACCAAATTTACGAACAAACGTGTTTCTCTTGATGACACAAAACATACCTAACAATGGGTCAAATCTGACCATGGGGTCATGGGGTGGCCATACAAACCCAACCCCCATTTTGGCTCTTCTAAGAAACCCACTTATTTCAACCAAACCCAAAACTTTTTTCAAGACGGAAGAGAAAGAATGAGGAGGGGGATTAAATACAGTCATAGGTACGCCCGAAAATAACTTTTAGCCCAACGAGAGCGAAGGGTATCCAAATTTCGGCCGCGCCCGAAATTAGCTTCGCCCTCGGGGGTTGGTGAGCGTAGCGAGCAGGGGGCGAAAGTTATTCTCGATTGTCCTATCTTAAAACTTGGCTTTAAAATGTTTATCACCATTTCCAAAAATAAATTTAAACTGCAGGCAAATCTTAATTTGTTTTGTAAATTTTGATTATGTACCACCCACTAAAAATCATGCCATAACTACATACAATCACGATGTTGAAAAAATTATGGGTTTGATGAGCGTAACAGGGTTTCCGAAATACACATCCGGGATAAATTTATTTTAGTTATTGTATCCTGTTGTCGACTGCTCATTGCTGTACACACACACACACCTATGTATGTATTCCCAGCAAAACAATTTTATCGTTTTTGTCGAAAAATTACAAAAATTATACGAAAACGAAATCATTCAGTTGAAAAATTTGTCGCAAACTTATCTCTCCGACGAAAAATCGCTTTTTCGTCATCAATATGTCAGGAATATGACCCCTATTAGCGAAATATCGTCTTATTATTGAATGAATTACAAAATTGTAATTCTTTATAACGAGCGAATTATGAAATTGCCAAAGAATAAAACGACTAATTTATTCCCATGATTTGTAATCTTAGATAGCTCAGGTGGAGGAAGTAGGACTACAAAACGATAGGTGACCGGTTCGATTCCCAGTGGAAGCAAACTCTAAAAAGGTAAAATTTAAGGTAAAGAAAAGCTAGCAAAAAATAGAAGAAAGAAAAAGGAAAATAAAAAAAAAATCACTTTTTCTATGTATTTGTCTAGAATTGCCAAATTATCTTCCTGGCGAATTAATATCGGTCACTATTCCTTCCCGAAAGGAGTGACGCCTTTAATTCGATTTCGATATGAAATTCGAGAAATGTTTTCTAGCAGGCGAATTGAATTCGTATCGCAAACGATAGAAATTGTTTGCCGGGTTAATGTATGTATTATTACTATAAAATACGAAAGTAAAAAGATACATATGTATATGTATGTTATGTACTTATATATACTTACTGCTGTATGCATTTTCATTGAAAATGTCAAATCTGATGTCATGTTAAAGGGTTGATAAAGATTTTTATAGAAAACCATTTTTTTTTAAATTAAGTCTGATCGTCAGATGAATTGGACGACGGATCGCATAGTGTATGGCAGCTCGGTATATTACGCTTTCAGGTCCCCAAGGGAAATTTTTCTGTTCTTCTTATCGACACTAGCGACACTTATCTTACCGTCCGCCATATAGCGGACACATAGCGGAAAATATCGGAAACATCAAAAATTTCCCTTGGGGACCTAAAAGCGTAATATACCGGCAGCTCTATTACATAATATTAGTTGTTCAATTTATTGGCCTCATAGCATGGAAGAAATTGAATCAATTGCATAGCATGAGTTTTTAGATCGAAAAGTTTCCCTATTCGCCACATAATAATATACAATACATTATTTAATTGGAAAATTTGATCTAGTAAGAAAATATGTAGTATGACAGAAGCTTTCGTATATTTAGTCTATCTATGCAATGGGCGGGGCATGTACAACGGATGGACGATAATCGCATGCCAAAGAAAGTGATGAACGCACAACGAATCGACGGAGCGAGGATGCGTGGACGACCGAGAGCTCGCTGGGAGAACTCCGTAGGTGAAGACGCCCACCAGCTGCTGGGCTTCCGAAACTGGAGGACGAGGTCACGTAACCGCGACAATTGGAGGTCAACGATTCAGGCGGCCAAGGCCCGACGTCGGGCTATCGTGCCACATTGATGATGATAACATGTAGGTACCTATATGTGAAATTATATCGATGTTTTTTTAAATACAGTTGACCCCGGTTATAATAGTCAACTCAACCGTAAGTGGGCAAGCAAAATGGTTGTTCATATACGCGGGTAAGATACTTCGTGATGTTAACCTTTAAGTGTGGACGTGAAAAAAATAGAACATTACTGTGAACGTGAGGTCTCACAGACCTCTATCTTTATAGTGGGTTTTTATGCGTAAATGGTTACGGATGATTTAAAAAACATATTCATATTTATAAATAGCTACCCAGTAATGAAAAAAAAACAAGCATATTTAAATTTTTTTTTATTTTCATGCAAAATATTGTGAAGTTTATAACACTAACACATTGCAGCCTTTCCATAACCCGGCTTAGTTTTTGAGCTCTTACAAATTAAATAAAAATCACAGAACAAAATTAATAATTTTTCCTTAAAATATAGCGTATCAAGATTCTAAAAAACAAAATAGTGAATTGAGAAAATAATATAGCAAAATTTTGACAGTAGGTTTTTTGGACCAAAATTATTGGCATTCTTATTTAATGGATTAGAACATTGCAGGCTTCTTACACCTGACACAAGTGTAAGCAGTCTTTCTGGTGACTTTAGGTGGACAGAATATGCATGCTCTTCTCTTTCCATGATTAAAAAAAAAAATTAAAAAAAAAAAAAAATTTGAAAAAAAAAATATTGGAAAAAAAAAATACTGGAACTCCTTCATTAGCGACTTCTTCTTCCACGATGTCTTCGCCTAAAACTCGATATCGTTACTATCGCCTATTTGTGCCATTCAAATGTGATAAATCTGAAGCAAACAATAATACATTGCACGAATGATTTGTATGACAAACGTGGTCGTGAGGTCTGACAGACCATGCTAAATCTTTTAATAACGGTAACTTACATTCAATACTCCGGAATTAGAAATTTCGAATCTTCATGTTCGATTCACAAATAAAACTGAGGGTACTGAGATGCTCAGGGTCGAGGAGGGACGGGAAGTATGCAATTCAAGAATATGTGAAAACTCGAAAGGTCTGTCAGACCTCACGTCCATACTTAAAGGTTAATGTTATGAACAGTAAGTAATGGTTTGGAGCGAAATCCTTGCTTGGTATGAACATTTTCAATGTGGCAGATCATTTTGAGTTTTCGTTTAACAAGCTTGACACACTTAACTTCGAATGACGCAAATACGTCATTATGACGAAAATTTACCATCATTATCACGAATTCCAAATTACACATTTGGACCATCATTTGCTCAATAATGACAGGGTACGCCATCTGTTGCAAAATTGAAGAACAAGAATGTTTGCAAAAATATTAAATTTGTTATCAATCTTTACACTTTTCTATTCAAATTCTTCAAGAAAAGTGTGTCTTTAAATTATTGAACAGAATATTCATCAAAATATCGCTGTTGTTAGGGACATTTTCATCATTTACACAAACGTCAAAAGTAAATGACGAATCCTAATGACGAAAACATATGTGTCACCTCAATTTCGAACTTTCATCATTATGACGGATTATCGTCATAATGATTTGGATATCTGTCATAGGCATAAAGCCTAGTACATTCTTTGATCCTCGGGTAAAAAATGGAATTTTTGTTTTTTATTTTTTATGATAGAAACCTGCCTTTCGTATATAGTTTCGTATGGATCCTATATAAATGTTGTCGAAATTTCTATCGTCGTGTTAACGGACACATATCCTTTTTACTCATTTTGCATTTTATAAAAAAAATTATAGTCATGAACGGCAAAAGTCGCGAACGTCGCCACTGCAAAATCGAAGAGACTCAACTTGACCCACTGGCAGATACAAATGGGGGCCTGCTCACATATAGTACAGCCAAGTTGTGATTTAAAACGGAAAAACCGAGCCGGCTGATTTTTGGTATAATGTTAACAAATATTTATACATATTTCAATATTCCCCTCTGGGGAGTGTTTTTCTTAATTTTTGGCAGGAAGAGTGGGTTTATTTTTTTCTAATTGTTTCAAAAATCGTGAAATCGCAAAATGTTTCATGTACGAGATAAACTAAATAAAATTACCTTTGCAATGATATATACATTATGATAATTATTATTATATACTTTACTGCAATATTCAATTACGTTTATAACAATCTATAATACAGTGGTAGAGTGGTAAATTTCACCCTTGGGCCTAAATAAAATTAGGGTTTTGTTATATTTAGACATTTACCATAGTGAATATCACGCTCTGTGGTTCACTTGGTTGAACCGCACTCTACGATGCTAGTAATCTAGGAGTCCGGAGACAGAATCTCGGCGTGGTCCAGGAAATATATAGAGCTTGCAACATTATATACACTGCGTTTCACTTGAATAGCACATTCCGTTTTTTCATTGTAATTTGCTTATATATCAATATTCTTATGACTTTGCTAGTACTTTTTTTTTGTCTTGTTCCCCAAAAGAAAAATTATACTCTGCAAATTTACCGTTACCTTTTTTCACCAATTTGCTTCAAAAGCGAGCAGATTTTTTGTTTCACTAGAATAGCACAGTTGGGTTTAAGCTTCAAATACGTGGTGCACGTGGTCACAATATCACAATCTATAGTCGTTTTGAGTAATTTAAATACGATTCGTTGATTTTAAAAAATTTTGGGTCGTGGTAAAGCCTTAACAAGCGAAGAATAAGTTAAAATAAAAAATTACAGGGATTGTGACTTTTCAGTGACTAAAATATCGAAAAAAATTGGAAAAGGCAGAAACGTGATTTACAATTTAATTAAAAATTGTGAAAATTATGGAAAAATATGAAAGGTCGAGTGAGCTGTGTACGCTCTTATGCAGATAAGCGATCTATTTTGCGTGAAGCATCGATTTCACATATGATTCTGTGGACAAAATTCGGTTAAAAGTTGGTCTCAGTGCGAGTAAAACAACTGTATGGCGTGCTAATTCAAAAGCTGAAGACCTAAAGCGTCTAAAATTAAAAAAAAAAACACCTCTTAACCCCCTCATAAACAAGCTCGGTTGACTTTTTCGCGTACCAACATGTCATGGACCAAAGAGTGATATCGCGTTGTTTTTTCTGATGAGAAGAAATTTAATTTGGAAGGGCCCGATGGATATAACTGTTATTTTTATGATTTAAGGAAGGAGATTTACCAGTTGGATCGTTTGCACAGTCGAGTTTGCGGCGTTATGGTTTGGGGAGCCAAATCCTACTACGGCACTTGTGAACTCCAATTCTTAGACACCACTATGAATGTTAAGTCGTATCAAGGTGTTTTAGAAAAGGCTTTTCCGACATTCGAAAGTCTCTTTGGACCATTGCCGTGGACTTTACAACCAGACAATGAACCAATACACACTGCCCGTGCCGTAAAGTCGTTTATCGAGTCCAAAAATGTTACTCTTTTGAACTGGCCACCATACTCCCCGGATCTAAACATAATAGAAAATGTTTGGAGATGGCTGGTTAGAAAAGTTTATGAGTCTGGTAAATAATTTTCAACAAAGACTGAAATAATTGAAGCCATTCTGCCATCATGGGCTACCATTTCCCTTGCTTACATCAAAAGTTTGTACGATTATTTGCCTAATAGGATCTAGGAGGTTATTTCAAACGGGGGAGGCTCAACCCATTACTAAAATTGCTGATTTTAATTCAAATTGATCTCAACTTGTATTCTGAACAATAATAAGTTATCCTCACTGCATAAAAAGTTAATTAAAATAGGTTTAAAAAAAAGTGTGCTATTCAAGTGAAACAGAATTTATGTGTTTTTTCATTGGTGTTTTACATTTTTTTCTTTCTAAGATTACATGTTGGAAAAATTCGAATTCTTTTTATTTCAAATTATAGCTAATTAATCAAATGGCAAATAAAAAATACAAAATATCTGTTGTCTTAATTTTTTTTAAAGATATTGAGAAAATAAATCTAATGTATAGAGTGTGCTATTCAAGTGAAACGCAGTGTACACTCCTCTATATGCAATGTAACGTTGACTCGAAGTAGCCTAAAAACGGCTGAGTGAACGCACCATATGCCCCACAAGGGGTACGGTAAAGACCATAGTGAATAGAAGCAAGTTATGCTGGGCCACTTCGTACTAAAGGTGCCCTTAGTTTTCATCTGATTAAACTATTTGTAGGTGGAGGGTGGAATGGGACTGGGTTCTCACGCTGAATCAAATTTGAATTCAATTTATTTTTAACACATATACCGACAATCAGCCGGTTCGCATTTTCCGATATAAGGTAATTTTTAGATTATGTATGCCTGTAGTCATAATTATCCTCAACTTCTGATAGAATAATAAATTGCGCTTGCGAAGGGAGGGGGTCGGTAAGTCTGAATAATGATTTGGTCGATTTCAAAAATTATTGCTACATTTAGTCCCAATTTTAAGTTTTCCATTCTATCGAAAGATTTGGCTGATTGATTGTAGTTTTGTAGGGGAGGTTAGAAATTTTTCTCAGATCTGCTCGATTATCCTTCAACTCGAAAAATATGTCACAACTAGGCATTGATTGATCAATATTTCATAAATGTAGGTCGCTAGTAATATTCTATCGAAAGTTTTGGCTTAATAAATAATTAAAGAGGTGTACATTTTTAATAGGTGGTAGGGGAACTTTTGGTCAGATTTGGCATGTTGCCAACCCCACTCAAAATTTTACCAATGCAAACATTTGACCAAAATTTTATTATTATTGGGAGTTATCGTGCGAAAAGACAAACACGGACAGACAAGGCTTACAAAATACCTATTATCTTATGGCTGTAGGACCAAACCCTGATGGAAAATTGTTATCCGAAAGCCATCTTTCTGTTCAAATGCAATCATCAAATTAGGCCGCCTAAAACTTTCGGACGACGTAAATTATGATGCTGCGGGAATGTTAAGACAATATGAAGTTTTCAATTCTACACCGCGAATAATTCCTGGCTAATCAGACATGTTTTCGTTTTCGTCCAGCTAAAAATTAAATGTGAATTTAATAGCACATTATGTTGGTACATGAAACAGCAGCCTAAACTTCATATGTGCACAGAAACACAATAAAAAACGAGACCGAGGCTAATTTGGGGCGCAGCCGAAATTTGAATACCCTTCACTCTCCTCGGGCTAAAGTTTTTTCGGGTGAACCTATGACTTGTGTTTAACCCTTCCCCATTCTTTTCCTTCTGTTTTCGCATAATATGTATTTGAAATTGACAAATTCTGTGGCGTCGATAAAACAATATTTGTGTGAGGTTTGGTTGGAAGAAGTGGGAAAAAAAAAAAAAAATTGAAAACTTTATTGGGTAGATGCGGGAGCATGGCCTCATAGTACGATACCATTTATTTTACTTTTTTTTGTTTTGATAAAGACGAATAAGGTTTTTTGAAATTGGTGTAGAAAACATGTTTCTTAGAAGATCCAGAATGGGGGGTTGGGTTTGTATGGTAGCCCCATGACCCCATAGTCCGATTCCATTCATTTTTACAGATATCTTATGGCATCAAGCGAAATGCACGTTTACGAGTTTTGGTTGAAAGTGGTGCAGAAATAAAAAAGTTGTTCGTAGAAGAACTCAATTTGGGCGGTTGGCTTTGTATGACAGCCCCTTGACCCCACAGTCCGATTCCATCCATTCTTACATATGTTTTGTGGCATCAATAGAAACACATTTGTGTGAAATTTGGTTAAAATTGGTGCACAAATGAAAAAGTTTTTCTTAGAAGAACCTAATTTGGGGGGTTATGTTTGTATGGCAGCCCCATAACCCCATGATCCGAATTGATCACAATAGAAACACATTCGTGTGAAATTTGGTTGAAATTGGTGCACACATGAAAAAGTTTTTCTTAGAAAAACCAAATTGGGGGGGTTAGGTTTGTATGGCAGCCCCATGACCCCATGGTCCGATTTGAGCGATTCAAACATACAAACTGCCTGCAATAAAAAGAAGCATGTGTGCAAAATTTCAGCTCGATAGCTTTTAAACTGGCCGAGTAAAACGCGTAGCAACAGACGGACAGACGGACAGACAGACAGACGGACATCGCCCAATCGACTCAGCTCGTCATGCTGATCATATATATACATATTTTATATGGTCGGAGATGCTTCCTTCAATGCGTTACAAACTTCATGACAAAGTTAATATACCCTTTACTCTACGAGTGAAGGGTATAAAAATCGTCCTTATGCTGACGTAGGCTACGAAGATTCATACAAAAGTACATATGTACTTATATGCATATATTAATCGTATGAAAAATGAAACCCTCCTATTCACGTCACACTACGTTGCTAGTACATGCATGAAATTTCACACAAATCTTTTTTTTAATACTCGTATATTCACCAGGGTTATTGGTAATTCCACGTATTCCTTGCAGCACGTTTTTTTTTATCCAAAACTATTGAAGCTGTTCGCATACATTATAACTTTCAAAAATAAGTCGCAAGTATTTATTTTTAATTAAATAACAATAAAATTAATTTTATTTTTTATTGTACTCATTTCCCTTGTACAATTACATCCTCGAAAAAATTATACGGAGCAAATCGTGCGTTTTTATGGAAGAAATATAAAATAGATTGGTTACAATTTAAATTGTAACTTCAGTCTTCTAGCTAGGGTAGTTGTAGAGATATATATTAGGTGCGTTTTTAACTATCCAGTACAGTACAGAACAGCACAACTTCTATGCAAATTTGACAGCTGTGTCCTATATAATGCCTATGACAGATATCCAAATCATTATGACGATAATCCGTCATAATGATGAAAGTTCGAAATTGAGGTGACACATATGTTTTCGTCATTAGGATTCGTCATTTACTCTTGACGTTTGTGTAAACGATGAAAATGTCCCTTACAACAGCGATATTTTGATGAATATTCTGTTCAATAATTTAAAGACACACTTTTCTTGAAGATTTTGAATAGAAATGTGTAAAGATTGATAACAATTAATTATTTTTGCACAAATTCTTCTTCTTCAATTTTGCAACAGATGGCGTCACCTGTCATTATTGAGCAAATGATGGTCCAAATGTGTAATTTGGAATTCGTCATAATGATGGTAAATTTTCGTCATAATGACGTATTTGCGTCATTCGAAGTTAAGTGTGTCAAGCTTGTAAATCTACTCCTATCGTATTACGGCCACCCCATAAATTGTCACTTCAAATGTCCTCATCAACTCAAACCTAAATATCTCAGTAAGATTTATGCGTTCATTTTGTCAAATTTGATCCCCATTTTGCTGTAAGGAGTACCTACATAGAATAACCAATAACCCTGTATACATTATACGTATGTTTTATAATACCATGAGTTGAGCTCATAATAATTTAAAAACTACATAAAAAGCCACTTTCTATCGCATCGGTATTCTTCATGTACACTAATTGTCCTACCCCCTAAGGCCTACATTATAAAGAACGCAAAACACTTAGAAACAAGGAGCTCATTGATGTCTCATTAGCGAATATACAAAATTAGCATTTCACCAGACATTTTATCCTGCTTTTATGACAAAACTTGTGCGTTGTCAACTAATTTAAGCTTCGCACCGCAGGGGGTTAATATGTATTTAGTGTAATTAGAGTAATTTGTGCTGAATATTTCACTGAAACAAACTACAGGGGAGAAAATAAAAGTTAAGAAAGGGATCTATCTCTATATTATTATTAATAAATTGTGAAATAAATACACACATACTACGGACATATTTTAAATTTTACTTTATAAACAAAATCAATTATTGGAAAACTAACCCATTGAGTGCAACGAACCCGATAAAAGAGCAGAAAAGTCCTACTCCAATTACGAAATTTCCGTTAATTCGCGTGTTGCGCTATAAGAAACAACTTAAAGTATCCAGTAAAGTGGACAATATCATATGAAATATTCCATTACTATGACATACCCATACTAAGAAGATTATTATTACAAAGTTTTTTTCGTTTGCCATAAGAGAATGGCCACAAAGAAGAAAAATCGCATTGGAGAAGGTCGTAAAAGACCTTCGATACTCTAGAACTTTTGTAGTCATTAATCTGCGTGATGTCATCTATCTGAGATTCAGAGTTATAATACGACCCTTGTACAAGAACTACCACAAAATATGTCAATACATAAGGAATGTATATATATATCTATATTATATTCGATTCACATAGTACATATGGCTAATGCCTAACGAAAGGCCATAACGTAATTCCATATATGTATGTATGTACATATATATAGCGACCAAAGAACGATTTGTTCTGATAGCAATATGTAGTAATATTAATATCACTTTAGTAGTTTCTTTTTTATTGTGTACTTATGATGAAAGATCCGTTTATTGGGGGTATTAGAGAAAGTTGTGCCTTGTGCCATAATATCCAGTATCAATTTTGTGTCAACGAATGTACATGATCGCCGTTGTTACGTCATTGTATGAAATTGCGCAATGATTTTTCAATTGCATAGAATAGCGTAGCCAAGCAAAATATGGCAAAACAATGCAAAATAAACAAAAATTAAATTCAATATAGTGTAAAAGCTTTCTGAAAATCGTGTGCGTCTTCTCTATACGATAAGACTAACCAGCCGACTGGTACTAGATAAGAGTTATAAGAAATCGGCCCTAAAAGAAACTTACATATCGCACCTCGGGAGCAACATTGACGTAAGTGCAAATTTTTCAAAAATGGAGTTAATGATGCCACAACCTTCTAAAAGTAAGAGTCTATCAGCGGCAACAAGAGCAGAAATATACATCTTATAGATTCCGCTAGAGAGCGGTATGACTTTGTTGAAATTTCTCTCCCATGCCTCTCTATTTGGTGCAACAAAGACGTATCTGCATTCTACTTATTCCGAGATCTGCATTTGTGCCTATTTTTCTAAGGTAAGTATTGCAGTTCTATGTCACAAATGTGTTTTATGTCTTTGTTGTTCTGTAAAAAGAGAACTAAATGATGATAAATAAAGGAAACAACGGCATAAATGTAATTATGTCGTAAGACATTTGGGAAACAATGACATATTTGCAGCTTTGTTACTAACTTTGTTCCTTAATTGGGTCTAGTTTAGCCAAATTCGCCGGAAAAATCGTTATATAGTTTAATAAAAGCATTAAGCTAAAAAATTACATAGCGCTAGCCAAATTCACTCTCTAAATTATATCCTTTCTTTTTCAATTAAAAAAAATCAATTTTTAATTGCGTTTTCCCAACAATTACGATATTTGCACTTACGTCGATGTTGTTCCAGGGGTGCGATATGTATATGTTTTTGATAAGAATTTTTACAAATATATATTGACATACTTATTATAACGGTATAAGGGAGCAATGAAGAAGATTTGTTCTTTTTATGTACATATACATACATATCTATAATATTTAATATTCGGCAATGTCCTCTAAAACATCATCGGACATAACTAAATCCTTGTGATAAATCGTGTGCTTCCTCTCTAATGGCCAAGTGCTGAAACAATTCCCAAAGGATTTACACGAAAATCTTTTCATTTTCATTCGCCATGTACAAGCATATGTGACGTTTTGTTTTCCCTCAATTAAGATTTGACCTGATAAGCCGACTTCTCAGTAAAAGGAATAATGGCTGTCCTTCAGCAGTTTGTTGGGTAGCCTACACAAGAATGGTTTCCTCCTTACTTGTGAGATACATCCGGTCGACAGTAATAGGTTACATACATATAGCGTTTATTTCAACAATCCCCCAAACGCCTTCAAGTTTCAATTTCACAAATGGGATTGTTTGAAGAAGATTTTTGGCTACCAAAATGCACATATATGTATGTATATACATTATGTTGAATTTTTGAAGAATAAATTGCAATTCATGTGTACAGATACTACATATGTTTATGTATGTATGTATGTATGTATGTATATGTTTGCTAAATGCGTGCCTAGATTTTCGACATGCAAAGATGATCTAATATGCTTTTATATAATTTACTTATTAGCTATATATATATATTGAAAAATATTTGCTTACATACGTATAATACGTAGTACATTACCAAATCAAAGCTTGGAAAGTTTTAAAAATATATAATATCAGCTAGTATAACATAAAATATGCGATAATTCCTTAACAAACCCATTAAGCTTTTGAAAAAAAAATTTTTTCGTAGACAACCTCGATAATAAAAACTATAGAATAAAATTCCATGGGAAAAAACCGAAATGTTCCGTATTATCGTTTCAGAATAATGAAGTGTGAAAAGGTCGCCCCTAATGAAAGTGATCAGGATGTGAAATATTGCTTCCTTGCATTGAAAGTTGGTTCCGTTTTGGCATTCCTTTTTTGTTTCGCGTTTTTTTTTTCGAAAGACATACTGACAATAGCTGCGGAAACTTCTTTGTTTTTCAGTAGGTGGTAACTGGATTTTATTTATTGTAAGGAAAGTTAATGACTATGCGATATAGTAATAATAGGAAGCCATTTTCGTCATTATTGAATTAGAGATATATGTATATGTTTCCGTAATATTTGCGGGAAGAGGAAAAAAAATTTAGAGGCGAATACTCTTGAGCTGTTCTTGATAATAATTTCTCTGCGGCTGATTCTACACAGATTTACTGGGCACAACGCATCCACTAGTCATTATGTCATTGGACATTTCATACATATATGTATGTATGTAAGTACATACAGCTAATTAGCAGCTCGTCAAAAAACTGACAGCGCGAGCTGCGTTTCTTTAAATTATTATTAGGCCATTCAAGAATTATACAATGGGTGGAGTTATGAAACGGAGCAGTTGCATGTGTTCCGCAAACATGTTTGCCATTCTGATCCCCTAACTGCCATTTTGTGGATCAGAAAGAATCTCCGATTCTTTTCCTTTGTCTGCCTTTGTGGAATATGTTAACGAAAACAACCAGAGATTATTTCTGATCCGCAAAATGGCAGTAAGGGGATCAGAATGGCAAACATGTTTGCGGAACATACGAAACTGTCCGTTTCATAGCCCCACCCAATTTCACACTAAAAAAGAAACAAAAGTTGCAAAATTCCCCTTTGAATTTAATAAGCGATTGTCAAAGTGTCAGCTCAAAGATGATTCAGCTACCATATTGAATATCAAAACTGGACGGCCAACCAAATGGCAATAAGTGTAGATGCGATGACAACTCTGCATACAGCTTAAAGTGGATTAATACACGGTCGCTTGTATCTTTCATCTTTAATTTTTCATAAAACGTTATTAAAACGAAAGATTTTCATCCTAATGAACGAAATCCTTTTCCACGGGGCCACCCCACTCTTACGCTACAGCCCCCCGAATTTACCGTTTTCAGTACAGGGCCGGGCCAAGCCGAAATTAAAGTTGCCGTAATGTCTATAGTGAAATTGATGTCAATCGAAAGGTATCGACTCCCAATGAATGGATCTGAAGTCCTTTTCCCCAAAATCATCCCGTTCTCCCGCTTCAAACCTCCAAATTGGCCGTTCTAGGTGAATATGAAGACTCGACCGACATTGCAGTTTACGGGGTGAGGGTTCGGGGGATTTACCGAGTTGATGGATCTACCTCCTCCCCGAGTCTCCATCCATACTGAAAGCACCCAATTTGGAGCCCTGTAAAACTACTTCCTTCACACAAATGATTCTACACTAAACATACGATGACAAGTACACGTCATTTTGGTGCATCCTGTTTGTATTGGCCTAAACGTCTATCAACATGCAATGTTAAAAAAGATTAAATATTAAGCTCATTATTACCTAAAGTATTATTATTATACAAAATGACGCAATATATTCCCCCTAAGCTCCTATCTAAGTATCGAAGACTATACGAGTTATTGTACCCCAATATCATATTCAGCCTTTTCACAATCATCAGATTACCGTTTTCATTTTACAATCTCCACGTTTTACCATTCTTATTCTCAAGGCCCTCATTTTGAGGTCACACTTATATGAAATGTTTGCAGAGTCCAACGACGGCGACATACATATTTGAAATTGTTAAGAAGATAGCTGTCGTTTTCTAAGAGGACAGATGGGACTTCGGAATTTAATTCGCTTGCGTGATATTTTCCTCCCATTCATGGAAAAGACTGAATCGCACAATCACTTTGTGTGTGTTCAATGTTCATGAAGGACTGGCAAAAACGCGACAGTTCTTGTACGTATGTTTACTTTGAGGGATATTGGGTTTGGTGCCATTTAAGATTGTAATAAAGTTAAAAAAGGACAAGCAAAGAAAGGATAAGCATTTTTCCGAACGTCTACGACTACCCGCTATCACAGCCAATTGTGTAGAGTATTTTATGTACTATTTTCTTATTTCTATTTTTTTTTGTGGGGAATTTTATTATACATAGGCGAATTACGTATATTCGAAACTTATTCGTAGGCAATTGTCAAGGCAAGTAATATACAAACTAAGTTAATTTATTAATATGTATGTAAACACCAATGATAATTTTATAATCCCCCTGGTTCGTGAAAAGTTTCTATTCAGCACGAAAATGATAAATTAAGCCAATAAATTGTGATGACACTCTAGTACCTTCTTTAGTCACTTGATGTATAATACCAAAGCTCCCACAAACAACCATCAACGTCTTGTGTGCCGAGGATTGAGTTTTTGTCTCGTGATAAGCGAACAGCGTTGACTAATTGACAGAAATTATGCAAGTTAATGTTCCTTGACAGGATCACAGACAAAGTCATTTTTGCTTTCGACTTCGGGTATTAAATTCAATGAATTTCACAACCGATTTCAAAAATACAAGAAGCGGATGTAGAATTTTCATAAAAATACAGGCTTACTGGTAACTCGACGTATTTCTGGAAGCACACTATACTAGCATCAAAGTGCAACAAAATTAGGGTAAAAATGTTTAGGAGTTACTGATATATTTAAATATTTGTGTTTTTTAAGTAAATCCTGGATTTTTCCATTTGAAATAACACTGCGTAAAATTTACTTGGTGAATTTATTTGAACTTATTTTTCTCTTTTAACCAACAATATGACAAACATCTGCATTCATTCAAAATTTAAAAAAAGGTATTTGTAAGTAAGTAAACTTTCTGAAAATTGTGTACGTCTTCTCTAGACGATATGACTAGCCACTAGATAAGTTGTACGAGAAACCGGTCCATAGTCTAGGTTAGCTCTTGAAAAAACGTGGCCCAAATAAATGTATTTGCATTGGATAAAAAAATGATGACCCTGCTTACCGTTGATATCATATGGAAAATGTTTCAGTCGCCGCGCATTAGGGCTAGTGAAAGAGCAACCTAGTACTCCGTTTTTCTCGGATGTTAGCTACTATCCTCTCAGGCAGAAGAATTTGAACTGCTCGATATTCGCAACGCATTATATCCGCAAAAATTGTCTTCATAAATCGGTAAATATGTATCTGAACAGCATTAGGGGTTGCTGCAACCAATACGACTTTATTGACTACTACACTGATGAAAAAATATGTTCTTACCCGTCATAGATTAAGGATATGTAAATAAATTAATCTATCAACTAAATACATAGCTTTTAGTTTTTGTTATACATACATGTTTATTCACTTTAATACAACTTTAATTTATTTAAGTTTGCAACACAATTTTTTCTACAATTCGTTTAAATTTTACTATTTATTATTTGAAAGTGTGCATGTATTTTTATATCTCTTAATAGAAACAAGGAAGAGACTTACTTAAAAATCTAATTCATGTCTGTCAGTACAATTATCAAAGACTTTCGATTTCTCGCAATTTATGTTAGATTCCAAATAATTTTAAAAAGGTCTAAAAGAACCTGGATTGGCATACACACTAGATCGACGCAACTGTTTAGTAATGTGGTCCCAATTTTTCGCAGAAACCACCGATTGTAATTCTTCGATTATATCCTTGTTAGCTTTGTCCTCATGCATTTTCTGAAGACATTTCGCCATACGACCGTACTGAGCGTGGACATATGCGTGCCACACAGTAAATGCTATAATCTTTAATAAAATAAAGAGACACGTTTGAAACTAGGGTGTATATTATAAATTATATATTATGTGCTACCTTTATATCAAGCGGATCAGTGAATTTGCCGATGTCCGAATAGACAGAATCGATGTCATCAACCATTTCGGAAGTTATCTCTTTACCTTTCTCAACGTTGATGATATTTAATTTGCACATTGCTATGCCCTTCTTGCACAATGCTTCGAGAAGGTTGCTCTTATTTTTGTCCATATTTCTAGATTAAATTTGAAAGGAAAACAAGTTTATAATCATATAAAAAAACAAGTTTATATGCATATAGTATGCAATATAAATTATTAGAGAGGATGCCTCTTCCGGATTCGCACCCCGAATTATTTATTTATATCACCATGAAAGATATTTTGTTTTATTTTGACATATTACATTAATCCTAATTTATCTACTCCTGGCGGCATCTGGTTTCCGTCCACAAACTGTACGGGTATTACATTTCAGTTATGTTTGAAAATAGAAATATGTATATATATCAAATGTACGTTGGTTAAAATATACATTGGTAAATACACAGTATTTACCATGTCACACATAGTAGTTACCAATTCACATGTATTTGGCTTTTTGCCAGATTACCAACAACTAAGGAGCTTCTGAAAAATTCGAGAGGAGGCACGTGGGAGATGACGAAATGTGGGCGACGAAATATGCCTATTATGTTCGTTTATCATAATATGCATTATAAAATGCAGATAAAAAAATCCTATTTAAACCTAAGCAAACTATTACCATAACACTTATCCAAGTATATATGTATACCTATAATATTTCACCCAAAGGTATCCACGAAGATAGATAAATTCTTAACGCCCCAGGAGAAATTCTGGAGAAATTGAGTAAAACAACATAAACAAAATCCATACCATCGTACTTACATCTTAATTTTGGCTGCATCTGGCCTAGTATCGGTTTTCATTCCAAAGTAAGTAAGCACAGCATCTTTGTTGATCTCATTTATTACGTTAGAAGCGCACTCGGCTATACGATTTAGGGATGTCACAAGAGCAGCAACGTCGACTTTCTCCGCATCTTGTGAAGACGTAGCAATTAACTTTTTGAAAGCGAAGGGCATATTCGTTGTATTTTCAGCAGATTCTAAAATCTGTATAAATGCTAAGTGTGCGGGTACATGCTTTGGGAAATCGGCAAGTACTTTCTTGTAAACTTCTTCGGCAGTTTCAAGATCTATAAAATATACAGACACATGAACATGATACACATATTTTTGAAGACTCAAATAGCAAAACTTAGCATTGCATTGTCAAGTATACACTTAGAACTTCTTACCTAGTTTTGTTATAACTGAACACTGATAGTCACGCAAACCTTCATTATATTCATCCAACTTTGTTTTATTATTACTTTTCTTTGGACTAGCACCATTCTTTTTCACAGTCGGTCCTTCCGGTAGGATGTATTGCAATGTATTATTATCACATTTTCGACCTATTTCATCCTTCGCGTACGCAATAGTGCCATGTAACCACGAACACTGTGCTGGCAGGGACGATTTGTTGAGTTTCTCGTTTGTCAATGGTGCAATATACAATGCTTTCGATGCAAATGCGCCAAGATGAAATGATGAAGATTTTTTACCACCAACAATGGCTTGATTATAGTGCTCGTATATATCCAATGTAATAGGTGATTGCAGCTTGAATACAGCAACCATTATTGCCTCGGATACTTTTTCCAAAACATCTTTTTTCTCGTGACGAACTTGAAGCCGTATAATATAATCGCCTTTTTCAATCTTATGATATTGTGAATACGAGTACGCGTCCCCACATGCAATCATCATTTTATTGGTATCAAAAAGCATCCAGAATTGTGATTCGAATTCAGACTCGTACAGGACAGAAGAGAGCAACGGCGCGTGTATGGCAACCTCTTGACTTTTTGTTAAATGTAGAGTATAAGTAAGTACATTTTGATATATCTGCCGACCTTCTAGCAGCACATCACGCCCTGTTAGCGGGCTAATTTTCGATTCGGTCGGTTTCAAAACCATTGTAGCAGTTTTCAGTTGAGCTCCCGGACTTACTTCTTCGTTTGCGAGAGAGCAAATATCAATCCGATGTATGCCTAACGCACTATGCATAACATCTAACCAAAGAGAAATTAAAAAAAAAAAAATAGCAAACAGGTTGTCGGAAGTATAGGGTTCTACAATAACGACATAACAATTTCGTCATTTAAAAAGAAAAACAAGCACTTTAGGTGGTCAATTGTTAATCCTTAAGGAAGTTTAACAATTTTATAATGGTGAATTTGATGAATGAGAAACGTAATTAAAATTACTTCTGAAATAGTGAGTGTGAATAAAGCAAGTACAGAAATCCTGTATTTTTGCCGATTATGACCAATGCGGTGGTCATATTTATTACATTTGTTTAATTTTTGCCATTAATATAAACTAACTAAACGAGATATATACAGACAAATAAGAATTATTTTTGAGAACATCGTTATGATTAAAAAAATTAAAATTCTTCCTATAGTGCCAATTTGTTGGAGACTTATTTTTCCAAAAGTGAAACGTGTCGACCCATCTGTTGTTTTCACATTATGTATTCAATATCCATATGCTCATACTACCTGCACATATATATTCTGGACTACAATGCAAGAATGCAATTATCGCTAGAAATCGGAAAAATGGTCCGTATATTCAAAATTATATGTATTCTTCAATTTTTCAGATGGTCCATAGGCAACCCGTTTCAAAATTAATTATGTTGTTCATTGGATCGAATGAATAACGGAAATGTAGAAGATATTTACCCAATATGTAATGAGCAAACAAACATATTGTGTATAAACAAATTGCAAGTATGATTTCATGAATTGATAGAATGAATAGAGAGGAATGAAGTAAACATTAAATGTGCCTGTCTAGACAGTTTCAATTTTCGTTCGTCTTCATCATTTTGACAATTGAAACTTGAGATGTATGCGCTATTGAAGAAACGCATTCATTCTTGAACGCAATTGCCAATGTTAAATATTAACAACACATCATCTATTCATGAAAGAATTTATCATTTACCTGTCCTGACCAAAGCCGTGACACATATTTAACGATAAATAATGAACAGATCTGGATAGAATGAGACATTGATCTCTTCTGTTCACTTGACGCAATCAATGACATGTTCAATGTTGAAAGTGGATACGGAGCTTGAAGACGATAGGGAAGACGAAAGCGCACATGTGTGGACATAGCCAATGAGTATTTTATATGCTTGTACGTAATTCAAAGAATGATTACAGGAACGATAGATAAAAATAAATAAACGACTAGAAGACTTTAGTTTTTCCCTGCTGATTAAAATAAGTGAGTTATAAAAATAGAATATTAAAACCTACATTTCAATGAATGAAATGTCTCATTTCGGTCATTTTCCACCAATACTGCAGCATACAGAGTTTACTATGATATATCATACAAAATTCAATTCGATATATGAGTTTTGTATGAGAGATTCAGAGTAAAATTATCGCTCTCTGTATGTTGCATTAGTCGCAAACACAATAAAAACGATATATTTAAAAAATCAACTTACTGCTGTTGCCACTCGATGTTATTCCATGAAACTCTAAGCTGAATTTGATCCGCGTTTCTCCAAAATTTGACCAATACTTGGCTACACATAATTCTAATATGTTATTTTGCTATGAAGAAGAAATTAACAATTATAGACTGTATAGAACATAGTGAAATATTACATCAAATTACCTCGCACTTAAATGCATGTACCGTTTCATTTTGATTGTTAACCGGAAGAATTTTCATAGTTTCCATTGACTTACAATAACGGTGTGGTAAAATTTGCATTGTATGTATAAAAAATTTGCTCCCATTATTCTCACGATCTGTTGTTGATATCATCCGCAATACTAATTTAGGAAAATGACCAAATGTCATAAAATAAGCCAATGGATACATTTTATCTCGAACATCACTTACCAGCCCATGATGCATTTTGTGGTACTAAAATAAATGATCGATGAATTGTATTTGGCTTAAAGTTTTCTGTTTTTTCTACACGAAGTTCTTGTGGATTATCAGAAGTAAGAACAATTGGTTGAACGACAGTAATTGGAATTTCGAACAAGGTTCCTTTTTCAATACACGCAGTATCATAGGCCCTAATGCTGTTTGAGAAAAATTAAAAGTCAATCTACTCATCGATACGAATGAATTGAGGTTACCTTGCTCTGTGGACACCTGGTTCCAGTCCAGTGGGATCTATTCTAACTATAATGCTTCTATTGACATAACACAAATCTAAAAATTTTCCACACTGTACCCATGGCTCGGACGGTGATAGTGCAAGACGGACATTAAAATTTATTTTATCCTTTGGCGCTGTAAAATTAAATAAAACGGTCGAAATATCGGACGGCTTCTTGACACTTGAACGTTATGGGTATAAGATTGTTATACAATAGTGTATATTTGACCCGGGAATATTACATTATAAAGAAATAAAGTGTTAATTTATTAATTTATTTCTATTCTGACTACCTTGTTCCTTTTCGTTGAAAAAAACTGGTTCGATATTCACGTTATACTCTATAGGTTTCTTAAGTAGTCCTTGTCTTATATGGATTCCTTTGGTGTTTTGGTAACCAACACGGACGGAAAATCTAAAGACCGAAAAAACAGTTATCAGCATTTTATTACATCATTCAAAAAAGATTTCGTTATCTGCAAGAGTCTATGAGCATTTCTTTTCAGTTTGTTGCATTTGACTAAAACCTATGATTTAATTTGCTTTTTTATTTGACGTAAAGACTTGCTAAATAATACATTTGACTTTCATTCGTACGTACCTAATTAAGTTTTCTGGTTGATTGGAATATTGAAGAAGATATTCGAATGCTTTTTCGACGTTCAGCAAACCGTTTCCTTGAGCAAAAATATCAACATAGTCTAACTTTGTAGCGGTAACAGATATTGCACGTTTAATGCTATATGGCGAGTATTTAATATTGCATTGCTTTAAACCAGAAATCAAGAGAGCTGCATTCAAAATAATTAAAGATGAAAGAGTGGAATGTATATTGTTTAGCAGAACTTACCGATAGCACCAGCTACATGTGGTGCTGCCATACTTGTACCGTTCATCAGTTGGGCTCGAGCCATCGTGTATTCGGGAACGGATGTAATGGCAGCTCCCGGAGCACATACGGTAACTCCTTGGCCACCATCAATGCATGGATCTCTGGATGTCCATGTATACACATTTGCGGGTAACTTTTCCCGCAGTGCATATTCGGCTTCCATCATTTGAGGAGAAACATATGCTCCGACACCTAATCCATAGCGCCAATGTTAGCATACGATTTTTGTAGGTTTATTTTTTTTTTGTATACATACCTATACAACTCGGTTGACTAATATCTGGCGGAGTGCCTATTGTACATAAAGCAGGGCCATGATTACCAGCTGACACTACCCATACTACGCCATATTTGTTGACAACTTCATTCATAAGGGTTCCAATTCGACTGTCAGTGAAATCAACCAATAGATCGTGGCATAAAGTAATTAAAATTACATTAAAATTATTAAATTAATATTTTCAAATTTAATTAGATTTTTTTAAATAACTAAATCTGCATGTTTAACAAGTGTTACAAGAACTAAAAAAAAAAAAACAAAAAACACTGGGGTCCCATATAAATTAAATTTCATTTAAAACTGACAGACATTATAAACACAGTTCCAACATTTCATCGTGCATTTTTATTTACAAAATTTCAGATTAATTTATTATTATCAATACAAATTTGAAATCTTATCCCTAATCCAATCAGTAAAATGTGCTACGTTTGTATACACTCCGTAATAATCAGGAGTTGCACATCCATTACCCCACGAAACAATTCCTACAATCGTTTTGTTCACAACTAAAGGTCCACCGGAATCCATCTGACAGGCATCTTTGCCACCTGCTGTATAGCCTGCGCAAATCATATCCTCATTAATCCAGGCTCGAAATGCTTCATAGCACACTTCACGCTCTACTATGGGTACATCGACTGCCATTAATTGTTCGGATGCGGGACCCTTCGTACTTAAATATCCCCACCCTGTCACGCGAACCATCACACCAGACGCCAAAGGTTGATCTTGCAACGGAAGACTAGCCAATTGTACGCTATCTGACAAGGTCAGCGGAGATTGTAACCAGATTAAGGCAATATCCTTGCCATCTAAATAGTACTCGTATTCCTCATGTGGTAATATTTTCTGAATTGGTAGAAGTCTCCCCGTGCTCCGATACGTAGAGCCTATACGAATTTTAGTTCGACGTTCTGTGATGCCTGGCGTGCAATGCCCCGCTGTTAGAATAACCATGTCAGTGATGATAGTTCCCCCACAATATTGAGCACCATAATACACAACGGCCGCCATATAAGGCACTTCGATTATATCCACTGGTTTTCCACCAACAATTCTCGAATCGTAAACCGGCCATAGTCCTGTCGGAACAGATGCGCAATAAACGGAACTAAGTATATATAATATTACGCTGAACTCGTTCCACATTGCTTTGGTTGTTATAAGAAATGAAATGCTCACAAACGTAATATGATCGTCGACCTACAATCTCAGTTTTTTTCGAATACATAAAAATGTTTTATCGCGGAGCCACTTTTAAAGATAAGATCATTTTAATTGAAACAGTGGATTGGCATTACATTTTAAACTTCGATTGTCGTTTAAAACAAAACATTGACATCATTTTAATCTGATGAGCTCGGAAGCTCAAATTGTATTATTGCCACTCAAGTATGATAAGTTATCTCTTCCTTAACGTCATATTCTTCTAGTGAATATTGATTGAATATCGATCAATGTCGTTACTTTGTCGAAATCGTTGCTTTACTTCTTAATAGTAGATGCGTTTTATTGCTATCGCGGGGAAATCTGACTCAAAAAAACGATCGCGTTTAACTTCCCGGTTAAGACCAGCTGCTCGCTCAAACAGCTCGTCGGCTTATTTTTTACATTTGAAGGATTTCATTCCAAAAGTCGATTATTTATTTGCAAAATCTAAAACCATCATGAGAAAGATTCTCACATTTGGTTTGAATTGTTTTTTTTACACGTACGCCAACATAGAAAAACAAAGTCCCCGCGTTTTTCGCCTATGCATAAGCCATCTAAATTTGATTTCCTAAAACTATCCCGTGCAGGTTAGTTGCCCGCGTGAAACATACCTGGGTAAGTGTCATTTTTTCATACGGAGTTCTTTACCCAAACCTATATGGAATGTCGTAAAAAACGAACCTAATGTTGCAGTTAACATTCATTCCCAGATATTTTTTTAAATTAAAACATCAATCGAATGAGCTATATATGGAAGAAAACACCCCTCCGAAAATAATCTCTTATGTGATTTGCCAACCAAATCCAGTATCTTTATCCTCGCGGGTAACGCAGAGAAAATTCAACACCTATCATGTACTTTCATTTTTTTATATTTACGCCACTATTCCAGATATCTTCATACTTTAATTTAAATTTGCTCCAATTATGCATAATGCACTAGTTTGTTCTCGATTTACACAGCTATTTATATGGAAACTCGCAATTTTTGATAAGTTTTTTTTCTGGAACGCGTAAATATCTGGATAGGTGTATTATTGATGACGTGAGCGCGAAAAACTAGGCCAGTGCCGTGACTCGGCAGTAGGCATACCAATAACGACACTTTTTTTATATCTGCTTCTGAAAGTGTTTTTTTTTTAATTATATACTCACCCACTATTTGACCAAGCGGCATGTTCACCGTAACTCATATTGATAACGTCGATTTTGGTTCCTGAATTACAGAGTTCCATGATTTTAATTATGGCTCGCACTAATGCCGTTCCTGTTTCCATTGATCCCAGGCGACCATCTCCAATCGTCAACGATACAATCTTAGCATACGGAGCTACACCATCTACTTCTTTATCTACATGATTTCCACTGGCTATAGAAGCAACGTGAGTCCCATGACTAGCTAAGTATCGAAAAATTGTACAAGCACAAGAACCAGAATAAATATTAGTAGGAAACGGAATTACAGTTACATATATGTATATAACTTACAACACATTCCCACGATCTCGAGAACATTTCCATCGTCGTGTACGTTTATTGATACCGACAAATAATTGTCAATATTTTTTACTTCATGAGTAATGGAGTATTCGCCGATCATTACACCATTTTCCAGGTCGCCCTGCAATGCAATCAGTGGTGTTAAAACCATTTCGACACAAAAGTCTTCTAACTTCCAACCTTCTCCGTTGTGTCTATGATGGCATACCAACAGTCATCGTTGCCCCGGAGTAGAACACAATCGTAGGGTGTTTTTGTATCTAAGTATTTCTTCTCTACATTAGCCAAAAAGTCTACGTAACCATCTAGATCTTCTTTGGCCAATTTTTCTTGAAACGATAAATTTTGAGGATCTACGAAAATAGGTATTAAGTCATATCAACAGGTTTCATAAAAATTCTACCGGATAAATTTGATTCGAAACTGTTCAACTGGCGTAAGACTTCTGCAGTGGCAATCTTGTGCATTGGATCCCACGCTTTTGATTTTTCCTCGTTGGCCACTTTTTCGCGAATTTTTGAAGGATAGAGGTCGTGAAGACTTTTCAGTCCAACCCTATATTCGTTGCCGTTTTTGTTCTTTGTCTTCATAAACGGACTTACCTGTGAATTAAGAAAATATATGTATGTAAGAAGTTTCAATTGAAGGCATACATATCGGAGTAGTCTATCCACTCAATTGTAAAGGTTCTCCAAAAAAATTCAATAGAATTATGACATAATACGTACCTTAAGTGTCCTTCCAGACACTCCTATTATTTGATCCTTTTCGTCGGCCATAACCTTTTTTGACATGTCCGTGTCTCCGCATCCTGAGCAGTCAAATCTTTCGATTACTTTTACACTATTGTCCGGAAGGGTCTGTGAAAGAAACCGATATTGATAACACATCTGCCATAAATTGCTTACTGTGGCCAGATGACACAGCGCAAAACTTTAACCTAAACGAAAGCGTAACAACACTTCGTCTTAGCTCTCAACAGAACCTTTGTTTACAACCAATTTACCTGCAACCCGGCTACACGGGGATCCACGCCCGAGTCCAAAATCGCAATCGTTACGCCACGTCCATCGTATTTTGGATATTTTTGTAAGAAATTCAAACACTTGGTTTCAGCTTTCGGCACAAGAGATCCCACGGGAAACTTAAAATCCATTTTATCGTGTGTTCCTGAAAGTGCTTCAAACAGTGAGTACACGAAACGAAAATGGCCTAGCGGTCACAATACGTCAAATAGATAATTAAAAAGAAAGAAGATATGGAACGATAGGTTAGCTAAAATCAAAATCCATTGGCGTCGACATTACATAAGAATCTAGATCTACATCTACATCTAGATTAGTCGCCAAATGGCGTCACGTGCAGCCAAATGGCTGTTGTCTTTCCATCCAATCTAGTCGCCATTTGGCTGTGCGTCCAGTTTTGATATTCAATATGGCAACTCAACCAACCGCTTGTCAAATGCAAAGTGACAATTTTGCAACTTTTGCTCGTTCTTTTGTGTGAAATTGAATAATTCTTGAATGGCCGTGTAATAATTGAAACGCGCAGAGTCCGATTATGATAATGAAATTTAAAAAAATCAGCAAAATGAAATTTTGCTTGTCATTTTCTCTCTCCATTTGGTTGCTATAGTGTGGATAAGTAGCAGCCAGGCGACTAATCTAGATGGACCTTAAAATGTACACTAGTAAACGATTGGTTACCATTTCGGTACATTACGCTTTCAGGTCCCCAAGGGAAATTTTTGATGTTTCCGATATTTTACGCTATGTGTCCGCTATATGGCGGACGGTAAGATAAGTGTCACTTGTGTCGATAAGAAGAACAAGAAAAATTTCCCTTGGGGACCTGAAAGCGTAATATACCACCATTTCTTTCGGTAATGCTACTTCCTTGTCTGCTTATTCATTGCCCAATACACGCGATGAGCAAAAGAACGGGATATATTCTTTCCCGCCGTTCCGCAATATGGAGTCGAATGTGGAGTATTATTTGACGTCTGTCACATTTATGTCAAAAGCCTAAACACCGTCTTTTCTGAGCAAGAATTTCTGGAAAAGTAAAAAATGTGGTACGAAATCTTACCATCGGCTGGCATCATCTTTACATTTATGGCCCTTCCGTCTTTTGCAATGTACGGCATAAATAAGCTGGTTATTGGAAATGTGAGTAATCCAGTGGACGATGTTGTGCACTTACATAACCAAAGCAGTACTGGGACTGGTACAAGGGACACTCTAGCCATGTCTATTCGGTGCACTATTTACAATTAATGAGTAACAAATTACATATTTTTCCTAGGGCTATCGTCGCAATATGGACCTTCGTTTCAACCGTATGATGTATCAACGTGATATGCGAGTAAGCGGAAACCCGTATAAACCGAATGTAAGTGTTATCTGTTACGTATATTGACTGATTAATTAATTGATTCTTTTGAACCCTCAGGGCTTGGAAACTATTCAGGATTAACAACTGCACGTATAGTTTATAGATTTTCTTTATAAAACTACTGTCAAAATAGAATAAATTGAAACGAAATGGATACGTTTTTCTCACTGAAATATGTTACATTATCTAAGAACAATGCAACTAACTGTACGATTTAAGAAGATCGAATGAATGATTTTTTTTCGGGGTTCGTTTAACTCAAGAAGCTCAAGATAATATACATATAACCATGGCAAATGAAAGCCACGAAATGTTGTAAGACAGCTAGGAAAATGTAATATGCCTAACCGAAAGTTGATCATGGGTTAGGCTCGTTAATTTATCCCAAGAGTATTGTCAGGGTCTATTGCTGGCGTTTCATTTTTGATACTAGAGTGCAATTCTACAATTGCCACTTTTGCGAGAAATATTTCCAGATCGAGAATAAAGGAGCAGTTTAAGGACAATCAAAAGCACGAAGTTATAAAGTAAGTCGTGTTGAATCGACAGCGAAGGTAAATTTTCCACTTCGCTCCGAGTTCACGTTGTCTATACGCTTTTCGTGCTAAATAATAGCTAGACTAGTAAAAAACTCAGTATCTGTTGCTACAAAAAGGTAATTTTTTCTGATCGCTAATAGAAATACTAAAATCACTCCCCATACAAAAGTATCTTTCCCGTTAATGCAATTCTCAATTAAAGTATTAAGATAAATACTCAAATACGCAGTTATATCATTCGCAAGTTATCCTGTATAGACATAAATGAAAAATACCATATAGTAAACATCATCCAAAGCACTTTTGGCGTACAGTCTTGTCTCTGTAATCCGGATAACCTTTAATGCGGATATCACGCTAATCCAGATCACAAAATGTTTCCACTATGTATTCTATAGTGCGGATTTCGACAGAAATTTGGACTCTATAATTCGGATTTTTTAGATTATCAGTATGTAATGACAGATTTGGTCATTTAATTCCATACATCATGTTGTGTTCTATGGATTAAAAAAACGTACAAAATATTATTACTGGACTGTTATTGTTGTTGTTGGAGATCGAATATAGAGGGTGTTTTTTTGAGCATGATAGAGCTACAAATTGAAAAAAGACACAAAATATTAACTTTTAGTCAATTTTTTTATTTTATTGGAATGATAAATTTATGACATTTAACATTTGAAAACGATTTCAGGCATATGGTCATCGCGGCTATTCTTGACGAAGCGCATTCTTGACGTCCAATTCTGGACCACTTTTTCGAGTACTTCTGGTCGTATGTCACAAATAACGCGAACAATGTTGGCCTCCAAGGCGTCAATTGTTGCTGATTTATCAGAATAAACCTGTGATTTAACGTAACCCCACAGGAAATAATCGAGAGGTGTTAAATCGCACGTCCTTGAAGGCCAATTGACAGGCCCATTTATTGAAATCAACTTATCACCAAGATTTGATTTTAAAGATGGTTGATTTTTTGGGACGATTTCAGAATCTGCGGCGCCAAATTTTGATGATGCCATTTCATTAATATTGGCCTGAAACGACCGAATCTGCAATCCTTTTTCGCGCTATCAAACTTTGACATTGAATATCTGGAGAACCGTTACGATTTCGCAAAAAAAGGATTGCAGACTCGGTCGTTTCAGGCCAATATTAATGAAATGGCATCATAAAAATTTGGCGCCGCAGATTCTGAAATCGTGCCAAAAAATCAACCATCATTAAAATCAAATCTTGGTGATAAGTTGATTTCAATAAATGGGCCTGTTAATTGGCGATTTTTTGATGGTTTCTTCGACGTGTTAGTGTTATTGCATCATTTAGAGAGTACGTGGTACGAAATCTATTCACAATTCGACGGATGGCTGGCTCAGATGGACGATTACGTATACCATAAAAAGTCGTCTATAATTTGCGCGAATCGACGACAGATTTTCGAAGTATATTTTTGATAATTTGGAAGCGTTCTTCAGGTGTGAGTCTAAACATTATGATTTGTCAGAGTATAAATTTTGATTCAAATGTAATATTTTGTGTTTTTTTTTTTAATTTGAAGTTCTATCATTCTTAAAAAACACCCTTTACTTCTTGAATGGCCTACGAAGTACCCTATAAACGGCTGAGTGAACGCACCAGAGAAAAAGAGTGCGGTTCAGAGAAAAAGAGTCCGATTTTGATAATTAAATTTAAAAACAAACCTCCAAAATGGAAGTTTAATTATGCCATTTTCATTTTTCATGCTAAGTAGCTGCCAAATGACAGCTCGCGATGCAATTTTTTTACGAGCTGCCAATTGAAGTAAGTGTTATCACCCTTTGATCTAGGTTGCACGCATTACCAAATACCTCAGGGAGAAGCTCCGTTTACATTGAATATCAAACTTTGTGGTCCTACAATATTGGTATATTTATTGATTAATTTTGAGCCCTTAAAAATAGGAATAATGAAGCAAATGTCTTACAATTATGCAATTTAAAGAACTTTTAAGATTACTTGCCGCAATGTTGATGATCGTGAAACCGAACTCGATTGGTGAAGTGGGTAGCACCAATCGAATTCGGTTTCACAATCATCAAAATTTAGACAGGATTTGCACAATATTATTTCGAGTAGAAAATGACGATATTAATGGTGGACCCAAGGCCAGAGGCAGACCGAAAATACATGGATACAACAACAACGCATTGGTCTCGGCGATGACACGATCCAAGATAGAGCTGCCGTAGTAATAGGTTGAGACATATTACCACCAGAAAGGGCGATGTGCCTGAGACGCAAGGCCACAAAACGGTAGGAGGCAGGCAACAAGAAAGCAAAGGCATTGTCGATAAGAAAGCAGACCGTAAGTGCACATTTATCTAAATTGATTGAATAAAAGACACGGCTCATTTTTTTTGGGAGACATACATTTAAGTTTTTTGTTCGGTGAACATAGTACTTAACTTAAGAAAAATACTAATATCTTCATTTCACTTTAAATTCTTACATGATTGTTAAATTGAATTCAAATGTCGGCACGCACTTCCTACCAAAGTCTATACAGCATTTGTACCGTTTCGAGCTGAATTAATTTTATCTGTATTTAATTTCTTTAGTCTGGCTGGTCTAGCGGTTAGTGCGCGCACCATCGGTGCACAGGGTCATGATTTCGAATCTCACCGTGGATCATGGTGTTCTTCGAACTCACGAGCTTGTGACGGACTATGATCTCACTCAGATGTTAAATAAGTACCCATTTATGGGGATAAATAACACTGCTGAGCGTGATGCTGATCTCATTACCTCAACAAAAAGCAGATAAGATCTTGGAAATAGGATGTCACTAACACATCCTAATATCTTCATTTCACTTGAAATTCTTACATGATTGTTAAATTGAATTCGAATGTCGGCACGCACTTCCTACCAAAGTCTATACAGCATTTCTACCGTTCCGAGCTGAATTAATTTTATCTGTATTTAATTTCTTTAGTCTGGCTGGTCTAGCGGTTAGTGCGCGCACCATCGGTGCACAGGGTCATGATTTCGAATCTCACCGTGGATCATGGTGTTTTTCGAACTCACGAGCTTGTGACGGACTATGATCTCACTCAGATGTTAAACAAGTACCCATTTATGGGGATAAATAACACTGCTGAGCGTGATGCTGATCTCATTATCTCAACAAAAAGCAGATAAGATCTTGGAAATAGGATGTCACTAACACATCCTGCGGCCTTGGTCCAATACTGGATTGTCGCGCCTGTTATTTTTTTATTTAATTTCCAGTGTCATCGACAAAAATTCAGGCCGAAAGTGGATATTTATCTAAAATTCATTCATTATGATTAAATATAAGAAAAAGTCTCCAACGCAATTTTTCATGAGAGAAATAAATATGTTCATGTTTCTAGCTCAGTGAACATAAAATATACCTATACGACCAATATTTTCTATAATCCTTCATAATGCGTGTTCGCAATCCCGACCGCATAATACCATACCAGCATTAATAATGCATAACTCAAAACACTCGAATAAATAAAGGTGGATTGTAAAACAAAAGGTTTAATTGAAATGTCCAGGGAATTCCCATTACGACTTGTTACTACACATGCAACTCGTTTGGGCCTTTTCAATGAGGTGGAAAGATTGAGTGCGAAACTCTACTTATTACATAAAGGTAGCACACTTAAAGATTTCCTTGCTAGTTTACATTAGGGACTCGATATCAATTGTTAAATTGTGCAGATTTATATTGAATTGTGAATGTTTGTTAAATTGTAAAAAACAAATTAAAAGAAAGTATTAAGTTCAACAATCGGATTAAAATTAAATAATTAAAATAAAATAATAATAAGTAAAGACTTCAACTTATAATAAAACACATTAATTTGGCTCAATTAAGGTAAATATTTGTGCTATGTGTGCGAATTGTAATTGCTATTGCCTGCAACAATCGTTAACCGTTTAGTGCGTTTAGTTGATAATTTTATGGACTCAGAATGATATTTTCAGTGAGATTCAGTGATTTTTTGAAAAGTTTGCTTCAGTGAACATTTTTATATTTTTAAAAAGCTTCTCTTTATAATGACAATTAACCATATTTTTCTTATTCCGAAATGAAATATGGTCGATTTATTAATGAAAACATAAACCTATAGTTTTCGCAAGTAAGTCTGGTCGGTGTATTGGTTAGCCTTCAAAACGCATAAAGAGGCAATGAAGAAAATCGAGCAAAACAAGAGTCAGGGTCAGCTAACCTGCCCCCTAATTTGAAAAAAACAACCAATGTTGTCTCTTGCATTTTCGAGATCGGGACCCACAGCACAAACTATGATCTTAATCAGATGTTAAATGAGTGCCTCTAATGGGGGTTAATAACTCGACAAATTGTACTGTTGATGTTAAGACCTCTGCATAAACCCGCCAAGGTCATGTAAATAAAATGTTGTTAAAACATCTGAGGCCTAGATTTAATGTTGAACTATTGCAGGAGTTGTTTACATTATTTATTTACAAAATCCATAATTTACGAAAAGGTTAAAGAGAAATTCAATTTCTTTCCATATATTCATCAGATTGATTGCAACGAAATGCCGTGCATGTTATCTAATACCATCCAAAAAAATGCTTTGGCATATCTTGTCAGCATTGCTTATAAGCAATCTTTAGCAAAAAAGATCAATTTTTAGAACAAACATATTCACAAAAGAAGACAAAAAAAACAACTTGTATGAAACTATATTATAAGCAATCTTTAGCAAAAAAGATCAATTTTTAGAACAAACATATTCACAAAAGAAGACAAAAAAAACAACTTGTATGAAACTATATTACATTATACATTGTATTACTACTCCCAAAGTATTAGTTGTTTATTTCAATTTGTAAATACACGCAAAAAAAAATACAATACCCTCAAATCTAAACACCCAATTTCATGTGCAAAAAAAACACTTAACTTGGCCAATTCAATTAGAAGAATATCCTTTGGAATTTTACTTTAAACCCTCACAAGTTCATACGCCCTGCCAATAATTTTTCAAATGCGAATGTGCTTCCCATTATAATTTGCCACCCTTCTGTTAGGCCTGCTCCAAATCCCAGGGCAAGCCATCACTTATGTACCTCGCAAACAAGTGCCTACCAAACCGATACAAAAACAACCCCTGGACATAGCTTACAACAATAATATTGGCCCTGACTACGCGCTTGTACTTCGTTTCCAGTTCGTCAGACTAAACTGGAAGCGCTTCTCTTTATATATCTACCAGTTTTTCATACCTTGCTGATTATAAGTATGTATTCATATCCTCTCGCGTGTTCCAGTAATTTTCAAGGAAATCAGATCTTGAGACGGTAAAGAGGAGGACGTTCGTTGATTTCACCATTTCATCCTCCCCTCGATAATATGTATCCAGTTGGACATAATATGAATAAATACGCGTTTCAGGATGGCTTTCCTATGGTATGTTTGATTTCCAGATAGCCTGGAAAAATGGGCAGGAATCGATGACGTCGCATTTCAATACGATGTCCTTGCAGGCAACTTGGGGTAAAGTTCTGGAAAGCCTGTAGTTTCCCGTCAGGGTATTTTCCATCGGCAAACGTAAGTCTAGTTGCAGTGCGTAGGCGGTTGTCGTAGACGTTGCCACCACGTGCTACGTTGTCTGCTCGAAACTTTTTTTCTGCACTATAAGCACCACCAATTCAATAAAAAGCACAAACCTAAGTTTCTTCTGCTATAGTACCCTTTAGTAAATTTAAAAATATTTTTTGAAGTTTCTCTTCCCTGTGTTGCGCCGCCGTTTAATCCCTTAAGAATATAAATTCGTCCTGCATGTATTATGTGTATTGAAGAGCGATCCAAACGTGAATGCCCCAAAATTATCAAAGTGAAAAGCGAAAGTGAAGTTCTTTTTAGAAGAATAAATATGTGTAGTGAAAAATTAAAAATCTGAAAATATTTTTCGTTTTGCATTTCCACGAACACAACAGTTTTTTCAGGTAACTGTGCAGATAACAAAAAATTAAATACAACTCGCTGCAAAGTGGAGACGGACGAGTATATCTACATACATATTTGTCGCAAGGATTTGCTGCTTCGAGCAGAAAGTTTCATACACGCGCGTACGTCTACGTGAACCAAACCCGAGGTCATCAATTTAATACCCCGCGGGTGTTGAAGCCAAATGCGAAAATCCGTGAATATTTTAAATATATATAATAGTATACCTACATGTATGTGCAAACATCCCAAGTGTAGAACGGATTAAATCTTTTTGATCAAAGGAAGGCCTGCGTTAAGCAAACTTGTAGGAGTGTTTCAAGGAAAAGTTGGATAACCCGAATGCTCTTCCGAAAAAACTAACATAATATGGGATATATGTTGCTAGCATAAGAGTGTTTTCTATGTGGAATGATTGAAGTGGAATGTGAATCGTCCTGATGATGAGGCAGTAATAGAATATCCCCTCATGGTAACACATGAGTATGTATATGGTTGTGAACAAATTTGGATACCAACGACGATTTTTATCGATTTCTAACAATTTTATATGTAAGTTCATATTATTATTTATCACTCCCCAAGGAAGTATGTATGTATGTATTTATATACATGTATTTGTTGTTTATTGCTATTAAGGATACATAATGTTTTAATATAGAAATACACGCACTAAATTGTGGAATTGATGGAACTAACTGAAAATGTATCTTCACTGTATGTACAAATAAAACTTGTTGCATTGTACTGTCTTAGTTTAAACTCTGTACGAGTATACTGATGCTCTGATTTAAGTGGGTTTTTTTTTATCTTGGCGTCGCGATCTTCTCCAAAAGCAGGACCTTTGTTTAATGTTAGTATAAACGTTTTAGCGAAGGCAATATTTTTCCATAGGCTGGCACAAACCGCAACTGTATTTTTTGGCTTTGTGGAAGAAGCACCTATGGCTTTTGAATGCATGCATACATAGTCACCGTAAAAATGTTTCCACTACATCGAGCTTCTTAGCTCGAGATGTCTACCCATTTATGGGGATAAATAACACTGCTGAGCGTGGTATTGAACTCAACACCTTGTTAGGAGATTAGTTATTTTTGTTTTATTAATTTTCATAGCAATATTTATTATTTATTTATAGATGTTACATTATAAATTCTTTAATTAATTATTCTTCTTCTTCTCAGTACCGTATAGCCCCATGTGTGGCCATGGTGCGTTAACTCAGTCTTTTATAGGCAATTTCGACGTTACATTGGATTTGCATATTATCATTTCGGAGTGTAGGTATATAATGTTGCATGCACTATACAGACAGTGTGTCCGGAAACTGCCGCTTAAACGCACCGGATTGTGAATCCTCATATGTGATTTCCAGCAAAAAAGTTGTATAGAACATACCCCCTCAGCTTAACCCTTTAGCTGCCACAGGCATTTGAATATTTTTGAAAAAAATATTTTCTTGTACGACTAAATCTTCAATATCTCAAAAGCTAGACTAGCTAGAATAGCAAAATAAGATGATTATTACAGCCAACAATTTTACCTAAAAAATAAAACTAACGGCACTAAAATCTGATGAGAGGTTTGGTTTTTACGGAACTTCAAAGTCAAATTTGTTGGATTTTATCCAAAAACAATCTGTTTTTCCATCTCAATTTTTCCCAACTTCTGCCAAGATGAGGTGATCGTACGATTATTTTAAAAATTGGCGCATACTCTAACGATCATTTCTTTTTCACATCATTATACCCTTCGCTCATGGAGTGAAAGGGTATACATATTAACTTTGTCATGAAGTATGTAACGCATTGAACGAAGCATCTCCGATCATATAAAAAGTATACACATATGATCAGCATGACTTGGGGAGTCGAATGGGCGATGTCAGTCAGTCAGTCTGTCCGTCTGTCTGTCTGTTGCGACGCGTTTTACTCGGCCAATTTAAAAGCTATGAAGCTGAAATTTTGCACAAATGCTTCTTTTTGTTGCAGGCAGTTTGTATGTTTGAATCAGTAAAATCGGACAATGGGGTCATGGGGCTGCCATACAAACCCAACTTAGGTTCTTCTAAGAAAAACTTTTTTATTTGTGTACCAATTTCAACCAAGTTTCAGACAAATGTGTTTCTATTGATAACACAAAACATATGCGAGAATGGATCAAATCGGACCATGGGGTCATGGGGCTGCCATACAAATCCAACTCCCCAAATTAGGTTCTACCAAGAAAAACTTTTTTATTTGCGTACCAAAATCAATCAAATTGCACAAAAATGTATTTCTATTGATGACACAACATATATGTAAGATTGGATCAAATCGGACGATGGGGTCATGGGTCTGCCATACAAACCTAACCCGCCATTTTGGTTCTTCTAAAAAACATTTTTTACACCAATTTCACAAAACCTTGAATTAATATGTCTTTATCAAAGCAACTTAAAAGGTCAAAACAAATGGAATCGTACTATAGGGCCATGCTCCCTGCATCCCCCAATAAAATTTTCTGAGTAATTTTTTTTATTTGCCCACTTATTTCTACCAAACCCCACACAAATATTGTTTTGCCGACGCATCGGAACTTTTGTGAAGACAGAAGGAAAAGAATGGTTGGGGATTAAATACAAGTCGTAGGTACGCCCGAAAAAACTTTTAGCCCGAGGGGAGCGAAGGGTTTCCAAATTTCGGCTGCGCCCGAAATTAGCCTCGTTTTATTCTAGCTTAGCCTTAAGTACAGAAAACTAGAAAATTAAACAAGTGAACAAACGATGAGCTTTGTGGTTTTTTAATTTTATTTGGAAGTTACATACAAACGTATAGGAACGAAAAGTATCCAGTATTAAAAAAAAAATATTATAAACGAGAAGACACCTTATCTTCCAGAATCTTATATTCAATCCAATCCCGAAAATGTGCAACGTTTGTATAAACACCTGGATAATGCGGTTGAGCACACTTAAATCCAAATGAAACAATACCCGCCTGCTTAGTACCCACAGTCAGGGGACCTCCCGAGTCCAACTGGCATGCATCCTTACCTCCTTCATCATTTCCCGCACATATCATGTCCCCATTAATATATCCTCGATATTCTTCTGTACACAGACCATGGTTCACCACTGGAATTTGAACTTCCTGAAGTACGTCTGCTAGCTCTCCTTCAAAGTCCAGTCGACCCCACCCGGATACGACGGCAGTCAATCCATCAGCAAATGTTTCGTCTTGTTCTGGTAGGGCTACCATTTGAACCTTATCGTGAAACTCAAGAGCTTGTGCCAGCCAAATTAATCCTATGTCCAAACCTTCAACAGCATCATCATAGTGTTCGTGATACACGATTTTTCGTACATCAATTAAGGTACCTCCGCGGGCGCGCTCAGTGGAACCTACACGAACTTGAAGATAATTTGTTGAAAGACCCTTAAGACAATGTGCTGCTGTCAAGATAACGTTTTTTTTTATAATTGAACCACCGCAGAAATGATCTCCATACAAAACGATTGAAGCTTGAAATGGTCTTTGATCGATTGTTATTGGATATCCTCCAACAATTCTGTCTGTTGGGATATAAGAACTCCAGACACTGATCGCAGAAAGTAGCAGAATCAACCCCGACAACATTTCGACAAGAAATAAAACTCTTTCGCATTAGGTGCAATAGCTCAATTGATAGTACATATACTTTAACTTCTGGATACCGCACAAACTTGTATCTGGTCTGGTATGAATTGATAACAATTTAAGTTTATATGCTAGACTAATATTATAGTATAGTGATTTTAGCTTTTGACCCAAACATCCAAAAAAAGAGCTGACTTTTGATGCCAAATTGTTCTATGGCCTGATTGCGAAGCGAAAGGGTGTGGTAATCTGATGACGAGCAGTGTATATTGATAGGAATAGTTATCCCAATGACCATGACTCCAATTAAATTACTTTAGGAGCTAGAGAGACAAATGTAACTACAGTGCGTACTCGATAATCCGAAGCCTCGAAACCTCGAATTTCCAGTAATCCGGATCACCTCAAAGATTGCATTGCTCTGTAGTCCGAATTTTAAGAGCTTCTCTAATCCGAATCTGACTTTTTTTCTCATAATAACAGTGATAGTACCGTCCGAAATAAAAACAAAATTTTTCTTTGTTCTTTGAAACAACCAAATCTAGAATAACACAGTGAAATTCTTCGAAAATAGAAAACAGACTCTTCGAACAATTTGATTAAATTCGTCCATTTCCTCGAAATTTAGAGCAAATTAAAGGCTTCCATTAGTCCGAACTCCTCTGTAGTCCGGATCGACCTCAGTTTTCATTAGTCCGGATTATCGAGTACGCACTGTATCAAAAAATCGGAAAAAAATCGGATGTTTTTAGGTCTAGTATATAATCTGCCAAGATAAGGTATACGGTATTTTACCATTAGGAAGGGAATTTTGTGTAGTTAAAATTGTTCCCAGATCATTTTGCTGCAAATATTACAGTTAACAAGATAATTGCGAAAAATCATAATTTAACCCCTTTGCCACCCCCTCCCCACCAAATGTGACGCGCAAAAAGTATATCTTTTTACAGCGTAATGCGGTCAGACCATAGAACAATTTGGCATCAAAAGGCAGCTCTTTTTTTGGATGTTTGGGTTTCATCATTTTTTCAACTAAAATCACTCTACTATTATTGTCAGCAGTAATCTTTTATTGATTGACATACATACATACATTATGGCTAAATCAGTCGTTCATGTTCAAACTTATAAGTGTTTAGCTCAATCTCATTGTCAGTTTGCTATTGCTGATAAAATCAGATAGATTCTTTCCAATCTTTCTAAATTACTAATTCAATACATTCTTTTGTATAACTCACAATATAAACCTACATTGTTTTTGCTTTATCTATCCATTTTAAAATGTTATTAAAACACATAAAAATACATACATAGTTTGAAATATATGAATACATATCTATTTGTACCAGTATGTGTATGAGTGCATTTTTCGGTAAACTTTCAAAAAAAAAAAATAGCTTTGGAAAACATAGATAGTGGCATTTGTTTCATATCTTTAACGATGGTGTGATCACTAATCATTTCAGCAAGGTTTTAGCTATTCGCGTGGTCCTTTGCCGCTTTTATTAGCAAAAGTTACCGTGTTATTAATAGGTATGTTTTTTTGGTTATCCCGTGTAGGTTTGGGTAACGAATCTCCATATAAAAAAATGCCAGCTGATCCACTTGTTTTTTTTTTTATATGAAGTTTTGTTACCCAAACCTACACGGGATAAACAAAAAAACATACCTATTATAAGCTGGCATTTTTTTATGGAGTTTCGTTACCCAAACCTACACGGGATAACCAAAAAAACACACCTAATGTAAATATGAATAAAACAAATTATAGTTTATATAATAACGAAATCGATACATTCAATATAATGTATTTCGTTTATAATGCTTCTTTTATATCCAGCTGTATATTATGCAAATTGAACTCCATTCCATAATTTATTTCAACCAACGAGCCAAGAGTATAAGCAAAAAACATAATGACCTTCATTTCAAAGTCTACGTTAATTGATTTGTAATTAAGGGATCAAATTCAGTCCTTTCAATTTCTTATAGGTCATCAGCTAGCGAAAACTAAGAACATTATACAATTGTGGTTTTATGAGAATATTAAACTTGTTTTTAGTCGTAGGCGCACTCTTGCCTGAGTATAAATGAAGGATTGAAAAAACTAAAATGAAATAATTGAAGCCCTTCTAAACTTTAAACTTGCATACTATACACTGAATGTATACGAGTACATAGCTAGATAAAGAATACTGGAAAACTTAGTGGAAAAAGGAGTATGTAAACACTGAAATCAAATTTTTAATTTAGATATTTCGATAATAAAAATCAGCGATAAAACTTTGAATGCTCTTATTAGTATACCCTCTACACTCAATTAACACCTTCGTCTCGAAGTATTTAAATATTTTAATAGAAAGTATACAAAAGCGAATTAAACGAACTAACATCGTGTTTCTGTATTGCAGTTTAAACCGATTTAATGACAATTCTAGCAACAATGACTACCACACTCCCGTCGAAGTACACAAACGAATCAGAACAACCAAGTAATCCGTTCGAAGAGTTTGTTCGTAATCGAGGGAGGTATGTTACTACTTCTCGTTTTTTTATGGATTTTTTTTTCTAACAATATAACTTTGTTTGTATTATAGATCGGGACGCGCTGGCAGTTTAGCATTACCAAATAATTCGTTGCTTGATTTATATGATAAGGAACAAGAGCAGTGCAATTCTTCAGTTTTGCTATTACCTAATAATAATGTGAGACGGCATTCATCTCACAATTGTCCAATTGTCGATGATAAGCCTACACGCGCCAGTATCTTCAAAGTAAGTACATTTCCATCTACATGTTTTGCATAGAATGTATGTAAAATCTTTTTTCTTAAGAAGTTTCCATTTTATTACTATACATGAGATGAAATCTTTCAAATTATTCATGGAAGCTTAAAGAATGGATATTTTAAAGAAAACAATTGAGAAAAAATACGTATTATCTCTAAAATGTTGTGTGTACATATAATATAAATATGTATGTACATAGTATGAAAAGCCCACTAATTGGTTTGATAAACAATGTTTGTATGTAATGACCGTATAAGGGTGTTTCAGTTACAGTGTAGGTAATAGTTTTGTTCTGTTTTACATTATTATATTTCATATCTAACTGCTAAATTAACTATATTAATTAATTAACTATATTTACCTTTCCGTTAAATCTAGACCTATATAAACTATTCCAATTCTGTTTAATTTGCATGGAAAGTTAAACTATCCTGTCTTATCGTGGACTCAAAAACTATTATAGCTATTATATAGAAATTAAACAACTGTAAAAATTAAATTGTTCGTCCCCATGAAAACTATAGCTGCACATTTCCATGCTATAGACTAAAACAAGCCGATTATCATCATTTTGCGAAGATATAATATAATCAACTAAGAAATACTTTTCTTCCCATTTCACTTCATTAGATTGATTTGTCTGAAACTACAACATCTGCATCACAAATAACAGCCCCAGTAGCGGCCAGTGCGGTAAATACTACCGTCTTGCAACCTCCGCCCATTCCGAAAAGAACTTTCAAAGGAAAAATTACAGCGGGTGTGAAGCAATCGACTGGAATTGTATGTGTTAATGAGCCTTCTCAGTACGCGCCAGACATAATGATGAATCGACCTGTGGCACAACCGAATTTGCACGTGAAATCATTTAATTATCGCGGTACTATTGAACTGAACCCTTCCAGCCAATTTGCTGGCGAATTAAATTTCGACCATATCTCAGATGATGAACGAATCAGTTTGGATAATTCCGTTTTCGAGGAAACAAATCCTACGGACATGTTCCTATCGGGGTATTCAAATCGATCGTCAAGTGATTCAAATAAATCTCAGACAACTGTGGACACAGGCTACATATCATCGACAACATATGACTATGATAAAATATGCACTCCAGATTCACGAGTTAACTATAGAAGCCGATTTTCATCTGTGGACACTCAGTCGTCGTTGGATAGTTGCCAAACAGAGAAAACAATGGACTCGCCTCTCTCGAAAGAATCTTTTAAGTTAGAACCAGGTAGTTCATCATCCCAAAATGAGACTCCACCAAATTCTGCATTTGCAAGTAAAACATTTCGCACTTTGCCAATGATTCCAGCCCGGAAGCCCATAACAGCAACTCCGAAAATTCCACCCCCCGTAGCTACAAAAACATCACGAGGCATACCGCCCGCACCCCCACTTCGTTCACAACAGTCAATTGAATCGGCAAAACTACAAAATCAGTCTTCGAGCTCAAGCTTGAAATTAGTTTCTCATCTAGGCCAATCGACAGATGCCCTATTATCAGATACTAGTCACAAGCCTTTGACCATTCGTAATAAATTCAATAAAGCAAACAAACCTCCGCCAATTACGTATCCGAAACTGCATCAACGCCAGGACTCGAGCATTTCAAATGATAGTCTGTCTATTACGTCTAGTCCAGGATATAATTCAAAATCAATGGAGGCGCCATTGCTTTTACATGCATCGAAAATCAATAAAAATGGATTGCGACATCAAGACTCAAATGATAGTTTTGTACTAACATCTCGATACAACTTCCAACAGCAACCTGTAAACATAAACAATAAAATGAATTTTCGACAGGACTCTAGTGTGTCAAGCGACAGTTTTAGTCAGACATCGAGCCCGGGATACAACACGAAAATACAAGAAGCTCCTCTTCTTCCGCATACATTAAAAATATGCAACGGTAATTTGTTGATTAATTAAAGTTAACGGTCATTATAAGAATGTTTTATGTTTTTGTAGCGAAACAAAATTTTAAAGTTCCCGAAGAAATTTTAAAGGAACCCGAGCAAGGTCCATCTACCTCGCCAATTACAAAAAGCGCTTCCACACCCGCGAGCTTACAAACAGTAGTTCGTTTTCAAAATGGATCAAACATGTCATTACAACACAGGGTAAGTTACTTACATACATATATCCTATATCGATCCTACAAATTTAATGTTGCTTTATTTTATCTTAAAGCCTAGTACTGACATCGAGAGTGAAATTTTTGTCCGCTGAGATTTTTCCAATAAAAATGTATTCTTACTGTCGAGGAATATGTGGGGAATGCTGGGGAATTCCATAAGCTACAATCTGAAAACAGTTCCATAATTTGTCTCTGCCATTTTATGTAATTTTTTCCGATTCCCCGGTTATTTCATCGTGAAATGTCAAATGACCGGGGAATCCAAAAATAATACATTAAATGGCGGAGGAGAATATTAGAACCAGTCTCGGATTGTAGCTTATGGAATTCCCCACCGTTTGTGACATATTCTACGACAGTAAGTATGCATTTTAATTGATAAAATCGCAGCGGGAAAAAGTTCACTCTCGATCTTAATTCAGCCCTTAACAAAGAAGCATTTCCGTTGGTTGTTTTCATTCAACGGATAACATCATACAAATTAAGCCCTAGCTGACCATACGCTTTCCCATAAATCGTGTCGTTTAGATCGTTTTGATAATCATTTTTGTGTGTGAATGTTGCAATTGCAATAACATTACGGTGAATGATGTTTTACTAGCTATAACATGTAAAGACGGTTGGTGAGATGCAATAGTATTGGGAAAAACTACAGGGGCGCTCAAAAATTGCAGCATTTTAATATATAATACTTGAGGCGCTACGTATCCGCTCACATATGATTAGTCGACCTGAAATATGTTGTTTCCAGATTCGGCCTTAACAAATACATTTATATTCTTCCAATTCTTAAATTGCAGATCATAAACAGACGAAAAAGTTCAAATCCGTATGTGACGCAAGGACGATTAAAATTTCGTCTTTTCCAAATATTAATAAATGCTGTTGCTTTACTAGCAATTGCAGGTAGGGCATTAATTACTAAGTATTTTTTCTTATATTTTAATTTTCATTTTTTATTTAAGGAGGTCTTGCTGCCTATTTTAATGCTTATCCGACCGTTAAGTTTATTAACAAAACTATTATAAACCCACCAAAACCTTTAACGGACGATGTTCCTCTACAAATTGGTAAGTTAGGGTAAACCTCTAATCTAGAATGTAGTGAATTTAAAGAGTAGTCATCCTATAAATTACGGGCTCATCGATGTTGATATGTTATCGATCCATCTGCATTTATTTTATAGGAAACAATCCAGCTCCAGGCGTGTGTCTTCCGGTTATTGTAAAGTTTTGCTTAAACCATCAATTGCCATACAATTATACAGTGTTCCCAAACTACATAGGACACTTCGGTCAACCCGAAGCACAAGTGGTAATTATATTCTTGATTTTTACAAAATTGATTAGTTGTAAAAATTTAATGATTAGGAATTGGAAGCATTTGATGCCCTCGTAGACGTGCAATGTTACGAACTAGTAGCTTTGTTCTTGTGCACCCTATTTGTTCCAAAATGTGGATCGACCGGAAGTACAGTCCCACCATGCAAGATATTATGTGAAGAGACTATGAAAAGGTGTGGGTTTTTCTTTGATGTATTTGGGTTAGATTTACCGGAATATCTAACATGCAATCTATTCCCCGATAATCCCGACGAATGTGTGGGAACCAAGCAAGTGAGAGACGTTCGAGTACGTGCTCTACAGCCAGGTGAGCTAAATATAATGTTTGATTTAAAATAGGGAAACTCAAATTGTGTTAAGCATTTCCTTCTGCACAATTGAATAATTAATTTAACATTAAAATTATGCATTAAATTAAAAATAAAAGTAAAACCCATAACAATAAATTAATAATCTTTAAAATTTAGTTTGTAGCGGCTTTCTGTGCGACCAGAAACGTTGCATACCGCCAGATTGGCGATGCGACGGCCACGTAGATTGCATGGACCAAACCGACGAGTCTCAGTGTTTCTCCTGCGGCAATGGATCTATTTATTGTGGCGAAAAACGTTGCATGAGTCAGAAACACGTATGTGACGGTGTAATGGATTGTCCCTGGGGGCAGGATGAAAGAAATTGCGGTACGCACGCATTTTGTCTTGTACATATTTATTGTATTTTATTGTATATGTATTTTCCTAATTTATATGCACAGTTCGCCTAAGTGAACGAAATGGGGACTTGGGCAAAGGGACACTCGAAGTTTATAAAGCCGATATTAAATTATGGGCTCCAGCCTGCGTCAACAATTGGGACTCGGCCACCTCACCAACGGCAGTTTGTTCAATGCTAGGTTACAGCTCCGTAAATTCAAGTCGCCTTAAGTTACGAGGTTCGAACATTACAATGAATCCATCATCCACGAAGAATTCACGGGGAGCTATGATGCGAATGACGAATGAAAAAAATAGTAATCTAATGAAAGAATTTTCAAAATGCACTGCCGACGGCAAGTATCCAGTTGCTGAATTGACGTGTACTAATTTCCGTAAGTGATTAAATGAATGAAAACAGTATATCAGTTTAACACAAGTAAGTAACATAAAATAACATATTTAGAGTGTGGCAAAATTCGAGTTCGTCGACTCAAACCCAGATTCCGAGTTGTTGGAGGCACTGAAGCAGCTCCTGGCGATTGGCCCTTTCTTGCAGCAATTTTGGGAGGACCTGGAGAAATTTTCTATTGTGCAGGAGTTTTAATAGCTGATCAATGGGTTCTAACTGCATCACATTGTATCGGAAAGTAAGTTTACTTTTAACAAGTTAGAGTATCTTTACATCGTTTTTTTTTTCAGTCACACGCGGCGCAAATTAAATGACTGGACAATTCAACTCGGCATAACGCGACGCCATTCTCACACATATTATGGTCAAAAGGTTAAAGTCCGAAATGTTATCCCTCATCCACAGTACAATTCAAATGTTGCACATGACAACGACATAGCATTATTTCAGGTAAAATAAATATTACTCCAGATTTCAAATGAAGGTGGGTCACTTAAATGGCCAACCCTGTATGGAGAATTTAAAAACTATTTAATTTAGTTGTTTAATGTTCATTTATTTAATAATATAAATATTTGCCCAATATAAAATCTTTAGTTTAAAAAACGATGTGTATTGATTTCAGCTTGCAACTAGAGTCGCCTTTCACGAACATCTTTTACCAGTATGCTTGCCGCCACCAGACCTGAAGGAGATAAAAAAGGGAACTGTATGTACTGTAATTGGATGGGGGAAACGCGAGGATAAAAATTGTAAGCAATGAAATACATAAACATAAATAAAAATTTACATTTCTGTGTTATGTCGTTAATAGTGAATCCAAATGCTGCAAATGCTTCATACGAACCCACCGTGAATGAGGTACAAGTTCCCGTCCTAGATCGGGACCTATGCAATGATTGGTTGGAAACACTTAACGTTACCGAAGGTATGATTTGTGCTGGATACAAAGAGGGCGGTAAAGATGCGTGTCAGGTAGATTCCATTTTTTATTTTATATCAAATTCTTTATGCCTCTAAGAGCTGCCAAACACTATGCGTTTCATCGTCATACAAGTGATTATTTGTAAGGAAAACTGCGAACTGTATTACCACACTTTGTAATTTTCCATACCATGTGACATCGTGACATATGCTTGAAATATATATAATATGATGGGTGACCCATTTGCTGCCAACATGACGTCACATGCTGTTGCTGCATCATATCTATTTCCAGCAATAGTGTATGACGGCTCTAAAGTTATTGTTTGTTGCACTCGAGCGTGTTCAACTCCAACCGGCTCGAATGCGCGAGTGCCACACGCTCGAGTTGTTAATCAAGCATATAATGTAGTAATATTAATAAATTCAAATTAATAATTAAATAATCAATTAATTATGCTGCCTTATAATATCTAGGGCGATTCTGGTGGACCGTTGCTTTGCAAACACGAAGATCGATGGTATGTAGGTGGTATTGTTTCATGGGGTATCTTATGCGCTCATCCTAAACTACCCGGAGTCTATGCCAATGTGCCCAAGTACATACCTTGGATTAAGCAACAAATAAACCGTTATTCCAAGTCTAACTTTGATAATACACTTGGATACTAAAATTTTAGAATGCCATTAATGCTATACTTATTATCGTACTTACGCGACTCCGTGTGTAGAAATATATGACATTATGAATTTATATGAAGGAATGAAATCATATCCAAGAATATAAAATCTCTATGGTTTATAAAAACATTGTCAATTTATATTCATACCCGACCCCATACAATAGTTTTTTCTTTTAAATAACGCGAATAGAAAAAAACGAAAGCCACATCACAACTCTGAGATAATATCAGATAATTATAGTTTTATTTTCGAATAAATATATAAATATGAAATGCCATTTCATGATTCTGGCATTTCTTGAAACGAACCATGAATTCCTATGAATAATGCATTGAACTTGGAATCCAGTGCGTAATTGAAATTGTCGTTCCAAATTGGATAATAATTTTGTACTTCTATCAAAAGTAAAGATATCAATTAGAACAATCAATTTTTTATGAAAAAAAAAAAACAGTATGAACGGTAAGACAAATATTCTAAAAGAGAAACTTAAAATGTATTTTTATAAAACCTTAAAAGAGAAAAATAATATGAAAATACTCATTTATATAAAAATGAATAATTCGGGAATGGTCGAAATGTAAACGGTAGAGAAATGAAAAGTACACGACAGTGTGTTTCTATAAATATTTATGCATTTGGTGAATACATGCAAACCAAATAGGAAGTCAGGCATTCATCATATTGAATTGGTTGAAACTTGATTTTCAAATTAATCAAAATCATATAATTATTCAAAGTAATTAGTAACAATAAATATTTAAGATCTCATTGACTTTTTTATTTCAATTTTTAATTTTAAGCACCTGGCGTTGTAAATGTTATTCATTTCAATTTTATCCTTTCGAAATTAATTGAGATTCGATTATTTTTCTTGCGACCTGAATATTTTATAAAAATATCTGATAATTTTTAAAAGGAAGTAAGTAATAAATATCAACAATAATGCAGAAATATAAAAATAGCAACATATATACATACATATATGATACATATACAATATACATATATATATATGAAACAAGCCGCATGTAGCGACTGAAATTTAAAAGCACAAGGTTACATAAGACGTGCATAACACATTGAAGAAACGACTATGCACCTTATTCAATATCATTTTAGACAGGAGACAAGTAAACATTTAAAGAAGCTTATCGAAAGACAATAATGGCAAATTTAAGCCAAAGCTTATAATTTCTATAATAATCACTATGGAAATGAAATATGAAGACAATAAGTTGAGTTTTTATATATTTTTTTATATGATTAATGTAAAATAATATAATTACTGTAAAATTAAATAATCAAAACGTAAAATATTAAACGCTAAGTCAAATTGTGCTGTCCAAATTAAGTATGCAAATGAAGGAATTTAATAACAATTGACCAATTGTTTTGGTTATATGTTGAAATGACAATAAAATGAATCTACTATAGAGTTCTCTATGAAAGATTTGAAATATTAATGGATTGATAAGAGAAACGACAATATTATACAATGCCTGAATGAATATTTAAACGAATAAAAAATAATTTATATGCTCAAATGTACTGACAATAAAAAGATACAATTCTTTTAAAAGAAAATCCACAAAAGATACCTACATACATAATTTAATTAACGAAAAGTATAGTGTTAGTATAATACATATTCATAAATATTAGTGACAATAAATGGATATGAGGCATATTCCAATTATATACATAAATATATATAATACAACCTAAATATAACCCCTTCAAATAAATATATATAAAATCGACTTAAGCTTTCCGACATATGCGTGGGTTTCAGCTTTAAAAAGAAATATTTAGAAAGTTTCACATATGGCCTAATAGAAATTTTCAAACATTTTCCGATAAAAAAATGGGTTGAAGTTGTTACCGAAAACAAAATGAATCCTTTAAATATAAAATATGGCTGCATATTTTTTTTCCGCAATTAATTACACTCTTCAATTAACCTTCAAATACAACATGGAAAAATATGAATATGGAAGAGTGTGTATCTACAAACTTGCTTCAGTTAGGAACAGATACACGTTACACCTTGGAAAATAAATTATAGGAGTATTAATCATTGATTTAGTATATGCACCTAAGTATGTATATCAAACGATATAGTAAAATGGCTCATTGTTTACAATATTGCATAAATGTATAATCGCCCGTAATTGTCACTGTGTGCTGAAAATGTTAAGTCATGTTTGTTGTAACCAAGTCGTGTTTTATTTAGCCGAAAATTTTTCAGCAAAAGATCAAGGACATTAAATGTTAAAATATATAGTAGAAACAATTATTGTAAACTGGTTGCAATGATAAAAGTAATGATTGTTTAAAGTTTGTTTTTAGATGAATTTACATACACATATATGTATATACATATATTACATATATATATATATATATAGTTTTTATATATAATCCGTAATGAAACGCACATAGAAATCTATCCTTATACGTGTGAAATATACAAGTATTTACTATTAAGTACATCAAATATAAACTAACCTTACATTTACAAAACAACGCTTAAACCTACACTTAAGAAAAGTGTATCAATCCTAAATACAATTCATACATATGAGTATGAGATATGAAATATTCAAAGCTCCCTTTCTGACCATTTCACGTCTGCACTCCTATGTTTATCCGTTTCCGCACTTTGAATTTTAATTTACCCTATGGTCTCTTGCTTTATTAATTAGGTAATGCAAGCTTTTCATATTATGCACGCTTCCATAACAATAGGTGTGTTTTTTTGGTTATCCCGTGCAGGTTTGGGTAACGAAACTTCATATAAAAAAAATGACAGGTGCGTCAGCTGTCATTTTTTTTATATGGAGTTTCGTAAAAACACACCTAATAATTCACCACCCAATCTTTACTGTTATGTGTTATGTATTGCACTTGTCCTGACTAAGAGTAGGTAGTAACATCGGCATTTCACGTGAAGTGACGATGTTAGTACCTACTCTAATGCAGGAAATAGATTGGACGCATCAACCGCAACAGCATCATTTTTTCTGTTGCTGCTGTCAATGTGGGCCATCAAAGGTAAATGCGTGTGTTCTAAATTGAAATGTTGATGCTGATGATGATGCTACTGTTGATGCATCCAATCCAGCATAAGTGTCGATAAAGTTTTTCTGAATACACGAGCACGATGTTTGAATGTAACTTTAACAAGCAACCTTATCGTGTTATAATAACGTGTACACAAGGTGTCGCAAAATTAATCACCCTTTCGGACGATTTTATAATTTTTACAAATAGGGCCAGCCAGATCACCCGATTGATCCATCTCAGACTTCTTTCCAGGCCGCACACATACGACGAATCGATGGATTTTCCTTCTATCCAAATACAAATCCGCCGCTCATTTGACAGAAAGAAAATCCAATAAAATCCATTGATTCGAATCCAAAACAAAATTGAATGATTAATTTTGCACTACCCTGTACATAAAAAATCTTGTCGTAGAGGGTCTCAAGTTTTAAATGATATTGTTAGTACATACATAAATAAAAGAAAAGTTCTCCTAGGTTGAGCTGGTCAGAATTACAAAAAAAAGAACATAGGTTGTCGATCAGTATAATGCTCCACATTTACAGTTATAGTACAGTTCAGTTTCCAGCAACCAATTTCGAGAAGCCAATTATAATAATAATTCAGCCGTATCAAAACTTTATCTTTGATAAAACAGAAGCTACACTAGACACTACACTCATGAAAAGTGACTAATTTAGTAGTGGGTGCTCCAATTTCAATTTTAATTTTGCAATAATTTCATTTGAACTTTGTTATTATGGGTGGTGCCCTAATGTTTTCATAATAAAAGCGTAGCGGAAGCAGTGCCTTAAAAGTTGCTTCTCAATAGTTATTGATTCTGTTCAACTCTTTTCTTCTTCCTACAAAAATTACAAGTTTTTTAATAATAGCACATATCAGTTGCCATTTCTAATTTAATTGTATGTATTATTTCTGTAACTGCAAATTTAATTTTCTTTTTTAATTATTTATTAAGCGTTTCTAGTAGAATAGTTTAGTTGAACGCTTTAAAACGCTTATGATAGTGCTTTCAATCTAACCAGTATATATATTTACTATTAAAGTGGAATACAAATGATAAAATTAGATAATAGTGAATTTCAAAGACAGTTACAAAAGTTATCTATAATTATACATTATATACATATTCTAATCCAGCATTGAGCAACCTTAAATTTATAAAAAAATACAATACACATAGCCGATACAACAATAACGTAAAAATGTTAATAATGGATCTTTTCGGATGTCCTATTTACAGGCTTCTTTATACGGCAACAACTATAGATCAGAATGGTTTTATATGTGCATATTATTAAAAAGTAGACAGACGCATTGCGTGTATAATGAATGTTCAGATGTTATATATAAATAGTGTTGTTTAAATTTTGCATGGACAACCAAACTTACCCCAAAGAAAATACATAACAATGAAACATACATATATATTTATATGGAATTGATCCATGCTATTCAACGTAGAAGTTCAATTAAAGTAGTGAAGGTATTAAATGCCTATAATCATAGCAGTGAGACACTCAAGTAAATGTTAATTGTTCATACTATTAGAAAGTAAATAAAAAACAAAGGAAAATATGTGTGATAATAAATGAAATATATACACAAACCTAGATGCAATTTATATACCTATATATATATCTATATATGTATAAAAAGATAAAATGCTACTGTCACATATGAAGTAAAGTGTAATGTGTAATCAATGACAATAATATTAAAAATATGAACCGATAGGAAAAAATATATTTTAGAAGAAAAAAAAACACGAAAGAAATATTTTTACCACAAAAAATAATGCAGACTTTTAGAAAGATTTTGAATGCAAATGTATCAAGGACGGGATTAAAACAAAAAATTTGAATCTGATTATTTATACAACCTACACTAGTCTTATATCCAATTATGTTTCAAATTGTATTGATGTACGTAACTTTAGAAACAAAAACCAAAATCATTAATGGCGTTTCTTTGGGTCAGGGCAGAATTATTCGGAAAAACTTTCCATATATGTAATTTTTATTCTGTGTTAAGATTAAGCCACAAAGACCGATACACTATATGTATACACTATGCAATGCTATTTTTATTATTATTCTCTATATTAATTCTTTGTTTGTTTAAAAAAGGACATCGTAACTTTCTATACTAATTGCAGTTGTCCTGGATTAATTTATCCGACACAATTTTTGGACGGAAAGTTAGGTTATGCTATCCTGCTCTGCATCCAATGTAACGAAGCCAATGAAACGCGAAAATTATGTTATTTGATTATAGACAAACGTAACGTAAACATATCCAGACCACCTTTTCTCTGCACGTATTTTGTCGAATGAAGTGCAATTCTTTCTATCATCAAAATTTAAATTTGAAATTTAATCTACTAATTGCCTCCGCCAAGCAGAACGCGTGATTAAGCTTTTTTATTTGAAATAAACCATGCACTTATTAAATTTCGCACAAACAATTTCGAGAAGAATGCTTTTGAAACGACGGAGAAAATATTTGAAATCGTCAATCCTAATGCAAAAGTAAAATACAAATTATTATTTGAACAAAATAAGACAATGATCATCACCATCAGCATGACAATAAAATAGATTTGGTAAAAATAAAATATATTGGCCGTGATACATACATATATTTGTATTGATGTTTGGAAATAAATGGCGTGTATATTGCTAAACTCTGCGAGTTTTATTTGTTTTTCTTCTCTTTTATAAAGAACCTGCCAAATGGAGAATTTCCCGAAATACATATGACATTAGCCTACAGGCAATTAGACATACCTCATTGCCTCAGCTAAGACTAAGAGCATGATGAATTATTAAATTAACAAAAAAGTTCCGTTGCGTCGACAAACCATATTTGTGTGGGGTTTGGTTGGAATAAGTGGGCAAATAAAATATATACTCAGAAAATTTTTATGGGGGATGCGGGAGCATGGCCCCATAGTGCGATTCCATTTGTTTTGACCTTTTTAGTTGCTTTGATAAAGACACTGCCGACTCATAAAAATTTGTCTTTTGCACGAACATTTGTACAAAATTTAGTTTATGTGAGGGGCCTACAAAAATTTTTTCGGCCCTGATACGTAGTATACCTACATCAACTTGGTTTATAATTTCAAACAGCGAATGTTATGTTTAAATGAACATATATTTTCATATACTATATTAACGACATATCATTTGTTACAAAGCGTAAGTCGTCCTCATAAATTAATTTTATCGAATTCTCCAAACCTAGAAAGGTTTTTAATGAGAGCGCTCGGCTCTTCTAAGTTGTTATAGTTGTACGATTGAACAATTCCAACGTAAGTGCGCTCAAAAACACTGGTAAGGAATTCTGCGCAACTAAGTGCGTTCGCATCATTTCACTCAATGAGGTTGAATATTCTGTCTCCAGCATATCCAACACGCTCGACTCATTCAACCGAAAATTAAGGTAGTCATTTTCATTTTCAGCATACATGCTACAAATTCTGAAATTATAAATCATTTATTATCGATAAGGCGAAAATGTTTTTAACGGCTATTCCAACCTGTAATTCGCATTTCCCACTCGATCGATGCGGTACCCGAAGAGCATATAACACACTTCCCTAAATTCAAGGCTGGCATCCTTGTAAGCATCTATCATGTGTTTCATTTTACTTTCTGCAGATTCCAGCTTTGATCGGAGAATGTTCATCTCTTTAACGTTGACAGTTAAGTTTTGAGTTTCATTGAAACGCGATGTCATCTCATCATGATCTTCTTCCAACTTCTTATTTTTGCGTTTTAGCCGTTCGATTTCAGCTTGTAATTTTTCAATTTCACTCCTGGACTTCTCATAAGCTTCCGCCGCCGGATTCATCGATAAGTGCACAACCTGAATCGTTACGAGACAGTTAGTTAATATGGTAATATGCTTCACTTTTTTCTATTGTATAAACCCACCTTATATTTATCAACATTAAAGTCACCTTTGAGATAGCGATGTTCTAATTCCAGTTCCAGTTCGTCCTTACGGCGTCGAAGTTTATCATTTTCCAGGCGTAATGTTTCAATTTCCTTCTTAAGTCTCTCATAACTTTCTGAGCTATTCAATATGTCATGCGAAATGTCCGGAAGTAATTTAATAGATTGCAGTTCTTTCTCCAAATTAGCACACATGTCCTTGTAACCCAACAATGTTTTTTCCAGCATATCCAAACGAGCACGCAGCTGAGAGTCAGGATTCATTGCTTCCGCCATTTGACCAGAAACTGAAATAATTTAGAATATTGATATGTAACTTCGCAAAATTAAAATTAGTATATTTATATTACTAGTTAAGTCCCGTTCGAAATTATCCACCAGCTGTTTGTAACAATCCCGTTCTTTTGCCACAAGCAAGAGTTTCTTTTGAAGACGGGATATAAGATTTTTATGGTGCTTCAAAGCTGCATTTAGCTCATTATTAGCTTTGACATAAATATCATTTTGCTGAAATATAATATAACAAAACTCAAAATTTTCAATTCAATTTAGGGAATTATACCATTTTTAGTTCATGCATCTGCGACTGAACAACGTCATTTTGATTTTTTTTTGTACCCTTCTCTGAAGCCAGAACAATGTCTCTTTGAAGGAGCTGTTCGATCCGATGGCGTAAACTGAAGGCATTGGACGGCACATTTGAAGGACAATGATCGGCGGCAAGATTGCGCCATTCTTCTAATTCATGTCGCAATGTGGTGACATCAACCTGCAATTATGGAAATATTAATAAGTTAAGAACGAACTGAATATCGAAAATATCATTGCATACCTTCAAAGCTGCACTTTCAGCACTTATAGCATCGAATTTTTCGAGTCGTGTCTTAAGATCTGAAACCTGCTCTTCCAGCAACAAACTATTACCCATCGTGTCACGGAGATTTTTATTGTCTTGCTTAATACGAGCTAACTCCTTTTCAATATCGGGTAAGGAAGAGAGGCGTGACTGCGATACCTAAAAATGAAGTCATTATGATATTTGCAGCCAAATAAATTATACTTCTTATTACTTGTTTGAATTCTTTCCATTCGCCAAATGAAGCGATTTCGTACTCCAGCTCCTTTATTTTGGATTTTGCTAAATCGTGCTGTTGCTTCTCTGTTTCCAAAGTCAATGAAACACTAGTGTATTCATCTGCTCTCTCTTTTAGTTCTTTCTGTACGCTTTGCAAGTTTCTAAGTTCATCATTGCGTAAATTAAGTTGCTGGGATTAAATATAACAAAAGTATTTATAAACAATTATTTTATGCTTGTTTTTATCATACCAATTTCAGTTCATCAATATGACGCTTATACTCGCTCGTTTCGTTTGATAGTTGATTATATGCCAAACGGCAATTTTCCTCTAGCTCTTTATTGGCCTTTTGCAGGGTGTAAATCGTGTCCTCGTACATTTGCTTCTGCTGATTTAGACTGTGCTTTGCCTTTGTCAATTCTTGCTTTGTTGAATTTTCTCGTTTTCGAAGGACCGCCAAGTGTTTTTCAAGATCGAGAACTTTGTTCGACGTAAAGTCGCATTGTTGTTGAAGTGAAGACGCTTTGCTATTCAGCAAAATCTCCATATTCGAACGTAATGTCTGCTGTTGCTCTACTTCCTTTTTAAGTTGCATGATCTAGGGAAACAATCAGCAAAGCAGTTAAAAATACATTATCTAGGCTAATTATCTAGGTGACTAATTCCAGTCAGGTAAATGGATCTTTTGCGTATAAAAAATAATAATTCTAACATACTCTAGCTTGTGCCTCGATTAAGTCCGATTGCATGCGCCTCTTCTCCCAGGGACTCGATGGCACAGAGTTATTTAAACTCGTATTACAGGAATTCTGGTCAATTGATGAGTTCAACGCAGAATTCATTTGCGAAGGTGAAGACTCCGATGATAGTTTTCGCTTCTTTGGAACTGTTAAAATAAAAATAATATGCTTGTGATAACCTCTAATTTAATTGAAGTGCAAGTATACATTACCCGTAGACTTAAAAGAATTGTCGGCACGTTCAAAGCTTAAACGCTTAGGAAAAGTTTGTTGTGTCAAACTATCTGTATTGTATTGCTCCATTATTTTCTCGAAATTTGTTTTTATATCCTCCATTGCGGCCGAGAAGGCTGTGCCGAGATCTAACCGGCTACGTAAATGTAAGACCAAGAGATATTTCGTATTTGAAGCTTCTTTACTCGTTTGTATTCGCGCATTCACCTCTCAGTTGTACTAGACAGTAGTTTAAGAAAAAAATAGCCCTTTGTCTGGTCAATAATTACGTGTACATGAAATCCATAAATCCACACCGCAAAACATCCGCAAAATCACCAAACGCCAAACAAAAAAGCAGAGCCTGAATTTATTGACACTTACTTTGACAGAAACTTATAAAAGCGGACGCCTGGCGGTTATTAATAGAATGACAATAATGAGTGCATTCACGTCTAGTTCGGCGCTCCCTACTTCCGGAGCAATTTCTGCCTATATTCTTTACCACCAGATGGCGTGCATAAGTAAAAACGGTACATTAAGGTCCCTCTAGATTAGCAGCCAAATGGCGACACGTGCAGCCAAATGGCTGCTGTCATTCCATCCAAACATGTCGCCATTTGGCTGTGCGTCCAGTTTTGATATTCAATATGGCAGCTCAACGAACCGCTTTGACAACCGCTTGTCAAATTCAAAGTGACAATTTTCCAACTTTTGTTTGTTCTTTTGTGTGAAAATGAATAATTCTTGAATGGCCGTGTAATAATACAAACGCGCAGTCCGATTTTGATAATTGAATTTAAAAAAATGGCATGTTCTGCTATCCGCTTTAATAGGGGGAACTTTTGTGTCTCCGATATTTTCCGCTATATGTCCGCTATATGGCGGACGGTAAGATAAGTGTCGATAACAAGAACAAGAAAATTCTTCTTGCGAAGCTGATAGCGTATTGTTCCAAAAAAATCACCACCAGGTTCGTGGATATTTTCCTTTAAAATTATATAATTTCTATGTACTCTGATCAGAAATAATTTTTAAATAATGCTCTCTCAATTAACGGTTATTTTAATAAATATTGCAACTCTATCAAGCAACTCGCATAGCTAACGGAATTTTTTAAAATGAAAATCGCAATTTCCACTGCGACAATTGTATAGGTTCACTTACTTTAAAGAGTTATCTCGTCCTGGTGAGAAGTGTTTCTGTAAACATTTTTTTCGCGTTATACTCTGTGAGTCGTATAGTGGATAATGTCAAAAGGAAAGCAACTTTCTGCCGAGGAAAAGGCGACAATTTCCATACTAAAGCAAGAAGGATATTCAAACGGACAAATGGCAATATGGATTCAGCGGAGCTCGAACGTTGCAAGTAATTTTATACGAGATAGTGAAAATTATGGCCGACGATACGCAGGAGGCAGAAAAAAAGCGATTTCCGGTGCATTGCGGCGACGTCTCTTAAGATAAGCCTCGAATTCGTCCCTTACTGAGCGTAAGCATGGGGAGAATTTGGGGTTATCAACAATTGTGAGGACCATCCAACGAGTTCTTAGATCTTCTTCTTGTTTGAAACGTTTATGGTTAAAGAAAAAAACAGCCTTAACTCCGCAGCATCGCCTACAGCGCCTGGAATTCGCCTCAAGATTGATGAACTGGACATCGCAATGGAGAGGTAATATTTACGGATGAAAAACGGTTTTGTGTGGACGGTCCAGATGGGTTCTCTTACTATTATCATGATATTAGGAAGGAACCTATGTACCTGTCACGCCATCACTCCCGAATAGGTTCCGTTATGTTATGGGGAGCCATATCATATCATGGAACTATCGTCTTGGTCATCCTACGAGGTCGCCAAACGAGTTCATCTTATAAACCGCTCTTAGAAGAGGATATCCCTAAGATAAATGTCATGGACGAAGGCGACCTTTGGATATTGCAACATGATCTTGCCCCAATTCATACAGCGAGGGTAGTTAAATCGTTTATTTTGGAGGAAAATGTGACTTTGTTAGACCGGGTGCCAAACTCCCCTGACATTAACACATTAGAAAACATTTGGGGGTGGCTTGTTCGGGAGGTTTACAGTAGTGGTAAACAGTAAAACCCTAAAGAAGAGTTAATTCATGGAATTAAGACAGCTCGGTCTAAAACACCGCTATCGGTGCTGCATTCTTTACACAATTCCCTACCTTGAAGGCTTTATGAAATTATAAATAAAAATGGCGGAAATACACACTATTAAATAACAAAAAATTATCTTTTTTTTTTGTATTTCTCCTGCTTGACACTTTTCTGAAATATTTTTCAGCGAAAACATTAAGTATAACGGTAAAATCGTCCCTGAACCTAAGCAATTGTCGCAGTGGAAAAAGACTCTTTGAATGAAATCAATTACTGTAATTTAAGGAGAATGTCCTGTAGGGCCTCAGTCCATCCATTTTATTTGTGATATTTAATAGCTTCGAAAATAACATTTCTTGAACCGGTAAACTTTTTTTTTACCGTTTCCTGGAAGGAAATATGTGTGAACCTAAGCATTTGTCGCGCAGTGTATGTTTACCTAGGTTTACACATATAGTGAAGTCAATTTAAATAAAAATAAATAACAGGCGCGACGATCCAGCATTGGACTAAGGCCGCAGGATGTGTTAGTGACATCCTATTTCCAAGATCTTATCTGCTTTTTGTTGAGGTAATGAGATCAGCATAATGCTCAGCAGTGTTATTTATCCCCATAAATGGGTACTCGTTTAACATCTGAGTGAGATCATAGTCCGTCACAAGCTCGTGAGTTCGAAAAACACCATGATCCACGGTGAGATTCGAAATCATGACCCTGTGCACCGATGGTGCGCGCACTAACCGCTAGACCAGCCAGACTAAAGAAATTAAATACAGATAAAATTAATTCAGCTCGAAACGGTAGAAATGCTGTATAGACTTTGGTAGGAAGGCATTTCCATTGACACCCTACCTACTATATGTACTTCAATTTTATATAAATTTAAGAAATAAAAACATTCAAGGTGTCTTCAGACGAAAAATAATATGAGATTTCCCCACGACGTCGTCATCCTTTCAATATGACGTCACTCAAACAACAATGGGGTCATGATACATATCAGAATGGGGAAAGAGAGAGAGAGTCCTCTTGAATCCTGTTTATAGTCCTGATTCGACGTGATTACAGTGCACTTTTCAGTCTATCTCTATCTGTGAACGCGTACGGAAGTCCGTGTATACTTCTGATTCTCTCTCCCACGTTCTGCTACTAATTTTTGTTATCCCTGAAAGTGTATTGCATCGTCACTTCCTTTCTTATTGTTGTGATTTCTTTTTTCTTTTCCTAGTTGCGAATATTGTTTCGCTCAACGCGAATTATACGGAACAATTAAGGTTTTGATAAGTCCCCGTATGAACAAAAAACGTTAAATGCTGATAGAATCTGTCAAAGATGTCTGCAGATTTATTATGCATGCTTGGCGATAGTATGTAGAAAGTAGTACGCAGGCTGTGTGATAATCAAAATCGTGTCCTGTGTAAGAAAAACCACATGCAGAGCAAATGTGTATTTTTGATAATGGATACATGTACACTTAATTAGTGCGTATCGTAAAATCAATATGTTATTTTTGTGAGTCTGGACGATGATGATAACTCAAGGTAAAGGGTAAAAAATTTAAATTACACTTTATTGGTTTGCATTTTTTCATACCTCATTATAATATGACCGATTGATTGCAGGATTGCAGCATATTGTCACTTATTTTTTTCTTTTTGTAAAGAAAATTGTTGCTTATGTTGGTCTATCTCTCTTAAATGTTTATGTAGCTATATGTAGACTATCCAATAAACATTTCAATTCGTTGCTGTAATGAGATTTATATACCCTTCTTGAATTTTATTTGTTTGGCTTAGATGTTTACTTAAGACGTGGTAGACGTATTCGTTCAATAATGGTTCTGATGTTCCATTTGATCTCCGTTAATTGAATTTGGAATTTACTTCAGGTTTCACCAATCGTATGTCGCAGATTGCGATGCAGAAACTAAATACATACATACATTGTACGTATGTACACGTATTTATAAAGGGTGTCCTAAAAACCGCAAGATTTGAATTGTTTGCTTAAAACTGTTTGTTTTTATTCGTAAATAAGGTATTACGTAAACATGACAGTTGTTGATTGGGCAATCGATTGCCCAATCGATCGGCCGAGAAATCGTCAGGTTTGTGGCGCCCTTTAGATATTTGTAGCGACTTGTATCTGAACGGGTAAATAATAGATTATTTTCATAATATTATGAATAGATTATACTGTATATTCTATATTGTATGAACAAATTGATAATACGGATAGGGTTCGGTCCCAATCAATCCGGAATATCGGGGCTCATTATTGCTCCCAAAGAAAACATTTTTTGATCAACAATTACGACTATGTAATTTAAAAGTATCAAACTCAAACTGGTCAAACGCTTTTATCAAACAATTTACTAAAGATATGAGACACACCTCGGGCAAACCAAATGCTATGTTCTTTGTTTTCAAATTCGTAGCAGCGTAAACAAATTGAGTTTAAAATTCTATCTTAATGTTTGCGTAGGACCTTTCTGTTTCGCTAATATAAAATGAAAGATATATGTATGTACAGGGTGGGCCAATTACAAGTTCGTTTTTAAATCATAGGTTAGTTTGACACTGACAGCTGTTTTTCGCTCGAAATCTTGATAGAAATACAGTATCATACCTCCGCGGAACGAAATGAGTCGCTTTACGCTTGAACAACGTTGGGAAATATTGAAAACTTATTTTCAATGCGAGTGCTGTCTAGCCCAGAGCCAGTTACAGAGCCATGTTATCCAACTTTTCTTTTACTGAAATTGAAGACATGGATTTGGTCGACCTCTGGTTCATGCAGGATTGCGCGCCATGCCACACAGCCGATCGTTTACGCACCAAATTCCCAAATCGTGTTATCAGCCGTATTGGCGATGTCAATTGGCCGCCTCAGAGCTGCGATTTGACCCCTTTGGACTTTTTTTTTGTAAGGAACCGTGAAGGACCGATGTTATGCCAACAATCCAGAAACGATTCAAGCACTTAAGGCCAATATCATCCAATCAATCCGTGAGCTACAGCCCGAAACCATCAACAGGGTTTTGGAAAATTGGTGTGACAGAATGCACTACTGCGACGCCAGCCGGGGCAGCCGCTTGAATGAAGTTGTGTTCCATCATTAATGGGAGCTTACCTTCTTTCTAATAAAGCCATAAGACATGGAAAAAAATTTAATTTTGTTCATTTTATTGCATTTTTAAAAACGAACTTGTAATTGGCCCACCCGTTACATATATTTGTACCGTATGTACCTACATAAGTAAAAGACTCCCATTTAGTTAAGTATTCGCAGATTTGATTAATTCATTACATTAGAAATACACCAATTTTGAAAATTCACGTATTTAATATGACGACTTCCTTCAATTTAATATGTATTCAGATTCGTGGGATGCTTTTGCTTCAAGGCACATTCTGAAGATTCTCCTTTACGTCGAATTCGAAAGAACACTGTGATGATAATGTTTATTCAACCTGAAGTGTAGTATGAATGTTCATAAAACAAGGATTCATAGGAGAATACACAGTTGTAGAAAATTCACTGTAATTCTTCTGGCTGGCATGTGATAGCAAAGCAGTAACCGTAATAAAAATTCGTTTAGTCAAAATGATTGACTTTATGAAAAGAACGTCGAAAATTTTTTTGAAGGACAACAGTGATGAAAAGATTTCATGCAAATTGATGCTTGAAGTGTGTAACATATTTTATTAGTGGATTCATAATGTAATAAGAGAAATGAATAGATTATATCGTGCTGGAAACGATTTAGAAATGCTATATAAATTAAACAAAATAATATATGTATGTAAACCAACCTGAATTGAGAGCAATTCGTTAGCTTGTATTGTATGTACGTTTTATAGTATGTATCCTCATGAAAGCTTTCATATTATCATAAATCATATTTATGATATGCACAAGATAAATATTATGAAAATATCCAATACGATGTATCAAAGATGAGGATCTTTTATTTTGTTCGGCTGTAATTGAATAAATAAAATGTTAACGGAAAGGGTAGGGATATATTATGAAGGTTGCTTATATTATAAAAAAAGCCAGCGTCCATTTGCAAGTACACATATAGTATAGTACAGATAGCTCAAAACCCAAACATCCAAAAGAAAAAGAAATTTTCGTGCCAAATTATTGAATACATTGCCCAATATACGCAGAAAAAAGTTACACCAATTTGCGCCATGGGTTAAGGGGGAGGGGGTGGCAAAGGGGTGAAAATTCCGTTTTTTGCAAATATGTATCTGGAAAACAATGAATCTGACCTTAATACGTCCTGAGAACGAAACAAACTACACAAAATTAAAGATATATGTATAACACTCTAGATATTTTCTCGGAAAACTATACCCTAGACCTAAAAGTATTATAGAGAATTTACATTTTTTGAGTTTTACATTTCGCACTGTAACTCTTGATAGAATAGACCTACCGTCACATTAGCTTGTCCATTATATTACGAAAAAAATTTTTTTCCAAAAATTGAAGTGCTCCCTACATTGACGCCCGCCTCACTTCTCTTAACATTTTTCAAAAAGCATTTTTCAAAAGCAGAAAAAAGTTACACCAATTTGCGCCATGGGTTAAGGGGGAGGGGGTGGCAAAGGGGTGAAAATTCCGTTTTTTGCAAATATGTATCTGGAAAACAATGAATCTGACCTTAATACGTCCTGAGAACGAAACAAACTACACAAAATTAAAGATATATGTATAACACTCTAGATATTTTCTCGGAAAACTATACCCTAGACCTAAAAGTATTATAGAGAATTTACATTTTTTGAGTTTTACATTTCGCACTGTAACTCTTGATAGAATAGACCTACCGTCACATTAGCTTGTCCATTATATTACGAAAAAATTTTTTTTCCAAAAATTGAAGTGCTCTCTACATTGACGCCCGCCTCACTTCTCTTAACATTTTTCAAAAAGCATGCCTGTAGCTTCTTTTCAAATTGAGCCAGGTAGAACAAATTTGGTGGGGTGCCTAGTCTAAGTCCCATTATAATTTTGCGCCGCTGCGATTTTTTCAATGAAAATGTACTCTTACTGTCGTGGAACATATGGGAAATGCTAGGGAATTCCATAAGCTACCATCTGAAAAAAGTTCCATAATTTTTCTCGGCCACATTATGTATTTTTTCCGATTCCCCGGTTATTTCATCGTGAAATGTCAAATGACCGGGGAATCGAAAAATAATACATAAAATGGCTTAGGAAAATTATTGAAGCGGTCTAGGATTGTAGCTTATGGAATTCCCCATACCGTTTGTGACATATTCCACGACAGTAAGTATGCATTTTTATTGATAAAATACCTGGACGAAAAATTTCACTCTCGATCTTAATTCAGTCCTTAAAAGGTTTTCTTAGGCCAGGCTAGCTGAAAACTATGCCCACAGGTATACCGACCGCCAACCCTAATATTAAGTGTCTTTTTTTTGGTTATCCCGTGTAGATTTGGGTAACGAAACTCCATATAAAAAAATGCCAGCTGACCCACCTGTCATTTTTTTATATGAAGTTTCGTTACCCAAACCTACACGGAAATAGCCAAAAAACGTACGTATTGTACATGCGTGATAATACGTCATCAAAACAATGAATATGGTCAACGCCATTTAGATAGATCAAGGCCGTAACTCAGCTGTTCCATGCCGTCATAGTTTGCCTACTAAATTTTGGATTTACACGAACAAATAACAACAACAAGCATATGACGTAATTAAAAGGAACAACAAAACAGTGCAAATTTAGTAGGCGATTTTTCTACATTGTGGCCTTAATATATAGACGGCGGTGATATGGTCCAAATCTATAATTATAACAATATGTCAGAATCCATTTGATACAATCAAAAATTGTTATGTAATATGTGTAGTTCCTTAGGATTTATCAACGAATGTAAATTTAATATCGCTAAATTACACTTACTTATTCTGCATTCAATAACATTTACTTGCTATCCAAATATGTACCTTCATTCGTATCTATCATCCACAAAATCAAAAATGCTACATATGTATATGAGTGCATTCAGCGAACGAAATTCACTGTAAAAAGACTGGACATGCCACAAGAATTACCCGCCACCGAACCCTTTCTCCGCTTAATAGTCCACATGCGAAATGAGAATCCGATTGGAGTACAATTGCTACATTTTTCGATCGCTGAATGCAGACTATCATACAGAAAAATAAGCTTGAACTGAACTTATCTATTTATACTTACGAGTACTTGTACTTCCTAATCACCAATTACAATTACAGATCAATGTGATTCTTGTCAGAAAACAGATGATTGTAACTTTCGTAGAAAGTCTTCCTGCGAAGATAGGTAACACCTTGTTATAGTTAATCGACTAATAATCTTGCTCATTCGTTGAATAATGCAGATCAAAATAAGAAGTATGCGATTGTGACATACGAGTAAAAATCCATTTATGGAATTTAATGCATATTCATAAATAAAGATGTGTTTTGGTTCCTGCTTGTGACTGCCGTAATAAGAAAAAAAATCGACTGTATATGACAGACAATCTGTAACGGCATATGCACATCACATGCCTAATAAAATCAAAACACAGCAATAGAAAGTAACTCTTTAAAAAAACAAAATAACATTTTATCAAATCAAATTAACGGTTTAACCATAACAAAATAGTAAATTTAACTTTATGTAGTGGTTAATTTGTATTGGAGAATCGTAAATATGCCTTGAAAACGGTACGCATATTACTATAAGTAACATATTGCACAAATGCATGCCCATGGCAAAAATCGATAAACTTTAATCTTCAATTTTGATTGAGTGCAAAGCTTGTAGTTAATCGAATTGCATTGTAAAGATATTCGGCTATGGCACACATGAACGAGTTGTTAACTATGCTTTGCTTAACAATAACGTTCGAACGATGCTATATTTTCCTATCGTATGTGTTTATGAAAATCCTTTAGAATTGTTTTCTAGGGATTTTGATGGAAGCATTGTTAGTGACTACCAGATAATTGAAGGCATTCTATGTTTAAAAATTTGATAACATGTAAGTTAAAAAATGCCTTCAATGTTGATTAGTTCGATGGATATTATTTAAATTGAATGCTATTTCAAACCTATGAAAACTACCATGTTTAAAGGTTAAAATAAACTATAGGTGTGTTTTTTTGGTTATCCCGTGTGTAAGAAAACTTTCTGAACGTACTGTATCGAGCTGGTAACTTTCTGAACGTACTGTATCGAGCTGGTCGTCGATGGTCGTCGAGTCAGTCGGCTACTTGCATTCAACAACGTCAAACGCGTTCGGACGTGGTACTTTGTATTATTCATATTTTTGATGTGTAATAAAGTTTTCGTTTGGAAGTTATGTCTTTTAGATCAGAAGTGGGATCGTAAATCCATCGAACCATTTTGTAACGCAGAATCCCGCAGAAAGTTCTGAAAATCTTTCTGATATATCGTGTGTGGCTATGTGTGCGTGTATCGTCTACATCGTGCGGAACGGTAATTTTACGACGTCGAGTCACCAGTCTACAGTATTCGCGCAACGAACGAACATTTTGCGACGCCGCCAGACTGTACTACTGGTGTGAACGTGAACGATCATAACGACGCCACCAGTCCGTTGTATTGGTGCGACGAGTATCTCGGGCGTGTAAAGAAAAACGATACCGGTTTGATTTGACGAGCACGAACACGATGATCAAAATCAACACGTTGAAGGTGGAGAGGTTGAAGGAGTTGTTGCGGGAGCGGGAGCAATTGACTACAGGACACAAAGCGGAATTGGTGCAGCGTTTGTGCGAAGCGATAGGAGCTGACGAGATTATGATCGACGAAACGAATGAGCCTACCGAGAATGGTACAGTGGAAGAACAAATTAATGAACTACGTGATATGATAAAAGAAATCGCGCTAATGTGTAGAAAAAACAATTTAAGTGCATCGCGTCAATCGATTGAGAGTGTGGAGAGTGAACGCGTTGCATCTCCAAATGACAGTGTAAATATGCCAAATGTGCGTTGTTCGGTGAAAGAGGTGGCGGAAACAATTCCAAATTTTGACCCGACAAGTGATCTTTCATTATCAGCGGAAAAATTTGTTGACCGTGTGAACAATTCTCAGCGCGCTTATCATTGGGACGAGAGATGTTTAATGTTGGCTGTGTGTAGCCGTATGAGTGGAGTCGCGAAGTTGTGGCTGGATTCGTTGCCGGATTGTCCATCCGATTGGTGTGATTTTTCGGAAGCGCTGGTTGAAGAGTTCGGGTCGAAACCAGACGAGGCGGACATACATTATAAAATGAATAGTTCGGTGCGCGGAAATGAAGAAAAAGTTATGGATTATTGCTTTCGTATGAACGCGATCGGACGTCGATATAATTTGAGCGAGCCCGCGATCATAAAATACACGCGCAACGGGTTGAGGAATCAGGAGCTACAAACTGCAATAGCTCCACTCCAGATCCAAACAATGAAGCAATTACGGGAGACAATCGAAGAATATTTTAGTAATCGACGAAGCGGAAACGCGCACGTGAATAAACACGACGATAAAATGAAATTTGTGAAGAACTATACGGGTGATGTCAAACAAAACAGTGACAGGAAGAAACCGTTAATTTGTTTCAATTGTTCGGAGGAAGGGCACATATCGAGTAAGTGTTCGAAGCCGCAACGTAGACAGAGATGCAGCGACTGTCAAAAAGTGCATCCGAAAGGCGAGCCGGTTAATTGCGGAAGGAAGACGATGGTACGCCAAACAAAGTGCGAGAAAGTAGATTTCTATCACAAAACAGTGGTTATTGATGGCTTGCCGGTGACAGCTTTTATAGACACAGGTAGTGAGTGCAGTATGGTTCGCGAATCATTTGCGCGAAACTTAGCAAGCATACGGGAACAATGTGCATTAAAAATAAATGGTATTTGCGGCGGTATAAGGCATTCTTGTGAATCGATAAAGACGGACGTGAAAATTGATGAAGTGACGATTAGTGTGAAACTTTATATTGCTGAAGACGAATTATTAACGTCGGACATACTGTTGGGACATGAAATATTTGACAATAAAAACATCTGTGCAACGATCGGGAACGGACAAACGTTGTTTAAATATGTGTCGGGTGATAAACATTCGGTTATACGAAACAAACAAGAACTAAACGATCGTGAAATAAGTGACGTGGATGTCCAAAAGGGCGAACTTAGTTATACGGAGAACGTGAAATTAATAAAAATTTTAAATGAATATCCTGACGTTTTTGCGACTGACCTGCGGGAAATTGGCAAAACGGATGCTATTTCCATGACCATTGATTTGACAACCAATGATCCGATAGTTCAACGTCCTTACCGTATCCCGGAACCAAAGAAATTAATCGTTCAAAACATGATCGACGAAATGCTCACTAACGATATTATCGAGAAGTCCGAATCGGAATATGCAAGTCCAATCGTCCTGGTTCAAAAGAAAAATGGTGATTCCAGGCTATGCGTCGACTATAGAAAAATCAATCAACATACGCGAAAGGAAATACACCCAATGCCGTATATCGAAGAGCAGCTTCAAGAAGCGAAACGTTACAAATACTTCACAGTACTTGATATGAATAGTGGATACTACCAGATCCCAATCGATGGTAATAGTCGAAAATATACAGCATTCGTCACGACTGAAGGCATTTATCAATTTAAACGAATGCCCTTCGGCCTGAAAAACGCTCCGGTAGTATTCCAACGCTTGATGGCCAAGGTGAAAGAGCGAACGCAGAAAAACGACATGATGAATTATATGGACGATATTCTAATTGGAAGCTCAACGGTCGACGAAATGTTTACGAAACTCCAACGTATTTTGCACGTATTACGCGAAATGAACTTAACGTTAAACCTACGAAAATGCGAATTTGTGAAGCAGACAATTGAATTTTTGGGGCACGAGCTGACGCCTGACGGTATTAGTCCGGGATCTGCAAAAACAGCTGCCATTACGGGTTTCGCAACACCAACGAACGTGAAGGAAGTCCGACAGTTTTTGGGTCTTAGTGGATACTTCAGAAAATTCGTTCCAGCCTATGCGATTAAATCTGAGCCCTTACGACGATTGTTGCGGAAGAATCAAGAATTTCAATGGAACGACGAACAAAAGGTTGCTTTTGATGACCTGAAATTAGCATTGACATCTAAGCCTGTGATGACATCTTATCGACTGGAAGCGGAACACCAAATCCACACGGACGCAAGCTCAATTGGTTTAGCTGGCGTTTTAATGCAGAAGGAAAGTGACGGTTGGCGACCTGTAATATACTTCAGTCGATCTACAAGCGAAAACGAAAAACATTTCCATAGTTACGAGTTGGAGACTCTAGCCGTTGTGGAAACTATCGAACGAATGAAGTATTATATACATGGCAAAAGAGTGAAGGTGGTCACCGACTGTAGCGCAATCAAAACCGCGATGGAGAAGAAAGAGTTAATACCGCGAATCGCGCGCTGGTGGTTAAAAATCCAGGATTATGACATCGAGATCGAACATCGCTCCGGAAATCGAATGGATCACGTCGACGCATTAAGTCGAGCTCCCGTTGAAATGCCGAGGAAAGTCGATGAGGCATCATTATTGATAATGAAAACCAATTTAAACGAAATGGATTGGCTATTTGGAATGCAATTACAAGATGCGGAAATAAGAAAAATCGTTGCTGACTTGCCCATGAACCAAAACAATGTGAACGACAATTATATCGTGGAAAATGGCCGCCTGTTTCGAAAAAAGAATGGTGATCGATTATGGGTAGTACCGAAAGCATTGCGATGGAAAGTGTTACATGACGCTCATGACAACGCTGGACATTTGAGTGTCGATAAGACATTGCAACGTCTACAAGGTTACTTATGGTTCCCGAGAATGCGAAATTTTACGAAATCGTACATAAAATCGTGTATTGACTGCGCCTACAATAAAATAGATGGTGGACGTAAAGAAGGCGAATATCATTATGACGAGATCGACCCGGTTCCCTTCAGGACAATTCATCTGGACCACCTAGGGCCCTTTCCGAGAAGTAGTCGGCGGAACGAACATCTTTTAGTATTGGTTGACGCATTCACCAAGCTCACGATCATTCGAGCAGTACAAAGTACGAAAACAAAATTTGTGCTCAACATATTAGATGACGTCAGCGGTTATGTCGGAATGCCACAAAGAATTGTCACAGATCGAGGAACATCATTCACTTCCAAAGAATTTGCGAAGTATTGCCATGACAACGGTATCAAACACGTTAAAAACGCAGTACGAACCCCGAGAGCCAACGGACATGCGGAAAGAGCGAATAGGACGATTTTATCTATGCTGTTGCCAATGACCAAGAATGATAAGCATTGGGATCAAAAAATACGCCACATTCAGTGGGCTCTAAATTCGATGAAAAACAAAACAACACAGCGAACACCCCACGAACTATTATTGGGTTACACGCCTCGGGACATCTTGGGAAATACAATACTAAGAACTCTTCAAGACAACATCGACGAAATTCGTGATGACGATATCGACGAAATGCGACGCAACGCAGCATCTCGAATTACCGAAGAACGTGAACGGGCTAAACAACGATTCGATCGTAAGCATTCGAAGCCGAAGACGTATGAACCGGGAGACCTTGTATTGGCTGAGAACGAACCATCATCTACTGGGTTTTCACGCAAGTTGGAGCCGCGATATAAGGGACCATTCATCATAACACGGGCTTTAGGTTGCGATCGCTATGTTATCGAAGATTTGCCAGGTTCAACACGTAAGCGAACGCATTATACATCAGTTTACTCATCCGATAAATTGAAACCATGGTGTATGTTACCTCCGATGGAAGAAGACGAGTCTGAAGGCGAAGTACAAGTTTCTTGTTACACTTGGTGCGAGGTCGCCCCGGAATGTCAGGAACGGCCGAGTTGTAAGAAAACTTTCTGAACGTACTGTATCGAGCTGGTAACTTTCTGAACGTACTGTATCGAGCTGGTCGTCGATGGTCGTCGAGTCAGTCGGCTACTTGCATTCAACAACGTCAAACGCGTTCGGACGTGGTACTTTGTATTATTCATATTTTTGATGTGTAATAAAGTTTTCGTTTGGAAATTATGTCTTTTACGTGTAGGTTTGGGTAACGAAACTTCATATAAAAAAAATGACAGGTGCGTCAGCTGTCATTTTTTTTATATGAAGTTTCGTTACCCAAACCTACACGGGATAACCAAAAAAACACACCTTATATGTATGTAATATATTAGTACAGCTGCCAGTGCAATTGTTTACACATATTCAAATGTGTATGGACATATTCAAATGTGTATGGACGTAAAGCGTGCCATACAAGCGCGAAAAATCGGGTTTGGTAATTAGCAATTCAGAACAATTACATAACTGTTATAATGACGTTCTAAACGATAAATATTTTCGTTATATTTTAAGCTTACCATATACTATCCGATCGATTGAGCAATCGATTGCACACAATCGATCTGACGCCCGTACAGCACATACACTATGCAACTTATCGTGCAATATGAAATGAAAGTCTCACGGTCCACACGACACAACACAACATAGCGAAAGTTATATATTTTGTGGCGATGGAAGATGGACATCCATTGGGAGAATTCACATTGTAAGACAAAACCGGACGGGTAAACTTGCAAGACAAGAACCATCGTTCTTACAATCTGAATTGCACAATGCTTGTCTGCTGGCCACTACAAAAGTTCTCGCCGTCCGTTTATTAGCACAAACAAACACCCGGCGAGAGCTTTTGTAGTGGCCAGCAGACAAGCATTGTGCAATTCAGATTGTAAGAACGATGGTTCTTGTCTTGCAAGTTTACCCGTCCGGTTTTGTCTTACAATTTGAATTCAGCCATTCCAACTTTCGATGGAGAATAACCGCCACAATCACAACATGAAGAACGACCACTGGTTTAAGTCAAAAAATCAGCAACTGAAAACACGTGATTGTCATGACAACAGATTGTATGAAAAATTGCATGGCAATATGTTCCACACGTCTAATAAAAAAATTGGATTGGATCACATGTTCGTCACATACACCTTTCAATTTATCTGACAATCAAAAAATTCTTCAATCGATTGGAGGGTCTATGGGCACTCTTAGATATACTTTTGAAATTAAAAAATGTGAAGTTTGGTCGATTTGGGGTCACCTTTGCATGGGGTACATTTAGTTTTGATCGGATGTTAGTTTTTGGTGGGAGAGCATAATGGGCACCAAATTTGATCTGCCTGACTTTACACGCTCTGTGGCTCACTTGGTTGAGTAGCACTGTAAGATGCTAGTAATCTAGAAGTCCAGAGATCGAATCTTGGCGTGGTCCAAAATTTCCGTACACGTGCGGATAGGCTTCCAACATTATATACACTCCGAAATGATATGATCGTTGACTCGAAATTGCCTATAAACGGTTGAGTTAACGCACCATGGCCCCACATGGGGCTATACGGTACTAAGAAGAAGGAGACTTTATTTGGAGAGGTGTAATAGCTTGTTACAAGCATGCCTTTCTGTATAAAGCTAAGAGGAGTATGGGGGTGTCCACCATGGACAAAACTTTGATAGCAATATATAGACCAGATATTATGAATCTCGATTTATTCTATCAAGAGATACAGTGCGAAATTTAGATCTCAAAAAAATGAAAATCACTATAACACAACGCAAAGCAAAAATATCAAAATGCGTTTCACGAAGACACTGAATTTTGTATTGAAATTGTTCACTTCACCCATAACACTTATCTGAAGATGTGGAGCCTCCTTTCTTCTGTTCTTAGGACAAAGCAAATAAATCTCTATTCAGGCTAAAGACACTTGAGAACATATCCAAAGTTCTTACACGATGTCCTTTGAAGGCATCCGCCAGAGGAGACATTGTTTCTCACTTTCATTGAGGATTCATTGAGACATAAAGTGTTGATGAAAGGTGTTGACATGTACATAATACTCTATACATACTAGTGTGTAGTGTTTTTACTCTGCCCTAGTTCCTGTAAAGAAAAAAAAAGTGCTGTGAGTTTCTGACGTCCTCGCAGATATACATACAGTCATACATACCATGCCAATTGAAACATTAGAAAATTTCAACCACGAGTATTTCGACTAAAAGTCGATTGTGCGCAGTGACGAAAGCACAAGTCAATAGATATGCATAGTTTTAACTAAATCCATGGCGTAGTCATGCCACCGACTATTGGTTTGAACTTTAAACATCAAGAATGTCTTCGACTCTTAGAGATATCAATTTAATTTACATCAAATATTTGTTTCTAATTAAAAGTTAAAACCTTCTAAAGTAAAACAGTTGTCCTTGCTATTCGTATAAACGAAATTATCTATTTACATTTAATAACTAAATATTCAATTCTTCTAATTACAGAAGTGGAGCGAATTGCAAAATTGGCTGTGGAAGTGATATAATTTACTCGTAAAATATCCGTGCAATCGAAATGCGATTTTAAATTGTTCGTCCATAATTTTAATATTATAATAAGACTGAAAATTGAAAAGTGAATTCTGTATGTGAAACGTGAAATATTGGTCATCACGGTTATTAAAAATTAGTGTTAGTATTTTAGTAAATATGGGTGACAATGAGAGGATTCGTCTTGTAATCCTTGGTGGCGCAGGGGTGGGGAAGAGTTGTGTTCTTAAACGGTTTTTATCAAAAACATACTCGGACAAGTATCGCGCAACGGTGGAAGATCTTTATAATAGAGAATACGACCTAAATGGTGTAAATCTGAAGGTAAGTCGTTTTTCCCAAATAATTATTTCTATACATATTAAAAACGAGAAGATCAAAGCTCTTCTTCTTCCTTGCCGCGTTCTTTATCGCTCCATGGTTTCGCGTTGCTCGACCTGCGGTGTAGACACATCGCCCGTTTTGACGGTAATATAGCATATTTCTACAGGCAGCTTTATCTTGGATCGTGTCATCGCCGAGACCAATCAGGTTAAAGGTCGATCCACAATTTTCAGTCATCAATCACAGTCATTTTCCATACAAGTTGACAGATTGTCAGTCAATCAATTAAAGGTTTGTGTTCGTAGAGACGACTCATGGGATCATCGCTCAGCGATCGTAGTTTTGCATCCAATTTCGAGCCGTATTTAAATATTTTTTGAATGGTTCTACTTTCCTTGTATCGACTATGGTCTAAAGGAACATGTCTGTATAGAAAATATACCCATATCATGCTCAAAACCAGTGGTTTCACTTCGATCGCTGAGCGATGATCCCATGAGTCGGCTCTACGAACACAAACCTTAACTGACAATCTGTCAACTTGTATGGAAAATTACTGTGTCATGACTGAAAAGTATGAATCAACCGTTTTAAAGATATTTCTTAAAACTCTTCCCTGGAAATCTCATCAATTATAAGTTTGACAGAACGTACATAGCTTCCTTTTGTGAGGCATACACTTGACATTTAATTTGGCGCCATAGACGATACAAATTTGTTACAAACTACCTTCCAGATCATGTCATGTTATTTTATGGTTATAACACCGCCGTCTATATATTAAGGCCGCAATGTAGAAAAATCGCCTACTAAATTTGCACTGTTTTGTTGTTCCTTTTAATTACGTCATATGCTTGTTGTTGTTGTTTATTCGGGTAAATCCAAAATTTAGTAGGCAAACTACGATGGCATGGAACAGCTGAGTTACGGCCTTGATGTATCTAGATGGCGTTGGTTATAGTCGTGTAGCCTCTTCAGAACCGCGTAAGTATAGATCTGAAAGTAGGAAATTTTTTAAGCGTTGTTAAAATCCGTATTTTAATTTTTTTTTTTTGGTGAATGTTACCATTACGAAGATATTCCCCAAAAATGTCAAAAGCTAGACGTCACAAGGTACGTGCTCGTAGAGACAATTCATGTCATGATCGCTTAGCGATCGTAGTTTTGCATCCAATTTCGAGCCGTATTTAAATATTTTTTGAATGGCTCTACATCTACTTTCCTAGTATCGACTATGGACTAAACTAAAGGAACATGTCTGTATAGAAAATATACCCATATAGTGCTCAAAACCGGTGGTTTAACTTCGATCGCTGAGCGATGATCTCATGAATCGTCTCTAGGAACACAAACCTTTAGAAGGGCATGTATGGTAACTTTTCAGTAAAGTTTGAATACACGTAACGTTTATAAGAGCGCACATATTGACGAGCAATTTGGTCATAAGCTTGAAATCCGTACGGCTAATTTGCCAAACAACAATTGTTTGTTAATTTTAACGCTAAACAGTGACGCCGATAGCTTTTTAGAGGGGAAGGGGATCAGTGGTGCATATTTTTTTTACGCACCATTGGGAAATGCATTAAATTAATTGGTGAGCAGCCTTTCCGAGTAAGGTATTTTTTTCACATTCGTAGCTCAGTAAAAAAGAAACTGCCTGGTCCTAAAAATATGGCTCAAGGTGCGGCGTGTGTAGTTTGAACTTTAAAGCATTGTAGTGTGGGCAATCCACTTAAAATCACGATAGGCAAAATAGTGGTATGGAAAAAAAGTGTTGTCGTTAGAGAGTAGTAAGAGACAGTTGCGTGCGATTTGGAGTGATTTTATGTCTGTTTGCCTTACTGAAATACTATGTGAGAAATGGTTGCGATAGAGAATAGCGCCCTCATGTTAAATTCAAAAGCAATGAGTAAAGCCTCACTGCAAGCCAAAATAACATCGCAGCACTGTAAATCAGACGGATAAATTTAGATGAATCTCCTGATAGAGATTAGAACTTGTTTATTGATTTATTCTGATCGAATTGACCGACAATACGCTCCTTTTAATTGAGATCAATAGATGGACAGGATTGTTATGACCGTAGTGATGAATTGGTTATAACCCGGCTACGAGATAGTTTCAGTAATGTAATGTACATGATTTTGATGTCTATTCGATTAGAGGCGTTGCCGTCAATGATGACTCGTATGTGGAATCTAACGTTAGCTCCATATACGATACGGTTGTGTCATGAAAGGATTTGTGTTAACGTTAGAACTATGATAAATGTACGGATTCAATGCTAATAAATGTTTATTTTTGCACACCTTTAGGTAGATATTTTGGATACGTCTGGAGATATGCAATTTCCAGCGATGCGACGTCTATCAATTGCAACCGCTCACGCATTTTTACTTGTGTATGCAACAACATCGGCACCAAGTTTTGGTTGCGTAAAACAGTGCTTTGAAGAAATTCGAGAGCAGAGACCAGATTTTCAGGTACATTTTAACATTTTTTTATCAATTTAAAAATACATAAACTCTTTATTAGTTAAAAAAGTCAAAAATTAGAGAAAACGTACACTCAGAGAAAAATCGTTGTATAATCAAAAAAATATAGGAATCAATAATGTACGTTTATTTTCAATTCAAAATTTTTAAAATTAAAATTAATTTGATTTTTTATGAATCATTATTGATATTCTGGATTTTGAATTTAACGTAACCCATATTTATTTTAAAATAATCAAAATCGTCGTTTTGACGATTTTTGTTTTATGTTTAATTTTTCTTTTGAAGTTTTTTCTGAGTGTAAAAATATGAAAAACGAAAAGAAAACAGCAGTTGTATAAACTAAATTATTTCTACAATAATGTCTGCTTACTAACGTAAAATATTCCATGTAAGGAAATTCCAATTGTCATCGCTGGAAACAAATCAGATTTGGCCCAAACACATCGAGAAGTTCGACTAGATGAAGTATCTGACTGGGTATATTGCGAACTTCCAAAGATAAGGTAAGTGCTTCAAGTAGAAAGACATGTGTCGTGTTTAATGAAAAACAGAATTGCACACGGGAACCGTACGTTTTTCCACAAAACGTAAAAATAAAATATGCTTAAAAAATGGCACAATGAAACAGTTTAGAAAACTCACCAGTTGGATTTCATTAACTAGTTTTTGGAGAGCCTTGGACTCTGCTCTCAACTCAGCTAATCCAATTCGTTTCGGCACTGGCATAAAGGAAGGGTAGTGGAGCTGTTCCATTTTTTTGTTGAAGCAACAATTTTAATCCAATTAAATCCAGCCTGAGCAACCCTTCGCGAAGATATCGGGTGAACTGATTTGTTACGAAGATTAAAAGGAGAAATTTGCAACACTCAAAATATCAAAAGACCTCTAGAGGCCTGTAAAGTTAAATTTGACTCATTCTGAACCTTACTGGTCTCCAGAGGTCTTTTGGGTAAAAAATGCCATGGTTTCAGGTCTTTGAAAAAATATATGTATATAACTGTCAAAAACGCTAGTGATTTTTTTTTTAATATTTTTTCCGTAACGGAAACTAAATGCGCTATCACCGGTTACCGGGTTATGGTTGGGGTTGGGAACAACCTGTATACAAAGTGTCTCATGTAAACGTCAAAAGCGTGTGTGTCCTATCATCATGTCGCCTGTTACAAAAAATGACCAATTTAAATTTATTCATTAAAAAGTGTCAACGAAACAAAACCATAATTTTATAATAACGCTTTATTTATTTGTCCTAACTAGTTTGGAAATATTTTCGCTTCAACGAATCTCTTAAAGTAATTGAAAATTTTCCATCATATGATCCGGAAAACTTCCAAAAGAATGGCTATATTATGTTTCCCTGAAACAAATTTGTGCCTTGTGGACTAACGACTGAAGTTAGTATGGAAAGGTACGAACAAGCGCAATAACGACTATACGAACTTTCGGAGAACACGTATTTCATCATGACTGACTATAAAAGAGGCATCCTACCATGTGACCTGTTTCCTGTAAATTGAGAGACTAGTTCAGATTCTGGTGTTGTTAATTAAGTAGTGCTAGGTGCTCTTTTATATTATTATGTTTATGAATCAGGATTGTATACTGGGCAGGAACTCAGAGAATCTCAAGTTAAGGTACACAATTTAAAGGTGATTTCCTTCTATCGCCATTCATTTGGCTTCTACATGAAACGTATCGCATAAAATAGGATTGAATATCGTCATTTATCTAATGTTCATATATGTATACATTATGTATTTACAATAGAAGTACATACTGAAAAGTATACTAAAATTTAACGATATAGCATATTGAATGAATTTTTTTATACGTAATAACCTTTTAATAAATTTACTGGTATGTATCTTTCTAAAGGCTAGAATTTTATCAAATATACACATACATTTCCTTTTTCTTGGAAATAAGGTTACAGCCATGATGATCCCACTTGGGTGTTCCTTAATATAAAGCGATAGCAAATCAATGTAAAACGAAAAGCTCATTTTCAGTAATAGATATACAAAATAAATTCACATAGGTATGTCTTTCGAAAGGCAAAGGGTGTCACACATGATTATCGACGTATTGGACTTTATGTAGATTTCAGGACCAATATATCCTGGGGTATCCATGGACTATAGAACATTTAGAGTCATAATACAATTTCAATGAAATGGGCATTTTTAGGACTGGGTTGTCGTTGGTTGTTTGGTTTTATTTAAAGATTAGATTGAATGGTCGACCGAATGATATTAATTTAAATAAGAAAGGATATTCAAAATAATATACATACATATAAAAATTGAGAGTACATAGTGACTTTTAAATTATTAAGTTATACCTTTAGTAATAAATAGTTGTCACATTTTGCTATTGTTATACCCTTCGCTCATAGAGTGAAACGGTATATTAACTTTGTCATGAAGTTTGTAACGCATTGAAGGAAGCATCTCCGACCGTATAAAAAGTATACATATATAATCACTGATCAGCATGACTTGGGGAGTCGATTGGGCGATGTCAGTCTGTCCGTTTGTTGCGACGCGTAACACTCGACCAATTTAAAAGCTATGGAGCTGAAATTTTGCACAAATGCTTCTTTTTGCTGCAGGCAGTTTGTATGTTTGATTCGGTAAAATCTGACGATGGGGTCATGGGGCTGCCATACAAACCCAACCCCCCAAATTAGGTTCTTCTAATAAAACCTTTTTTATTTGTGTACCAATTTCAACCAAATTTCACACAAATGTGTTTGTATTGATAACACAAAATATATGTAAGAAAAGATCAATTCGGATCATGGGGTCATGGGGCTGCCATACAAACCTAACCCCCAAATTATGTTCTTCTAAGAAAAACTTTTTTATTTGTGTACCAATTTCAACCAAATTTTACACAAATGTATTTCTAGTGATGACACGGAACATATGTAAGATTGAATCAAATCGGACCATGGGGTCATGGGGCTGCCATACAAACCCTGCCCCCATTTAGGTTCTTCTAAGAAATATTTTTTTACACCAATTTCGCAAAACCTTGAATTGATGTGTCTTTATCAAAGCAACCAAAAAGGTCAAAACATATGGAATTGTACTATGGGGCCACGCTCGCGAATCCCCTAATAAAATTTTCTGAGTTAATATTTTTATTTGCCCACTTATTCCAACCAAACCCTACACAAATATATTGTTTTGTCGACGGAACGGAACTTTTGTGAAGACGGAAGGAAATGAAATACAAGTCGTAGGTACGCCCCAAAAAAAAATTTAGCCCGAAGAGAGCGAAGGGTATCCAAATTTCGGCCGCGACCGAAATTAGCCACGGTCTCGTTAAGTTTTTAATACTATGCATTTTCAATATAAACTGGATAACTTTTATTGTACATAATTTAACTACATATATTTTCCCCTTGACCCATATAATACGGTATATAATGCAGCGGATTTTTTTTTTTGTGTCTTTAACATAATAGAGCTAAGGTAATGGAATGTTCCGCCAAGGATGATTATAACGTAACCGAGTTATTTAAGACATTGTTATCATTATCAAAAATTGCGCCTGTCGAAGGTAGTGGAAATACATCGAGCTTAAAACGTAGATCTTCTGCATATGTTAGTGCTACAAGCAAAGGTAATTTTAATTGTGTTATAAATATTGAGTATAAAATACATTTCAAATAAATGATATCTTATGTAATGCAAATAAAATGTACAGACTCAATAAGCAGGTGTTAAATCAGGTGTCGTTTTTGTAGAAAAAAATCAAAAAGAATTTTCGTACACAACATACGCACATTGTACTTATGTTAAAATACAAATATCTTTTATTTTTATTTAGGAAAATCTCGCGCCGGAAGTCATACGGTATCCAATGAGAAAAACACAAATACGGTGCATGGTTCACCCTCAATTATAGCGGATCCTGCAGTTAGTGGAGGAGAATCTAGATTAAAACCACGATCTAGGTAAGTATAATAATAATGCATCAATATAATTAAAATAAATTTAAAAATAACTGAAACCCATCTAAATATAACCAGGTCACTAATACGACGATCGTCTCGGAAAGCGAAGCAGCAAATCCAAAATGCAGCATCTGATGATTGCAATATACAATAGAAAATAATATCGGAAAAGTATATTTCAGGATATTATGTGACTAATAAATCAGGATTGAGGGTACCAACAATATAATATTAATCAAACGAATTATATATACAAATAATTTTATATATTAAATGTAATGATATTGTTACGTTACAATTTAAAATGTCCTCAGAAACGTTAAACAATGCTCACTAGTTATTATTGTTTTTTTTTTTTGCATTTATTGTAGATGGGATTCATTTCAGCAAACCCATGTACAATTATGCATGTATAGATACTGATTTAGAAGTTAAATTAGCGCTAGCGGAAATATTGCCAAGTATTGTGGAATTTTCCAAGTTGTAGGATAGCGCTATAGTGGAGATAGCTGATTGATATTTATCAAATGAATTTCTACATAACGCTGTATAGGTTTCATCTATATAATATATTGAGCGTTTACGTTAAGGTTACGATTTAAAAAACAAACAAGGTATACGCGCGTTTATTGTTTTCTGTAGAAATACCCGTAAAATTAAAGCACAAAAATGATTTAATTGATCAAAAATACATTTATGTAAAAACAAATAAAACGAATCGATGCCAAGTGAATTGTGATGCTATTGATTAATATTACATGTTTGTGATTATGATACTCATCAAATTGTGAAACATACTTCTTTTATTTATTATAAATCTTCAAAATTTTTACTTACATCCATCAAGCTCTAGCTTCGCAGCTAACATTGACTTGAGGATGAGATATACAAACTTCTACTGAAATGATTCCAACCGTATAAATGTGAATATGTATTTTTTAAGAAAATCTAGAAAGATCTCACGAAAAATTTGTGAATTGTTATTTATTATGAATATAACATTATATACAAAGTACAGCGGAAAAGATTTCAACTCTTTATGTGAATATTTTTAAAAATAAATCAAAACACAAATAAATTGTTATGCATTAATATGAATGTGCAAACTAATATTCAGTAATTCAATCACATGTTATCTTTGCTATACACATTATTTTTGTTTGTTTATTAATAAGATTCAGATAATAATTGTAACGATGTAAACAATAAACGTTTTTCAAAATCATTTCTGGTGATGCGTTCTGAAAACATTCGTCCGACATAAGATAGAAATAGCTGTGCTACTGCATATACAGGGTGTCCGGAAACTGCCACATAGACGCACTAAGTTCTGATTCCTCATGTAATTTCCAGCAAAAAAGTTGTACCGAACATTTACCCAATTCTTAACCCTTTAGCTGCCACAGACATTTGAAAATTTTTCAAAAAAATTATTTTCTTGTTAGACCTAAACATCAATATCTTCAAAGTTAGACTAGCTAGAATAGCAAAATAAGATAGTTATTACAGCCAACAAAATTACCTAAAAAATAAAATTAACCATACTAAATTGGATGAGAAGTTTGGTTTTTACAGAGCTTCAAAGTCAAATTTTTGTGTTTTGACCTAAAAACAATCGATTTTTTCATCTCAATTTGCTCCAACTTCTGCCAAGGTGAGGGGCTTGTACGATTAAAAATTTTTTTATTTTTAAAAATTGGCGCATAGTCTCATGATCAGCTTGAATTCATTTCAATTCAATTTTAACTGCCCCTAATGTTCTGCAATTTGGTAAAATTTATTTAAATTATGTTAAAATCGAGCTAGCTATTCTAGCTTTGGAGATATTGAGGCTTAGGTCTAACAAGAAAATTATTTTTTTTTTAATTTTCAAATGCCTGTGGCAGCTAAAGGGCTAAGAATTGGGAGTATGTTCATACAAGTTTTTTGCTGGAAGTCACATAAGGAATCAGAATCTGGTGCGTTTATGCGGTAGTTTCCGGACACCCTGTATAGGAACCCGCACAAGATCGGCAAATTATTAACACATATAGCAGTGAAGATGCTAGACGATATACATATCCGTATTAATGAAAACCGAATCAAATTAAATATAAATGCCAACATTGGGCGTCTTAAAACGCTCGGTTTTCAGTTGTCTCAACGAAAAATTGGGCAAGATTTTAGTATCTGTGGCGCCAAGTTTTGATGATGGCATTTCATTAATATTAGCCTGAAACAATCGATTCTGCAATCCTATTTTGTAAAAACATAACGGTTCTTCAGATATTTAATGCCAAAGTTTGTCATTTCTATGGGGTGGTGCAGTAAAATTTTACAATTTTAATTTGCAAACAAATTTTGACATTCCACATATTATCAACATCTTGCCCAATCGGTAAAAGTTACTACTTTATATTAACTGGAGAACCGTTACGATTTTGCGAAAAAGAATTGTAGATTTAATTGTTTCAGACCAACATTAATGAAATGCCATCATCCAAATTTTGCACCACAGCAATAGTAATATAGCAATAGCGAAAATGACGTCACCCATTTAAAAGGTATTGTGCTGCATTCGTCGGCAGCATTTAACGCGCTCAATTTGTTTCACGCGTTATAAAACAATTTTTACTGAACTGTATGTCTACTGTAAATAAATGTAAATTCCGTTTGCATAGCTATAGGCACTCAACACAATGTTCTGGCAGTGATGTGGGAAGCCTTAAATGCCATAAATGTAGGTGTACGAGTATAACATTATTATACGACTCACAAAAGAAGTTGTGTTACATAAGCAATAGAAGTCAATTTAACTTACTGCAGTACATATTGACATAATTCTGGAAAAAGATTAGACGCGTTGAATGCTGCCGAAGAAAGCAGCACGATGTATTTTAAATAGCTGACATCTTTTTTGCTGTTGCTGTTAAAAAGCAGCAGTAAACTTGCCGAATAAAGCAGCACAGTGCATTTTAAATAGCTGACATCTTTTTTTGCTGTTGCTGTTGAACATTGTGCCGCTTTCTTCGGCAGCATTCAACGCGTCTAATCTGTGTCAAGCATAATATTTGTCGTATGGTCTAAATATATATTCCTAACGTGGGTCCCCTAAACTAAATGTGATGGAAAAGTCGCTCATACATATCTTAATCACTTTAATGTACGAATGTGCCTATATGTCTGTAGAAACCTGAATATACGTCATCCGGAACGATGCGACGTAATTCAGCATACTATAGGCAGATCGAACATAATTTATTTCCACGAACAGGTGTGTTAGTAAACATTCACAACAATCTTTTCATTCAAGTGAGTGTCCGCGTATTTGAGATAGTCGAAGTCGACATGTTAACTGCAACCAGCAGACGACTCTCTAGTATGATCCATACCGCCCATTCACTTATAGCTGGCTGAACAAGAAACGAAGCGGTATTGAGTCAAGTGCAGGCGCTGGATACAAGCATATCTATCTCTTGAGAAGATTTGAAATGACGGAGAGAATACAATTTAGTCGCGAGCTTTAAATCAGTCCGATCTGACGTATTGCAATTTAATATCTGAAGCCTGTGAAAGAAATTCCTTGAAAACTGGTTTTGAAAAGCAAGATCAACATTTAGATCTTCCTTCCTATAATAATTCGATACTCTGAGTCACCGGGAATTCGGTACGTAAATATCTGCACCATTTCCGGAATTTTTCCTGCGTAGAACCCTGTTCGTTCATCTAAAATTTCTAAATTGTAAACGCGTGTGAATGTGTGTGTGTGCTGGTAATATTCATTCAACCATCGTGGAATTTATCGAATGAAATTTGTAGAAATCGGATTCGCAAAGAATTTATGTGAAACGACATATTTTAGTGCGCTAGTTATTTTTTTGTGGTCAATTTACAATAATATTAATAGTAATTGTGTTGTAGTGTGGAAATTAGTTCGGTTGATTCGGTTTCATTGGAATTTTGACGTAAGAAAACAACAAAAATTCGCAGCATTCATATTTGTGTTGCTGCGGCCCGATACTGTCTGACGGATTCAATGTCGGCAATAATGGATTAATTGCACATTGCAGAGTGAATGTAGGTATAGCATGAGCGATACATTTGTTTTTGTTTTTCTTCTAAATACATAGTCGCCATGCGTTGAATATCCTACAATAAATTAACAAATTTCTGAAGCACCCTCTTGTGAATATTATAATTAATTATATCACTTAATTGTACAGAATCACTTTGAAACGACGAAAAGAAAAGCAAGGGAGTTACTGCTCCAAATCTTTCGTTTTTATTTTGAATTTCAGGTGAAAACGAATTCAGTCCTATGGCATCAAAAAAAGTGGACGGTCATTAAAAAAAACTCGTAGGGAATGCAATCTTAAAAATGGATAGATGGATCAGATATGTCTATCAATTCTCAAGTAATATTTAATAAAAGCAATCTAAAGAATTGCAAAGCCATTGACAATAAATGTATTTACGTAATCATTCACATTTAGCGAATGTTCATCATTTAAAATGGAGATCACACGCATTTGAGTAAAGAAGCATATGCATTACTTCAGTTAAAAGATAAAAGTTATTAGCCAACTAAATTACAACTAAACCTTACCTTACATCTACGTTAAGGCGCAACGATTCCCATCATGATGTTGGCGCAATACAGATTTGTAGATGATTCTTATGGGAAAGAAAGACAATGGATCAACAGTCTTCTATTTTGAATATCTTGCAAAACGTGAGAAACATGCGAAATTATTATGCATTTACTCAGTCGAAAAAAAAATCTGTCAATTTTTTTGTTTTTGTTTTTTTTTTAACGAAACCAGAGCTCTAATCGTGCATATTTCACAATGAGTGTATACCCTACACCCTTGTATACAGACCTACTTACTCGTCAATACCCTCAACATCCAATATTTTATAAAGATACGTCCAAATTTCAAATTTTTCCGAACATCCTTTCGACAGACTTATTGTCCACCTATAAGAATTGACCAAAATGGTCGCCAGTGATATTCGGTGCAAAGTTATGGCCGAATTAAGGTATTACGTAGTGGCCATTTGCATAAGAGGACCATCGGTCCAATTTGGCCCATTTTCAATACCGTTCATAAGATATATAATGCCATACTTCCAGCGACTCCTTTGAGGTGTTACATTATAGCGGCGTAACAAAAGCAATATACCCTATAATGCCCTACCATCTTATGAGGATACGTATAATCATATCGAGTAGACATTGAACTATCATTTGAATCGCAATTAAATTTTGTTAAATGTATATGAAATTATAATCAACACACAAGTTATACTGACTATCTTGTCCAGAGTTTATTGACACCCCTTGCAGGTCTACCGGTTTAATGGACGATGACTATACGACTACTACTCAGATTCACCAACTTCGACCATAGGTACATACACAAGTGAATTGCGAATAATTACCTGTAGTTATACAATGCACATACCATTTTTTCATCGCTAATTCTTTAAAAGAGATTCAGTGAAAGTCGGCAATTAATATTATGACTTGGAGCTCTTTCAACTTCTGGCCGGTGGACATGATAAATGAACACCATGTTTACTCCAATCCCGCAGTAGAGAGTAAACAGTGGACCTAACTTGGAAACATATCGCTACTATTGAAACAATTAAAGAAATGTAACTTAAGCAAAAGCAATATGTACATTAGTGAACATACTTATACGAGTACATACATTTTGAACAACTTCGGTTCATGTTACATAACATGGTCTCTTTTTTTTTTTAAATTGCCATTACATGATAATGTACGATATCATGATTTATAGGATTTTTCACAATTGTAAATTCTGATAACAGAGGACTTCGTCAAAAACTTATTTCTTGATCGCTATGCTGGTGACCTTGTAATAAAACACAATTAAGTTGGAAATAAATTTCACATATGTTGTGAATAATACACTTTATTTTAATGCATATTTTTTATTCATTCATACTATTGTTCGTTGATAAGATATTCCATTGTTTCGCTCGAATCAGGAAACCACATGTGCAATATAAAACCTACTTGCTATACAACACATTTTCATTGTTAGGCTTACTAAAAATAGTGTCCATACGAAAAATGTCACAGAAACCGGTATATGTACACTTAAAGTTAGGTTAAAAATTATTGGGTAAAACTGTGGATAAAGTTTTTTTTAACACCTATTCTTCCGCATCTGACTACCATCATTTATGACCCGGAACTAATTGATTGTTCTGCTGTCCATTATAACAACATTCATATGAGTTTTGGTACTTAAAATTTAAACAGAGTACATTTTAAAAATGTTGTGTCGATTGATATTATGTAATTGAAATACATAGTAATATTCACTGAGCTAAAACGGTGACCCACAAAAACAACAACGTTATAAAAGTTGGTCTATGAACAAAACAATTTTTAATCGTGAGTATAGAAAAGATGAAACGTAATTTGTGGGTCTCCTTTCAAGGATATAGAACACTTTGAATCACATCATGCTCACTTTGATAAAGCCGAAACTCAGTTTACTACTTCAAAACCATTTTTATTAGAAGTTTGAAATTTCAAATTTATGCTTTATTAACTGGGCGATGCTTTGCTGCAACGCTGAGAGTGCAAACGCGAAAAAGAATATAACTGTATAACCAAGACGCGCGTGTAGCTAAAATGTGTTTGCCATAATCAAGCGACAAATCTCTACAATAAAGCTTGTGAAACCATCCCTGCTGTCGCATACTCTTCTTTACTATAGATTAGCAAAAACAAATCTTACCTCAAAGTAAGAGTTGTAATGAAAAAGTGTTAATCCCACGTATATTTCTAAAAATGTTTTATATGTCGACATAACATGCAACACACATTGAGTTAAAAGAAAAACATATAAAATATGACGAGGGGAGTCGATTGGGCGATGTCCGTCTGTTGCGACGTGTTTTACTCGGCAAATTTAAAAGCCATGGAGCTGAAACTTTGCACACTTGCTTCTTTTTATTGCAGGCAGTTTGTACGTTTGAATTGCTGGAATCGGACAATGAAGTGAAGGGCTGTCCTACAAAACCAAACCCCCCAAATTTCAAAAAAACTTCACACAAATGTGTTTCTATTGATGACACACAACATTATGTAAAAATAGATGCAATCCGACAATGGGGTCATGGGGCTGGCATACAAACCCAACCCCTTCTTAGATTTTGTTTTATTTGTGCACCAATACCAACCAGATTTTATATACAGGGTGGCCCATTAAAAGTGTACTAGTGTAAATCATGCATAACTTTTTTAATTTTTAATATTTTTTTTTCTGAAATTTGTTAAGAATAAACTAGACACATGGGAGATATGTTTACACTACTTTCCAGGTAAATACGCGTTGAGGAAGGGTCGATTTAGGTAGGTTTAATGAAAGAGTTTATTTTTGAACAATTTCATCCATTTCATTCATCAATACAAATTTACACGCGGAATAATAATTCGATTGTCGAGGCACTGCGCGAGTATCGACGAACGCTCCATGTAAGAGTTGCTCCCTCGAGATCAACGATTCGCAGAATTGTTCGCCGTTTTCGAGGACAAGCCCGGAGACGACGTGCGAGGACGGACGAAATCATTGAGCGGGTGGAAGCCAGCTTCGGATCAGATGCAACAACATCAACCCGAAGAAGGACAACGATATCGTGAGATGCTCAACAATGTTATTCGTCATTTTGTCCAAACCCGACCAGATATGTGGTTTCAGCAAGATGGACCACCTTGCTATACCGCTGCAGCCACAATGGAGATTTTAACGGACGTTTTCGGCGAAAGAGTCATTTCCAGAGGATCTGCAATTAACTGGCCGGCTAGATCTCCAGACTTAACTCCACTAGATTTTTTTTTGTGGGGATACCTTAAGGAGAGAGTCTACAATGATAAACCAAGGACAATTCAGGAATTGAAGCAAAATATTATAGCGGAGATCCGAGGTTGGCAGTCAGAAATATTGCGAAAGGTAATGGAACATACCGTAGAATGATCCCGTCTTTGCGAAGCCGCCCGGGGCGGTCATCTAAAAGATATAATTTTTCGAACATAGTGTAAACATATTTCCCAAGTGTTTATTTTTTTATGTGAAAATTTCAAAAAATCCGGTTAAGAAATAAAAAAGTTATTCATGGTTTACACTAGTTCACTTTTAATGGGCCACCCTGTAAATGTGTTTTTTATGTAAAAATGAATGGAATCGGGTCATGGGCTCACAAATATATTTTATTGAGGTAACGAAATTTAGGTGAAAGCGATGGGAATGGGGGGGGGATGTGCGGCCTAAGTTCGGCCACACACGGAATCAACATGTGTGTGGCCGCTCTAAGACGACCCACACACTATAAACCGTTAATACACAATCATCGACCAGCTACTAAATATGCGTATACGAACCTATGGCGGGCGTATATCCTAGCCATATCAATAGACATATGACTATACTCATAATCAACTAAAGATAAAAAATCGCACTTGTCTTGGAATATGCAGTGGCATGTTGAACTATGTCGAGATGCATTGGTACTATCTGACGAATTCATCATACATAGCTGGAATATCTTCGACTCAAGCTAGGGAATCCTAAAACAAAAGACCATAAAATTGGTTCTTTTTATGCGGTGATTTCATTCAGAAGAAAATCATATTTCTACAATTCCCACATAAATCTACAGTTTAACTGAAATTATTCGCTACAAGTGAGCGTCTTGTTCGGGTACTTTCACACACTACACATACTTATGTATGTGTTATTTGAGGTCATACGACATGACTGTGTTTCATCTGGCCGCCGATTGGTCGAAATTAAAGGCAATGTGATGTATGTACATATATGTATCTGTGTGAAAGTGGCTTCCTTTCGTGTGTCAACTACAAAAAATTAAAACAAAAGATTGAAGCCAGTAACTCAGAAGATTTTAAAATTTGTTATTTTCATAGGAATATTTAAAATAATTTAATTTGCTTCTTTCAATATTCAAAGTTAAAATACTCCCAGCCAGGGGATAGCATTATTTTAATTCCGAATCAGTTGTTAATTTAACTCAATACACGAATGCATACAAATAACATGAATTCAAAACTAAGTTCATTGACTTCCATAAAATTAAAGATACATACGGGTCAAAATACATAATTTGCTGAAAAAGAAAATTATATGCGTCTAGTAAAAAAAAACGATTGGAGCAAGATATGCAGCTCGTTTCCAACCATCAATTTATTTCACTTTCATTGAATTTTAATCTCATTCAAACAGTGAATTGAATTGTTAAAAAAAAAATAATTTATACGTTCAATGGATTTGTAATAAGTGAAAATTATTTAACCAATTACCTTGACTAAATTAGTTCCTACATTTTAGTAATATTTATGGTATGCCAAACTTTCAGAAAAGGTGATGCCTATACGATTTTACTTTGCCATAACAATAAAGATAAAAAGCTAATTTCGACCTAAGCCAAAAGTTTGATACCCAATGGATAGCCGTACGTCGCGCCATAGTGTTCCGATTCCATCCTTTTCGAAATAATTTGAGACTACTAAAAATAAATTTGCTTGAGCTTTAGAGGTTTCTTTAAATTAAAATAGGTACCTACTTTGGGGGATTCTTCTTTTCATGTGTACATACCATATCCTCTTGATCGGGTTCCACTTGTTTCAACTCGATGGGCTCGTTTTGAAATATTATATTTGATCCATTTCAACCAGTTACTGAATATCGTCATCTTTTTGTGCAAAGTGAACACAGGCTAATGTTTAATGTTGTAAAGTTTCAATGAAGAAAATTATAAAAAAAAGCATTAAGACATATTGTCGGAACCTCACTACTCCATCAACTCCTGATTGCCCTGCCAAGTCAAACACAGCTTTAATTTGCGTGACGAAACTGTGCACCTAATTTAAAGCCGAAACCGCTCTATCATAATCACCAACAACGCGATGAGAAGAATATGAAATATGTATGCTTGCCTACAACGTAACTCAATTATATAAAAAAAAAACCCCTTCCATCAAATCATATAATAGCGTATTCGTTCAATTATTATTATAGAAAAAAGTGAAATTTTGATGTTGCTGGTTCCACCGAATCGTCTTCAGTTGTGGTCACTGATTATGAAAAACAATTTTTCTTGAATTTGGCAGTTTCCACTATTCCAAAGATGTTACACGGAGAATAACATTGTTTGTTGTCATATCTACAGATTACATTGTATACCGTGGTTGATGCTTGTTCGATGTATTTTACATGTTTATTCAATTTGCAAAGAGAGGAACAACTGGATTGATGAATAGTGAAGCATTGCTTAATGTTTTTTATTCATTGTTCTTATCAGACCAAAACAATTTTAATTTGCAAAGAGACAGAAGAACCAAAAACATGTAAGATAGTTTTGTTCGTTTCTTCGTTTCTTTATTGTATATGAAAGCTATAATTTTGAAGCATTATATATAAAGCCAATAGATACTATTTATATCTCCCAACATTTGCTTTTAGAACTGGGACATTATACTTTCTATTTTGATATTTGAAATTTTTAATACTCTTTGAAGCAAAACTAAAAATCATTTATCATTTAGTTTATTTAGAAATACGAAAATGTTAATGTTAAAATAATACATACATGCATTCATTCACACATCGTTCATATTTGATTTATTTAAATAATAGGAAAAGTATGTAAATTTTGCTCCAGTTCTTTTTAGTCACTTTTTGACTTTTTTTTTAGTGATTTCTGTACTTTATTGGCTTTTTGATGTTATTTGCAGCAGTCCAATCAGAACTTTTTCCAAGCACATTCTTACGTCTCCGAGCTAAAAGAGCAAAGACACTTATTTCTGCTCCAACAAATAGTAGTTATTGCGTTATTATAAGGTTTTATATATAAGGTTATTACGTAATTCGAAATTTGATGTATTCCTTGCAATACGTGTAGATGCTGTGAAAATGCAACAAAATGGAGGCATACTCGTAAATGCGTTTTTAAGATGCTTGCATTTTTAAGGTTCTTGAAGACATTTAATATTTGATTTAAAACTAGTTATTTCAATTCACTGTCGTCACACATAGCTCAAACTACGTCATGGAAAGGTTATAGTACAGAAATGTATTTCTGACCGATTTTAAATAAAATGAAACATAAAAATTAGTGAACATGCTTTTTTTAATCAAAACTTTACGGAATTTAAAGTAGATAGAACACTTGTGAGTTGAATTTTTGTGCATGTTAGCCCAATTAAAAATATTTTTTTAGAATTCGCATTCAAAAATGGTCTCTATAGAAAGCATCATAAAATTATGAACCATCTTTTCGGTTAGGTGGTTACATTTTAATATTTTTATTGAACGAATATATTTATTTTATTTTTCCGCAAATCATATAATCGCTTTCTGATATGGCATCATTAGAGAGTTTTACATTGTCGTTGCAAATATAACGACATAGTTTGACATTTCCATAAAAAAATATCGCTTGCCGACAATACGCAAAACAATTTTGCATGTCCGAAGTAGGCATGAGGTTATAATCACGACAAATAATATCCTCAATTTCGACTATTTTTAGAATATCCAATATACGGAAATACACCCATGCCTACTTGGAAAATGCAAAATTGTGGTTTACTAATATACGCAAATTTTTGCATGGAAATGTCCAACTATGTCGTTATATTTGAACGACATTCTAAAACTCTCTATTTATAGCTCTATGATATGTCGCGTATACTTTGTTTTTAGTAATAAATTAAAAATTAAGGATAACACAAAAATTAAATTGATCTTATTACGCTTTAATTAAAAATAGATAGATAACGAATTATCCCTTCAATGCGAATACGAAAAATTAAGGATAATATAAATTTGAATACATTCACTGAACAGTTGTTGTGTAGAAGCGTTAAAATCGTAATTTCCTCCAAAAACCATTAGAATTCAAACATCCACTGAAAATGAGAAGCACATTTATGCCTTCGTTGTTTGATTGGGCCCTATTTGAACGTTCTGATAAAAATAAATGAAATGCCTAATTTGGCTTAGAATCTTTGAAATGGGAAATTTTCTTTAGTACGTCTTAATTAAGAACTATAATATTATACATGTTCTTAACTGAAGAACTTTAAGTAAATGAATACAACGTTAGACCGTTCAGCATCTAACCTATCCCGCAGATGTGTTAGCGCCATCCTATTTACGCAGCCTTCACGGGTGGTTGTGTCGGTGTTGCGATCATGCACACTCGACGAACTGTTAATTCCCTTAAGGTATTACTATGTTCACCGAGCGAAAAACTTGCAGTTATGTCTCCCTTTATTTTTTCTCTGTGAAATAAAATGCAACTGCATTGTTTTCTCTAACGAAATGTCAAAAATAGGTGGTGACACTTTCTTGGGAAGTAAGTACCACCAAGCGAATTCGATTTCACAATCATCAAAATTTTGACAGCGTTCGCATGGATTACACGTGAAATCACGATGTTAGTTCCTACTCTGAGATCATAGTCCGTTACATGAATCGCGAATTCGAAAGCCATCCTAAAGTGAATCCATAATTATCCATTATCCAGTATGAATTTTAGGACAATTCATAATTCCCGGATCTCCTCCAGGACACAAATGCATATGTAATAAAAACGAAAGATTGAGACAAGTAACCCGAAAACTGTTCAACAATCGTATGTAAAATACAGTGCGAAATCAATAGATTTGAAAATGACTTGGAAATAAACTAATGAAAAATGAATAGAATTACATTCGTTAGTAGTAAGCATATTTTATTAAGAACTTATTACTAGTAACAGTTTCAACATGAGTCAAATCAATGTCGGCAAAATCATCCTACACATCATCCCACTTGTAATACTAATATCAGCATTATTTATAGCATGTTGCTGTTACAACTGACAGTGCTGGCCGTCTGAGAATCTAAGCAAATACCAAAACAAAAAAGATCTGAACATATACAAAATACTAAATCGGGAAGGTTGCTGCATTATTATACGATCACTCAGTTGCCGTTCATTAAACACCCGTGCTGGCATTTAGGTTCAAGTTTATATACTACATAATTTGACAATGTGGCATATTACTCGGAAAACATTCGAACAAATTATGTAAAAGAAAACATTTTCATTAAAACGTATGTAAGGTGTAGCTTGGGCTTACTGCAACTAAATTTCGGTAATATTAGAAGCTTTATTTTCAGTTAACGGGAAGTCCGTTATTATGGTGGAGAGCAACTGACGGCTATGACCGAATACGTTTAGACCAATTAAAAGTGTCCCAACATCTAGGTATACTTTTCTTTGATTAGCTGCCTGTCGTATCCACACAGGCTGCCAATTGGTGGCTCGCGATGCCAATTAGCAGCAGTTATCGCATCCGCAAACAAGCGAAGATGATGATACCGACAAATTTACAACTTTTGTTAGTTTTTTGTGTGAAACAGTTTAATTATCGAATGGCCGAACATTTACACAAACGCACAGTGTCTGATTTTGATAATTAAATTTCTGAAAATGTTCACAATGACATTTTGACTACGCCCTTTTGCCAGGTGATATTTGACAGCCTGTGTGGATTTTTGTTCGATTAAACAAGTCGAATTAATAAATAATAATACATAATTGAATTTTTTTTTAAGTTTACCCAGATGTTGAGGCCATATTTTAATTGCGTTTTATTAGTGTTTGCGCGTTCCACAGATCTAGAAATTCCTGTCCGGTCTTATTTTCAAAGGATGACTACACCAGCTCCAAAACCAACCAAACGATGGTCAGTGGTGGAAGTGGTTGCATCGGTCGACCATAGTCAAATGGCATAGGCTTAGACACATATTTGTGAATGTTATTAATAATAGTGGGTTCGAAGGATCGATCGTATCGATTCAAAGATTATTAACTACTGAGAAAAAAATCTATAAAAAAAACTCCAAATAATTCACTCAATATGCTTACATCAAACATCAGTAAAAAATAAGTCTATACTCTACAGTCTATACATATTCGAATACAAAAAAAAATCGTTGGTCTATAATGTGACTAAATAGCCACTTGTTATGGCGCTTTACATACTCGTATAGTGGAAGCGTGGGTATCACATACACATAATGTACAAGTATCAATCAAATCATCCATTCCATAATAGAGCTAACAGTTTTGATCGGGGGTGGGTTACTGGAATTTCATACGAAAAAGACAGTTGGTTTTCCGATTTCAGTTTCTTTTGACCTTAACGTATACGCTTGTACACGTATTGAATAAATGTATGCGGGGGAAGATTTTTACTTTTACTGGTCCATCCATGTTCGCATTTGGAATCTCACTTTTGGCGTTATGCTTTAGTAGTGCTAGCGACGAAATGATACCCGGCAGCTATGTGTTATTTAAGAAGATTTTAAATGTAGACATAATGGGATATTTAGCGAATTATATTCGAAGCAAGTTACCACATGGTGTGTTCGCTATGCCATTATCGATTTTGAAGCAACCGAATATGTATATACAAGGTGTCCCGCAACCGGTTCGCCATAGACCTATGGTAGATTATAGAGTTTGTTAATGGAAAAATTATGCCCAAATTTCGCCACTAACTTTTACCGTTACGGAGAAAAAGCATTTTTTATGAGTCTTGTCAAAAACCATGACTTCCTCTGAAAAACTTTCATTTTCCAGCTTTGAATTCACTAAAACAAAAAACTTTTCATGATATTCTGAAACTACATAAAATTTCCAATAAAATGAAACCTCGGACGCTTTGAAGCTCATCATGCCTTCTGAGTTACAATCGCTTGAATCTTGCAAAAATGTCAAAATCAACTTTTAATACCAAAACTAAACCCATATTTTGTAACGATAAATAATACCGACAAGTTTACAAGCCCGTCAAAAGATGTGTGTGGAATAATGAAGTAGGTTTGTAGATATGTCAGATGAACATACCGTTAGGAAATATGAGTTTGATTTTGACGGTGAGAAATTATTTACAAAATTTTACTACATCCAAACTTCAGTGGAATCGTGAAATTGAAAAATAAAACAAAAAAAATGAGGCAACACAACACATCAAGTTTTATTTGAAAAATTACATTTAAAATGAGTTTTTCAGTTTCGTACCTTAACTGGGCGATGCACTTTCCTCAATATTTTTAGGCTATTATGTATACAATAAAATGTATACATATCTACACATTTCGAAGATGTTGCATACATTTTGTGCATTCTTATGAGCAATTTTTAAGTTTCTATACCTCTGTATATAATAAATTTGAATAACAAAAGTAATATTATTATTTTTCTTTCAGATGATGGAGAAACGAAATTACAAAACCCAGAAAAGTTACCTATAAGTAACGAAAGGGTTTGAACGGGAACTATAAATTTGAAACCTGGTGACAACTTACTTAAAATCATTGCAATAGTGTTGCATTGCCGGGAATACATGCAAAATAACAAAAATGATGTACCGACCCAACTTTTATGAATCCACCTGCCTGCGGTGTAGTGAAGTTGTTTATCAGGTAGATCGTGTTGGACCATTGAAAGATTTCACATTTTTCCATTCCGGCTGTTTCAAATGTGTCCATTGTGGAACAAAATTAACACTTAAGACATATTACAATAATCAGCATCGACAGGAGGACAAAGAGGTAATTATTCTATTACATACATATCGTAATATTTCACAGCATAGTTTTTATTTGTGTTTCGTGTCAATATTGTAACCATAATTATTTCCAAAGACATACGAATTTATTAAGGCGAATGGCTCTATTTATATTATTTGTTTTGTTATTGTCCTTCCATAACAATTTGAAGATAATGCGAAATCACCTGAACGTTTGGAAGATCAATATTCGGCACTTTCATGCCTAATCTACTGCCAAAATAAATCTGAAAATGCGACCCCCAATTAACGGCATGTACGCGCAAGCGGCAGCACCTATAAAAAATTATGATCTAACACATAATTTATAATTAAGGACAATTATGTGTATACTCTCGCTTTTCTACTTTTCAGGTGTATTGTAGCTCACACGTACCAAAGAGTGGCCCAGGACATTTAGATCAAACTTCGGTGGGCATTCGTCAAGCGCTTAATGTGCCGAAATCAAGTAAATATGTTAACGAACAAATACGCGGAACACGAAATGAAGTTGAGAGTGAGTATTGAATAAAACGGTTTTCTTCAATATAGTGGAAGAGTGCACTATTGGAAGACGTTTGAAGTTAAGTAATTTCAACATTTCGGATCCCATTGTAAATCTCATCGCAGCCTTCATTTATTGTTTCTCCATTTTGTTGTAAATAATACATTTAATTATAATTTTTACTCAGATCAGACGCGTCAATCGACACCAAATGGATACAATGGAAGTCGGGATATAAATTCACCATCACAAAACGATTCCGACTATAAATACGGACGTTTTGATGCAAGCGCCCTGCATATTGCACATGCTCTCAAACAAACGGAAATCCAGAAAGCTTACAATAAAAGACGAGAGAAACCAATTGATTTCTATTTGGTAAGGGTTTTAATTGAGTTTTGTATTAATTTTCTTTTTATATTAATCCTATAAGTAACACACTGACTGCCAAATGGCAACTCTCGATGCCAACTGGCAGTTGTGATCGAATCTTCACTGACTGCAATTTAGTGGGTTGTCCACTTTTGATGTTCAATATGGCAACTGAATCATCTGTCAGCTGACCCTTTGACAACCACTTGTCGAATTCAAAGTGACAATTTTGCAACTTTTGTTCGTTTTTTTTTTTTTGTGAAATTGTATAACAAGCTTGACACATATCCATATGAAAGTTCGAAATTGAGGTGATACATATGTTTGCGTCATTAGAATTCGTCATTTACTTTTGACGTTTGTGTAAATGATGAAAATGTCCCTAACAACAGTGATATTTTGATGAATATTGTGTTCAATAATTTAAAGGGCACACTTTTCTTGAAGAATTTGAATAGAAACGTGTAAAGATTGATAACAAATTTAATATTTTTGCAAAAATTCTTGTTATTCATTTTTGCAACAAATGGCGTCCCCTGTCATTATTGAGCAAATGATGGTCCAAATGTGTAATTTGGAATTCGTGCTAATGATGGTAAATTTTCGTCATAATTCGTATTCGTATTTGCGTAATTCGAGGATATGTGTGTCAATGTTATAATTCTAGTCAGACTTCGAAAATTATATTAAAAAAAAACCTCCAAAATGAAAGTTTGGTTATGTCATTTTCAGGCTCCTTTTGGTAGCTAGAATAGATGGTAAGTAGCTGCCAAATGGCAGTTCGCGAAGCCAGTTTTTTGGTGAGCCTCCATTTAGCAGCCAGTTTGGGCACAGCTTTATGTCTACGTAAATGATACTCAATTTTTTTTTGTTTTATTTGAAAAATTCTATGAATTGGAGCATAACTAATTTATCTATATCCATAACTGCATGGGATCAAATAATAATCGTTTAAACATATGAAGTATACATTTTTCGCGATACGAGCATCTGTGCGAAGTAAATGCTTTAAAAAGTAGGTTTAACCGTTTCAGATTTAAATGCAACTTATAATTGCACTATTGCACCTCCACAGGGACTCAAGCAGCTACTATAGTTGCACACTGCAAAGATAACAAAATAATAAAAATAGCTTACCCATTATGTGCGCACTCATATAAAAAGAGTGAAAATGCTTTATTGTCTCGATTGTAAAATGACGTGCATGTTAATGCAAATTAAATTGGCACATTAGCAAATCTTTATGCGTGCTGCACTCACTTCGCCCTGTATGCAATCTCTTCATGACGGAGATGTAAGCGCACTATTCTTTCCCCACTTCATTGGTAATTCTTGTGCGTTTTCTGGGTTTTCAGATCACTAGATCGTAATCGTGACCGTTGTTTGAATCTTAACGTAGACCACAGCTAAATTATCTACAATAGTAAATCCTTTGTAGTAAAAGCATGATTATGGCAAGCATATATGATATGAGAGTAAAACAAAGTCATGAATAAAGACAATATGGAAATATGTACACTCCCAGTCACTTGAATAGAGACAGCCTTTTCGAGAGTTGTTATCTCAAAATATCTTTTTCCTTGCAGCAGAAAGCATAACTCAGTATTTGTTTACAAAGGCTATTATGTTGCTCATAGTTTGCGAGAAAAAAAATGAAACATTTAATAACAACAGTTATGTTTCATCAACATTATGCTGATGCACTAATAAATTCTAGGCTCAAAATTGGGTCACTTGAATAGGGACAGTTGCGATTCGGTCGTTATTTCGAAAGTCCTAGCGTCACATCCTGACTGTTTTTGTTTTAATCCACTCAGATTGTTTTTTGACTTTAATTTTTGTAAGTTTCGGTAATCATGGGTAGAGCAAAAGCATTAAATACCGCCCAAAGGGCTCAAAACGATGTTTTGAGAAATGAGCAACACAGTTTACGCGAAATTTCGAAAATAGTGAAAAAAGTAATTCAGTTGTGTTCAATTATTTGAAAAATAAAAGTGGATATGGACGAAATGTGAAAAGCGTACGCGAGGCGCCCAAAATGCCAAAGAGGAAAGGGCAATTCTTCGAGCCGCCTCTAATTTTGCACTATCAGCGGCTATAATTGAAGCTAAAGTCGGCGTTACTGCTAGTTTATCAACAGTGCAACGTATAAGAAATTCCTCACACTTAAAACGAAAGAAAATTCAAGAAAATTCAGCAAAAAAAACACCGTTAGACGCAAAGAGGAAAAGCCATCCTCTGGATTTTGCTCGCCAAAACATTTTATATTTACCGAAACTTACAAGAATTAATTTTTGTAAGTTTCGGTAATCATGGGTAGAGTAAAAGCATTAATTACCGCCCAAAGGGCTCAAAACGATGTTTTGAGAAATGAGCAATACAGTTTACGCGAAATTTCGAAAATAGTGAAAAAAGTAATTCAGTTGTGTTCAATTATTTGAAAAATAAAAGTGGATATGGACGAAATGTGAAAAGCGTACGCGAGGCGCCCAAACTGCCAAAGAGAAAAGGGCAATTCTTCGAGCCGCCTCTAATTTTGCACTATCAGCGGCTATAATTGAAGCTAAAGTAGGCGTTACTGCTAGTTTATCAACAGTGCAACGTATAAGAAATTCCTCACACTTAAAACGAAAGAAAATTCAAGAAAATTCAGAAAAAACACCGTTAGACGCAAAGAGGAAAAGCCATCCTCTGGATTTTGCTCGCCAAAACATTTCATATTTACCGAAACTTACAAAAATTAAAGTCAAAACACAATCTGAGTGGATTAAAACAAAAACAGTTAAGATGTGACGCTGGGTCTTTCGAAATAACGACAGAATCGCAACTGTCCCTATTCAAGTGACCCAATTTTGAGCATAGAGTTTATTAGTGCATCAGCATAATGTTGATGAAACATAACTGTTGTTATTAAATGTTTCATTTTTTTCGCTAACTATGAGCAACATAATAGCCTTTGTAAACAAATACTGAGTCATGCTCTCTGCTGCAAGGAAAAGGATCTTTTGAGATAAACAACTCTCGAAAAGACTGTCCCTATTCAAGTGACTGGGAGTGTATGTACCTATAAAGAAAAGTAGAGTCTTAACTAGGTAGCGGTTTAATTTGTACAGAGATTGAACATACAATTTTTGTTGTTTTACGCCAAAACGATTTGTGAATGGGTAAAAAAGCATATATGTATGAGGTAACGCGTTACGAAAACTTCGAAAAATATATAAGAAATCTTTTAAATTGAATCTAAATTAACCGAAATCTCGAGACTTAGGTAAGTGTGTAAAGGCTTTAAGACTGTGACCTAAATCCCCCGTAATTCAGAATATATTCTGTATAAATATTTCCACAGATTTTTTGCGAAATATTTTTCACATTGAAAATGCAATGCACGCAAATGAAAGTGATCACTTCATATTCTAGCTACATTATAAGTATGTAAATACTGAAATTTTAAATTTATGTGCATTCACAAAATGAGTATCTGATGAGAATCAAAGATTGAAGATCAATCGAAACCAGATTGAAAAGGTGAAAACTCATTACCATCTGTAATGTGAATGGTATATGATGGCATATATCTCAAAGTCAAGTGATCATATCGTGGTGTTGTTAGCAACGTGTTTTGTACCTGTGCAGTGCGAGTGCACTGCACTGTTACTGCGGTATGTTTTGTTATTTTCACATATTTTTTCTTATGTTTTTTTGCCGAAAAGAAAGTGAAGTGAAATTTATTGCCCGAAATTATTTCGTATGCCCATGCTAAAATGCATAGTGTACATACTATTTATGTATTAAGTATGTATGCTTAAATTTGTAACCACATTATTATTACCACTGCCATCATGGTCAATAATGGTTTGTTATACTTTCCCTGACAATCACTGCATAAAAAGTACCCTATGGGGAATCACATTTTGATTCACATATACAACATATGTATATGTACCACTATGTATATTTTGGCAAATGAAATGTGTCCGTAATGCATAATGTACTGTAAATCAAAATTGCCTAGATGAATGAATCTAAACCTACACATTTTACAAGTGCATTTTTTTAATGAATGTGTAGTTGTATAACAAAGGCGTTTTGGTATAAATTACTTGAGCCTAACTTTATAGAAAAACAACTTTGTAAGTAGAACAGAAATGATTGCAATTACACCTCCTCTTCTACTGTTGCGAAATTTGTAATTAGATTTATGTATATGTATTCATTTATTTGTATGTATACTTTGTAGGTTTTCTACAAACCTCTAACTCAAATGGTTGAGCTGGTTCGCAAATGCACTCATGCATTCAGTGGATCCGCAAGCAAAATCAACTTAAGAAACGATCTGCTGGTCGAAAATTTAAGTAAATAATAATTGCACAATAAGTGGAGCATATTTTATGAAAAAACAAAACCTTTTTTGAAAACATAAGGCGAGTAAGGAATATGCACACTTGTTACAAATTTTGTTAAAAAAATAACTAGATTTCTAGTATTGCTGGTTGTAGTACCCGAAGATTACTATGCACTAGCAATTAGCATTAGCCAGGTTTCATTAATGCATATTTATTTAGTCCTTTCGATATCACGCACACAAATGTATTGATGTGCAACATACTGTAACAAATTATTTCCTCATTTAAAAATGCTTTCACGTTAATAGTAGAATTATTTTAATATGTATGTACATAGTACCAGTATGTTTATAATGCAAATTTTTCCCCGTGATGTACTCAATGAAAAATCCAGCGTGAACAGATTTACTACAACAACAAACTAAGAAATTATACATAATTCTAAGGTCAGAAGAATTGCTGCATTCGGGTTGCACTTTCAAGAGTCATTGAACTGTACAATGCATAAACTTGACGATGGTTACTTAATGAATCTCAATAGTTCAACGGTGGAACATTCACACTTAGATATGTTTATGAACGGTTGTCTTACTATTTTCGGAAGTCGAACTCAAGTATGTACATACCTACATATTTTCAATGACAAATTAAAATTGTTGTGGGATTCGCAGCAAATAACGGCGAATTAATATTGAATGCCTTTCGCTTTTATTTTCAACAACGAATCAAAACTTCATACCATAATTAAGCGATCTGAATTGGCGGTTTTTTAATAGGTGATATCATATAGCAAGGTCATTACCAAGAAGTGCATAAACGTACTTTTGATTGGATTTAAAGTTTATATGTATGTATTCAAAAACCATATCTGCACATAGGAAAAATGTGGTACATATACAGGGTGTCTCACGTCTCATGGTATACATACAATAGTGGATGATAGCACAACTCATTTGGGTAGAATTAATGTTCCACATGTCTCCTCTTCCCCTCTGTCTTTAACCGCTATAAAGCTTTAGCATATTTTGTAAATAGTATCAAAAAGCCGAGCAAAATCACTATTTGCCACTCCCAAATATTTAATCCGAGATTTGACTTTAATGAAATTCCAGAATATATTTTTCATTGAAAATTCAAATTGTAAAATCGTAACGGTACTTTGAACTGACAAATGTTGACAAAAGTTGCCTCATAATGGTAGCTTTCGAACACTATATTAAAATTAGGGTCTTAGGATTTGAAAAATTGCATATTTTATTTGTTAAAGAGAAAAAAACGTGGTTCCAAAAGAAGACCAAAGTAAACGTTTCCACATTTTTTATACGAGTTTTATTTAGTAAATAAGATTTTTTTAATAAAAAACAAAAAAAAAACACGAGGTCGGGGTTAATTCCGGGCGCGGCCGAAATTTGGATACCCTTCACTCTTCTCGGGCTAATATTTTTTTTTCGAAGTACCTATGACTTGTATTTAATCCCCCATTCTTTTGCTTCCGTTCTCACATATGTTTCGTTACCTCGATAAAACATACATATTTGTGTGAGGTTTCGTTAGAATAACTGCACAAACAGAAAAAAAACTTTTGTTTGTGGAAGGGGGATGGCCCCATAGTACGAATATATTTGTTTTTACAATGTGTCTTTATCGAAAGTACAAAAAATAAGTAAAAAAAATATATTCGTTCTATGGGGCAATCCCCCCTCCCACAAAAAAAAATGTTTTTCTGTTTGTGCAGTTATTCTAACCAAACCTCACAAAAACATGTTTTATCAAGGTAACGAAACTTATGTGAAAACGGATGTGAAAGAATGGGGGATTAAATACAAGTTATAGGTACGCCGGAAAAAATATATTAACCCGAGAAGAGTGAATGGTATCCAAATTTCGGCCGCGCCCGAAATTAACCTCGGCCTCGTGGTTTTTTTTTTCGTTTTTTATTAAAAAAAAATTTATTTACTAAATAAAACTCATATATAAATTATGGAAACGTTTACTTGGAACCACGTTTTTTTTTCTCTTTAACACAAAAGATATGCAATTTTTCAAATCCTAAGACCCTAATTTTTATATAGTGTTCGAAAGCTACCATTATGAGGCAACTTTTGTTAATATTTGTCAGTTCAAAGTACCGTTACGATTTTACAATTTGAATTTTCAATGAAAAATATATTCTCGAATTTCATTAAAGATTGAATGGTAGTATCGGGAAGTTTTTTAAATTTTATTTTATTTTATTTTATTTTTTATGCAGTTTTAGAAAATGAAGTCAAATCTCGGATTAAATATTTGGGAGTGTTGCAAATAGTGATTTTGATCGGCAAGTCGAGCTTTTTGATACTATGTATTTACAAAAAATGCTAAAACTTTCTAACGGTTAAAGATAGAGGGCTCATGTGGAACATTAATTCTACCCAAATGAGTTGTGCTATCATCCAGTATATCCAGAGTAGTCTGGCTGGTCTAGCAGTTAGTGCGCGCAACTTCGGTGCACAGGGTCATGAGTTCGAATCTCATCGTGGATCATGGTGTTTTTCGAACTCACTAGCTTGTGACGGACTATGATCTCACTCAGATGTTAAACGAGTACTCATTTATGGGGATATATAACACTGCTGAGCGTGATGCTGATCTCATTACCTCGACAAAAAGCAGATAAGATCTTGGAAATAGGATGTCACTAACACAGCCTGCGGCCTTAGTCCAATGTTGGATTGTCGCGCCTGTTATTTTTTTTATCATCCAGTATTGTATGTACCACGAGTCGTGAGACACCCTGTATATGAAGTCCTACTGTGTTTATTGCGTTGATTAATCGAATAAAATGAAGTAACATTTCATTACTACAGTTTTATTTACATGTATGTTCTTTGCCTGAGAAGGTTAGATACATGGAAAATCCCGAAACGCCAAACCGAAATCTTCAAAATCAGAACCTCAAATTCATACCTTATTACAAAATTTCCGATAAAAAATAAAGAAAGGGTCTTGTCTCTCTATTATTTTACCAACTGTTTTTCTCACGATAATTCCCAATGAAACTGATGATTGAATTATGGGAAGAGTCGTATTTGCTTCAACAATCATAAGAAACAAGGAGTAACCTTTATACACCAAACTAACTCTGTTGGAAAAATTTGACCCATGGTATTATATTCGTTTATGTAGTCCTCAATATATTTCCAACCAAGAATTGCTTTTTTGTTTTGTTAGATTTATTATTTAAATATCTTTTTTCAGGCTCGCGAAGAGCAAGCGCGTTTGGAAATGAAACATCGTAAAGAGGAGGACGATTTGTACAGGAAATTCGCTCGCAAAAGAGAAGAAGAAGATAGAAAAATGCAAGACGAAATTCAGGATGAATGGGAACGTGAACTGCAGCGACTCACGCATAAGTTTGAAAAAGAATTGTCAACATCCAGACGTAGTCGTGATGAACAAAATCTGCTTACGCTTCGACACGAACAACAAAAGGAAGATTTGGAAAAGAATATGACATTGCGTCGCACGAAGAAAAAGGAAAGCCTGTCACGAAAAATGCTTGAGCACGAGCGCTCCGAGACAGCTGCTCTAGTGGACAGGCAATCGAGTGAAATGTTAGAATTGATTAGTGCTCGACGTAGTGAATACATGCAAAATGAAAGTATATTTTTGGACGATGACTTTACCGAAGAAGCGTTACCATTAGAATACCCAAATCGTGCTCCACCTCCATCGCCGCCGGCCGTTAGTAAATTTCAAATATACACAGATCCAATTGAATTTGAAGATGTCGATCGGATTGCAATTTCGGTATAACATGTTTTATATCCTTTATAAGATGTGCTTCCTAAAATTTTCTTTTACGACTTGTAGGTTGCCCAAGAGGATCAGAAAACTTTCACAGATTTGGTTCGACAGTTGGTAGGTCGTTGTACATCGGATATTGAAAAGGCTCGTACCATTTTCCGATGGATCACCGTGAAAAATTTGAATGCAATGCACTTTGATGATGATTTACGTGGCGACACACCTATGGGACTGCTCCGAGGAATAAAGTATGGCACGGAAAGTTACCACGTTCTGTTCAAGCGACTTTGTAGTTATGCCGGTTTGCATTGTGTCGTAATTAAGGGTTACTCAAAGAGTGCTGGTTACCAGCCAGGTGTAAAATTCCAAGATTCAAGATTCCGTAATTCATGGAATGCGGTATATGTAGCGGGAGCTTGGCGATTTGTCCAATGCAATTGGGGTGCTCGCCATTTGGTTAATGCCAAAGAAGTGCCTAAAACCGGACGTGGAAAGAACGATAGCTTGAGGTATAGAATTTAAATACATTTAAGCCAAATAACAAGCGAAGACATTTCCACTATTTTCCAGATATGAATACGATGACCACTATTTCCTCACTGATCCAAGAGAATTTATTTACGAGTTCTTCCCGTTGCAAGAAGATTGGCAACTCCTTAAAAGACCCATAACTCTGCGAGAATTCGAAAATCTTCCCTTTGTCCGATCCTTATTTTTCCGTTATGGTCTACACTTTGCCGATGAAGGATATGGAGCTGTTGTCTACACGGACGATACAGGTGAATGCTAGAAATTGTATACAAATAACAGATCTAAAACTAAACAATTCTAGGCGCAGCCACAGTGCGCATAGCAATGCCAACTGACATGCAAAGTTGTCTCATTTTCCATTACAATCTAAAGTTCTACGACAGCGAAGAAGATTCTTTCGATGGAGTGTCGCTTAAACGATTTGTTATGCAATCCGTTATTGGCAACATTGTTGCATTCAGGGTGCATGCACCTACTTCGGGAGCATTTTTATTAGATATATTTGCTAACGCTGTCACGCCGCAAGAGTATCTGACTGGCGAACCAATGAAATTCAAATCAGTGTGTAAATTTAAGGTAATCGTTTGTCTTATCAAGTAAATGTTGCCTAACCAAAATATTACCCACGCAGATTTGTTGCGAAGAACTTCAAACAGTGATGGTTCCATTACCAGATTGCGCAAGCGGCGAATGGGGGCCAACGAAGGCAACAAGATTATTTGGACTAGTTCCAGTGACGCATCAGGAACCTCTGATTTTTGCGGGACGAGGCATGGAAATTCTATTCAGAATGTCACGGCCGCTAACAGACTTTATGGCTACACTGCATAAAAATGGACTCGAAGAAAAGAAACTCTCCAAATATGTTACTCATAGCGTCAATGATGATACAGTCACGTTTAGTATAAGGTAGTGAAATTGTCCCATACAAATTTACACCCATTCTGAACTAATTTATATTTCAGCTTCCCCGAAGAGGGTCAATATGGACTTGATATTTACACTCGCGAAGTCGGCACAATGCATCACAATAATAACAGTTTAAATGAGAAACACCTACTAACACATTGTTGTAAATATCTTATCAACTCATCGAAACGTAACTAGTAATACACAAGAAACAAACTTACTTTTCCGAATACATAATTGCAATAAATAAATTATATTATGAAAGTGTATAATCACAAACACTACAGCTAATTTCTAGTGATTGAGACCGCTAAAAAGACAAAAATAGCGATTTCACCTGATTGAGTTACTAAATGTAACTAAATACATACTACCGTCTTAAGAATATGGTTATATTTAAAATGTGTTTAAAACAAATGAAACAATTGGTGCTGTATTTAAAAAAATAGATAGTTTTATCATTATCTTTTGAGAAAAAAAGAAACTATTTAATTTAAAATTAAATAATTTATATTAAAACTACATTTGTTACAGATAAATTCGAAAATTAACTTTACACGTGATGACTACATGACTTTGTAACAATAAAAGGGAAGAAACTTTTTACCACTAAAATCCAATATTAAAAGACACAATAAACTTAAAATGAAAAAAATAATAATCCTTTAATTGTATATAAATACATAAATGTTTTGAATTTTGAAATTGGAAAACTAAATCATCCTATGTGTTAAACATTTAATATGATAAAAATAATTTTGTATTCTCCGTAAAAAAAAGTTAACATTCAGCATATTAATAAAAATTTCGATAACAAAGATTGTATATGATGTTTTAATTTAATTCTAATGATGCCTGCTTTCTCTGCATTGCAATTTTATAAGGATGGCTCATTATGATGTGTTTTTTAGGGAACATGAACGCCATTTTCTGCAGACACTCAACGCATTCCGGTTGCTATTAAGTTTTAACTTGCCAATCTTCACTGCCCAGATCACGGTAAAATAAAACCTTCAAATCCTATAGTCCAATCAGTGAACTTTCGTTTCGTTACAAAGATGTTTAATGCATTTATCTATTAATTCCATAAATCAAATCAGTTAAATTGTAAGGAACAGCATACTAGATTAAGTTGAAGAGGAATAATTTATCGCACATAATCATCGTAATATCCCTTTTTAATAAACATCACGTAATTTGTCATTGGAAACGTGGCGTTACGGACTGATATCATCAATAACATTAGCCGTCCTGAATAAATTTATCACGAACCCAAAGCTTTGTGTTCGTAGAGACGACTCATGGGATCATCGCTCAGCGATCGAAGTTAAACCACCGGTTTTGAGCACTATATGGGTATATTTTCTATACAGTCATGTTCCTTAAGTCCATAGTCGATACTAGGAAAGAAGAACCATTCAAAAAATATTTAAATACGGCTCTCTAAATTGGATGCAAAACTGCGATCGCTGAGCGATCGTCACATGAATTGTCTCTACGAACACTTACCTTAAACGAACGCGGCTACTCTTTTCAATATGTTTAGGCTATTCTGAGTACTAATGAAAACAATTCAGACACAAATTAATTATAACTTTCTAAAAGCTGCCCAAGAACACTAAGCACTGTAGACCAAAGTTCAAAGAACAAGGTTGTCAGTAAAACAAAATTGACGACGATGATTTCACAAGGATGTATTCCTCTATTCCTATATATACATACTCATATACAGGGCCCAAAAGCCAAACTCAAAGCCAAATGGTAGTGCATATGGTGCCCGTTACGAAAAAATATAAAACATGCCAGCCACCTTTTTTTCAGTTATATATATACAATTAAAGAAGAATCGAACAAAATTCAGACCTTGTGATTGTTCATGCACTGTAACTGCAAATCTTAATATTTATCAGATTTTCTTTGTGCAAAATAATGACAACAAAGTCCTCTATAAAATGCATATCAACCTGTAAAGGGTTTTGGTTTCCAGAGGAGTCTTGACTTCTTTGGCGAACCGAGATATGAAACTAATTGTTTAGTATGTTCAAATAACTGTACTGTAAAAAAAATGCCCCGCAGCTTTGCTCACTTGTCGCACTTTAGTTTGCGAATTTTGATAAAATTGTGTACCGGTTTCTCATTTCTTTCATTGTTCCTAATTTTAGTCAGTTTCTTTTAACCGGATTCCATGTTATGTTTAGGTAAATATGGATCCATCGAGTGCACACTCAATCAAATATTATGGTATTAGTAAATTAGGAATAATGAAGCAAATGACATACCGTTATGAAATTTAGACAAAATGTTCAAACCTTAAAAATTACTTGGCACAACGCCCTGGTACAAGTTTTTACATTACAGTTATTTGAACTTAGCGCTCCATTAGACATCTTATCATCATATTTCAATTATCATATCATTACTACTGCTCGATTTATTCAGTTTAAATTTTTATAAAATCGAGTAGGCTGAATGATATGATATACATATCTATTATAAACGAAACGTGGTGCTGATATTGGCAGTGATCACCATCTTGTCATCGCGAAAATGCGCTTACGCATTTGAGGATAGATTGAGGATAGATGGAAAGTCGTTAAGGATTCGGATTAAGGATTAAGGATTATTTCGTGTGGCGAAGAAATTGTAGGACGATTGGATCGCGGTAGCAGACCATTTATTAGCGACTCCACTTGGTCTCTTATCTCAGCACGCAAGAGAGTTGAGGAGCAGATTAACTCAGCTGCTGACGATTCAGCTAAGTAACGTTACAGAGCTAAATACCGTTCGTTCCAAAAAGACGTTCAAAGGAGTGTAAGACGTGATAAGCGTAATACTATCAACGCGCTTGCGAATGAGGCAGAGGATGCGGCTCTCCGCGTTGATTGTGGAACACTCTGCAAACTTATCAAGCCATTGCCACAGTGAGGCATTTTGTCACCTATTCTTTTCCTTATTGCCATTAGTGATGTAATCGGCTCCGCACTTCAATTACATCGTAACAAAGGTATCATATGGAATCATCCTACATAATCGTTATCCGGAGATCATTTCGAATGAGGATCTCCTTACTATAACTGGCCAGGAAAGGATAGGCACTTCGATCAAGAGACTTAAATGGCAATGTATAGGTAACACCTTTCGAAGAGGGCCCAATAACGTCGCAAAAAAGGCCCCAAACAGAATTCCGGAGCAAGACGCCGTGTTGGACGGCCTAGGAACACATGGAGAATATCGGTAATTAGCGCAACGAAAACGCTAAATCTTAGATGGTCGCAGCTAGCGCCGTTGGCGCAGAACAGAACGAGGTGGAGAATAGGCGTAGTTAATGCCCTATGCCCCACAAGGGGTTGATAGGAACTAGAGAGAGAGATTATAATGTACTCGTATATAATCGTCCAATGGAGGCCTTAGAGCAGTGGCGGCCCGTGGTGGTAAATACCGGGGGTTCACAAGGAAATATAAAAATGTATTGATTACGGCAATAATAGTAATGTAACTAACTATTTCATAGTTTGTATTAAAAAAATATTGTTATTACAGTCTTGACTCGATAATCCGGATCAATTATTGCAAGGGGTAATCCGAACCATCGGAACATCCGGATTAGCGCAATCACTTTTTGCTAAGGAAAAACAGTCCAAATAAATGAAAAAGAGGAAAAAAACCGATAAATGTATTATTTCTTTGAAATTAGTCGGCATCTTGACATTTCTCAAGCCGTCTCGTAAAAAAGTACGAGACCAAATCTACCATTTCGCCCCGAAAATATCAAATATCCGGATTATAGAGTCAAAATTGCTGCCGAAGTCCGGACTATAGAATACCTAGTGGAAACATTTAGTGGTCCGGATTAGCGTGATATCCGGATTAAAGGAGATCCGGATTACCGAGTCAAGACTGTATATTACATATTATTCTTCCGCGGACTATTTCCGACTTTCGTCAGCTGGAATGTCCATTTTCACTCCTGCACAACAAACAGGGAAAACAAAAGAGTTTTCTAAGCTGCACACACATGACGAATCCATGGATTTTATTAAATTTTCATTCTGTCAAAATCCAATTCGGCCTGTGAATGAGCTCATTGGACAGAAGGAAAATCCATGGATTCCGCGTAAATTGTCGTTTTAAATCCACGCCAGAATTGTTATTTTCCGTCGCGTGCACATGCGCTAAAGAATTCACGGGTGTAATTCTTCCCCAGTTTTTTATTTTAATCATATTTTCTATTAGAAGATTTTTGAAATTTGCTTTAAAGAAATTGACCGTTGCAATTTCATTCATCGCGATTTCAACAGAACAGACGCATGCGAGCATGCGATATGCGACACAATCTCTCCTCTTATAGAATTTAGTTCATACGCGCGGTGCACATCGGCTTTGTGCACAAGCTCTAGTGTAAATTTTGCACTACCTCCTTGCTCCGGAAACCCCTAAGATATCCAAAATTGGTGCGTGTGCTCCTCTTCCCATAATGTGCACCAATTGTGATTCCAGGTTGTTTGTCGCAGTGTCGTGACCATGTCGTATGTGCAGTGAGCAGTCGGCAGTGTACCTGTCCATACATACATTATGTATATGGGCATAGATTCAGTAGTTGGAATGTGTATCTAGGTATATATATAAATAAAATAAGGGCGCTTGCGGCCAGGATGTGTGATTTGAGATACGCATTTTCAATTTGAACAAATCAGTGAATTACGTGATCTTACGATTTTTCCCAGGGGGTGCACGTGCACTTGTGCAAGCAGTTTGATATCTCTACAAGGGTCACGCTTCTTTCAAAACCGAAAAAAAAAAATTTTCGGGTTGGACTGCAGTTAATAGAGCATTTTGTTGCATTTACATTACATCGCTGTTACAGCGGATGAGCAAAGTTGTGCTTTTTCCGACTTTCTTTATTTTTTTTTTTTCCGGGACGGAAACTAGACTAGACGCTATTACCGTTTCTGGTTTGACGTTGAATAACGGGACAGGGCACCATGTATGTATACTAAAACCACGAATGCACGACTTTGCCTCCTACCCGCGCAGGGTTCTCTTGCGCCATCACATTTTCTACATTTTTTAAAAATGAACTCCATCTTATCCTTCTTTAAATTCAAAGACTGGTTTATCTAAACTTTTAGTTGTGTATTTATTTTTAAATTTTTGAGTAATGATATAAAACTCAACATTTTATTTTCCGTTTTCCTTACGAATTGTACAACATCGATCGCTTTCTTCTGCTATTTTAAAAAATAAAAAAAATATAACACCATATTACAGGTATTAATCATAGAAAATGAAATTAAAACCGAAAAAGAAAAATGTATCAATGAATAAATCAAATGGTTTTCCAGCGAACAATCGCTTTATCTACAAATCTAAAACTTAAACGTACACATTATCTTCAGATTATTATAGATGTATATTTTATTCATTTTCTCTTTGTATAATGTTTTTTTTTAAGAGTAAGTATCCGGAGTACAGTGAATGGTTCTTTGTTTAATTTTTGGATAGATTTCGATTTGTTCCATATGATGAGAAGACTCGATGACTAAAAACTTAATATTTATTACGATTTTCGCGTACACTGAAATGGAAATAAAGTGAACATAAATTAATGATTTTTAAGTAATAGGTGAGAAGATATGGATAAAAGTACAATTATTAAGGTTTTATAATTTAAAAATATGTTAGAACACAGGTTGATATGGAACTTTTAAATTTCCAATTTTAAAATTATGGACGCTTTGAATTCAACACAACTGCTAATAGCGATAAACAACTTTAGAAACAAACTTCATAGTTCCCGATACCTGCTTATCACCAAATTTCGTTCTTTATTCGCTTATTTCATTAAATAATACTCTAACAAATAATTGGAAATTTTAAAGTGCAAATCACTGCACTGTTATCGCTAAAACTTAAAAGCTATATTAGTATGTATTTGAAATGACTCTTCAAAATGCTCCACACGCTTCGCACGTTATTGAAAACACAATTGCAATTAAAATATTATTGAATTTCACCAAACACCACCCTTAAGCCGTAGAAAGCAACATACATTGTAGAAAGACAAGCGATTTTTTGTTAATTTTAAATACCAAACAACAAAATCACTAGTCTTCCACACAAAATATGCCATGTGAAATAAATGCATAGCAATTGTCCCCCTTTTTGGAAGTCAATCCTTTTACAAACCATTAGATGAAATCAAAAGCACTTAGGTATTAACAAAATGAAATATCCAAATGAAGTATGACACGTCAAAAACGCCAATCATTTTTAGTGAAACATACAAAAGGAATTAGTAAAAGTTCATGGAACGTACCACCTATGAGTTCATTAGCTTAATGACATATGTTCAATATAACGCAATTAATTAATACCAAGAATTGCTATTACTATGAATTAGTAAGTTCTTCGAGAACCTGACATTTTGTATTTGGATGAGAATTGAAAGTATGAGATGAGCGTATTACCTTTGTTGCAACAGATACTGTGCCATTTGAGTTTGTTTCGGATTTCCCGAAATGGTGATGATGCGGTCGTTTGATCCAGGCAACGGTTCATCGATAGTGATGTATGCGCCCGATTCATTACGTATGCGGCGAATACGATTGCCTCCTTTGCCAATTATAGCACCAGCAAACTAGAATTAGAAGCAGCAAATTATTATTTTGTCGATAAGAAAAAAACTACAACACTTACTTCTTTGGGTATCGACACTTGTGTACTGTTTTCTCCATGCCCGCCATTGTTACCATTGTTTCCACTATTCATACCGCCTCCACCACCACGGCCGCCACCATAACCACTGCCGCCCATATTACCGCCACCCATATTTCCTCCGCCCATGTTATTTCCCATATTGTTACCGTAGCCACCGCCGCCCCCACTGCTGCTACCAAAGTTACCGCCGCCGTAGCTTCCACCGCCGGATCCGTAACCACCCGATCCGCTTCCAAAGTTACCAGAACTTTGTCCAAAATTGCTGCCGCCTGATCCGCCGAAATTGCCTGAACCTCCGGAGCCGAAGTTTCCACCGCCTCCCGAACCGTAATTTCCACCACCTGAACCATAGCCGCCACCCGATCCGAAGTTGCTACCACCTCCGCTTCCACCGCCTCCGAATCCGGAGCCATTGTTGAAACCGCCACTTCCACCGAAGTTTCCCCCCGCACCATTGTTCATGTTATCATTGGCCCACGGATTAATATATTCCCGATCGTTCCGTCGACTGCCACTTCGACTGCGATCATCACGTCGATCACTGAATCGATCACCACCGTCCCCGCCTCGACGATCGAATCGTGATGGACGATCACCACCGCGGAAGTTGCCGCCTCCGCCTCCACCTCCACCACCATTGGTACGACCTTCGCCAAAACCACCATATTCGTCGGCGTATACTTCATCAAAGTTAACCGGATCGTAGTTGTGAATTGCTCCTTTAATGGGGGTCTGTAAAATAAAAGTATCGTTAGACGATCAATTAGTGAAAATATCTGGATAATATAATTACTTACGTCACGTGTCAAGTCCAATATTTCACGAATAGTGTCAACACATTGATTAGCACTGCCAATTACTTGAACAATACGATCAGTACTCTGCGGTGCTACATTCGAGAATACTTTAAGGATGCGGCATCCAAGTTTCTGAAAAAAAGTAATTCATTTTTAATTGAAGGCTTCGAATCCGAGGAAATCATAATAATAAGAAACGGATTTTAATATTTCGTATGCGAATGAAAGGTATTGTACAAATTTATTATGGTGAAAACGACGCAAAAAGGGATATTACTTCATCTGATATCTATAAATATCAAACCAAAATTTAAAAGACACAGTTTTGAACATACATATTATGTACCTAAATTTTTCCAAAAGACTTTTCAATCCATCTGTATAGTTTTAATGTCGCGCTGCAAAACCACTGTAATTATACACTTCCGTTTAACTTGAAGTGGCAGTTAGTACCACCTGGCACCATGTGAGCAGATGTTTTCCGACTTGTTGAGGATGCTTAATAGTGATGAATGGATTACAGATGCCACCTCATTTTGAAGCACGTGTTGCCTCCTAGAATAATGGCTTCAGAACGAGCTTGTCGTGTGTTAAAAACTGATACGTGATATGAGAGCTTCTTTCCACATAAACCGAAATTGGAGAGGAAATGAAATCAAAGGTAGCCCGGCGATTCTACTGCACTTAAAAAGAACCAACAATCTAATAATCATAAACCAGAAAAAAATTCTTACCAATTTGGAAAAGTCGATTATTTTTCAACTATTAATAAATGTACGTATATAAATAATAAATCCAATCACGAATGAAAATCGCACAACTTCTTTATACAAGAGACGTCCGTCTACCAGGTCTACTCGCCTGCTGACATTTAAAACAGTGAATGTACCGCGGCCAACTGAAATCGAAGTAGCTCAAAAACTATTGAGTGCATGTATGTGAACACAAAAAAGACGAATATGAAAAAAAAAGACTACGAAGAAAAAGGACAGGTTTCCGTTAAGCAGCTGTCACGCACTTTATTTTTTTCCGTTTGACTGAGACAGAAGGGAGTGTTATGGCGCACTTTTGGGATTCAGATCCTACCCGATCAACAGCGGTGTTATGCTTTACCATATTCTTCTCAGAACCAACTAAAACCAATCAACGGTCATGACTCTAAAAACGACAACTGCACCAATGGTCTGGCATCGCATCACACAGTCGGCGGCGACAATGCAAAGATCTTTTCTCTTCGAATCTTTCATTTTCGGTTTCGTGTTCTTTGCCATTTTTTGTGTGCACTAAGCGCTATCGTTTTGTCCCTTTTTCCCTCATTCTGAAGAATTAAAAAAAAGATTTATCTCTTTGCAACAGGAAAATTAACTTGAATACTACCTGGTCAGGTCGTGTTCAACAATTTCGTTCAAGTTCGATGGATCACAATAGGTAGGTAAAGGTGTTCGGCAGGTATGCATGCACAAGGAGAATGGATCACAGCATGAAAATTGCATTTTAATAGACAGGCGAGTAGAGTAGGTGGTCAAATTTGTTGAAAATTCGTCCATCGCAAAGTAGAACGTCTATAGACAATAGGGATGCTGGACTAGGGATTATCTTAAGTCTCTGTGTATTCATAACAGTGCTTGAATCAAATTCAAGGTTTAAGGCACCATTGTATGTGCGATGCTAATAAGTCATACTGGGAAGTCAAATCGAAAAATTTGTGCGGCAAATGGGAATTCAGCTTCGTTTTCTTTAAAAATAAAATTCGATTTTCTAAATATGTGAATAGTGCGGGTTATCCTGCGCCCTTTTGCAGATTGACTGTTCAAATATGGCACGAAAATGCCCCATTAAAGCTGTAATCTTAAGAAATCACTATATGTATGCTATCTATTTTTCTTCATCTATTAATACAACATAAGATCTGCACTTATCTGTCTCACAAGATACTTCATTTTATCAATCACAATCAGAGGCTCAGATGTAGGCTGTCTCTTCCAGGGAGCGTTTGGAGCATGTTTAAGACAGACCCAACGGAATTGTCCTTTCAAGTCAGTTATGTGTTCATCCGAATTTTCACATATCGATTTAGCATTTCATTTTCCAGACCATCATAAAAACAGAGGGTGAAAAAAAAACAAATTTGTTTTCCAAAATCGAAGAAACCGGTTTTAGGATGCCTTGTATAAAAATCAAAAAATCGCTTAGGAAACTAAATTCTCATAGAATGGTTAAGCCGTAGAGTCTTGAAGGCCACAGCCCTAACTTCATATTAAAACCACTTGATAGGGAATTATATTTTATGATTGCGCAACACTTACACTTTCAAAATCCTCAGCAACTAAAAATAATGATGCCTTTCAAATCGAATCGGTCATAACTCTTCTTATAGAAAAGTGTCATTCTGGGTCCATTGGCAGAATTGATCACTCCCATATAATCGTATATTACCGACAAACTGCTTACTCCACCTCGAATCCGGCGACGATAAAATTGAATTAGAAACACATTTTATCTGTTGCGCTTGGAATTATAATATGTATTCCCCACATTCCGTAAACCGAGGACCGAAAACGTTACCACATATACACGAGATGAACTCGTGTCGACCAATTGACTCACATATGTAAGTAGAACATTGTTCAGCTCTATAGCGGACTTCTTGTGGAAAACGGAGGAAAACAGGACGATTAGCTACTAATATGCTACATAAGAGGTGGTTATATATATATTGTGCAGAAAAAATACGGCCACACACTTTTTCTCTTGGGATATAAAACTTTCAAGAGCACTGTAGAATTATATATGCCGAAGGATGGGCTGACTGGCGTTACACATTTTTTTTTTTCCGTTGTCAGGACAATGATAAAAGAATCCACATTAGTGTTCCTACTTCGGTGAGTGTTGTTGTTGATGTCGCTATTCTGTATGGACGTTTTATTTGAAGAGGGTTATAAACTAAAATACAGAAAGCCGATAGCATAAAGCAACAATAGACCCCCAAAACAGAAATACGAACGAAAAATTTAATATAGTTGAGTAAATTTTTGGATGTTACACAGAAGGAAGCAAGAGGACAAACAAGTGAGTTGACTGAAAGGCACATGACCAAATGATAGGATGTAGGCAGGCAGGCAGTCAGGCGACGTCGGGATTGAGAATGGGCGACATACTCCACGCACACTAGTCATGCGATTGAGGTTATATTCCATGATTTTTATCTTATTTCTGAATGTGACAGTGGAGCATATTTCGGATAAAATCACGCAGTTACTTCGTGAGCCATGGGCATAAGTTCCTACGAGCTAATGCCGAGACGTTAAAAAGCATTTTGTCGAAAGCAGAACTGATATGGCACCAGTGCTATTGCATCACTATTTCACAGGTGGCATATTAAGCCACTATGTATTTTAGAAGAGACGAAAAAAACGTAAACCTACCCTTTCAAACAATTGCACAATATAATTGATGTAATTTCTGATAATTTTCGCAGTAAAAAATATATGTATTTAGAGCTGATTTGCAGTGAATATATCCGCGAGTTACATTGCACACTATCAGAAACGATCAAGGAACACATTAACTAATACCATCGATTCTACAAATGTGTTTCCCTCCTAATGGATACCCGAAAAAAACACTATACCAACTCTTTGCAATTTTCGGCGCGACTAACTCCTTAAAGAACAGTCAACAGATATAATAGAAACCGTACCAAAAAACACACACTTCTCACAAACCACGGCGGAAAGCTACGGCAAGTAAAAATACACTGAAACATCCTTTACTTAATAATGTGAAACATCCGGTGAATAAAGTACGCTTGCGTTTTGCTCCTCCCTTTCACAGGATTTCTCTTCAAAATTTTCTTTTGTCCTTGTTGTTGCCATGAAATTGCTATACATGTCCGTTTTCCTTTTTAGTTCTACATATACATCTGACGACAAATATACACAAGCTAAAGTACATTCACATTTTGAGAGAAGAAATGTAACTGCTCGAAAATGTCGGCAGCATGCGAGAACATGAACATATGATTTCGATCAATTTCCTGGCTCTTGCGTTCAAATTGCTTTCCATAAGTAGATACATTTCGGTCTAAATTTAAAGTAATCTTCTTACATGACTAACAGTTAAAAAATGCCAAGCTACGAGCATCAGAAACTTGAGTGGAGATATCTGACAAGGATACAGTAACAGACAAAGAGAAACGAAGCATGTTCCACGATTTCTCTTCCATGTTAAACACTCGCAATACTCTTGGTTGTCTCAGCGTTCTCTTGGTTTGAAAAATAACATTTTCTCTGAACTAGCGATTTTGTTGGCGACAAGGAAATTGTTTATGCGCGTTACGAATGGAATTACTTTACACGCTATCCTTCCACAAAGTTTTAGCAACGTTTCCTAGAGAACGAAAAGACAAAGGTTGAAACATGTGTTCACATCATTGCATCCTGTCTTCAGGATGGTTTTTAATTTGGTTTCTGATGCCATCATGTATATGTGTGACACACGAACATTGAACAACATGTGCTTGAGATCACATATCATTCCGAAACATGTCATTTTTGCCGACAGAAGTATTTTAACGTTTGGTCTACGAAGTTAACAATAGAAGGGCGATGACAGTTATAGCACAGCTACATTTTGAATGATCCATTTGTTATTGTATAATATGTACATTGTCTTTTTATTTGTTTTTTCTTCAAGATAGTACATAGCCGTCGGAATACCAGTACATTAAAAATATTTCAGAATCCTCATCCCTATTTTACAGCAAAAAGCGAGTCGCCACGTCGATTTGAATCTCGTATCGTACCAACTCATGTTATTTTTAAATGTATTCCGATATCAATGTACTCGTCCACCAGATTTATATCAATAAACAACCTTCTTCCTCTCATTTAAAATCCTTTCATGTTCTATATAGACTATATCGCTTCTGACTCCTTTTCATTGCTCTCTATCGAACAACTACTGTGTACTCTGTACTCCTTTGTAAAAACGTTTCACTCTACGCCCTTCCCCGATTGACATGAACAACTTCCTTTTCCTCTCAATTCACTCACATAGAGTAATACTAAAAACATGATATATTATGGAATCTTACACTTCTAAAGCATGCATCCTTCCGAACCGGTGTCGGTGTGCGTATTCAATGTCAAAAAGACCAGACCGCCACACAACCGGAAAAACAAGCGCACCACTAGCACCAGATCATTCGTTCTTCTTTCACGTTATTTCCACAAAAAAAAAGTTCTTGAATTTGTCTTTTTTATATCCTGTATTTCATAATTATCATTTTATTCCCTCCTATTCGTTTTGGGTTGCCTGCCTACCTTCCTGGCTTGTATCTACTCTGTGTGGTTGCAAAAGAACTTTTGAACGTTGCATGGTCGACGGGTAGACACAGACGAACGGATGGATGGATGGAATGAGCCAACGAAAAAAATGGCTGTTTGTGAAGAAATTTCATATCTCAGACAAGTTGTCCATCAAAAAGGAAATTACATAACATCAGGCCGGATATAATACAACAAGAGAGTTGAACCAAAATGAGGATGATGGTTGCGGAGTTCCTACACGTATTAAAAATGAATGGCTTGCAAAAGGGCTTTTGATGGTGAGGAAGTGCAACGTTAATTGTCGAGAGCATTGAAATACAGACAATATTTAAATTCATCACGAGGTACACACGAGGTGAGGAATCCATTTGAATGTATGTTTCACATGCATTTCTAAACTATAGCCTGGCGCGATACGCAAGGAGAATTAAGAACTATGAATGAATAGATATCTGCTATCAAATGTTTGCAACTCGTTTCTCCGGTGTACCCTATGGACGCATATTTTTTTTTGATTTTGTAAACCTTCAATATGTGTAATCACGTGCACTACGCTCAGTAAATTTAGCCAGGAAAAATTGAGCGAATTCTGGTTACATTACTCTCCACCAGAAGGCACTAAATGTTTGCGATACGTAGCTCAGTGTCCTCTACTTAGCGCAAAATGTCTACGCTTCGCAACGAAGTAGCCATATATCGGAGTAGAGTAGAGATCGGATGTAGTAGATTTGAAAATTATGAAAAAATATATTGTGGAAAAAATATAATGCAGATTATGCTCATCTACATGTTTTTATACGATTTTTGTCATAATAATGAATGTCGTCTGACATTAGTGTTACACTGCATTCACACACCACCTTTGCCGCTAACTTGCGTGTGCCTTATGGCGAAGGAAAATATAAGTAGAATTCGTATCAAAATTTTGGTCCGCTCACTTGTGCGTGAATACACGTTACGATAAACACCAATCGCTAAAGACGACCCAAACCTATGAGCTTGACATTTTAACACACTTCAGCTGTCTTTTCGTACTTTTTACGGCTTTTTCGGCATAAGCTTGTCGAGCGTTTCATCCTCTCCCACACATGTAGATGAGGAACGACATTGTGTGGGGTTATAAGACACAAGAGAAGACACAAGAGTTTTGTCTGTTCCGCAAACATGTTCGCCATTCTGATCCCCTTACCGACATTTTGGATCAGAAATATTCTCCGGTTCTTTTCGTTTACAGAGTCCACAAGCTGATACGTCTTTTACGAAAAAGAATGGACAACAGATTGCAAAACACGGCACACTATGCGGATCAAAGTTTGGATAGACCTCGGGCGTAAATGAAAATGAAACGGTAATGAACCGGCAAAATACCGTGATGAATTTATAATATTATAATTAACTATTGCTACAAAGGCGTTTTACGTGCGAAATCATCTTAAAAATAACTGAAAAAATAATTTCCCGCTTGTTCGAATGCATTTTCAAGATGAAAATGGGTCGATTCGGTAGCATATTCTCCGTCAAACGTGGTGAGTTTCGCAAACGTCAAATCGATTCACTGTCCACGACGAGTTCATCGTGGAAATTATCTAATGACCAAGGAATCGAAATACATATAATACATAAAATGACCGAGAACAATTATGGATGCGGTCTCGGATTTAAACATACGGCAGCCCCATGACCGCATGGCTTCTTTCCATCCATTTTTACGTATGTTTTGAGGCGTCAATAGAAAAAATTTGTATGAGGTATAATTGAATTCGGCGGACAAAAAAGAAGTTTTTCTTTGATAAACCTAATTTGGGGGTTGGGTTTGTATGGCAGCCCCATGACCCCATGGTCCGATTTCATTCATTTTTGCATATGTTTTGTCACATCAGAAGAAATATATTTTTATGAGGTTTGGTTGAAATTGGTGCCCAAATAAAAAAAGTTTTTCTTAGAAGAACCTAATTTGGGGGTTAGGTTTGTATGGCAGCGCCATGACCCCATGATCGGATTCATTCATTTTTACATTTTTTATGTGGCATCAATAGGGATTCATTTATATGAAGTCTGGTTAAGATTGGTACAAAAAAAAGGTTTTTCTTATAAAAAATTCTATTGGGGGGCTAGTTTTGTATGACAGCCCCATGACCCAGTGATCCGATTTCGGTGATTCAAACCAATGAATAAGAAAATCTAAAAAGGAAATGCAAATAACCGCATAATACACTAGATATGCGACTTTTTTGGGACCAAAATATTTTCTATGGTAACTTGATTTTGTAGCTTCGATGGCATTTCTCATTTGAATTTTATATAGAAACTTAATTGTAAACAAAATCATGCACATGCGCAGCTTAATGCTGTAACTTCGTGTAGGGGCGTCGGAAAAATGGGGGCAATGAATACGAAATTTCAAAATTAATAGATGCTTGAAATTAATTAATCACCAACGTTCCTGTTGCATAGCTGTATCCCAACAGCATCAAAATTTACACTATTGTGAAAAGTACATTTAAATGGAATTGCAAAGCGTTGCGTGGTATAAATTCGTTTAAATACAAAATTTTACATAGTGTGTATTCCAGTGCATTGCGGTTGAATACTCAAACCAATGGAAAAGCCAAAAAGTATTAAACCACACCAGCCCCAAACACTAAATTTCCTACGCCACTGCTAGCTATAAAAAAATATCAAATTGTCCCCTTTATTTTCAGATATTTCGTTTCCTTTTTTTCTTATTCATTGATTCAAACATACAAATAGCCTGCAACAATAACAAGCATGTGTGCAAAATTTCAGCTTGCTAGCTTCAATACCCGCCGAGTAAAACGCGTCGCAACAGACAGACAGACGGACATCGCTCAATCGACTCCCCAAGTCATGCTGATCATATATGTCTATATTTTTTTATGGTCAGAGATGCTTCCTTTAATGCGTTACAAACTTCATGACAAAGTTAATATACCCGTTCACTCTATGAGCGAAGGGTATAAACCGTTGAAAATACGACAATGAACAGAATCCTCCTAACGAAGCAAATACGTTTGTAAAATTCATGCTTTTCGATTTTTTTTTTTTCACGATTCGGCATGACACAGTTGTCACCATTGGTTACAAATTACGAACACACAAATCAATCAATAAAATATCAATAGGACCAACAGAAAAAGACTTTAGATACGCGAGAGACACTATTTTTCTCGACTGTTCATTCAAAGTAAAAAGAAAACTATAGTCATGTGTATTATGTATTCCGACGCGAAATAAGTATTACTCATTACTAAATTTGCCCCTTCCTATCACACTTCTACTTATGTATATCAATGCGAACAGCGACGAAACTTTAGTTTAGTCATAAAATGGACTAAGTGGTATACAAGTAAAGAATTCATTTCGTCCGCAACGACTTCGCTTGTAGCTAAGAAGTAAATGAAAGATTAGATGATATTATAAAACAGCAAAGTCCATAAAAGAAAAGCTCTACCGTTCGATTACTGACATTAACCCTTAATTGGTAGAACTTCACAGTATGTCATTCCACCGCTAGGATATATTTCTAGCTCGCTCATTAAATCGAAGAAGGCTGTGTTGGCCACATAGAAAGGAGTGGGTAGGCGGAGGCGCTGACCTTCACTATACTTTACCTTGGAAAATTTGAGTCCATTCAGTGATTGTTTCATGAATAATTAGTAAATTAATATAATTGGGTACAGTTGAAGGATTGTTTTTACTTGATTATGATTGCATCGGGAAGTTTGCTGACTATGGACTGTTTCTGATGGTTATAGAGGGTAGTTTTGGGGCATGGCAGATTCTCAGAAGTTATTAAATTTTTTTTTGAGGTTTAGATAATTGTAATGAAACAATTACCCGTATTGTTCAGAAGTGCTTAGGGCAGCAGAAGAAAACAAATATGTTGTACTTACATCACGAATTTCTTTAATTTTAGCACCGCCCTTTCCAATCACACAACCAGCCAAACTTTGATGGATTAGCATACGGACATCTATTTCATCGTCTCGCTGTAAATAAAATAAAATAATGTTTAGATATATATATTTTATATCTAGTCTCGAATAAGTCAAAAATAGGAATTTAAATGTCAATTTTTTTATATTCGTGATTAATGAATTAGGTTCTAATATTCTAATGTACCTAGTGTCCGTCCAGAAGCTGATATATTATTAACCCTATCGCTTTTATATGTACGGAATGAAACACAAACCCGCATCCTTACGTTTTCTAATATCATGTAGCAGTCACCTGACAAAACTACTGATCCGTTTCAAAGCCCCTTGTCAATTACGCAGCTCTCTTTTCGATCATGACATGAAAAAAACCGCACATTATTGACTTACGGAGGAATATGCCCTGTATAATTCGGACCTTCAGTTCGTGTAACACGTAACACTAAAGTAATTTGCTTTCAGAAAATAACATATGTGCCTTCTACATGTATTTTTCACTTGGTTACAACTACACATCATATTCATTTGAGTAAGAATGGAAAAAGATATAATTATGTAAACAGCATATGTATATCTCATATTACATACATATGTGTAGTAAATGGAATTGTACAGTTTCGCGATATAAAAAAGAATCAACGAAAGGACAATAATAAAACTTTATTTTCCATGAACAGACTACAATTCAGTGCTTTTAAAATATATTGCATGTGATACACTGCCATAAATGCAAACGGAAAATTATTGAATATGTTTGATGTGGTTGCTCCAACGACAGGGGGTAAATTATTGTATTTTTCCAAAATATAATTTTCAAAAGGAAAATCTCCAAATTTCATTTTAAAAGGTTGTTGATCGACAATTAGTAAAAAAGAAGAAAATCAAGTCAAGTGATTGAACATTCAGAGAGAGAGAGAGAGAGTGGCTGAACTGAATGTTCGATATTGGGATGGTGAAGGAATATCCGTAGATAATGTGTGTCCTGGTGTCGCAAGTCAATCAAATCACAAGTTTTTTCAAATAAAACTCAAAATCACAAGTTTGGATTGAAAGAAAACAAAAACAGAACTATCATTAATTTGTAATCTTTCATATCTGTCCCGACAAAGCAGATTGGTAATTTCACGCTTAAGACCCCGTCAAACGCCCTTATGGCAATTGGAAAAAGATATTTATCACAAATCAAAATAAACAAAAACTGTACTTACCTCTTCAAAATATTTGAGCATTTCAGAAACAATATTGATGACCGACTCTGGATCAGACGAGACCAAAATCGTGCTGTAATGAATAATTCGTGCATTAGAAAAATAACGAAAAGATCAATTAATACTTATAGTACAAATATGTACATACTGAATTTTGTTTTCTCGGAAACATTTTGTAGCATTTTAGTTTGAATATGATTTTTATTAAAAATACATAATGCCGAGAAAACAAATTAATATAATATAGTAATATATTCCTAACGTTATTGTTGGAAGCTATTTAATTGATTACAGTTTTAGTGACCTTTTCCGCATTTAGTATAATGCTCGATAATAGCAATTAAGTAATCATCTAGCTACGATCAAATTTTCATTATTATGTAAATAGTTGGAACTATTCTCATTATTTTCATGTTTATTTAAGGTTCTTCTTTGGGTTTATTCTTTTCAATGTGCAAATTCTTCGATATGATCTGAATGATCGGTGGGTGTTGCAGACAATTATTTTTGAAAATGTCTAGGTTGTTGTTCGCGTGCATATAATATTCCATCAGGATAGGAGGGAAATTTTATAGTATAACGGGTAAGTGTTTCGTCAAGGGCAGGGGTAATGACATTATCATAATCGTTGCGAAAATCCTAGATCCCTTCCTAAGATTCTAGTGGACGGTCAAGGAAGAACTAGTCAAATTGCTTTTCGGGATACACAGACAATTTTGGAATTTATTTATAAAGAATAGCAAACGCTGGACAAAAGGGATATTGACAAGGTTAAAATACACAAAGATGAATGAATGTAATAGTATAATGATTAGGCGATTGTAGGTTTGCGCACATTCACAAGACATAAGGACATCGGTCAATCAAGGAATTGGGGACAGATTCTGTGCGTCTGTTAGCATTCCCATCATTATCCCATCATATTATCATATCGACGAATTTGCGCATAAAAATTATTTCGTTTTTTTGCCGAGTTAAATTTATTTTACTGTCACGAAAAGTGCCAAACAGTTTCGCAATTACTTGCCTTAAATTAAAACAAAATCTTACGTCGAAACAGAAAGATTCCGATTTACGGTATTAACTTTGTTTATATTAACGAAAAATAAATTCGGAAGCAAACCGTATTGCATAACAATGGCGTGTAGTAACTGCGGCAGGAAAACTCTATTAATGGAAACTATAGCTAGATATTCAAAAAGTGTTACTCTTTTTTTTCGTGTTATAAGTACAATGTTTGTTATACATTAGTTCCTGGCGAGTACATATTATTAAAACCGAACCCAAAGAATCTTTATAGGAATGTGCGTGTGTATAAATTATACATGGTTAAATACAATGGGCGAAATTAGATTATTAGGATTCCTACTTTTCATTTGTTTTCTTTTAACGGCTCATTGAAACAATCACGATGACAAATTAACCCTGCACTAGCGACAATTACACTGTTTTATTTTTTGACAAAAATTTCAGTTTTCTAGTATGATGAGAGCGATTTTGTATCTATAGATGTCACAATAAAAATTCTAAACAGAAAAATTGGTAAATTGAAAATTATTAAAAACGAATTCAAGTGTATGATAGAGATTACTAGAATAAATCTACGCATAAACGAAGGAGAAAATGTTGGTTAACTTCCAACAATTTTTTTTACATTACAAATAAAAACAATAATCGGCATTTTTATAAATTCAGAAATTAATTGAAAACCCAAAAAAAAATAATTTTAAATTAAATAAACTAAATTTTGTATAAGTTTCATCATTTTATACACTTTTTCAGCTTTTGTAGAATATCAAAAAGACAATTAAAAAAATAAATTTAAATATTGTGTTTACCGTTCGGGACCTTGACAATCGTCGACAGACACAGTGGCTTTATACTGCAGGTTTGGTCGGAGACACAGTCGTGGATACATTTTATTTGGTGGCCGGGTACAATTTGGTGTGTGTTTTTTTACACAACGGCAATTGATTGGTTCGCGAAAATTTGGTAATGGTTCAAATAACGTCAACAATTTATTCGGTTAGTTGATTTGGTTTTGGTGAATTTTAGTTTGTAGTCAACCAAAGACGAATATAACGGGAACAACAATTTTTCGATTCATTTATATTTCATATACATTTATCCATGTATATAAATTAAACGATAAAGTATTACGAACAATTCACGGAGCACATACACGATCATAAAGTGAAAAATTTATTTTGTTTAGAAGATGGCAGTTATGGTGATTTTGCGACATGAAAACATTATATGTTGTTTCACATTGGCAAACAGAATGTGTGTATACAAAGAAATGTTGGATGATGAGTTGATTCACATGGTTAAGAATGGAAGTTTTGGAAAATTACAAACGAAAAGGATATGACAAAAAAGTGCAAATTGCGATCGTAAGAATGTGTCCATTGTCCATTTCAATTTAACAAATGTTCAAAAATCAAAAAATGTAACCGAAAATTGAGCCACCAAAACGGATCAACATATGCATATTGATTGGGCGTAGATTTTTGTTTCGTTTTTAGTTCCCATTTCATTTAAATTATGGATCGGGTTGAAATTTAGGTGGGTATTCAGGTCAGATATATCCGGGGAAGGCCAGGTGGTAGTAGTGGTGACACGATTGTGGTGTGGATTATGTGGCAATATTCAAGTTCATCCCACAATTTGTCCGTACACGTAGGTGGTGGTGGCAGTACACAATATTGTGTGCAGAGTTGAGAGCGCGATTTTATTTTAAACAGGCAGTCAGGCGAGGCGTTCATTCAGTCAGATCAAGATGGCAGGCAGACGTCAGCATCACAACAATCATGTTCATGACAAAGGAGGTGTCATATTGATTTTTGTTTTACCCAAGTGAACGTCGTTGTGGCGATGGTGGTGGTGTTGATTGGTTGGTCGATTATTGGATTTATTCAGTCGTTTTCATAGATCAGAGCAGGCACAGTATTTTGTATTGTATATAAGGGTATAAGAGAGAGAGAGAAAAATTCATTTGTTTAGTTAAATGTTGATATTGTAAAAAAAACTGCCTAAAATTTCACAAAAACATAACAAGGCTTAATATAGACGAAAGACGTGAAATATGTCTAAAGACTACAAAACAGAATTGCGTATTTATTGTTCAACAACTATTTACCCAAATCATGAGCGGATATTATTTTCATTACGGAACGCATACGAATAATGGTTTTTATCTACATGATTCATTGATTAGAGGACTATAAAAAAGGCGAAATGGACGATGCTGGTACGTGAATTCATCAATTGGTATGTATTCTAGAATATTTTTTCTTTCGGTAGTAAATCTAAAAATTTGTTAATAATAGAAAGCGTTTGTTTTAGCAAAGAAAGAGGCAAGGGTTGCTTCTGTGAATGTGATTCTAAATATGCTCAGTAAAGGCAGTGGTTTAGGTAAAATTATAGCTGTCCCATTTCTTCTAATCGCTGGTAGATAATTTTTATAATAAAAGGTAAAGGTGATTGGAAAAAAAGAAGAAAGAATATTGTAAATCCAAGCCCTTGTTTGTTTTAATGGAAACAAATTAATTCGATTGTACACTTTTGGTGTACATTTGCTAAAGCACTGATAAGTGTTTGATTTAATGGGAACATAGTAAATTTTGAAACATACCTGAGATCTCATTTTTTGAATGTGCTGTCCTCCTTTGCCAATGACCGCTCCAGCGATCTGAAATCGAAAAAAAAATTAAATCGTAATGATTCGAGTATTACAAACGGAATAAAACTGCTCCTTACCCGGCTGGGAATCAATAGACGAACGACATCGTCATCTGGGCGCCTCCTTTTGTGATCATGACCGCCGTCATCATTGCCGTGATTATCGCGTTTCATTTTATGTTTTTTTAGATCAACTGTAAATAAAAAAAAAACAAAGATGAGTAATGACTATAAAATTAATAGAAAAAAAAAACAAACATGAAAGAAAGAACGAACAAAATACAGCAAATATGCACGAATAAAAACTAAGGATAAATTTTACAGTAAACTTCGGCCAACTAACTACAGCACTAACGACGAACTGTCTTCAATTGCCCGCGGAGAATCAATTTACTCTTGCAACCAACTTAAAAGACACTTAACATTGCCAATGATCAGAATAATCCCTCAAGTCGACATACAAGATACATTTTAATTGAATTTCATTACAAACAAATTATCGCAATCTGATCGATGTCATACCATATTCCGCCAACACAATTGATCAATCCCGATCGTACCATAACATCAATTCAGCTTGCGGTCGTTGGCGGCTCGATTAAGCAGAAAGCAGATTCGTTTACCCCTTATTCCTCTTTTGAAATAAATCATTGTTTTTACACAACCAAACATAAGTGAACAGCAACAATGACAAAAATGTGACAGAGATATAAACATAATTGAACGCAAAAAAAATATATTATACAGCTGTATGTACCACGTGCAAAATAATATTTTTTCACAAAGAAACACCTACATTTAGACAAAGGTGAGATTTAAACCACCCACTTGTAAATTTTTGTATAAGAATAGTAATTAAGTCTTTCTATATGGATAAATAAAATGATATAAACTTTAAAATGATTGTATTCTTGAAAGTCTGTATTTAGTAGTCTTGCAATCTTCAGATCAAGTAAAGTGTTGAGTAGTTGATACGATTTACACGGTACACTGAAGAGGGATGAGATTATTGTCGTTAATTGCACTTTAGAGGATGGAATTTACTGAATTTAAAATAGCCTATCTCAGTTCACTAGTTTTTTCTCTCAAAGTTTTTTATTTCTGTGGAAGTCAAAGCGCAGAAGTGTAAATTTGAGTTGCCGAAATCTCTAGAAGGACGTACTGCGTCGACTGGGACTTAACGTTAACGTAAATATACCACTGAATTCAGCTTGACCATAAAATGCGGCGTTATTGAAAGTTATTCTGCTTGACACACGACTAACACGAATTTAATTGCAAGAGTAACTACTGCGGTACCTGAAGAGATGTGAACAAACCCGCATCCCATAGAAGATTTTCAAATATATTTTTACATTTTTAAAAAATTAAATCAAATAGCTATTTTTGCCAACTTCTTGGAAATATCGACATTATTCGACATTATTATCAATTTCCTTTATGAGAACCCAAAAGTTTTATGCAACCCGACAAATGAAAATATTTTTTCTAGGCGGATTGTGTATTAATACTTTTAATAAACGCAACATTTAGATGCTACGAGACCTGAACTCACTCAAAATCGCCAAACATATTTTTCATCAATAAGACAATTTTGAGGCTTTTACCTGTTTAACGGGATCCATGTTTTTGATATAAATACATACATGGTATGGTAATTAAAGTAAAATGATGGAAATTATAATTTTATTTTAAACTCATTAAGCACGTTTTATAGGACACTATTTTTAAGGTATTCATAAAAATACATATATCACTCGCAATTTTAAGGAAATATTAGATACACACCTCTGCTCCTTGTTCCCTATCATCCACGCAATTTTGGAGAAATCACTAAATAACTGCACTTTTAATTCTTATATCTTTTAACTTTATAATAATTAGAATAGAAGAAAATACACAGCCAATGTAACACAAGACCAACTAACATCTAACACAATTGCTTAAAAAAGCTGATGGCATGATTCTCAAAAGATATGGAGGACGACTAATGAAAATTAGATTGGTCGCTTCACTTTATCTGATCGTAGTCGATAAAAAAGACACCCAGATCCAAACTTGCGCGTTACAAAACGAACCTAGACCCTGTACAGAGAATGGTGGGGATATAGAAAGAATGTACAACCCGATAGACTACCGAGTATATGTAAAGTGGCCAAAAAGGGAACTTCTCCCCTAAAAAAAAATATGCAAAGGCATGTTGGGTACAATTTAACCGATAGCCCTACCCCTACATGATATCAATAGTTTCCTGTTTGATTCTTCCTCATTCTCTCATTACACAAGTTTTAATATGTGTTGCCGACATAGCAACCAATATGTCACAAACATTCCAACTGGCCAGTAAAAAGACAGTTATCAAAACGGCCACTTCCCGCAGATTTCCGTGCATGTTTAGTTTGTCGTTGGGGTTTTGTCTATTCTACCTACACGTTGCACATCATGGTTGGTCGCTACACCCGATAGATTTCCCGCTATGACTAGCCACCGACACACTTCCGATGCTTGGTTTTCAGTTATTATCCTTTTCCCTTTACTTCGCACGATTGAAATTATTATAGACTGGGAAAAAGGACAGATAACCCAATGTCCAATAGAAACGCACCGAATATAAGAAAAAATTGACAGGGGAAATTGATAATTATAACCTATTGCTTTTATATACCAAAGGGGTACTCGTCTAGCTACCTCTCGGTCAGACTTTGTGTCTATCGGCTCAAATAATAAATATGTCAAAAGAGACATCGGTAGTGGTTAGTGGACATCAAAGACACTTACGCTGCACTCTGATTTTTAATATGCAAGAAATGGGAAACGATACCATAATGATAGCGTACATGAATACTTAAGTCCTACACGAAGAATCGCAGTTTATTCGTCTGTATGTCATTCGCGCAAAGTCACTATCCGTTTTTATTGTTCTAATAAATGACGTGGATCTATTATCAAGCAGGATTTTGCAAGGTAATAAGAGTATCCACCATATCGGATGGTATAAACGTATTGTAAAATTTCCCAAAGTTAATAATTAATTCGGACAGTTTGAACAGTTACTAAGAGAAATTGCTTCAACAATAAGGTCGTCGTTCTCATACCGAAGATTGGAGTTTTAACATAGTCAACGTTTCTATATGGTGACATGTTCCTGAATATTCTATCAAAACGACCACAAAATAATAGTGTCAAACGGAGACTAAGGGAACGAGAGCAAAACTGCTTCGAATCCATTACTTCATTAAATATAAAACACAAGAATGCTACTAAAAGGAGTCAAGTAGATTATCCTGCTATCATTATAATGTATATATCATTGAAATACTATCAATATTGTGTGAATCCCCATTAGCAAGGAAAAGATTCAGCGGGCATAATTAATAAATTTCCTAAAAGATATCTAAACTCTACATGTTTATGAAAATTGTATATCTGTATTTATGTAAATAAAAACAGAGATGCATTTGGACAAAACTATGCGAAGTTATTGCATACATAAAACATAATTCTAAAAACCTATATTATTTACTATCTTATGTACATACGTTCTTCCCAACAAATGCACATTTGTACATACAATTATCGTATGCCAGTCAAATACAATAGAAGACACACGAATATATCTCCCCCCTAAAGGCAACAACACCAAATCTACGATTATTATTTCATACGATTGACTGACCAAAACAATCCGTCACCATGGTAAAAAACTATTCCAACCACCAATTAGATGTCATTTAATATTTCACGTGCTTTCTACGGAGTTCTTCTACTGGTTTTTTTGTTGAAACCGTACCATGTGGTAGCTTCGTAATATCTTATCGGTGATGAGGATGAGTTTCCGTTTCTATTTCCCAGGAAAATTAATATGGAAAGTTCTTTAAAACTTACATAATTAAAAAGTAGTAGACACTTTATGAAGGATGGTTTAATAAAAACGTATTTCACTCAAGTCACTTAAACGCAACATATCGACAGATGGGCTAGTTCTCATGAAATCTGTGCAGGCCGCACACACACAGTCAATCCATGGTTTGCAGTTCATGGATTCGAATCCATAAAATTGATTTTCGTTCTGTCAAATGAGCCCATAAACAGATGGGTTTGGATTTTAATCCAATGAAATCAACGTGAAATCCATGGATAGATCGTGTTTGCGGCCTAACGCATATTGTTTTTTTTTAATTTTAATAATTTATTATTATTTGGTTACTTGAAATGAATGAATTAAGTGTAGAGCCAAGGTAGCAGAAATTAAAAATAAAAACGAATGCGTTGAGATTTTAGGTGTCTAAGGAAATGATTTTTTATTTAATATTAAAACGCAGCTAAAAGGTTAAGTATCAGGGTAATGTCCCTTACAGCTTTTTGCTGAAAATCACACCCTGTAGACCACTGTTTCCCAACAGGTGGCCCGCGGACCGGGGTGGTCCGTGAGAAACCCGTAAGTGGTCCGCGGGGAGACTCTGGACATTTCTTACAAAAAAGGTAATATTTTCTTGACTAATTAAAGTCAAGCGCGTGTGTGGCATACACACGCGCTCTCATCATCATGTAACAGATTATCCAGCAAATACTTTGCTACTGGGTATAGATTGCAAAAATTCGAAAGGTTGGTTTTTTGTGCTAGATGTTGTCACAAATCGGAGTCTTAAGACCGAGATATACCTTTTACTGGATAACTTTTAACCGAAGTTAGCTCTTCCACAACGGAAAGACACATGGCAAACATGACGAATATTAAATCTTGATGGTGTTAGTAGAAATATTCTTTCTTCTTCCTTGCCTCGTTCTTTATACCGCTCCATGGTTTCGCGTTGCTCGACCTGCGGTGTAGGCACATCGCCCGTTTTGGCGATAATATCTCAGCATATTTCTACAAGCAGCTCTATCTTGGATCGTGTCATCGCCGAGACCAATGCGTTGTTGTTGCTTTTTCATTTGACACATCCAGGTGTTCTTCGGTCTGCCTCTGGCCTTGGGTCCATCAAGTGGAACTTCCATTGAAGAAATATTCAAACCCAATGAAAATCGGTTGCGTCGGGATTTTGCGGATAGTGCCTTTGAAGAGATGGGAGCCGAACCTAATTTTTAATTAATCATCTTCCTCAGACTAACGCACCAAGATAACGTAGGTATGTATGTGATTTTATAAAATCAGTGATTTCCCACTTTATTTTTATGTAGGAAATAACAAAAAAAAAATATTAAAAGAAATTTGTGATTGAAGATAGATTGTGAACTCTTGAAAACAATAACTCGACAAAAAAAAATCGAACCCTTAATTCTTTCATTATTATTAAATGGTGGTCTGTGGAGATTCAGTTTCAGGCTAAGTGGTCCGTAGACATTTCTGAGTTGGGAACCACTACTGTAGACATTTAAATGATCATTGTCGGCCCCTGATTCGAATAAGCCATATCCGTCAGCCTTTTCTTAAGATAACTCCGACTTTTGACAGAATATTGCTAGCCACCTGAGTAGGTATGACTAAACGATCTCTCGTCTCTCCTACAAAGGTGAATCTAGCCATATCGTTCGATAGAATGTCACGAGAAATTTGGGTCAAGTTGTAGTTGTGGCTTGAAAAATGATAAAAATTTTGCATTTTGCTTGTCTTCTAAGTCTATACATGGGTGTTATTTGCACTATAAGAACTCAGCCTCTTTATTATATTTACTTTAGGTTTTTGACTTATTGGCCAAATTCCACTCTCTCAATATACTTATCCGATTTTAGTGCGGTTAGTTTTGTTTTATATGTAAATTTGTTAAATGTTATGGTCGTCTTATTTTGCTATTTTTATCTAGTAAAGTAAAGTTTTAGAGATATTGATGTTTAAATTGTGTAAGAAAATGATTTTTTTCAAAAGTCTTCATACGCCTGTGGCAGGTAAAGGGTTAAGAATTGGGGGTTTGTTCCGTCCTACTTTTTTGCTGGAAATCACGTGAGGAATCATTTTCCGGTGCGTTAATGCGGCAGTTTCCGGACACCCTGTACATAAGGGTTAATTAGGCTTCTGAATTAAATTATTTTATCAAATAAGGTATTGCTTTTATAAGTGACGTTTTGCGCCAATAAAGCGTTAATACTTATTTTTTAAGAGAATCCTTATTCCTCAAGCGAAGACTATTAATCCCGCCCTAAGTGTTCTAAGAATAACCTAAAATATTTTTTTCTTTGCGTAGAACGACACCACACCTACAACATCAATTATTTCTAAGGAGATTTCTATTTCTCATCAAGTTTTGTTAAGTTTACATTCATTTTCGGTCGAGAATCGAGATCACAACTCAAAACATTCTAATAAATAAAAACAGCCTGTAAATTTAGAAGAAAAACAAAATGAAACATACTTTTCTAGCTGGTTGGCCAGCGAACATAGCCGAGTGAGAACAAAAGTTAATAACTAATGTACAAATCGCGTGCCACCATATCCATGAATTATTAAGAGATTTCGATTTTCTTCGTTGTGTGGATACACACAATCCCTGGTGGTATATTGGCGGACACAGCATATTTTTTCCTGCGTCCTTTTCCCTTTGCGTGATTCGACCCGTTCGTCCGCTTATTATCCTACACTTCATACTTTCTAACTTTTCGGTATACACATGTACGTACGTATACAATTGGGTTTCGATGATGGACAAAGTTAATAGAAATAGAAAAAAAAAGAAATAAAGTAGGCGGCTATCGCGGTAGTAGCACTGTCGGCTAGTGAGAAAGAATGACTCCCAACAACTCAACCCTTTTGTTCTACGACTTCGTCCCCGCGTACACAGTTGCCAACAATCATTAAGATTGAAAATGTTCTAAACATATTTTGTATGATTACATAATTTCCAATGTGGACACAAATTTACTATTGGCCCTTAAATGGGAGACTACTCGTCGGACTTGCGGTTTGGCTGTCGTTTGAATGGAGAGACAATCGTTTTTTATTATGTATAGGGTATGTAATGTAGTCGGCAGAAAGAGAAAATTAAAAAAAAAAATGTAATGCATCACCATTTTGTTCCTATGCATGTAGGATACGTAGATTGATACAATATGTCTACACAAAGTCTTTTATATATGGAAATGGAAGTCACCTCTTGTGTGCTGCTAGTTACCATTAAATCGATGTATAATTATGGTCAGGATATGTACACGCAATATTCATCTGCATTTAAGCGAACGTTAATCATTTGAAGGTTTTAGTAGTGGTTTCAATATATAGTTTATAAAAACCAATTTCCAAATGCATATAATTTAAGGGGAGGCGTAGAAGTTTAAAAGATATTTTAAATACTTTTACAATTGCTATTGCCTAGATTTTTATTTATTTTACTTCTTCTAAGATTACGGACTCGAGAGAAGCTCTGCATACTTGCCATTGCATAAACAAAAATCTGCAATAGCTGTATTACTATATTTTTTTACAAATCGTTGAATAACGACTATAATCTCTAGTAGATCCCAAAAATCACACTTTATCTGTTACCTCGTCGACCTGTCCCACGTTTTAGTACCCAGTTTAAAAAAAAATGTCATTTTATGGATATATACAGTGAAACCTCCCTAAGTTGACCACTCTATAACATGACTTTAAATTGACCATCTTTTTTCCGCCCTTGTACATTCAACATTACGCTAAACGAGTTTCTGTAAGTTGACCACTCTTTCTATCTTGACCAAAAATTGTCCGCCCTTGGGTGGCCAACTTGTGGAGGTTTTACTGTACTTCAATGCATTTAACTTAAGACACGATTTTTCTCTTATTTCCCTGTGGTCTATATCAAATATCGTTCAGTGTATGCCTTTTCAGTTTATCAATGACAATGACAGGATGAAAAAACCGTCCCGTAATGGGGTAATTCACCAATTTTCTCCTCCAATTGAAATTTATTTTAAAATTTTGGTTTTTTTTTCATTATTCTTAACAATTTCTAGCGAATTTAGTAAAAAATATCTAGAAGACATTATAGAATATTAATATTAAAACATCTAACGGGATTATTTTCTGTCATAGATTCGAAAAGAGATAATAGCAAATCGCCGAACGACCTAATACAAGCCACAGAGAAACAAACAGAAAAATCTTGTCTCTATTCAAGTGCACGGGAGTGCATCCAATCGCTTCTCACAAGGGAAATATTTGCACTAATGCTTTATTTTCACTTCTCCATGTGAAACATTTTGGGACTTTTTGAAATACATGTATTTAATAGACTTTTGTTACTTTTAAAGTATGATGTGCATGACAGAAAAGACATTTTCCAGCTAACGTAGAAAGAAAAAAAAATTTAAGATAAAAATTTGATTTTGTTTACTTCCCTTGACTTAAACACAAGTTCAAAACAAGAAATGACGCGGTCTTCTCTCATAACTCTAATTCAATACACATGCATATTGCAAACCAACTTCAATATTGATCATTCACAGATCTGAACCATTGTAGTGAAGATACAGTTTATATTAGATATTCTAGTAACGACACGACCTGCATTCCAACTGCGGTTACAAAGATGTTATGGATGCAAGGTAAACCAGTTCACTGAATCGAGTAACTTGATCATTTGATCGATCAACATCTAATATTAGTGCAGTCATATTAGCATTTCAAATAGAAAAAAATTGTGTAAGGCTAATATTTGGCTAATTTTTGTTGTTTTTGAATCAGTAGGCTCCCAGAAATCTACAACTGATTTTGCTAAAAAAAATTTTGATCGCAAAGGTGCCAAAAAGGACAAAAAAGGATACTCTTAAATCCTTGACCCGAGGTCGGCATGCGGGGTATCATATCAAAGGGGACGTCGAGTACATTACATATCCGGTGTTTGTTTCATGTTTCAAGGACACTCAAAGGAATAAATCGAGCTTAAATGGAAAATTTTCGAGGTTCCCGTGTATCTTTCCAAAGCAAAAACTACGAGAATAATTCAAGTTGTCCCTACTTTTATCACTTTTCAGAATCTAAAATAGCTGGAGATTCTTCCATTAAATTTGCTAAGAAAAAAGTTGATCGGAAAGCTGTGAAAAAGGACATAAAAGGACACTAATTGCACACCTTAGTCGAACGTGGGCATGTGGGGTGTCATATCAAAGAGGATGTCAAGTAAATTCCATATCCGCATTTGTTACTTGTTCCAAGGACCTTAAAAGGACAAAATTGGGCTCAGCTTAAAAATTTTTGTGTTTCCCGTATCTGTATCTTTCTAAAGCCGTAATTTTCCATTTAAGCCCGACTTATTCCATTTAGTGTCCTTGAGACAGGAAGCAATCACCGGATATGTAATGCACTCGACGTCCTCTTTGATATGACACCCCACATGCCCACGTTCGCACAAGGTGTGGAATTAGTGTCCTTTTATGTCCTTTTCAAGAGCTTTCCGATCAATTTTTTTCTTAGCAAATTTAATGGTAGAATCTCCAGCTATTATAGATTCTGAAAAGTGACAAAAATAGGGACAACTTGAATTATTCTCGTAGTTATGGCTTTGGAAAAATACACGGGAAACTCGGAAATTTTCCATTTAAGCTCGATTTATTCCTTTGAGGGTCCTTGAAACAGGAAACAAACACCGGTTATGTAATGTACTCGACGTCCCCTTTGATATGATACCCCGCATGCCGACCTCCGGTCAAGGATTAAAGAGTATCCTTTTTTGTCCTTTTTGGGACTTTTCCGATCAAAAGTTTTTTTAGCAAAATCAGTTGTAGATTCCTGGGAGCCTACTGATTCAAAAACAACAAAATTTAGCCTTACTCTATTTTTTTCTATTTGGAGGCCTGAATTGGGATATTTTGACTGCACTATATAGTGTACGCGTGCTCGTCTCTTTATAAAATAAATACAAAAAACCTACTATGTACATATTTAGGATAAAATCACGTTTGTATTTACACACATCCCAATAATTGCGCGGTCCTTCTGCAGGTGGCGGTTGTCATTGCGCTTTTTGCAACATCAAATGTGTTAAAACTTGAGCAATCGTATAATTGCAGAATATTTGAATTAATCTGATTCTGAAATTGGAATAATTACAGACCAGGTGAGAATAAACTGGTTGTCATATATGGAATCTCAAGAGACAAGTCAAGGTCTATGTGACAAAATAAAACGACAGCCTTTGTTTTTATGAAGAATCGTGGTAAATCGTTGAGTAACCAGTATTTAAAATACAAAATGCAATTTATTTATTTCATGTTCAGGTTCATTGTGGAATTCTTGCTGGAAATAAATTCGTAACATGCGAAAGATATTGCTTGCAATCAAAAAACCATGCACGAAAGATTATTTTAACCAACGTCAAGTGTGTTTCCATCATACTTATGAAGAGCCCAGGCCTAGCTGATTTATTAGAAAAAACTGCCATCATTCATTCAACGTATTGCATATACATATGTAACACGATCCTAATCACCAAGAATAAAAATTAGGCGCTTTTACCTTCTCGTAATAAACAAAATATTTACGTATGTGGTTACCCCAAACGTTTCCCATTTATGTCTTGAACTATTACACTTATCAAATTCAATTCGATCAAAGCTCAATTGCCAACTCCATCAAATCATGCCAATAATTCCGTTCCTCATACGCGGATAGAAATACATTAACCTGTTTGAAATTTGATCTAATTTAGATGTTAATATCGTAAACACGAAGGCAAATCACATGTAATGGGTTAACAAATAAGGTCGAATGGATGTTGGAATGGCATTAATAAGAAGGAGACAACTGATTGATCATTTGCATCTTGTTCGCGAAATGTAAAGTTTCAGTGTGGGGGCGAAAAGAAAATCTGCCGGTATCCTGTACGCTTTTAGGAAAGTTGACGTCAGTATTTTTCGAAGCATTCAACATAAACATCGATCACATCCCCAAGGATGCATTTGGTTGCATAGTGAGCAAAGAGAGATATTGATGGAACGTTGGTTCGAATTTGTATCGTCTTTATAAAAAAATTTCCTACGGCAGTCGGTTCATCGATATAAATCGTTCCGGAGCTACCCGTTGTTATAACGGCTGAGAGTTGTTGAATGAATGCAACAACTGAATTCCTAAAAGAACAACCGGGAACCGTACTCTTATCGTACGGGAGTAAAATATGTTTAAGTAACCTCCAAAGTAAAAACAGATAGCAAACGAATTTTTTTTTAAATGTCAGCGAAAATTGTGGACAATGATTTTCATTCAGTTTGAAAATGTGTGTATGTACAATCAATGAGCATTAATTAATTGCTATAGATAGAGAAGTAGTTGGTCCATGTTTTATGCCTTGTTTACATGACAGAAACTAACTTACAGAATGTTGATATTAGCAAACTTTTGTGCAAAAAAAATACTTGTCTGAGAAATGTTCGTACGCAAAAGCATTCAATTTTTTTCACAATCTTGAAGACAAGTCTTATTAAAAACAAAGATACAGGGTGGGCAAAAAGTCCCTTTCCTATTTATATATGTAATAACTTTTAAATAAAGTGATTAAAACCAAAAAAAAATATCGCAAAATGAGCCTTAATTTGTGTATTTTATCTACATTAGATCAGACAATGAACTTGTTGCAACATCACTTTCCAAATCGTGTCATCTCGAAAAATGGTGACATAAAACGGTGGCTATTTTCGCCTGATCTGACGGCTTCAGACTTTTTTATATTGCACACTTCTCGAGTTTCTATGGGACTACCTCAACGAGAAGGGTTACGTCAACAAACCACAGACTTGACCGAAGTTAAAAGAGAACATTCGAGCGGAAATTGGGCAGATCACACCGGTCACACTCCAAAACGTTACCAAAATGTGAAAAGAGCCCATTCTTGCGTGAATTCTGATGGTGCGCACTTATCGGATATAATTTTCCACACCTAATGTAAATAAAATACATAAATTAAATCTAATTTTGCGATATTTTTTTTGGTTTTAATCACTTTATTTAAAAGTTATTACATATATAAATAGGAAAAGTTACTTTTTGCCCACCCTCTATAATACAAAAAAAATCGTTGGTTATCCTCATTCGAGTATGTATACTAAATATGATATTAAGACATTGTTCACGAAGTAGACGCAAATGCAAATCAATGAAATGTCTATAAAAAGCGTAAGAAAAAACAAACAATGATTTCAGTTTCTTATTTATATGCAACATTTTTTGAATAACTTGATACCTATCGCTTGACCGTGAACTTCATTCACTGAATCTTGGATGCATAAACGGGCTTTACACTGACGAAGACTGTTTTTTTTTTAACTTGAATTGGTCTTTCCAATATTCAATGTGATTTGGTTGATGTTATGGTTGCAAATAACTATCAATGGTTTATGTATGCATATTCTAAAATCATTTTTTGAAGAAAAAAAAATGTTTGTCGTTAGGCTTCAGTCATTGCAAGTGACTTGTAATTTTCTAGCCCTTTTGCTATCCTGCATTCTACATACATTTGGTTTTGGCGTTTACATCTTTTTCCAAAATACACCGTCAGATGGATCGCATAGTGTATGGTAGTTCTGAAACTAAATCTGGCAGGATAATTGCCGAGTGGTGGCGTTTTGGGTGTGATATTGGGTATAGGGCTGAATTAAGATCGAGAGTGAAATTTTTCGCCCAGGGATTTTATCAATAAAAATGGATACTTACTGTCGTGGAATATGTCACAAACGGTGGGGAATTCCATAAACTACAATCCGAGACCGGTTCCATATTTCTCTTCGGCCATTTTATGTATTATTTTTCGATTCCCCGGTCATTTGACATTTCACGATGAAATAACCGGGGAATCGGAAAAAATACATAAAATGGCCGAGAAAAATTATGGAACTGTTTTCGGATTGTAGCTTATGGAATGCCCCAGCATTCCTCACATATTCCACGACAGTAAGAATACATTTTCATTGAAAAAATCGCAGCGGCGAAAAATGTCTCTCGAGGTCAGTACTAGGCTTATGGAAGAAAATCGGTAGCATCGGTAGATATGATAAGGACCATCCAGACTGACCGCCAAATGGTCGCACGTGCTACCAAATAGCAGTTGTCATTGCATCCAAACTGACCGCCATTTGGGTGGCCGTCCAGTTTTGATATTCAATATGGCAACTCAACCAGTCGCTTTGACAACCGCTTGTCAAATTCAAAGTGACAATTTTGCAACTTTTGGTGGTTTTTTGTGTGAAATTGAATAATTCTTGAATGGCCGTGTAATAATTCAAACGCGCATAGTCCGATTTTGATAATTAAATTTAAAAAAAAAATCTTCAAAATTAAATTTTGGTTTTGTCATTTTCTGTCTCCATTTGGTAGCTAGTGTAGATGCTAAGTAGTAACCAAATGACGGTTCGTGATGCCAGTTTTAGGACGCGCGTCCATTTAGAAGCCAACTTAGATACACCTTTATAATTCATGCGGGCGAACGCAGAATGTTGCACGACGACCGTGCAAACAGTTGTAGCGTGTAAAAGGCTTGCGACCAAGGACACAACACGTGTCCGCTAAAAGCTTGTACCGGACGATTATGTAAATTCCCTATTATTGCTACAGATTTTTATCAAAGAGTAGCGTTGCCATAAGGTGTACATTCTTCGCAAGTTGATGTGCGATTTAATAGCACACATCTCCAGCAGTTTCATTGAAATTTCTGGAATATACTCGCTATATTTTTTGAGCGGTTTGTACGCGAATAAATTAAGTTGTCTTAATTACGATCGTTGAGCGATCATCACATGAGTCATATCTATGAACATGTCAGTCGTTTCTAGGAACACAAACCTTTGGCTTGTACGATGATCACTAAGCGAGCATATTGAGAAAACCTGACATCAGATACCTTCTATTAAGGCCGGGTTTCTGATAGCTCTTATTCAGTACCGGTACCGGTCGGCTGGTTAGTCTTATCGCATAAAGACACAATATTCAGAAAGCTTTTCGATTGTATTGAAGGGCATTCTTGTTTATTTTGCATAGTTATGTTATCTTTTGCTTATTTACGCTGTTGTATAAAGCCGCGCAATGATTTTTTTTTAATCTAAGATGATGGAGTAACCAAGCAAAATATGGCAGAACTATGCAAAATAAACTAAAATTCCGTTCAATACAATGGAAAAGCTTTCTGAATATTGTGTGTCTTCTCTATGCGATAAGATGTACGAAAAATTGGCCCTAAGTGTAATAATCGATTAAGTAAATGTAGCCATTCAAAAAAAAAAGGCTTGATTGCTGAACTACGATCGCCGAGCGATTATCGCTTGAGTCGCATTTAGGAGCACAAACCCATACAGCTCTGGTTCCTTTCCTTTTAGCGGCAAGTGTTTGGGATACATACTAACTACATACCATGTACATTATAGAAATGGGCAGGACTAGCGGATTACGGGCAAACAAATGGGAACGACTTTCAGGTCAGAATCATGAATCACAAATTACTATAGACACCTCAAATTCAGGGCTTCCTTCTCGTCATCCTGCGACCACAGTACATATGCAAAATGCCGGGCGGAAGCCATATCGAAGAAACATCTTCATCTGAAACCGGCAAGCTCCATCGCCAGCTCACAATGTATTCACGCAATTTCCAGTAAAGTATGCATTTCCGACAAGATTACGGCTTCTTTAGATGCGAAATATATTTTACAGAAAACCAAAGAGTTAATTGAATGCCGAGCAAACGCCATTTCTTATTTTCACGCACAATGACACACCGAAAATTCACATTATCGCAACACCAGTCGGCGATAAAATGCCGCAATTTAATAAACACTTACCTCAATTTGTGGATCAACTAAATTATAAGGATCTTCACACTTTTTGCGATATTAAATTGAAATAAACAGTCGCTGAATAAATTTTTAAAATGCAGCAAAACACACTTGCAAATGGCGACCACTCTGCCACTATGCGCAACTTGAAGTAAAAAAGTAGTACTAGTTAGGCATGTACGAAAAAAATTATTTGAAGTGATAGGATTTTCAACGGGTTGAAACAAAAGAGGGGGATGGCGGGAAAAAATGTAATAGGGTGAACGAAGTGAAATTAGTAGTAGATTCAACTCTGAAAAAAAACATTTATACCATGGAGCTCTATATACTACTGAAATGTTTTCAAAAGTCATGCTGGAAATAGATTGGACGCATAGATACAGAAGAATGTATCTTCATATCGTAGATTGGACGATCAACAGCGTCATCAGCATGACCATTTCAATTTAGAACACACGCATTTGCCTTTGATGACATTGACAGCAGCAACAGAAAAAACTCAGCTGTACAATGCCGCGCCATGTGTGTAAATTTCATTGAATAAAGACTACAAAGAAGTATTTAATGGAGCATCTTTTTAAGTTAACGTTTAGAGAAGTGTTATCGAAGTCTTATTGGATGTAGTTGTGAATTGATTATATAAGAACTTTATAAACTTTTCGAAAAGTGTTTTAAGGAGTTTTTATCGGATCAAAATACTTCTATATAAGCGATGTCACACGATAAACGGATTTGGTGTTACTATATGATTGCTACAGGATGAAGTGCTTCTTTAAAGCATACGAATTGTTACTTGGGCAAGCAAATGCCAGTCAGCGTAGATGCATTATGACAACTGCCAGTTGGCATCGCGAGCTGCCAATTGGCAGACAGTGTGGATACAGCATAACTGTGACTGATAAGTGTCGATCGACCTTAAATGGTTCGATGATTTGACTATACCAAACACTACTTCTCGGCTGTGAACGTGGGTTTTGTAAATTTAAGGTCCATCTAGACGTTTCGCCAAATGGCGACACGTGCAGCCAAATGGCTGTTGTCATTCCATCCAAACGTGTCGCCATTTGGCTATGCGTCCAGTTTTGATATTCAATATGGCAACTCAACCAACCGCTTTGACAACCGCTTGTCAATTCAAAGTGACAATTTTGCAACTTTTCTTCGTTCTTTTGTGTGAAATTGAATAATTCTTGAATGGCCGCGTAATAATTCAAACGCGCAGAGTCCGATTTTGATAATTAAATTTAAAAAAATCACCAAAATGAAATTTTGGTTATGTCATTTTTTGGCTGCTCGTGTGGATGCTAAGTAGCAGCCAAATGGCTGTACGCGATGCCAGTTTTTGGACGCGCAGCCATTTGGCGACACGTCTAGAGGGACTTTTATATTTTCAAAAGATACCTTTCGCTGTCGCCCTTATCTGTGTATTCTCAGCTTAATTTTCCTTAATTATGCTGGAGTTAGATTGGACGCATCAACAGCAACAACATTTCAATTTAGTTTAGAACAAACGCGGCAATAGCAGCATTTTTCTGTTGCTGCTGTCAATGTGGGTCATCAACGGTATATAAATGCGTGTGTTCTAAATTGAAATGTTGATGCTGATGTTGCTGCTGTTGATGCGTCCAAACTATTTCCAGCATGACTTTTGAAATCATTTTAGTATATAGAGCTCCATGGTATCAATGTTTTTTTCATAGTAGAGTTGAATCTACTACTAATTTCACTTCGATCACCCTATTACATTTTTTCCCGCCATCCCCCTCTTTTGATTCATCCCGTCTTCCAATACATGGCGGTGTACGTGTTGTTCGTTGTTCAGCGACGGTTGTGTTGTTTTTCGTTCGCTTCTCGGCGCAGGCGCTGTTTTGCGAAATAACGGTTTACTGACTTGTACGGATTTTTTAATTTGCGACCAACTGTTCTTGTTCCTTCAGGAATCAATTGGTTTATTGCGTTCCATCGTTTACTCGCGTCCTTTCATCTGACACGATGGCCGACGAGGCTAACAACACCAAGACACAAAACGTGAAGGCTGAATTTCTTCAAATATACCGGGAAATCACTGAAAAGTTGAGGTTAGTTGAATATATTTACAATTTTTCAAATATTCAGAACTTTTACTGTAAAATAAGACATCCCACAGCAAAAGTCTGCCGCATGCGGCTCAAATGCAAGGCGAAAACAATTTTGTGTTTCGTTTTCGGGCCGTGGTTGGGGCAAATCTGCAATTGGCTCAGTATTGCACCATCCCCGGCCTGGGAAAGGAACACCAGAATTCAACGGCATTTCCTATATTTCATTTTTATATTCTATCGCCCTGTTTTTCTTTGTTCTCCACTTGTTCAACTAACGGCAATTTTTTGAATGTCTGGTAGCGTGGAAACATTCACCGACTATACCGAACAGCTACAAAGTGACGATGTAATAGTTAAAACTGATGCAGCAATTGGCGTTTTTAAAACTCTTCTACTCAGTAATCTGTTCAGTTCCTTTGAAAGGATGTGGGACTTGCAAAGCATTTCTCCCAGTCTCGAAGGTTTGGAAATGCTCAAGGATCGATTTAAAGACACCACGACACCGCAATGGTAAGTTTTCCAATTTGCATGTACCCACCCGTTTTCCTGACGCATACTTTCAATTACCGTTTCGTGTCTCTTCCAGGCGACCGTCCGGACATACCGTTCACGAGCAGACATTACCGCTTCGCGTGAAAATTCTCGAAAAACGGGAAAAATACATGGAAAATGTGCTCGGCAAACAAAAGGAACAGCTCGAAAAGCTGGTGGGCGAAATCGAAGAGTATCGTCGTGTCGTAAGCGAACATAATCATAAACGACATGTGCTCGTGAAGCAGATGGAAACGGAAAGTGTGGAATTTCAAGCGGTCGAGGAACAACTTGCTCAGCAAATGATCGCCGGCATTGATAAACTGTCGTAACGTTATTTGCAGCGGGAGGTCTCTATGGATATTTCAAATACGGCTCGGTCACGTCCGTCCTACGAATATTAGGTACCGATACAGCAGGATCGGTACATTTAACGGTCACCGGCAGAAGTGGCAGCGTTCGAGTTGCTTTATATCTCCTATAAATAGGAATAATATGTAAAGAGAAAAAAATAAAAGAAAAATGGTAAAAATGTACAAAACATTAAAACATTTCCCCTTTTGATTACACTTTCGTACATGCAATGTTTGATGAGTATTTAGCATTAGACGAATCAATGACTTACGCTGAAGCCAATGCTTTCTTCTTCCTTGCCTCGTTCTTTATACCGCTCTGGTTTCGCGTAACTCGACCTGCGGTGTAGGCACATCGCCCGTTTTGGCGGTAATATCTCAGCATATTCCTACAGCCTCTATCTTGGATCGTGTCATCGCCGAGACCAATGCGTTGTTGCTTCCGAAGCCAATGCGATTTTTATTCGACGGAGACGCCTGCTTCCGGCAGCTTCGATGTTTAAATCTACCGAATGGTGCCACTCGTATGACCCGCTGATTGCACTTACTTTTATGTTGCTTTAAACCTAAGGTAACGAAGCACCAATTGAAAATCTTCCTTGCCTCCTTAAGGATTGTGTTTGTAGAGACGATTCATGTGATGATCGTTAATTACCCAGCCTATTTCTACATACAGCTCTTTCTTGGTTTTTGTCATCGCCGAGAACAATGCGTGGCGGTTGTTTTTTTCATCCGACACATTCATTTCAATTTGATAGAAAAAAAACGACATATTCCTTTACAAATTCTTTATTTCCTCCTTAGAATGTTTATACAAAAAGAAATGCGATTTAAACACAAAATGCAGCAAATAAAAATGTGGGAAGGTGAAGAAGATATATATGTACATCCCAGATGGTATGTATTGATGTTCTCTTAAAAAACAACAGGAGAAATTGGGTTATATAAAAAAACGTAGAGCCCTTTTACAAAAAATCGTAAATCCAAGTGGGTTAAGTTTACCAGAAGAAAAACAACAAGGCGAGGACTTTCAATAAGTTTATATTATGCATGACTAACAAAGTCGAACGAAACACGCTCTCCTGATTATCGTGTCGTTATTCTCTCCGATTTCATTACCTACAACAGATGAGATGCCGATCACAACACAAAATAATTCTTAAATTCATACGCTTGCAGATTTGTTAAACAAAAATATCCAGCCGGGTATGCACAGCATAAGCATTTCTCGTGTCACACCGTTACTAAACTAACGAAAAGGCATAAAACTAGTATGTAATTATTTTATCTTAAGTTTTTAGTTATTTAAAAGTCTAAATGTATCGTATCGTCCGTTTGGGCGTTCATGTTACACGATTTACTGTTGCGATTTCGCCTTTTCCGATGCATTGCGCGTGAGCATTCGATTTCCGGCCAGGAATGTGACAATTGAAGGAACGATAAGCAATCGCAAGGTTTCAAACATGTTCAACTGAAGCCAGAACAGTCCGAAAATACCCAAAATTGAGCCGAATCCCAAATGGAACAACAGTACGCTTGGGCGGAATGAAAAGTTGCCGAAATTAATGCCAATCTTTCCCCAGGCAATGAAGAGCAGAAGCAGCGGTGCCAGCGCGATCATGGTAAATGTTGACGAAACGAAGGAGGATGGACGCTTTTCGGGCTCGCGGAAAATATGTTTGATCTCGGGAAGCATTTGGTTACGGGGTGTTGCTGCGAAAAGGACAAATCGTTATCAACTGATTTCGATTACGGAAATATAAATGCACTTACGTGTTTTCATCTCCTTCTCCTTTTTGAACGTCAAACTGATGTCTGCAATGTGCCACCTGAAGGAATTCGACAAGGAACTATCGCCGACAATAAGTTCCAAAATATAGTCTCCCGATTTGTATCTGAAATCAGCACCCCGCAGTCCAATATCAATATAGAATTTGTAAGCGCGCGCGGCATCCTGGTCGGCAATGAAAATGATTTCTTCGTCGGTATCCTTGAGGGCCAATCGAATGAACGCCTGTTGCACTTGCATGACTTTATTCGTTGTCGCGTCGGCCAGCACCAGCTTGACGAACACACTCTGACTTCCGTCAGCAAGAAGCGTTTCAGCCAGTTTCGAGGGGAAATTGACGCTATGCTTTTTGGCCGCTGACGACATATCCGAATCGCCAACCGCCACCTCCAATGTTTGTACTTTGACTTTGCCCAGTACCTTGAATGCCAATGATTGTGTATAGCTATTGGCCGTGATTTCAACAGCATAAGTTCCACGTGCCGGTTTATATGTTGAGAGATCAGCACTGTAGACGGTTTTATCCGAGCTGCGGGCAACGAACGAAACTTTTTCGGCGAGTACAGCTTTGTCGCTCTTGTGCAATACTTTGCCGAATATATTCGCAGGAGGTGTTGTCAACGATTGACCCAACAAGTTTACGACTTTGATATTGATAACTGGAGATTCGGCTTGTAATTGACCATTCCCGAAGTTTTGAATGCAAACGGGTGCAATGGACTTATCGTTGGCAATTGAACGAATGGCTTCGATCAGGACGTGGGCACCCTTCGATGTGATGACAGAACGACGACTCAAAAAGTACGTTGAGAATTTGACGGCTTGTTCGGCGGTGATGGGGGCCGGTTTGTTATGGGCATTCGTTAATCTGGAAGTGTACGAGAAATGTTTTAAATACAATTCGAAAGCATATTTAAAATCTCATCTTACTTGAGAGCTCCATTGATAATCAGTGCCGTAATTGAGAGACCGCCTTCAAACTGCAACATTTTTCCATCCACCTCATCGGCTTGCACAATTGCATCTTCGACACGATCAATAACGAATGCGACCGATGAACCCAATTCGGCGGCGATGTGGAACGCATAGCCCAAGCTAAAATTGAGAAGATATGAGAAAATGCGACGTGACGACCCAAAACTGCCATTGATCTTACCTGTTCAACGAATCGTCTTTCTTTAAAATTGTCTGCAAATTCTTTGCGAGCTTATCATTTGCTGCCTTATCAACTGATAGACCCAATGCTTTTGCCGTGAACAAGTTGAAGTAAATTTCCTGGGCCGTTGCAGAGTCTTTGGTCAATGCCGCCGATGCAGTTGTGCGGAAATTATCGGGCAACTTTGATGTTGTACATCCAAGTGCTTTGTGAATGCCTACCGCGTAGAATTTTTTCTCAAATTCCTGAAAGACGAATGTATGAATTGATTTAAGATATGAAAATATTTTGTCTACATATTTTCGTCGCGTTGGCAACAAGCGGAGACATTATTATCGCCAGATCGGGCGATATGCCTATATTGCAGGCCGAGCGACGCGAGTTCATGAAGCGGTCTAAGGAGGCAGGGAAGAAGTGTATGTGCAACTTATGGATCAGTAGCTAAACATGGACTGCATGCTTACTGAGCGTGGTATCGCGCTACGTCATTGTCGCTTGAGATAATAATCGAGAACGACGACAAGACTTGAAGAACATTCACAGAAATGCACAGCGGTTCACGGCTTTCTGCACCGCTACAATCGATATTTGTACTTACATTAAGCTTCGATGTCTCGTACAGTTTCAGGAAATTATTACAAGCATGATCTTTTGCACGTGCTGGAACATCTTTCAGATTAATAGCCGCATAGTAGATGGTTTGCAAATCATCAGACAATATGGCCTCGCCAAAGACACTTTGGAAACGATCCAAATCGGATGTGCTCAGATGACTGTCGACCGTACGATCCGTGTACGATTGATAGATGAGACACGTGACGAGTAGTACTAGAAGAAAAAAAATACATTAAAAAAATCGAAAAACAATTTTCCAAGATGCGAGAAATGTAGATATAGGACGTCAGTTTGGTGAATTTTTGAGCATCGACTGCCATTTCAAAGCTCTCTGAACTCGGTTCTTGATACCTTCTTCATCATCATTTTCGCATGTCATTCTTCAGCCGCCTTCTGCAATTGTCGCGGTTATTTGTCCATATTGATTGGTTCCGTCGAGCTCTCGGTCGTCCACGCATTTGCGCGTACATCACTTTCTTGGACATGCGATTGTCGATCATTCTTTGTATGTGTGCCTCCCATTTTTGTTCTCTCCTTTGACTACGCGCGGCTTTGTCCCAGGTATAGGTCCTAGAGCTGCATAGGCGGGGCGCAAACGTAGTCGGTTGGATATTCCTCTAAATAAATGGAATGTCTCGCCATTGCACTATGTAAGTTTGATATGATCAAGTTGCCGAAGAGATTTTCAACTTTGGCATAGCTACTGTTATTCTTATGAAATGTGTCATTGTTTGGCCACATATCCGCAAAGTTTTTATCCACTGTCATATGCTTTGCCATCTCTTTGGCAGTCGGCGATACAAAGACATCCACTCCGGCAGCATTTCATTTGCTAGTATGTATATAAATGTTGTGAATTGGTGTAGCGTTACTGACACCTAGGCACCGTCAAAAAGGTCGTGACCTTCTTCACCATACCTTCCCCCAATGTTTGCTGTTGTAGTACGAGCGTACTCAATTTTTGGTGGAATATAGGTTCTGAAGAGCGTTACTGCCTTGTGCAGATGCAATCCTTCCGTTTGGCTGTTTACAAGGTTAAAGGTGACGGACATGTCCCAGGAAACATTGACTCCCAGATACTTAATATTTCCCACACTATGTAAAACTGATTACACATAACAGTTAGCTTTGGAGAATACGAAGAAATGAGTTTTTATGTCCCTTTAAATATGCCCTGTCCATTGTAATCGATGTAGTTTCCAGATTTTCGACACTTTTAGCTCATCGTACGGTTGATACCACTCGTCGTTGTATCGGATGCTACCTTATTGCTTCACAGGAAATGTGAGCACCAGGGCACCAGATATTAAGTTTCTATATCCATGAGTCTCTAGAATTTATCAGTCTGCTATCAGGCCTTTTCTACGGCTTGCGTTATCAACATCCTAATCTTTAAAGTGAAGAAACTGAAAATGGGCATCTCCAATTTGAAACCCACACGCAGCCGGCAGACAATCTCATCAAATCGCTGCATCTGTATACCATCTTCGAATGTGCATACAATTGACGCGTTTTTTAATATTAGCATAAACACAATTGACTCAGTAATATTGTAAAAAAGCACTTATCAGTTTATCTGGCGATTATCTCACATTCTTGCAACCGGTATGCTTTTTATGACAGATAATCGCCGCCACCCCATACAACAAACTCGTATTTTTCCCCGGACATTTCAATGCTAAATCAAGAAAACTACGCTATTTGGATCAGGTCGTTAGTAAACTTACTAATTTTCAGCATTTTGCCGATGATTTTTCACAATTTTAGATAAATATCGACAGAATTTCAACGAAAAGAACAGACACGTCACCTCAAAACACACGACAATCTGCCAATCAGAATGGCAATGGCACCCGGCACGGCAAGTGTGTGTTGTACTTGAATTTCTCCCTGTTGTGTTCTTTCTCGATGCGATTTGATGTTTGAGGCGGTTTCAAAGCTGGGAATGTTTGAAAGATGCTATTGGTGAAAAAGAAAATTGATTGGAAAAGGTTCTTAATCGAACAAATAAAGTAGTAAAATTAATGTATTTTGGATACAGAAACCTGCAATTCCGCCCAATTCGCCGCAATGTGGTCACTTAAGGTCGATCCAAACTGATCGCCAAATTGTTGCACGTCCACAAACTGGCGTCACGAACCGGAATTTGGTTGCTATTTAGCTTCTACACTAGCTACCAAATGGAGAAAGAAAATGACATTATCAAAATTTAATACAGTTGGAACAACGTCGTCAGCATGCTTACCAGTATGGATCCCAAGCACCTCCGAAAATTCCTGCGTCCAGTTGGTGAGAAGCAAAGCCACCTTCACTAGAAGCCGGGAAGCAGCAATACATGCACACAAAACGAGCCTATGAACATGTCGTATATACGTTGCACGATGCACTAACACAAGCACATCGGATGTAAAAAAACCGTGTCTGCTCTGCTAAAAATCGCGAAAACATGTGGAAAATTCACTTTTTGTCGGGATTTTGTTCTTTCACTGCATTCTAGACACTTTAATTCACGACACATTCCACTTTTCGCGACGAAAATCGACCGGGAACCAATACTTTTCGTGTAAAGTTTGTCGCGACCCAACCCGATTTGCCTTTACCGCAATGTAAATTTTCGATCTGAACAGGCCTATGATTTGGCGCTTAAGTATATGAACGTGTTCTGCTTCCGGGCTTTGTATAAAGATGGCTTTGGTGAGAAGAGTTGCAGTACATTTAGACGGCGAAATGACTAGATTGGCGGATATTGAAAAACTCCATCAGTTTCTCAATATAGCCATTCAGTCGAGCACAAATGCCTTTTAAATTATTCCCCGTGGTGAGTATGGCGCAATCGTCCGTATAGGAAATTAGTTCGATACCTTCCGGGGGTGTTGGAAGGCTCGACATGTAGATGTTAAACAATGTAGGAGAGAGTACGCTACTCTGTGGAACTCCCTGCATATTTTTCCTATGCTTTGAAAACTGCCCCGAAACTCTGTGAAGGATTGCCTCCCAGCTAGATAGTTGGCAATCCACATAACCTCTTGTGCAGGAATATGCATATTTAGGAGATCGCGGCCAACAACGCAGAGTGAATGACCGTGTCGAAGGCTTTCGACAGGTCAAGGGCCACTAGGACGGTTCGATGGCCGGAAAATCTAAGTGTTTCAGCATGACCATTGAAATATGCCATCTAGTCCAATGGCCTTTGATTTTTTCGCATTATTGAGTGCTGCTGAAACTTGGTCCGCTGTATAGGTAGGGATGATGTCAACTGTTTGGTTGCGAGTCCTTCTTTTTATCTTGCAGTTGAGCATCTTGGTCTTGGGGTGTTCAATAAATTGCTTATTGACCATTGAAATTTAAAACTCTCTACGCCGAACTCACCTGGCGGACAAAATGTCAAGTGTACGTCATGCTTGAAATAGATTAGACGCGTTAGCAGAAGCATCGGCATCGCGAAACGCCAAGCTAAATGCTTTTTACATTGCTGACAAAAATGTTGAGCAGACGACTTGGCATTCAGCATATTTGTCAGCTATGAAATTCGGCCGATGCTGCTGCTGACGCGTGTAATCTATTTCAACTATCATTCATCGCCCGTACGAAACGCAATGTTTGAATGAAATGATGAATTGAAATGGCTATTATTTCAACGGGAAAACCCGAATATTAGGTACGAAGCAATTGAACCTGTCGCGTAAGTATTTGTCTCAGGATTATTTGACTCAGGATATAAATATTTTTCACTATTTTTACAGATCGCCAACAACTTTACAACATTTTACAAACGAAATTAACGATTTCGCAACGGAAATTACGTCTTTAATACTTTTAGCCATCGAGATTGTTAGCGCATGATGCCAGAGTCCCAGAACTGAGCAATCAGTGCTAACTATCGTCTTAGCCCCTCATAGAGGGGGAAGTATATAGCCAAGGCGGCGCCGCCCGTTGTGGCGACACGTGTCGTTGCGGTGAGCACCCTACAAGTTAGTTGAAGCCTGACTTCCATCAGGTAAATTCATTATTTTAAAAGTAATCACCGGTTATTTTCGTTTTTTTTTTTCATTTTAAAAATAGTACCGGTTAAAAACCGGGCAAAAATTGTACCGAAAATAACCAGTTTTTTTTAATTTGCAATACCGGTTATAGAAAAAAACCGATTATCAATTCCCATCCCTAATTCCTCATCTTCGTTTGCTCTTGTTGGGTTTCGTTTCCGACAAGTGTTGTGTGCATAACAATTTGGTTGATTTGTGTTTGAGACGTCCTCGCGCAAAGAGTGTGTGGTGATCGCACGCATCGTTCCGAAGGAAGTTTAGTTATTTTTGCGCTTCTTGTCAAACGTTTTTTTCTCGGTTTTATCGCTGTTGTTGTTATAGTGCAAAGCGTGACACGACGGTGTTTGTTGCATTGCCCCCGCTGGCTATTTTATACATTTTTTCGTTTTTCTTTTCTTGTCGCTACAATACTAATTAGTCGCGGGGTGCACTACGGTCGGCGGCGGTGTGATTTCGAATGTGGGCGACGAAAAGTTCAATTTATAAGTCTTTACAGTGCGTTCGATTTGCATATGCATAATATTGGCTTCTTGCTTCGTCGATTTCGCGGGACTTTTTTCCGAGTGAGCTCTAAAAAACGTGTGGTCAGTCGGGTCAGTAGGATTGGTTGGAGTGTGTTTCTCGAAAACGACCTTCATCCCTTCTGAATTAAGGGTAGTTCGCGCGCGCGACCAAAATCGTCTTCGTCTCGAGTGCATTCCTTGGTCTTGGTCTACACACGTCTGCTGACGTCGTCTCTTCGTCGTGTGTCTGCATTTTTGCTGCTAGCCCGGAATGGAGAAACAGCTGCGTAGTTTCTAATTTCAGCAATGACCTCAGCCACGGCCGTGTATTGGGCTCTGGCCAGAGGCAACGGCCATTCGACGAGCATTTGATTTGATGCAAAGGAGGAGCAGCACTGCCGCCCAGCAATTAGAGGAAGCAATGCAAATAGCTGGCATTCGAGTAGCAGGAGGAGCACACACGTAGCCTCAAACGGCCCGAAAAGATGGCACGACGAAAAGGAGTAAATAAGTCAAGTAAGTCGATAATTTCAGAAAAATTAAGATGGTCACCATATGGTTCGCAAACATCCGTCTATTCTTCAGAGATAGTCTGGTCTGCAATCATACCCAACGTTTCACTCTAAATCCGCTGAAGTTTAACTGCAATCGCCCCATTACGTAAGGGAATTCCCTTGCATACAATCAACTTATAAGCCCGCTCACCTGTCTCCTCCGCTCGTCGCATTTCACCCTCTTGAAAACTTTGTCGTCGACGTCGTCATCACCACCAGAGTCCTTATACATAACTCAGTGTTTGACTTGCTTGCATACGTCACCCTCCTTACGTGCCACTCCCCTCAACATACAACATACTCTGTGGCCTCATCTCCTTGTCGCGCTGGGCTGCCACCCTGCCCAACAGCAGCTTGCTTCCCTGGCCTTCGGTCGTACGTATTCTGCATTGTACGTACGTTCTCATCACCGCGCCGGTTGGGGATTACCCTACTTAAGAATGGGCAGTTATGACTTTGGGTGGTAGTTCATGATGGTATACGTTGTGTCTACGGCAGCGTACGTTTCCAATGGCTTTGGAGTCGACAGGATTACTCTACTCGCTTCGCGTACGTTTTGTGTACTTTCTCAACACTTACCGACATTCTCCTATTCACATTGCCACCCTTCTTCGTTCTCGGTTCAATTCACCTCTTGATCTAGTCCGTACATTTGCGTATTTTATGAACATAGCAAAAGAGAAATGGGTGTTGACTCCTTTCTGTGTAAAGTCAAGGATATCTTTTGTGTTTGTAACATGTACGAGTGGCAATAGTAGAAAACGTCGAAGTTTGAATCATATTAATGTTAAGTATTGGGCATTACGTTTACAGTGGATATAACCAACAAGGATCACATAAACTATTTTTTATTAAAAAGCAGCAATTCGATACTTCCAATACTATTATAAAACAATTTCTAATACGTCTAATTGCTATCACTCGTATTGAAGGCTACCTTTCCGTATTGTGTGCAACCATTCAGTGTCATCCTCCGATCAGTCGAAACCGGTGCCACCATAGGAAGTTCTAGGAAGATTTAAGAGCTTATGGCGCCAAATTTTGATGATGCCATTGTTGCTCTGAAACGTTCAAAATTTGGCGGTGCTCCCAAAAGGCTTCGGAAGGGTTTTGAATAAAGGGTCATAAGGAGCCCAGTCATTTATGATATGGCATCAAGATTAGATCTGTGTCCGCGTCTCTCTTGGCCAATCTTCACGGTCGCCTAGAGGGCGCCAGTTGCGAATTACTGTACTAAAAGGAAACATCGCACTTCTTATGATACTGAGTGTGAGTGATTCTCCCCTTTCGATAGGGTGACTTGGCTTTTGATGTTGGGATGTTGAGTTTTGTAATCCTTATTATTTGAAGAAATTACACCAAGAAGTTAAATTAAGTATTTTAAAAGTAGATATTTAATTTAATTAAAATTGTAATGATTTAATCACCAGAGAGGCATTTTTAGAGCTTCACAATTTTGTCTTTTATGACTAATAACAACTGAATACATATCATAATCATTCTCGTTGCAATCTGTGCCCAGGATACCTTTTAGCAACTGCTTTTCATTAGAGCACATTTTTAACTTTCACGTGGATGGAAATAACTGCAATAAAATAGCATAATTCATTATCTTTATATGTTTATAAAATTCGACTGTGCGTTTGTCGAAATGTAGCTCCTCCTCAAATTTGGTGTGTAGGATCCTTGATATTGAGGGATGGTTTAAGGCTACAGATAGTTATGGTACATGTCGTAGGTCATCGGGCTGCCATATAAAAAGAGCCTCTAAAAATATGTTCTTCTAAGAAACTTTAACTTTATTATTTATGGATTAATGTTGACGAAACTTTACTTAAGTCACTCACAGTCTCTAAAAAAAACTGTAAAAGATAGAATTTAAATAAGGGAGACCTCAAAACTAGGTCTTATTTTTTTTACCAGGAAAGACGGTGCTTGTGGCATTGTGGAGACCAGTCGAATCTGAAAGTATTTAAGTATAAAAGGTGCAGCATAAGTACACGTGCACATTATAGACGATGACCAAGAACAATTCAATAAACCGACACATCATAAACACATAAAAAGATAGGAAGACTTCCATCTCTATCTCACACATTCCAACAAGGGGTGGAACTCCATCCCACATGTTGTCGAAAACCATCTACTTAGGAGAGAACCTCCATCTCCAGATTATGTAGAGGTTCAGCCAATATTCATCATAAATCTACCCTGGAGAGGACTTCCATCTCCGGATCCTGTAGAGGCTTACACAAAACACAACATAACATACAGGATATAAACAATATATCACAAAAAGGCTTGATAGTCCTTTAATAAATTAACTAAAACACAAACGCACATGTCCTCAGTAAGTTTTCACTTACCTCCAAATGAAAAATCTCAAACTAGGGAACACTATACTATAGGTACTTTATAAAATCACTGCACAAAGATAAACCACTGACTGAAAGATCAGTTCAGGGAGATCTGTGTTCGCATCATGCGTCTCTTATCGATTTGGGCCGATATTGTAAACAAATACAACACAGAGTGATCGAACGCAATAGAACGTAGGTGTTGAGAAAAACCCCTTGTTACAAAATATATGAAAGAATGGAAAAAATCGGCTCATGTGTAGAAACCCCACCCCCAAAACTTTGAATTTCTTAGACAAATATGTTTCTATCTAGAAACGGACGAAATTTTACCAGGCATGGTATATTTGTAACATATTAGGTCCGTTCTAGTGGGTCAGAAAAGGAACACATCGATACAAATTTGACAGGAGTCGATCTAGCTAGAACAGCAACTGTCAAATTTGTATGGGAGTTGTGCTGTCTTATCCTGTTCTTACCGAATAAAACTATTCAGCTCTACTTAATGCTTTTCATCAAAAAGTACTGGACTGATTTAACTGAAATTTGATGGGTAGGATTCTTGATATTGCGGGATAGTTTTAAGAGTCCTAAGAGAAAGAGTGGGATGTTGTTGTAGGCCATTGGGTGTCATTGATAGTTTCAGACTCCAATAAGAAAGAATGGGATGTTATTGTATAGTAGGATTAAAAAAAAAAAAACATTTTTCTTTGTGAACCAATCCTAACCAAAACAGACATAACTGTATTCTTACCGATGATACAAAATATCTTGGAGCGAAATAGAATCAAGCGTTGAGTCGTGCGATTGCCATAGAAACCTCCCCAAAAAATAGGTTCTTTTTAAAGAAATCAACACCGCGTCTGCCTTCCAATTGTTTCATCATTTCATCATTTGTTTTCCCTTTGCTGCGTGAACATGGTGGAACCTTTTGCACACATGTTACTCATAGACAGTGAACGTGTCACGTAAGAGGGCGTTAATGACGTTATTTCACCAAATTTGTTTATGAACCTCCAGAGAACTATTTACATTTTGTGTGTTGCTACCAGTTAGCATAGATTTGTTTGTCTTGTCGCTCCAAAAAAGCTTCTAAGACAGCTCGGTCAAAAACCAAGCCGTTTCTATCTAAGATAAACAAAATATTCTTGAATCGTCCGAGCAATTATAATGAATTCTATGGTCCCATTGTAGCGACTCGAGGGATTTTTTTCCTCTTAAATCGAAGGGGGTTTTGACAGCTTTTGGCCGTTTTAACAACGGGGAGCTCCTGAACGATTTACATCGAAGAACCGGCTGCCTTAGGAGCATTTTTATGGACAACACAAACATCCATGGCTACAGTGGGACTCCAACCCACGCTCCGGCAACTAAGAAATAGAGGGACATCTCTACCACTGAGCCACCGAATACCCTATCTGCAAATTATCGAAAATAGTATAGTTCTTTTCTTGTAGGCAACCTAACCTGTCTATGATCGTCAAAATTAATACCGATACCAAAATTAAAACCTAGAAAACCACCTTAATTTATTGCAATTAATCAATTTACTTTGTAGGAAAAAAAAACGATAACAAAACGCATACGACAGTCCATTGCAATATGAATCATCGATTCATCAATACTCCACTTGCTCAAGTTCATCCATGTATGGTGAAAAAAATTATAACACCGCAACAACGGAAACACTGGTCAACCACGCGTTCTTCGTATTCTTTTTCAGAAATTTCGCAAAATACCACTTGTAGGCTCCAAAGAGTGGCGTGTAGCGGCCATAAAATTTGTTTAATGTGAACTATGTATATATACACACAAATACAAGCGCAAGCCTCTTAGCTGGCGTAAGCAATAATAACAAGAGCAAAGCAACTTTTTATAAACTGTATAGACACGGTCGATGTGGCGAGTCATGGTATCGAGGAAAAACAGCAACAGCTCGATTTTGCCATAGTCGCGCCAGTGTCTTCGTTTCGTTCCCGCTGCAAGTACGAATCCTAAAAAAAATATACACAACAACACGAAGAACGGCAATTTCAAAGAGGGAATCTCCGACGTAAGCCCAATATGTAAACAGACGATATATTTTCAGTTGAATGCCTTCCCTGTCTTGCTGGACGGAATCCCCAATCTGTCTCCTCTTTTCTAATGTGGCTTTCGTCATTCATACTTTATATTTCTTGTCGAAGCAAATGGAGAGCACACATACGAGTGTGTACTGTATCGCGCTATCGCGGGATCGAGTCACCTCTTCGATATACGCTCGCCCCAAGTACATTACATGCACACATATTTCGCTCTTGAGTGTTGAGACTTGGGGCTAGCGCGCTCCCAAGTTTTGTTGATTTTATTGTTGTTGGCATTTTTGTATCCGCCAAGAGGCAATGGTGCTCGTACTGGCCAGGGTTGCCAGATATTTTCAGAAGAAATCGCCAAATTTCAGTTTTTTTATAGCCCAAAGTAGCCCAACAAATTTTATTGCCAAAATAAAACGTAATAAGCTAATCTTTGTACATAAATAATTTCATTAAATGCAAAAATTCACTTGGGAGCGAAGAAATCACCCACCCCCAACGCTTTAAAAGATGATTTATGTCTGTAAAGTTAACGCTACCACTTTTAAATTTCGATGATCGCTATAGTGCATTAAATGTCGCGAATTTGCCGTAATTCAATGGCAAAAGCAAAAAATATGCCGAACACCTCCTTCCCTTAACCCTCATCCAGCGGCAGATTTTTACAACGCTTGCCGGCGGCAAAGGTACACCTGTACCTTAGTACATTTTGTATGAAAATCTTCACTATTTGTATGCATTTTGACCGTAAAAATGTTAGATTATGTCGACTAGTCACAAATTAGTAACTGTTTTTGCCGAAGTGAATGTTTTAAGAAGTTGGGTTTATGTGGATTTAATTTTTGGAGTGGTTTAATTTAGAAAATAGGCAAAAAATAAGGCGTAATACATTGTATTGGTTGCCCCAAGCCATTACTTTAAAAAGTTTGGTTTGCCAGCAAAAGTCTTCAGATTGATGTCAAATAACCAAAAACCGCTGTATGAGTTAGCCAAGACCTTATAAATCGATATCTCTAAGGACCTTGATCATTACAAATAAAATTCGTAAATCAAATACTTCTGTACATCACTCGAGTCTCAACTTATTGATGCTATAATAAGTCTATCTAAGCATGAGCATTCACCAAAAATATTTTATTTTCGTCTTTTGTAAATTTTCTTTCATACAAAATATATGAAGGTACAAATGTACCTTTGCCGCCGTTAAAGGATGTAAGATTAATTTTGCTCCCTATCTTGGGGATGGGTGGTCACACATTTCTGAAATTTGGAATGCATATTTTAAACTAAAGTCGTAGAGATGTCAGAAAATTTCAGACTGATCGGACCCATAGCAAAAAAGTTACGGTGTTTCAAAAACGAAAAAGGTACACCTGTACCTATCCCGCTGGATGAGGGTTAAAAACAACCCCTAAGTGTTTTTCAAACCCCAAAGAGCGTATGAAGCCTTAAAACCCAAGTTCATCGCATCGCAATGAAACAGATGCATTTGCATGCTCCAGAGGTTACCTAATATATCTGCACTCTTACAAAACTTTCCACGCCCCTCAAAAACTAACCCAAAGTCCGCTTTAGTCCCCATACACAGTTTAAAAATTCAAGTTATAAGTATCGTCGTAAAACAAAATGTAAAGTTTTAACACAGTTTAATAATAAATGATGTTTTTTTTATTGATTTTACAGAGTTAAAAACAAAAGCAGACTGTTTATTATTTATTGAGTAATCGTGTTTAGAACGGAAGCATTTGGGGTGGGTCGATTTTTTTTGCTCCCAAGTGTATAAATAAAGTCTCTTTCGAATGGGAAAAGTAATTGGAAATGCCCTTTTCACGATCACCTTACATAATGTGGCAGAAATAAAATAATAAAAGATAATTTACTTAAATGTGGAAATATTTTTTGAACGTCGGCTGTTTTAATTTAAAAAACTTTCAGCCAAGATGGGCCAGTGTCATTTGGAATTGCTTCTTCAATTGTGTCTGACCCATTTGTTAATAATAAACTGAATCATTTTCAGAGAATGTTCTGCTTTTTTTTAATTTTAATGGATCACTACCCTTCAAAAATCTACTTTGTCTTGGAAAAATAATATTTAAAAGAAAAGTAAGTACCTGGCGCGTATTTTATGTAGCCCAAAAAATCGCGCGGCGACTTTTGAGAATTTTTGTCGCCAATTGAGAAAAAAGATAGCCCAATTGGCGAGAAGGAGCCCAATCTGGCAACCCTGGTACTGGCACCCAGCAATGTATTTGCGGTGCCAACGCTGATACGAAACGAATAAAATAGCCATACCGACCGATTCGAACCGACAACGACGACGTAATCGTAATGTGAAGATAGGCCAGCCTAGCTAGCAAGTAAAAAAGTCAGACAAAAAAAAATGCTGACAACACATAGGCTGGCGACTGGCTTTTGCTTGCGCCATACAATCGCACAGGAAATAGCTAAGAGGCTGAATAAGATAATATAGAAATGTGACAGGAGTGACTGAGGTGAATGGCGGTTTTGAGGTACAACAAAAAACAGCAGGTGATAGTCGATCGAGGTGTGACAAATATATTTGGAGTTTGGAGACATATGCAAAATTATCCAAGCGACGCGTCATTAATGGTGGATATTCAAATTTTGACGCCCCTGCCGACTTCCACAAATATATTGGGAAAACACACTTAAAGGCGTTCAGCTTTTCATAGCTTATCTTCAAATCAAGTTGTCAAGAAAATATTACGAACACTTTGAAATTGTGTCGAAATTAATATGTACTCGCAACGGATTTCCTTTATTTGCCCCCAAAAATTTGTCATGTTACCCTTCTCATATTAATACGTACGAATGAGCTTCGAGCTTTTCGCCTTGTGTGGGTCCTGAGCGTTCTTCAATCTTTAGCACAGAGTGAAACTTATTGTCTAATTTAATGAAGCGGTCTTATAAAAACCCAAGTGTCAATTGATTTGATTTCTGCTGTCCCTCCTGTTTTTATATATGGTGTCCTGGATTGGTTGGGCAATACTGGTAGGATTGATAGTATACCTACATTTTGTTTAGGCAAAACCGCAATACATCGACTTGGTATCAATCTATTGTGAAAATTGTAGCGTAACAAAATTATGTTTTCATCTATCTTCTTCTTCTTCTCAGTACCGTATAGCCCCATGTGGGGCCATGGTGCATCAACTCAGCCGTTTATAGGCAATTTCGAGTCAACGTTACATTGCATATCATTTCGGAGTGTAAATAATGTTGTAAACACCTTATATTTCCTATACGCACATGTACGGACATTTTGGACCACGTCGAGATTCGATCTCCGGACCTTTAGATTACTAGCATCGTAGAGTGCGACTCAACCAAGTGAGCCACAGAGCCTATCTATTTAGTCCAAATTTTCAGCTTCATAAAATCTTACATAAACCGTTCTTTCGCCGCCTTCAAATCGCCTTGAAGACGGAAAAACGTTACATAAATTTCAAAATTGAATGATTGATCAAATTAAAGTTGGTGTCCCTTTTCTTGCAGTCGATTCAATGAAACGCAGTTGGAATCTTCCTTCCTTCAGTGCTGGTGCTAACCTTAGGACAAGCCCTGATGAAGGCAGGCAGCACGTGGCTGCCGAAACAATTGTATATGCGATTAGCCAAATAAAACTTGCCGCATAAGGAAGTCTGGTTGGTGTAGCGGTTAGTGCGCGCACCTTCGGTGCACAGGAGCATGAGTTCGAATCACACCGTGGATAATGGTGTTTTTCGAGGCTGTCACTAACACATCCTGCAGCCTTAGTCCAATGTTGGATCTTCACGCCTGTTATTTATTTTATAAGGAAGAGTCTAACAGCGTTTCATTGAATTATTGATTCTTAAAAAAATTCTAACAATAATTTCATAACGGGACTTGGAACTATTAAAATTGCAAGTTGACAAAATTTGCTTTAATTTTTAAACTTGTCTACGGCGTGAAATTATGTACTTTCGACAGTTGAAGGCATAAACGTGATAATATGTTGTACCGAAGTACCGAAAACGCCAAAATATGATTTTCCTCCCCTCGTACATTCAGCTGAATTTCTGGCCTTTTCATGCAGTGGCGGAAAATCTTGAGGCTCTCCCGCCAGCTTCTTGAGTGAAACCCCCAGATATAAATTGTAGTTTTTTTTGTTGTGATTTTTGAAAAAAAAAGTCTCACCCCTCACTGGCGCGAGGCCTCAGTTTCTTCCATTTTTTATCAACCACCATCAGTATTTTTTCACACCATAGAAAAAGCTAGGTGCGTTACATCGAACTGGCAAGAATACTTGAAGATTTCTTGGAGCAAGCTCGCCACTGCGGCGGCGTCATCGGTTTAATGAGGACTACATATCTGTTTATAATAGTTTTTGTCACAATTTATCTTACGAAGATTTGCATTCTTATTCAGAAATATTGAAACCTGTAGCCTGTAAACTTGTTTCGTAAAAATAAAAACAAAGACAAAGACTTTAGGTTTCTCCTACTATCTTTCGAAATTAAGCCGTCGAAGAAGGCGAAGCAAACAGAGATGATCATAAGAGATAAGTGTCGAACTTCAATTTCAATTCAGACAATGTTAAGAAAATTCACCGGTCAGACGATAATTTTTTAAGAAAAATTGATTTCCAATCGATCATTTTATGTACATATTAACTCGATGAAATCACAGCCGGAGCCAAAAGAAAAAGGTGGACAGCATTCTATAGCTTTCGCCCTAACTGAGGACAATCTTAGCGGTGTTTCTGAAACAATCCCAGTAATACATAAATACTAAATTACTTTGAACATCCTATATAAAAATCTCCACGCCACTGCATTATGAATGAGACAGCTAATGGTTACACAATTTTGCTATGGCTACATCCTTATATTTTCTTCAAGGGCTAGTGTATTTGAAGTAGGCATAGTCGATTCGTCGAAATTACAGTTACAGAAAACAAATTGTGTCAAAGTGAAACGCATAATTTTCGCAAGAAAGGAATCGCAAATTAGGCCATTGAACCTAAGATTTTATGTCGCGCCAAGCGTGCGAATCTTCTGGATACTGACAAAAGCTTCCTTCAGATGAAAAAAGAACTAAAGATCATCATGTTCACGTTAATACTTTGGCTTTGGTTAGTCTGGTTGGTGTAGTGGTTATAATCCACTCGCCTTCGAAGCACAGGATCGTGGTATCGAATCCCACCGTGAACGAAATCAGTTTATGGTGTATGTAGTAACGAGTACCTATTTATGGAAATAAATAGTTCTGCAGAGTGTGCTATTGATCTCAACACCTCTACACATCAGTTAAGGTCTTGCAAATTGGATGACACTAACACATCTTCGACCTAGGTGCAATGTTGGACAGTAGCGTCAGTTATTTATTTATTATCGCTTCTGAAACTCAATTAAAAAATAAGATTGCTTCATTTTCAGTTTGTGCGTGTCAATTTAAACTCCACATTTCCTTTCGGAATAAAAACTACATCGAACAAAAAATTATTTTCATACGAGTATTTCTAATCATCGGTTGCATTCCACCATATTCATCGTTCATACGTGCCATCATCACTATGCTAATTTCAAAATTCTTAGTTGACGTTCCCCGTGTGGCTTATCTATTCATTTGGATTGCTGCCTGTTTTTTCTCCCCAACCGTGATGTTGTGGTCACTGCTGCTGCTACAATTTAGCTATAGTTGGGAAACAAAAAAAATCATGGAGAGTCGAAAAAGAACCTTGAAATTCTATTTCGGTTTCTCTGACATCATTACCATTTTACGCGTTTGTTGATGGCTGATCAATTCAATTCTAACCGTTGTCCGCCGCACTATATGAATTGGTCGTTCTACATTATGCATTATAGCGCGCGAGAGAGATGCGATTCTATAAAAGAGATATTGTCGAAAAGTTTAATGTGTGCGTCCATTGAAAATGAAAAACACAGTAGAATCTCGATAATACGAGATCCAATAATTCGAGCTCCTGAGGTATCGATTTTTCAAGAAAAAAAGAACTATTTTCGTTAGGTTTACTTTTTAAATTGTCAATTGTTTTCGTAAAATATCTGCATAAAAAAATTACAAATCAAAGTTAAAAAACCCGTCCTAAACTACATATGAATGGTTATAATGGAATATTCTCACTATTCATGCCCTAGACTTTATACCGTTCCAACCAATAATCGGAAGAGGTGCCAGTCCCATCCAACTCGGTCGAGACTCTACTGTATACGCTTCCAATTTCATATCACGTTTTGTTGGCTCAAAAAAGAGAAGTGTTCTTCATTAAATAAACCAACACATCTAGTGTATAACGAAAAAAAAAACAGAAAAATTGAGCCTATGGAAAAACAGGAAATTGATTAGAGAACTAGGCTATAATGTTGGTGTGGTAAAGATTCTAAACTCATATTCAAGTTGGAAGAAAAAGAAAACTGTCTTCTATCAGAGATACAATTTAAAAAAAAAATATTGGTAGAGTGGCGCATCAACTCTCTGAGCTTGTATATTGACAAGTTATTTTTGGTAAAGACTCAACTCAGATTTGAATAAAATATGGGTTTCTTGGAAAGAAAATGAGATAATCTTTAGGCAGTCGATCTGGATCTGATATGACAATTTATAGAGGAGCAACTGTGTTATCTTCACACTTGAAGGCTTGAAGTACATAGCATAGCCGATTCACGAGTCCGTCATACGAGTTCCGGCATTTTTTATAGTGATCTGAATGAAACGGTTGCGGCGAGTTAACAAAGAATTTGAAAAAAAAATGAGTTGCCAAACTTTCATGCTGAATTTTATCCAGACAAACATTGATCAGGACATGCACTTTGTGTTCATCGATACCAGAAATGTACGTCAAAGGAGAGCAGCTTAAGTCTTGTACCAAGTTCAAGTACCTTGGCTCGACGGTGAACAACGGAGCTACATGCGATGATGACATCAAACATCGCACAAAGGTTGGGTGGATGACGTGGCGAGAAAACTCTGGAGTTTTCTGCGATAAGAAAATGCCACTGAAGCTAAAGGGCAAGTTGTACAAAACGGTTGTACGTCCCGCATGTATGGATCAGAATGCTGGACCATGTATGAAGGTTACGCGAAACAAATGACAGCGACTGAAATGAAAATGTTACGCATGTCAGTTGGTGTAACGAAAAGGGACCACATCAAGAGTAGCTACATCCGAGGCAGCTTGTCCATAGACCAACCAATCACCGAAAAGCTCAAAGACCGACAAATGGATTGGTATTGCCATGTTCAACGGCGTCCGCCTGAGAACCCCGCAAAGAAAGCGATATCAATGGAAGTTCCCCTTGATGGACCCAAGGCCAGAGGCAGACCGAAGAACACCTGGATGTGTCAAATGAAATAGCAACAACAACGCATTGGTCTCGGCGATGACACGATCCAAGATAGAGCTGCCTGTAGAAATATGCTGAGATATTATCGCCAAAACGGGCGATGTGCCTACACTGCAGGTCGAGCAACGCGAAACCATGGAGCGGTATAAAGAACGAGGCAAGGAAGAAGAAGAAGAAGAAGAAGAAACATTGATCAAACCCTGAATTTTAGATACAATCTCTATTTAATCATACTTTCTTCTATAGCGGCGGTTTCCTTTCAGTGGAAAATGGAGACATCCTTGTGTTGTTGCCTCAACGGCTGTTAAATCAAATCCAAATCGTTTTTTGTCTCCTTGAAAAAAAAAAATGGGCAAACTCTTGAATCAAATCATTATTTTATTTATAGCTTTCCTAAATGTCAATTTATAACAAATCCGCAATGACTAATGTAATGACCTCTCAAACAAATATCTGTCAGGTTTACTGCAACTCTGGTACCATTAATTTGTAATCCAGCGAATGCACTCGCATACATAGAATAATAACGAAAGACAAAATAGTCTGCTAGTTTGGTTTTGAACGCCGGGAAGCAATCCCACATTCTAGCTATGAAATGCCACACCCTGAATATCTTGTGCAACTGCACAGTTTACCTTGCAATTCTGTTATTTAGTCTCGAAGCGTGTTGGATTGGTAAAACCGTACTCGAACCTATCGTTAAGTCAGTACTATGTGTAGGAGTTAACAAATACAGTATATCGTGGATTATCCGAACCAATGTCGACAGGGCTGGTTCGGATAACCAAAAGTTCAGCTAATCGAGTTTTCATAGAAAAATTAGACGAATACCAAAAATCTAATTTAAGCGACAAGCTGCAAATGTGCGAAACCATTAGAACTGAACGAGTACGAGATATTCGTAGCAATTAAAAGTGATGCTTATGAGATGTTGATTCCTTCGGACAGTTTATTTTGCATTTGATTCGATGCATTTCACAAGAACGACCAGTGCGTCAATAGGTAAAAGTATGCTTGAAAGTTCAGGGGCACGAATTAGGCCGGCCAAGGGGGCGCCAAAAATTTCACGATGCACACATAGTATCTTGAAATAAATGAAATGAAATAAAATGGAGATTAAGAACTTATGATAATATAGTTTAACCCCCCTACCCTTTCTTCAAAGCAAGGGGTTCGATATGCAAGCCTCGCTTAGGGCGCAGCAGAGTTCGCGCCAGCCCTGCTCACAAAACATTATAAGAATTATAAATTCTTCACACTTACGGAACAGATTACAGAATCTGCGGCCATTTAAACAAAATCAAATTACAAGAAAATACGCTGAGTCCCTAGTTTGGTTAATCGAATGTTCGGTTAATCGAGGTTCGAATAATCGACCATCTACTATAGTGAAGAAAATCTGACTTTCAAAGTGAATGAAATAACTAAACAACGACTATAGTTTTTCTCATAAATCGATCGAGTATAATAGAAAATTTTATAAACGTAACAATTGGTTTTCCTTTTTTGGACTATAGTATCCATCTAGTCCTGCCTCACATTTAGGTAGCATGCATTATGTTGTTAATTGTTTTTTTTTTAGAAAACCTATTCAAAGAATGCATTTGCCAATCACACTTACGTAAACTGGATTATGTCGCCGCGTAATTCAGACACCATGGTAAAATTAAATGTTTTGCTAAACGTACTATACAAGTAGTTTATACGACGAACAAAGGGCGAAGAGAATTTGAGTAAAAGAAAACGGAAAACATCCAACACTAACACTTTTGTTTTTCCTATTCTTATTTTTTCAAAAGGTGTATCGTTGTTTTCGATGTCTTAACAGTACACACATAGGTCTACAAAAACATAAGAACTTACTACGATTATGTCCATTCCCTCGGGGGAAATCTCTGCTTCTTTCCGAGAAACATTATCGCGTTGTTACTCCTGATGCTTTGATATTGTTGTGAACTCGTTTTCAAGTCGTGTATCGGGCACATATATAGATGTACAGGTAAACATATAAAGATTGTCTGTCAACGTCCTCGTTACGATTCATCCTACTCTGGATCTTGTACAACTTGATGCCTTGTTGGCCGTTGTTATGGAATCCCTCGTATTCTTGCACTCGATATAGTTTAGTTAGAAGACCAGGCAAGGAAATATTCAACAAAACAGGAAAGTTTTTTTTTTTTGGTTTTGTTCGGATGCAATTTCTTCAATAAGATAAGATTGCAAAATATTGAATGAATTGTAGATATGTAGCTTTCGTCAAGAACCTGGCTGCGAAACGACTTTACCCACAGTAGAGGCATTGGAAGAAATGGTCAAATTAGTGCGGCCTGCTGCTAATTTTGGGAGGCGAAATATAGATGGCGAAAGTGATGAAAGGCCTCTTTTCGTGAAAACCGGTTGTAATGCAGTGATCCAGTAGTTGACCAACATCAGTCTTCTTCTTTCTTGCCTTGTTCTTTATCCCGCTCCATGGCTTCGCGTTGCTCGACCCGCGGTGTAGGCACATCGCCCGTTTTGGCGATAATATCCCAGCATATTTCTACAAGCAGCTCTATCTTGGATCGTGTCATCGCCGAGACCAATGCGTTGTTGTTGCTTTTTCATTTGACACATCCAGGTGTTCCTCGGTCTGCCTCTGGCCTTGGGTCCATCAACTGAAACTTCCATTGACCAACATCAGTAATACCTCAGAAATAGTACACGCACTCTGATACCTACGCTAACACCGCACCTCAAACTAATACCCACATCCCAAAACATACAGACACTTATTCGCAAACATTCCTTCATGTCTAATAAAAATATTATGCATTTGAATTTCATACGTATTCTACTATATCCTTCCTTATTTGCGCAACTTATGATGAAGCACTTTAAAAGCAATACTAATGGCGGCCGGCCGGCGACGAAGACGGCGGCGGTGGCGGCATCGATGACGACAACAAAACTCAACTCAAGACCTATAAGACCATTAGACAGAATGGAGGAGGAAACTTATATGAATAAACAACACTCACAACATGGTACACTATTAAGTAAACTCCAAAGTGTACGTATACGCCGTCATCCCCCAGAGTCCTGATCCAAAGCAACAAGAGACTGTAGTACTGGCGACAGTCATGTCTGCCTATAATGTCAAAGACTTCCCCGAATTAAAAAAAAAACATCGTGGGCTGTGTGTCGCCAGCAGCAAACCAATCTGTTTATATGCAACAAGTTGAAGAGGAATTTTATTAGGATTTTTTAACACATTGTGTGCCGGCCTCCGTTGTGGGGTTTTATAATCGATTTTTCTGAACATATCGGTCACTGTAATAAAGACATGCATTAATGTACATTTACTCATGAAAAATTGTAGTTTTGCTGGCTCTGGGTAAAACGTTAGAATTGTATTGCATAGATGGTTAGAAACAGGATTGAAAGAAATGCTCATCTGGGACTGGCATCTCTCTATAATGTAATCGACGTATCTCGTGAAGGGTTGATGACAGATATTAGGATTCTTCTACTCTACTAGGCACTATCCTATATCATTTCATCTCCGAGACCAAGGACTTCGGGTATAATAAAACTGTCGTACTCCTAGTTTTCCCTGGATCATGATATCGAATCAGGAGGTTTCTGGATGCAATTCGCGGCGATAATTTAATTCCATTCCGAAAAAAGTATACCTTGCGTCTAATAGCTTGTACAATAAATATGAGTGCTTATCTGGTGTTTTTTTCACTCGACTTTATAAAAAAAAATCCAGAATATCAAAAATAAGACATTCAAAAATCGATGCCTACATCACCACAAGTTTCAACTGGTTGCGGTCATTTCACTTGGCGGCCTCTCTTCTCCCTGTTGATTTCCACAACACGATGTCTTCAGTAACCTGCAACAATGATAACAGCATCGACACCATTGCAACCATCATGTTACCATGTCGCCAGTTTGTCCGCTCAAGAACCGCATTAAATCGCTCGAAAGGGAGAAGGAAACTATGAATCTTCGTGTACACCATTCATTTCATTGTGTATACACAATTTCTTCTTGAAAAAGATACAAGAAGATTCGTACGTACAGACATATTCCCTATGTTCACGGCGAATAAATAAAAAAACACAACAGGATGATGTGTTGCCTTGGTTGTTGACGATGCTGGCGACGACAACGACCGGCCTGGCCCATGCCTTGCTTTGCTAGTCCGTTCGACATAAACAACAACCACGAACTCGCGAGTGATGTTTGAAAATCACTTCTTCCCATTGATTAAAGAAATAAAGGATAGGCCCGAATCAAACTCAAATGGTCCAGTTTTTGAAATGACACTAATGGCCATGTATTTGACATAAAGGGAACATTGAAATGTAGGCGCGAAATTCACTTCACAAACTCACACTCAGTAACTGGATTTCACTTAAAAAACACTGAAATGATATAAGAATTACGTTCTCACAAAAAACAAACGCGCGACGCGACAAATATGTTCTTGAGAATTTGCAGAACGTGTACCAGCTGACAAGCGTTGACAGAAAGGGAACGCATTTAAGTGGAATGTTTTTTTTTTGGTGTGTTTCAAACCGGACCATGCAGTTTGTATGGGATGACAGCGGATTTTCCTTTCCGTTTAGCTGTCTATTCCATGCTTCTTCCACACGAGTAGACCCCGGATGAATTAAGGCTGTTGCTTTTGATGGAGGCCCCAAATCACCATATACATACATACATACATATCGGTATATTGTCTGGTTAGGAAGACCGCGTCATGTCATTAATGGGGTGACTTGGACTACACTTTGGCCCCTTTAACGCCTGCACTCCATTGGGTCGATTGAGAACGGCTTCTATCAAACATATAGCGAGTATACGATGGATCGTCTTTCAGGCGTCACAATGTCGAGGACAGGGTATGAGCTGTGTTCCGTGTTCTAGTATCGATAAATTTTGAATATTTAACACATTTAATGTTGAAGTTTAAATGTGTTTTTGTTTGGGGAACAATTTTTTCTAGATTCGATATTCCTAAGCGTTGTGGACTTAGCCAAGTAATCGTTTTATCTACTTTTTTATAAAGAAAAATTACTAAAAAAAAATAACTACCTCAATGAGATCTCAGGTGTTAGTTTATTATAAAGGCTGTCTTTTCTTCACAGAATATAAAAAGTCTTAAGAATCCCAAAAATTGTTTTTCCAAAAATGATATTACATTCTTATAGAAGCAAGTCACAGTCCAGTCACTTAAGCATTTCAAAATGAAAAAAAACTAGATTAAGGCTATTTTTTGTTATTTTGAAATCAGTAGGATACTAGGAATTTTGCTAAGACAATTTTAAACCGGAAAGGTCCTAAAAAGGACACTAATTTATACTTATTTCTTAATGGGTGTGCGCAGTGTCACACACCGCTTTGATTCAAATAATCAGTCCGGAGTAAATCGCAGATAAAACGAGACCGAGTTCTAATCGTGCGAATAGCACGATGAGTGTATACCCTATACCCATGTACACACCTAGAAGGCACGCAAAACCCAAAATATTCAATTTCATATTTTTTGTAGGGGAGGGAGGGGTAGATGGGTCGGACCTGGCACATCTTTATTATCTCATCAAGGCATCCAACTGCTACCATTTGATATTAATTTGAAGTTTTTCGCGACATTCTATCAAAAGATATGGCTGAATATAACTTTGTAGAGGAGGTAGGGGTAGAAATAGTCGGACCTACTCCACACTCAAAGTATGTATATGTCAGAATGAGACATTGGTCAAAATTTGAAGTCGATAGCGATATTCTACCGAAAGTTATGGCCGAACTAAAATATCAAGGAGGGGTAGTTTGCATGGGAGGTAGGGGAACCAGTGGTCCGATTTGGTCCCTTTTCAATACCGTCCAAGATTTTAGCAAAACAAACATTTAACCAAAATTTCAAACCGCTAGCTTCAGTATTTCGAGAGTTATCGTGCTAACAGACAGACAAACAGACAGACATGGCTTATTAGATTCAGAAACCGACCCTGATCATTTATATATATACTTTGCCATACCTCCGGTGGCTCCTTTGAGGTCTTACATAATATCGGCGTAACAAAAACAATATACCCTATACCAGACGTGTCAAACTCGCGGCCCGCGGGCCACATGCGGCCCACCTCGCTGTTCTGTGCGGCCCGCAGCCATGTCGAAGCAGCACAATCTGTATCAACACAAAAATTGTGATATTGGTAAGGTGAACAAATTCAAATTCTCCAAAAATTACTAAATTACAATTTTAGGCCGTTTATTTGATTTTATAAGACAGTTCATTTTTTTTACAGGACAATACTAAGTCTCTTCAGTTAATAAAAAATTAGTTGGCTTCACCGAACAATGGCAAAGCTTTATAAACTACGGAGATATTGGACTAAATTACCTGGATGTGAAATTCCAACATAATGGGCTAATGGGCTGTACCCAAGTGCCTGATTTTTTTTACCTATACTTTTCAAGCTGTATTTGTGCATGAGTTTGTTTAAATCCATATCACAAACAACTTTTTATCTCTTTTAGCCACCTGCTGAAAATAATTTAATCTGAGTATTTTGCCTCCCAATGTTAATTCGGGCGATCTGGATGACGGGTGCTTAAATTTTGTTATCATCTGTCCAAAATTTGGTGCAAATTATCAATTATATTTTCACGTTTTCGCTTCTTGTCTTAATGGTTTAATGTTCTTGAAGTACATTTTCGAAAGGAGGAAGCTCTTACGGATAATCCCGAAGCGGCTAAAGTGATCCAGACCCCATGTCATATTTTAACAGTAATATTCTGTAATTAACTTTCGTAATACGACTATATAAAAGTTTTTGAAATTTTCCTCCTGCGGCCCACCTAAACCTGAGGAGAGTCTTATTTGACACCCCTGCCCTATACGATCTTATGGGTATAGGGTATAATACAAATTTTAGAGCCTATCATAATTATTTCATCTTTGATTTACTCCGATCTGGTGGCTGGAATGAAAGAAAAAATACCGGAAATACCGCGACATCCTCCTTGATATAACACCACGCATGCCTATCTTCGATCAAGGATAAATTAGTGTCCTTTTTGGGACCTTTCCGATTAAATCATTGGTAACGTCGGACCAAATTATTTGATTGGATGAGTTAATTTTAAATTTAAGCTTCCTATGGTTGTGCCGAGTATAGGTATATCCTAAACTATGGATCAAGTATTTAATAGGAAACATTAGTATGTGTATCTTCCGAAGAAATTGCCAACTGAATGAATCATTATTTTTTTTATAATGTAGCTTACTTGCGCGTTCATGTTGTGTATACTTATCTAATCAATGACTGCGATTATTATTATATCAACCGGTATTATTTACACCACAGATACAAATACTTTCATACGACAATGGTCATGAAACAAAATGACTATTAAATGTGAGAAAATATTTTTTTTGTCATTCGAGCGAAAAACTAAAGTAAATTGTTGTTTTTCATTGCCACAATTGCCCCCGTTCGCTTCTTCACTATACATATATCATAAAATTAAGCGTTGAGGGAAAGACTTTTTTTTATTAAATTTTGCATTTCACACAATGATAAGATAGGGGTACAATGGATAAAATGTGTGCTGAGAATTCGATATTTAGAATGATCCTGAGATATGGGACATAATTTAAAAAAAAAATGCTTTTAATAAAGTAACAGATCTGATTAATAGGACAATGCCAGTTTTAAGAATACAGTGTGGCCCACATAAAAGTATACATTTTGAACATATAGCATAACTTTTTTGTCTATCAATATTTTTATTTGAAACTTTGTGTAAATATACTAGAGACATTTGTTTACACTATGCAAAGAATGTGTAATTTTACCCGATTGTCGTCATTTGGAGGTTCAAATAAAGGGTGTTTTTGTAAAAAATGATAGAACTTCAAATTGAAAAATAAGACACAAAATATTACATTTGAATCAATTTTTTTTAATATTTATTTCAGTATACTCTCACAAAATTTAATGTTTAGACTCACGCCTCAAGAACGCTTCCAAATTATCAAAATTTACTTCGAAAATCAGTCATCGATTCGCGCAACTTATAAACGACTTTTTATGGTATACATAATCGTCCATCTGAGCAAGCCATCCGTCGAATTTTGAATAGATTTCGTACCACGTACACTCTAAATGATGCAATAACACCAACACGTCGGAGAAACCATCATTAAAATCAAAATTTGGTGATAAGTTAATTTCAAGAAATGGGCCTGTCAATTGGCCTTCATGGTCATGCGATTTAACACCTCTCGATTATTTCCTGTGGGGTTACGTTAAATCATAGGTTTATTCTGATAAACCAGCAACAATTGACGCCTTGGAGGCCAACATTGTTCGCGTTATTCGTGACATACGGCCAGAAGTACTCGAAAAAGTGGTCCAGAATTGGACGTCAAGAATGCGCTTCGTTAAGAACAGCCGCGGTGGCCATATGCCTGAAAAAACACCCTCTATTAGTTTTTTCCCCGCGAATTATTTCAATACGTAAATAAAAAAATAAAACGGATATCATTATTATTATACTCCCGAAATGGTTCTCGGCTTATTAGCATAAACCCTTTTATTAAGTAATACCACAAATCTGGAGGTGTTGATGCTCCTCTTAAAATAATTCTTTTCCCGAACAGTTCAGACAAAATTTCCATTGTGGCTTGAACAGTTTGAAGAAACATTTCTCGATATGGCTCTCCGCTCCTGTGATGTGAACTTCCAATTTCCACCTTTTTCTTCTTCCTTGCCTCGTTCTTTATACCGCTCCATGGTTTCGCGTTGCTCGACCTGCGGTGTAGGCACATCGCCTGTTTTGGCGGTAATATCTCAGCATATTTCTACAGGCAGCTTTATCTTGGATCGTGTCATCGCCGAGACCAATGCGTTGTTTTTGCTTTTTCATTTGACACATCCAGGTGTTCTTCGGTCTGCCTCTGGCCTTGGGTCCATCAAGTGGAACTTCCATTGTAATCGCTCTTTTTGCGGGGTTCTCAGGCGGACGCCTTTGAACATGGCAATACCAATCCATTCGTCGATCTTCGAGCTTTTCGGTGATTGGTTGGTCTATGGACAAGCTGCCTGGGATGTAGCTACTCTTGATGTGGTCCATTTTGGTTACACCAACTGACATACGTAACATTTTCATTTCAGTCGCTGTCATTTCTTTCGTGTAACCTTCATACATGGTCCAGCATTCTGATCCATACATGAGTGCGGGACGTACAACCGTTTTGTACAACTTGCCCTTTAGCTTCAGTGGCATTTTCTTATCGCAGAAAACTCCAGAGTTTTCTCGCCACGTCATCCACCCAACCTTTGTGCGATGTTTGATGTCATCATCGCATGTAGCTCCCTTGTTCACCATCGAGCCAAGGTACTTGAACTTGGTACAAGACTTAAGCTGCTCTCCTTTGACGTACATTACAAACTACACTGGTAAAAATGTCGTTTTAGCTTGTCATTGAAAAAAATACTGGAAGTGATGGAAATTGCATACATTTAGGCAGCTTTTCAAAGCGCATTAGAACTGAATGAATTGCTATTCGGGTTTGAATTGCTACTTGACCAAATGAGTTTTTATTTGGCGAAAAAAAATTAAACGACAAAAACAATTGAAAATGAGGGCGCTAATCGACATAATTAAGTGTGCCATCCAACACCTAAAATCAGTGAGTTTTGCAGATTTTCATCCATGAGCGCTACCATTTTTCTCCCAACACTAATTTTCCTAAAGAATCTCACTATTATGGACCATACGTCGACGTATTTTTTAGTCATATTCTATTGCGTCCCTCTTTTTGGGCATGACAAACTACGGTCATTCTACAGGTGAATTTGCCCATGTCCACTGTTCTGTCCACTCCCTCTGAATTGAAGTGAATTTCTTTTCAAGGGATATCTGGAGAATTGACTATTGTTCAACTGGTGCTCTATGCGGAAAACTCAGAAACTCACTGGTATTGTTTAAAAATAATCGATGAAGTTGTTGAGGAACAGATATTAAATTTTTTTTTTGAAAAACGAAAGTGAGGCTAGTAATTATGCTAGTCAGGAGAGGAGTTAAGTTGTATGAGTACTCTCAATACAGAACACATATCTTGGGAATCGACTTTTCGTCCCAAGGTGAGACCCGTGGAGTCCCTTTTCGAGTGGAGGCCTTTTGAAAGTAAAGGAACTATGAGAGAGGTTTGTTTTCCCTTGAAAGTGCCTTGGCGACCGCCCAGTTGGCCCACCTGGGTGCAGATGTTGGTCACCACATCAAAAACAAATTTTTAGCCAAATTTTGTGACCTAGAGGCGTTTTAAATTTCCTTAACTTTAATTTAAAATTTTCATTTTCCGCTACTATCTACTTAAAATGTATAGCAGAATGACGCAAAACTTCATATCGAAATGGGCAATGTAGAAGCAAGTTATTTGAAAAAAAGAAGAAGAAATAAATGCGTATGCTGGTGATGACATACACCAGCTTTGAATGTGCTAATTTAATTTGACGGTTCATGTCAAAAGTAAATTGAATGAATTTGCAAAGATGAATATCTCAAAAGTTTTTTTTTTATTTACTTCTTAAATGTTCACTTGTGTACTTGTTTGCCATATTAGATTTTTTGAAGAATGAGTTATATTGGGTGCAGATTTTCTCCAATTTCTCGAATACACTGACGATAATTACAATAAATACTATTATCGAAGCTTTATTCGTTAAGCTTTCTTCGTTTTTTTTTTAAACTAAAGTTTGAAAATCTTCTCTTCTAATGCAAGCATCGTCACATCATGGTCTGCCTTTGACAGCAGAGATTGTTAAATCAATCTACATATTGGAACGTAGTCCAAACGGCACCTTATGCCTAATTTTATGTTAGCAGCACAGCAATGTTTTAATTTCAATCTGCAACCTTCATTAACCTTAAATTTTAGCTTGAAGCTAAACATTGCTGAGAGTCTGTAGAAACATCTGTCAGTCGAATCCTTTAAAACCTTTTCACATAGGTTTGTCTGGTTCGGCTGAAACAAATACGTACAAAAAAAAAAATGTCCGCTGAAGACGTCGACATAAGTATAGAAATAACGAGACCGAGTTCTAATCGTGCGAATAGCACGATGAGTGTATACCCTATACCCATGCCCAGACCTAGAAGGCACGCAAAACCCAAAAAATCAATTTCACATTTTTTGTAGGGGAGGAAGGGGTAGATGTTTGGGACCTGGCACATATTTAATATTATATCAAGGCTACCATTTGATACTAATTAGAAGTTTTTCGCGACATTCTAGCAAAAGATATGGCTGAATATAACTTTGTAGGGGAGGTAGGGGTAGGGGTAGTCGGACGTTCTACACTTTGCACCAACTTCAAGCATATGTCACAATTAGGTATTGATGAAAATTTCAGGTCGCTAGCGATATTCTGTTGAAAAATATCGTCGAATTAAACTATCACGGAGGGGTCATTTGTACGGGAGGTAGGGGAACCCTTGGTCCGATTTGGCCCATTTTCAATACCATCCAAGCTTTTATCAAAACAATATTCTGACCTAAATTTCAAAACGCTAGCTTCATTATTTCGGGAGTTATCGTGCGAACTGACAGACACACGGACGGACAGACAGACAGACAGACAGACAGACAGACGGACATGGCTCATTCGAATCAGGGACCGACCCTGATCATTTATATATATACTTTGCCATACCTCCGGTGGCTCCTTCGAGGTGTTACATAAATCGTCGTAACAAAAACAATATACCCTATACCATCTTATGGGTATAGGGTATAAATATAAAAAATAACACAAACCTGTGTAATGCTGCAATGGGACACCCGTGATGCTCCACAAAAACAGACCCAAACAAATTGTGTTGTTGTAACAATCTTTTAATTTCAATCAAAATAAAACCTGTATCTCTTATAGTTCCACCTGTTCTGCACGTTCATATGTTTTGCGAATCTCTAAAGGTAAATTGTTGTGCGGCTTGGTTGTTTTTCTTCGGTAGGGTTTGGTCAAGCCTATATCGTGTCTATACACTTCTTGGATACTTGAAACTGTTGCTTTTGCTTGTCTGTTTCTGCCGCATGAAACGCAACATACGGATATCTTGGATCTTTGTACTGTGGTTTCGCAATACTCTTTATTTGAAGCAGCTTTTTTGGAATGTCTGGATTATTATTTTCTTGGCTAGTTGGAATGAGCATCAGGAGTTTGATACTTCCATTTATGGCATCTGCGGTTTTTGTTAGATCAGTCATTCACCTTTTTCAATGGTAGACATTCGGAAAGTAATTTTAATGTTTATTGGTTTATAGAAAAAAAACAGAAGGTCAACTCTATAAAATATTTCGTAGTTTATGAATTACATACTAATCCAGCTTGTAATGTCATCTTTAGTAAAATTTAGTTATATGATGGAGTATGTGTGGTTTAAATTGAAACAGTGTATACATGCACGAACCACTTAATTTGCATCACAAATACCAATCCTAGTTTTTCAAAGGAGTGAATTGCTTCCCTTTCATTATTAATGCGTAACATGCGCAAGCAAAGATTTTACTGAAAATCCCGTTTACGCGGAATAACCAAGTGTTTTCTGAAGAATCAGAATGAATTGCAGAAGTCTTATCCGACTACATGTATTGTATATAATACACGGAGCCGCGATGAATAAAAAAAGAAAAGAACTAAGAGCTAGAGATGTGATCCGGTCCGGTTTTTCATTCTCACAAACACAAGATTGTGCTGCGATGGCTATAGCTCTAGAAATTGTCCGGCGAACCAAGCAACTGTGAAGGATCAATGTATCTAATTATTGCGTGGTCAAGTCGGCTCTGGGCGGCTACCTATTTTGTTGATATGAGCATTCACAGTTGCCGTGGTGGACCATTCTTTCTGGTCTCTGGAACTTGAAAAAATAACAATAAAAAATGGAGAATTCCAGTGAATGGCGGCTGGCGGCTCAATTGAGTTTCATATGCGACCTTATCCGTTGAATCGTTTTACGAACTCGTTTTCTGGACTATAACATTGTCGCCATATAGTGGTGAACATCAATGGACTATTCAGCTAATTGGTTGTTTCCACTCGAGAGAAAGAGTATATACGGCGCGGCGCATATAGTAGCAAGAAACACAATATGTATGTATCGGAGAGGCTTTCGGTGTCCTTGTCGTATTTAGTTTGATTTTTGGCTTGCCTTAACATTCTTCAGAATAGTCAACACTTCCAGGCATAATGTCGCATTACATCGGTACATTTCACGCAAATGTGCGGAATGAATAATTATGCTTCCTATACATCGGTTGTTGCCTAATTATAAGGGGTAAACGTCTTTGCTCGATTCCACGTTACATTATATCTACATCTCACTCATAATGTAGGGTTTCCCTCCCTGGCCAAGGCCGCCAGAATTGTATCAAATTTATGGAGTGCGCAGTCTCTGCTTTTTGTTTAGGTTGTTACTTTGTATTTATACATGAAATTACAGGGGTTCCCCAAGCATATCCAAAAAAATCAAGATCTTAACCTCTTGAAATGAATCCACCCTTGCAAAAGTATGGATGCCTTAAAATACGAAAATGGCGTTGGAGTATTGGGATAACATTGCCAAATTTGTGTGTATGTTTAAAGCAATTATGTATACATATAAACCTTCTTGGTCGAAGTATATATTAAGACATTGTAGTGTAAGAAAGGAAGGACATCATAAAAGTACTCGCACTTCATTGTGTTTTACGGTTTCCCTTGGCTATATAGCGTCCCCTGCCTTCTCAACATTCATTGTGCGCTATGAATTCAACATCCGTACGGTACTGACCTCGTAGCGGAATTTTTGAATTTATTTGACTTTTCCAGGGCATCCTTGTATGGTATGTACGTATACTCTTATTGTGTTGTATAGCACATTATTACTCTCCCTTTGGGAGTTTGTTAAGTCGCGTTCACTTTTGTGAAGGCAACGCACCCACTCGTCGTTTACGTTGAACACACAACGGGCAACAAGTGTACCATAAAAGGCAACAGAAGCGCGTGTTTTCAATCTCTTTCCTATATACGATGTTTCAAAGTTTGACATTAAGAATTTAGAGAAAAAGCTACGTTATATCCTGTGATGAAGCGAACCGGATGGTTATGGTTAAGAAGAAAAAATAAGAGTAGAAAGAAGGATTTACAACGTGACATGATTTGGGGCACGTGTATGGGACTACGAGTGCTTTATGGGCTTTTTAGAGTATAGACACAACATACTCCGTGGGTATCGTGATGGGAATGTGTGTTTATTAGACTTTCAGCTGGGTTTGGTAAATTTTTCAGATTTTTCCAAATTCTTCAGCCCTGAAAAAGTATTCTCTGTTCTCATTCGAAAAATAGAAAAATACGGTGGCGATATGTTTTTCATGTTCCAAATACCAAATTCGGCCAATGCAAGTCATTTTGGCGAATACTTATTTTTTTAAAAATCAGCAATGACTATATACGATGTGATTGCCTTAGCAACGTCCTCGCACGAATAAAATTCAGCTCAAAATCTCCCCGCATAGAATCAATAATAAAACCCAAAGTCGAAAAATCTAAAAGCAAAAATCATCGATTTAACTGCTAAAACTAAATGCTGTTTCTTGGACGTCGTCGCGTCCGGAATTCCACAGAATATGGTTAAAAATACTCGGAAATAGAATTCCCCTCGAGTGGCGAATGCTTGAGCGAAAAATAAGTTGGTATGGTTTTTGCATTCCCAATTGGCCCAGCGAGCGTACTATAGTGTGTATTATGCTAATACATACATATACGTATTCGAAGAAGCTATTTTTATCTTATGTTTGTTGATATGGCATATCGAAACGAAATCGCGAGAAAGTATCCATTGGCTACGATACGATGACGTGCTGAACTAACGTGACGTGTTTGCTGAAATTGTTGTGAATGAAAATGAACAATGGAATTCGTCTGATTGATTACATATACATTTATGTGGAAGTCAAATTAAATTTTTCTGAAAAAGAGTCATTGAAATCGACGTACAGTTGGAATATCTACATCCAGAAAAAATTGCGTGGTGATTTATATAGTGTTATACTATTTCCAGGCAACTATACATAGTCCACACAACAGCGACAGCAGAAAGGACATACAATGCAGTAACTATCGTACGTAGGGGTTTTGGGGTTAAAATCCTCTCCGAAGTTTTTCGGGAGGACATTTCCCACGAAACCAGTTATTACGGACGGAGGAACTTGAGCAAGCACCTCAGTATCACAGAGATGGTGCTGCTCAGATGTTTCTTCTATTCGGAAGATTCCTCTTAACACCACAAAAAATTCTCAGACAAGGCCTGATCAGCAGAAAAAGTTTGAGTATATATCGTCTTTCCCAAGTACAATAACTGCAACTGCTCCCTGATCAGTCAAAATGCCAATTCCTTTATGAGAGATCAAATATTTGATTGTCCTTAAACCTATTGAATACACTTCTTATTGATTTGCTCACTCTTAGCAGACATAGGATATACTCGCACTGAACGGAACATTACGCTAGCAGCTCTCGTAAGAAGAATTTTCTTGTTCTTCTTATCGACACTAGCGACACTTATCTTACCGCCCGCCATATAGCGGAAAATATCGGAAACACAAAAGCTCTCCCTATGAGAACGGATAGCAGAATAAGCCGCAATTACCTCCGAAGTATCTTCTTACGTTCGACACCCATCTTGCCCATATTTCTGCTATATAGGCTATAAACAATTTGCATGTAATATTTACATTACAGGCCGATCAAGACAAGCTGGTAATTGGTATTTCGAATTCAGATTTTCCTTTAGCGCTTAATAACTAAACAAGTTTCAACATAAACTTTGGACGGGCTTTCCGCGAGCGATTACTATGTTTTTGGGCTTATGCCTTAGTGCACATTGGAAGTACATTTAGCTAATCCAGCTAGTCGGGCAGCATGTTTTCAACAAGAATTTATTAAGATTGCGTTACTCTGTTTGGTTTAGAACAGCCGCATACAATCTATTGCGGCAATATAGATTCACATGCTTGTGGATCACCTTGAATTTGAGTATAGGTATAAAGCTTTTGTTATGCGTTTGCGACATTTGCTTCAATTTTTTGACTATGTCTGCGTTATTATAGGTAGATGATTAAATTAAATTAAATATTTCAAATCATGTATACATGTTTGGGAGTGTCTCGCCCGCCAAAAGAAAAAAAACGAGACGCGTACAAGAAAGATTACGGGACGAAACACGGTTTACCGATTGATTGTCCGGATATACAATAAACGGCGTTAGTTTTTATCTGACAGACTTAAGCGAGTAATGCTTAAATCAACTAAATGATGCCATTGCTTAATTGAAAATAGAAAATGGAAAAAGGAAACTCAAAAATGGCAATTGGAAAATGTAAGGGAAAATTAAAAAAAAGGACAACAAAAACGGTATATGAAAAAAAAGAAAAACGGAAAATGGTAAATGGAAGAAGAAAAATGGAAATGAAAATGTAAAATTATAAAAATAAAAAATTGAGAATGGAAAATAAAAAAAAAGTAAAAAAATGAAAAATAAAAACAATGAAAAATGGGAAATTGAAAATTTCAAGTATGTAATTGCAAATTGAAAATGAAAGATGTAAGATGGAAAATAGAAAGTTAGAAATTATAAATGAAAGAAATAAAATTCGAAAATTAAAAATTGTACTTGAGCATTAAACTGTTTTTAATTTTCTGTATTTAAAAGATGTTTGTGGCAAGGCGTGAGAGTGAAGAGTATCTAAATTTTTGTCGCGCCTGAAATTAGCATCGGTCTCGTTTTTTCTTGATTTTACTCATACATCTTTTCTTTGCTTTATCTATTTTTCTGAAATTATAGCGATTTTTTCTGAAGCCATCATAGACTCTTATGATGGCTGGTGGTATTCTCACATGACAAATACAATATGTCTTTGAATCGTCAACTTGAATAAAAGTTTTTGACTGTTGTGTTGCCGGAATATGTATTGTTCTTTGCGTTCCTTTCAATATGTCCCAATTGAATTTCACTTCAGTCAGTATTAAGATTTGCTTTATTAAATACCAACGCCTTTTTGTCTGTTTATATTTCCGTTCTAGTAATTATTCTTTTAGTCTGTAAAGTTGGTTCACACACCTTCAATTGCTTGCCTGAATGTCTATAAATGTACATTATGTTTATGTACATAGTTACTCGTATATATGTATCTCGTCGGCCTACACTGGTTGCCTAGCGAATTGAGCTCGTCAACTTGGCGCCATGCATCTGATCGCCTTCTTTCATTCTAAAACGTTTCAACACAAACAATAGCATAGCAACGTCTACGCCTGGCTAAGAACCTGTTGTATACTCTACCACGATTCTTGAAGCATAGTTACAATACCCAGTGCTTGTGCTTGATATGCGCTTCCATTTATGTATGTAAACGAGCATCATAAAACCGAACAAGAGAAATGTCTATCGTATAGAATGGCCAAGGATATATGGAGTGGATGACGATAGCTAAAATACGAATGACATCAAGAAAACACCGCATTCGAGGCATTCCGTACTTGGATGTTCTATAGAGACCTTACGGGGTTTCGAAATAAATGACATGAGCTCGCCCTCGAATGTACGAGTATATCCTTGTAAAGATAACGATTTTTCTATCCTTTCGTGTGTGATAAAATGTTCTCTCCTCTTTGGTTTTGTGAAACATACAATAAAATAGGTACAATTGGTGTAAAGTAATAATGATAGGTTTAGAGTTCATGGAAACGTTGTAACATATAATGTGCATACTCATATATTTGTAGCATCATGACACACGGAGGATGTACTAAGTCAAGGACCTGCGAATTATTATGAAAAAAAATCCTGTAGCTTAAATTGCCATCGCATACATTTGTAATTTTTCCTTACTTGAATTTTTAACGTCAATTTATCTCTTGGAGTAGCTTTTTGATGATTATACAGGCGCGCTTCGTTTCAAAGGAGGCTCGGAAGTTAGGAGACTATAGATAAATTTTTCTGGTTTTCTTGTTATAATTCTGAAATATTAGACATTCAATCTTATAATTATCTATTTTGGAAAATGCTAAGCGCATTTGCACATTACATACATACATTTAAACGAAATTACATTTATTCTATCATAGCTTCTGCACAACCTGCAATCATGCAATATTGCAAAATATGTCATAGTTACGCATGCATTATAAAAATAAAAAATAAACAAATGTGCCTAACAAAATATCTAACAGCTCGGAATGTATCTACTTCAAAATGAAAAATATGTTTTTTTTTTGCATTCATTTTTAGACATTTTTAACCTTGACATGTGGCGTCCGAAAAGTCGGCAGGAAACCCCGGCATTCCGTGCCATCTATTTGTTTCTCGTATTTTCCGAAAATTTTCTTGAAATGCATAGAATACATACGGAGAGTTATTACATATTATGGTGAAAAATAAGATGATGCACATGCATAATTTTGAAATTGCAAGTCTTATATTTTTTAGTATAAAATGCGCCCCAGTCCAACAAATGTTTCCTTACAGTTGAATTAATTCATGACTTGAGCATAGAATTAATATTTTTTTTTATTTCGCAACGTCATCATGCTAAATAAATTTATTTATTATTTTCAAGATCATCCACCGAATTATGGGATTCCTTTGATTTACGTAGGAGTTTCCGTCGTGTCGTTTTGTATATCGCATCAATTGCTTTTGACAGTTTTTTTTTGGCATCACCTTTTCGTCAACTTGTATGTATTGTATGTTAAATTTATTTTTTTTTCGACAGACCACACACACGAGCACAAATGTATTTGCAAAAAAAAATGTGGAATTTTAAGTTGGACCTGAAATAAATTTTTGTTTAACACATAAATGTTGTTTGAAGAGAGATAGCGAGCAAAATATTCAATATGATGCACGTACGAGTACGTAGCTGTTGAGCCACCCCAACAGATGATATGTTATTTTTGCCCGCTACTGATCAATGTCATGGGAAATTTTGTATAGTCAGACAGAATTTCTAACTTTTGTTCTGATACATATCTATCAAAAATATTTTTTTATTTATGTATTATTTTTATTTTTTATTTTGATTTAAAATTCAAATGGGGAGTTTTCAAGATTTGTATTTTAGCCGATGAGTGTGTCTTCGAGCAGACCTTGGTTCTAGTTCCACTGCATGCTGTTTTTAAAAAAAAACTGCGCTAGACTACTAGCTGTGTAATATTCGGATATTGATATTCGTACCAATTTACAGGGTTGAGTGTGTTGTTTATACCAACTCCCTGCATCATCTACGATCGACGATCGAGTCCAATTGCATTTGTGTAGTAGTTTACTATAGTTATTTATTTCTGTTTTGTTTTTCGGTTCTATTGCTTGAGAGAATTCACATCATACTCCAAGTCGTTGCAGCTCAAAATGATATTCAACAATTAAACTGATAACAACCGATAATATTTTCTAGCCATTCAAAGAAATTGTCACATACATTCCACCACTTTCATTTAATCCAAAACCTTAATCGACTATGTAAACAATCTTGTGTTAGGTATACCAAGAAAATACCCAACGATCCCAAAAATAAACACGACAGTCCCAGTCGGTGTCGCGTACTCTATCTTTCAGCTTCGCCCAGGTAGATGGATTCTCCTCCTCAATCCAATTTCAAACAAAAGAATTAAAATTAGACATGAAAAAAGGTCTATTAATGTATGACGTATGCAACTGACCCTTATGATGTGGTGTACTCTGCACACACAGGCTTTACATTCGTCCCGCATCAATGCAAGGTTCATATGCGCCGGGATTTCTCAAACAGGTTGACCTTCTTCCTGGAATTTGGGTACGGCTTCCCCGAAGCCCAAAGATCTCAACTTCGACCATTTCAAATTGATATTGGACTGGTAAGGTTTTTGGTCGTTTTTTCTATTGTTGTTGTTGTTAGTCGTAGTATCGTCTTCTGCATGATAGTGCACGGCGGTAGAAGAGCAGCAAAATGTACTTGAGATTTTTGTCTGTGCAAAGCAAAGTCATGGTGTTGTGTGAAAGATGAAAAGATTTTTTTTTTCGCCAACCAAGAAGGGTATATGTGTAGCATCTTTGTCCAGGGTCACCTAAGGCCCTGAGAAATCACATCGAAATCATATGTAACACTTATTGACACGTTTTTTCTTCTGTGTGTCCTTGCCGCCGGTGGTGGTGCCACATTTTATGACCGGAGGCTGATTATTGTTTTAAGATTTTCCTTGTGATTTTGAGGCTGATGTGTCTTCCTGTTTACATGGCGTCTAGTATTGTTCAGACCGCGTTTACGGAATGGCATTAAATATCTGAGAATTCAGTGTCCAAGTCAGTGATTTTAAGAACCTGTTTTCGGAAGACGATTTTCAAATTCGAAGCAGTTAGAAGTAATTCGCATAGATGATGAAGCCGCGGGTGGAATCATTTAAATTTTATATTTTATTTACGTCGTTTTTCAGTGAATAACGTGTTGTTTGTGTAAAAATTGTTTCATACATTGTGAATTGTGCAATTTGTCCTTTTGAAACAAGTGTGGGACATTCTGAAGGTTGATTGAAAATTAAAGTAAAATAGAATGAAACTAACGGGTGACTGCTGTGGAGCATACATTTGAGGTAAAATTAAGTTTATAACGTTCGCATTATGCAGTCAGAAAAAATACAATATAATAATGTTCACAAAGGTTCAATTTTCGTCATAATAATGTGTTTAGAGTGGATGAAATCATTTGGGCCTACTTGATTCCCATACAAATTGACACAATGAAAACAGCCTACTTTGCGATCGATTTCTTTTATAAATTTTATAAATTCAAACGTGTAAAAAACCCAGGTTCAGTTTCATGTGTTTGCCTATATTCCTAATTTCTCCAAAATACGAGGATGAACGCTTAGTTTGAGGTGACCCAAATAAGTTGCAAACGACTATCAGATACTCGACTTGCAAATTGTTTTTTTCTTAGTACGACGTATAGGCAGAATAATGTTGCCGGTTGGACTTTGACGGTAAACCGATAATTTTTAAATCGTTTGTTAGTTCACCATTTCAAATGGTGTAATGTAATTCTGTCAAACAATTGTCAAACCGTAGTGCACTTTCCTTCAAACCAACGTTCATGGTTTAAATACATATGTACACTTATGTGCCTTTGAACGTCGTAACACTTGTGTTTGAAAAAAAAAAAAATTTTTTTGAATGCAGCGATTCACAACTATAGCTTCCCAAACTATTACCGTTAGATTTTGATTCATATAACGGTAACATAATTTTTGTTTTTACTGAATATAATCTGAGATTTTATTTTCCTCTGGAGACTTTAATATGGATTTGTTATTCGGGCTATATAATTGTGCAGAACAATACTTGAAATCATCCTAAGGATTGCCCTTTTTTTCTGAACTTTTAACCTCATGGTAATGATGACTAAGATGTTTTTTTTTTATTTCAGAAAATGCGAACAATCGGAAACAGATAGCAGATAGTTCACAGCCATCAAAAGGAAATATACGACTTAAAGGTATGTACATATCACTTCTCAATAAAATAAACGATTGTTTTCGCACATAATCAAAATAAGTAAAAATTAAAAAGCTGCTCCTAAGTATTTCGGGAGCACTGTACGTATATGCGACAAAAATTAATTTGTAGTTAGGAGCAGCTTTTTAATTTTTCATTATAACATCAACTACAAGCATCAGAAGACGATATTTATTTGCAAAACAAGTAGCTTGAAAGAAAGTCTGATATTTTCGGTATTCAGCCTAGATATGGAATGCATGTCTAATATTTTGAATACCCACGAATATTGATGATGAAAGTACGTATCGCCATTATCTGTGTATAAGGCCGCAACCACACTGGTCGGGGCTCGTCGAACCGCGCGATACAAAAGAATAAAGTTGTGAACAATAGACGCCTGGGAGGGACAGAGGCGATGAGGGAATTCAACGAACGTAGTTGTTAGTTGAGGGAATCCAACGTATACTGATCTTGGATCATACTTCTGCGCTGGGTTCGGCAAACTTCGCACATTGTTAGGCCGGCATAACGAAAATATTTTTGCAAATATTCACGAAATATGCATATGTAATTTAATATGGTTTAGTATCTAATGAAAGTAGATTTATTGAAATTTTCTAGAAAAAAGTTTAGGATTGCCTTCTAGCAAATAACCGCTAAAAATAAAATTTCAAGCACTTTGGGTTATTAGATTACCCACGTATGCTCTGCACACATCACGATAAGAAAATCGTTTACAGTTTTTGCGTCGTTGTTAATTTTCTATTTGTTCTATTATAGGACTCTGTCCACTTGTGTTCTTAGGAGATAGAAATTAATTAATAAAGGATGCTTTTCATCGCTCATCTAAAAAATGCAAATAACTAAAGGAGGAAAATTCGCGAGTGTGTCATTTGTTGTCAAAATAATTTGTCTAAATTTTTTATGTACATACATACTTTAAACCTCTGTGTACCCCCACCGAAAACATTATTATTTTTCGTCTCTCTATCAACAGCAGCTGGAATAGTGGTATGTATTACTCATAAAAACAAACAGAAATTTCTGTTTCTGGTGATAACACTTGGCCAATTACATGCTCAAAGAGAGCTTGTGAGACATTTACGTATCACTACTTTACTCAGAAACCGTATGGTCGTATGCACTCTGGGTATTTTGGGAGTGCTCAGATAACGCCTGGGGGTTTATAATATTGGTAGCAAGCAGGTTCCATTATTATCAGACACTATCATTGTACCTAGCATACTACAGCATATACTACATAATGAGTGATATGGAAACATATAAGAAAGTGAGTGATACGATGTGATGAGTTTTTATATAGAGCTATCATCTGGCTCGCACTTATTGCATGTACTAATACGTATTCTCATAGCGATTTAATAAGTTTCGGATCGAATGACGTCTTTCAAGATGGAATGGTTCATTTTGTATGTATTTCACTGATAAGTATTTCGATGATACGAGTAGCATGTATACAGGGTGTCCCGCAACTAGTTAGCCATAGACCAATGGTAGACTCTACCGGATGTTTTAGGAAAAATATCGCTAAAATTATTTCTCTAGCTTTTATCGTTAAGGAGTAATTGCCTTTTTTGTGATTCTTGTCAAAAAACTTCTTCTATTTTCTAGCTTCCACTTTAGCCAAATCAATGTTTTTCATATTCTTCTGAAAGTACACAAAATTTCCAATAAAAGCACATATCGAACGTTTCGAACGGTTTCGTATCTTCCGAGATACAACGTTTTGAATTTTGCAGAAATGTCAATTTCAACTTTTAATGTCAAAATTAAACCTAAAAAAAAAAATTTCCTGATTTAAGATGTATTTTCTTGATCCAAGAAAAGTCTTTGCTTAAAATAAATAAATAAGCATTATTTATTTTAAGCGAAAACTTTTCTTGGAACAAGAAAATACATCCTTAATCAGAAAACTTTTCTTGGAACAAGAAATGCATAATAAATTTACCTACCTACAGTGGAATTCGATCCCGGGACCCTATGAGTTGAAGACGAACGCCCTATCTACTAAGCCAACCAGACTAACTGATGGAGTTTGTAATTTATACAACATGTGACGTCGCTCTACAATGTGTCCGAAAAAGGTTTTAATTTAGGAGTTTCGTCTGTTTCGGATTCTTTTCTAATAAAACCCCTGATGGCGGTGCTATTTTGAGCATGTTTACTACGAAATAATTTTGCTTTTTTATCCTATTGGATTTTCTTGCTCGAATGCCCGACATTTTTTTCTTGTGACTGGAGCTGCAACCCTAGGGGTTGGGTTTCTCAATGGGAGTGTATGCTCCGGATTAAAAAATCTCCATTTGGCTTCGTAACACCGTATGTTCCCAAGTTTAGTAATTCTCAGGAAAATGGTCTCCCAGATGATAAAGGTACTAGTGCATAGAAGACTCTCTCTCGCAATTCGCAAATCATATCCGTATGAAGGTTTCTCCTTGATCTATGTGGAGTCGGCGCGTCACCCTATTTTGAACCTGGACTTTTATGGGTGTAGTTATCGCTGAAACCATGCCCTGCATGTCTTCCGGCTCTTTGTTGATAAGGTCCACAAACCTCGAACCGAAAGCTCTCAAAGATCTAGAGAAAACTTAAATGGATTGTAAAAAAGTACTAACGGTAACCAATTCTTATCGTCGTGATTAAACCCATATTCTCCTGATAGCAAGAAACATTGTATCAGAAGACGACGATCACATAATTCAACTGGCAAATTTGTGGATATGAGTCAAGGCATCTACAAGAAACACTCCATTAACGTAAGCACTGGAAAAATACACAGTAAACGACCACACGTAATGTATGTTCTCGTTCGTTCGTTTTGCAAAGATAAGAGGATTGTCATGGACGGTTCTCCAAAAGTGTTGGAAGCAAAATATCAAATTTTTTAACGATAACCCGATAAAGAAACGCAATCAGGGAACATTCAAGACTTCAGTAAGCTAAACTGATATACATACATATTATATGAGATTTCGCGCACATAATGTTTTGAATTGTATGTTTGCGCTAAAATATAGCGTACATACTGATATGACTATATGGTTTATGACTGGGAGAGGGGCCTTATGCTTGGGGCACCACGCTCGACTACCGATGAACGCGTAAAACTTTATTGGAATCTTATGTGAGGAACGCCACCTTAGCCCATGGATACGGGGAGACAGCAATGCGGAGCCGCTCTTGCGGCGGCTTGTTGTTTGGGACGATGTTTGTTGCGTATTGTGATATTAGGTGTACCGAATCACGACGATGGACGATGTCGATTCTGGTGGCGGCGCACGGCGGTGGCTTACGTTCAGCGCCCCCTGTCTCAAGTCAACCGTCTGTTATGAGTCTGTCTGAGACACCCAACTAAAACAGCAAAGACTTTTGCGCGATTAAGTGTTGCCCGCACTCGTTGCTGAAGCAATATCTGACTAAGTCAACTAGCGCGTTCAAGAAAAAGTATCTTTCACAGAAATATGAGTAAAACGATATAGATGTGTATCCGTCGGGCAAGCAAGTGGTGTGAGAAATGTATTCGCATCAGTTGTTTTCGCAACCCGCTCTGTCCAGTCGTAACGATTCGCTGAAAACACTGAAGCTATAGACATTTGCGCTCATATCAGCCGCATTAATTATTATTATTACTATTGTATGGAAGCTCTGTGGATTACGTAGCACGTCGTCAAACGGCCTAGAGAATAGTCGGTCAGCAGCACCGCGCTTATTGCTCATCGTAACCTCGAGTGAACGGGGTGACCTAATGATACCGTGCTTTTCGATAGGTTTGTGGCGGCGTGCTTCTTCCAATCTTATCAATCACTGAACTGAATGTGCTGAAGAGCTGAAGTCATCACTATCTTATGTAGATAGATACATAATATTAATCGGAAAAGATAACACAGATACCTTAAGTAACCTTACGGGAGACATCGTTGTGAAACTTAGTATGTATCATAGTGGCAGTGTTTCATTTAGTGATCACGTCGAATGTGAAAACGTCCCATTGGTTGTGTTTTGAATTGCTAATATTATAATATTTGTGCATATGTGTGTCCACGTCATAATTGATAACGTTCTATGTGTTCTGTTCTCTGTGCTCATAATAAAGCAATTAAACTGGCAATCGTGATCGCGTATCAGACTACACTTCTCTCGAAAGCCTACCCTAGCTCTTACCACTCATAGCTTTGAACCTCAGAACGAATAACCTCCGCGGCTCTCAGAACTCGGACGATAATTGGTGGATGAAGCGATTCGTTATTGGAGTTACTCTCCTGCTCGATCCCGTTCAACGTCGGTCGACCCCTGCGTCTCGGTGTTATTATTGACTCAATAAAAAAAAATCGCGACTCATATCGGTAGTGAATAATGTGCTTATATTATTTCCCTGCCTATTTAATTATTGGTGACCGAATGATCGGCTGACTAGAGATTTACGAGTTTGAGTCAATTTGCGTGAGTGGCTTGGCTTGAATGTGACCATTTTATTGTGGAAGTTTTTGGTATTTAAATATCTTCAGTGAAAGTGATAGAAGAGTCTGACCTGTAGACAGATATGATAACGAAACGAAACACACCATCGACACGAGGATACTCCGTTTTTTGTATTTTGAATGACGTAAGCATTTTGAAATTGTTTATACATACCTACCCACATGCACATTATTATGAATTGTTATACATACAGCAGTTTCCGCTTGCACATATCTGCATACATGCATACTCATATTTGTTTGGGGCGATGGCAGACTGATCATGGCGTTATTATAATTTCCCTACAGTCATGAATAATAATAATTTGCTAATTAGACAATTATTAATTTAAAACAGCAACAAAATATATGTACCAGATTATGGGGATTCCCCTTGGCAATGTTATATCTAATAAATTTGTTCTGGAATTAGATTTGTATAGCAGAGAGCAGTCCGTCCGCTATGCAAGTACGGCCGAAACGGATCAATATTAATTTCCTGCAATTTCGCTAAATCCTTTTATTATTTCTCTTTAATATTAATATGTAATTTCTTGTAGGGCATTATACGGGGTTGGATAATAAGGGGTTAACACGATCCGCGATGCCTTAAATCCTGGATATCCTTGCCTTACTTCAATTTGAATAATACAAGCAAATTCTACGACACATGTTTCGACTGTATAGTATTATAGTATGTATAGTGAAATTAAGCCGAAAAGGGGTTAAGCTTTGATGCCAAATTGTGGCACATTCTACCCCTATACGCACTACAAATTACTTCAATCGGATCATAACTAAGGGTACCTCCTATACAACGTGAACCCGAAATCTGCCAAATCGCACATTTTCTTCACTTCAGAAGCTGTCTAAAAACAAAAAAAAAAGATATTTATCTCTTCGAACGTCAGTATAACAATTAATTATAGTCTTCTAAATGTATGTTCAAAAGTTCGTACTGCTCTACAATTGTTGGGAAACTGGGTTTTAAGGTAACTAAACTAGTACGTTTGTTTGTCGATGATATTTGAAAATAGCCTTAAAGCTTCGACACTTTAAGGGCACAACATTGGTATGGAATTTTGAACATACATTCAGAAGACTATAAATTAATTGTTATAGTGACATTCGAACAGATAAATATTTTTTTCTATTTCAAAAAGCTTCTGAAGAGAAGAAAATGTGCAATTTGGCAGATTTTGGGGCTCTTTGTACGGAAGGTACCCTTAGTTTTAATCCGACCGAAGTAATTTTTGGTCGTGAGTATAAGAAGGCAACTAGGCATTCAAACAAATGTTATTTGCCATTTGGCGTAATTTAGAGAAAAGTTACAGGCATGCATTTTTGAGAAATGGCAACAGGAGCATGGGAAGTGTCCTTGACCGGATTAAGCACTTTTTGGGTGTAAAATTAAATACATTTAATAGGTAACATTAGCACCAATTCTTATTCGTATCACTCTATCTTTAATCTATTACAGTGCGAGTTGTAAATCTAAAAAAAACGTAAATTCTACATAATACTTTTGGTCCTATAGGGTATAATTTTCCAAGAAAAGGTCTAGAGTATTATATATCATTGCAAAGGAAATTAAGGGCGGAATTCATAGTCCCCACTTATACTTAAGGGAACCCTTAAGGGATTGACGCTATTCGTAGTCACTCAATAAGCAACCGCTTAAAGGTTCCCTAAAGAGTTCCCTTATTCGTTAAGGTACATATCTAGTAACCTTATATGAATTCATATATTTCTTGACATATCCTTAATGAAACACTTGAATTTTTTTAAAAATTTTGTATTTTTAACTAGTTGATTTTTTTAAATTAAATGAGGCAACGCCATAATAAGTGATGTATATGAATACGAAGCCTTCTTAAGGGTTCCCTTATATAGTAGTTAAATGTAGTCCTTAGGAAATTTTGCGATCAGACAAAGAGTTTTCTATAGATATTTGCGAAAAACGAAAATTTTCCTTCTTTGTCACCCCCTTAACGTGACCCAGCCACAAACGAGTACTGTACACCATACAGTGGTATGTACAATTTTCGCAACAAAACTTTTCTCTCTTTTTTATGTTTGGGTCTATCGCTAATTTCAGTTTCAGTTTCAGGAAACCCTGTTCAGTGCATAGTGTGTAAGCTATGTATTTGCTTAATCGAGTCAATGCTTCACAGGATAGTTTCGAACTGGGCTAATTTTGCTGTTTGTATTCTTTCTATCTGCGCCACAAAATTGCTATGCTGCTGACAATCAGTCTGTTGTACCTAGATGTTGTTCAAATCGTGCGAAAGGACACTTTGTATAAAAATTAGCTAATCCGAGGCAAAAATGCATTCAAACATTACTAGCAATTTTTGTACAAAAAAGTTGTCAATGTGAAGTGTATATACCTATTAGGACATCTACACTCTACATCAATACAATAGCATCGATGCACTAGCATGAAATATTTTTAAAACTGAAATTATTCGGTTCTATGCACTCGCATTGTACACTTTTTTTCCTGTATGGTATGCAATATGAAAATAGAATTGGCATCTAGCACAATCAAATGGTTAAGACTCAAGGCTCTTCACATCACATACAATTTGCGAATCTGCGAAGCATCCGTTTTCGTCTTAGGCTATCAACGCTTCGTCTGCCAAACATGTCTGGCATGCAGTTCCCCATTACGTATGCATATAATTGTGTGCATAAAAAATAAAATAAGAACATCAGAAATTGACAGAAATGTATTTTTAGCCAAATGTCAGTTTGACTCGCGGCAAATGTTGAAATGAAATTTCTATGGCTTTTTATTCTCGGTGTTGTTCTATAGACCGGTTTGTCAACAAGGATTTGGTGTGTGGAGGCAAAGCACTGGAAGAAAAAGTGATCAGTTATTAGTTTACAATAAGGGACATTCCTTCCAGGTCCATCCTCTTCGGAAGCGATTTCAGAGAGCAGACAACCATGGATGGGTTAGGTGCTCTCTGGTGGGTAAAATCGATCCGAACTTTCAAGTTACATCATTTTGCTCTCTTAAATAATTCTTGTTTTCTGGATGCCAAATCAATAAACCACATCTAAATTTGTAAAATACATTAGTTTTCTCTTTGTCATATGGAGATTTATAAAAAGAAGTCAAAATTATCGCTAAAGGCTAGTTTTTCTGTTTTTTTTTTGAACCTTTTTCGTTAAAATTTCCAATAGTTTTTGTTATAACCTCAACACGAATCTCGATAGAAAAAAAAAGATAAAAAAAAACAGTTGAGTAAAAATTGTATGAGAAAATCACAACAATAAGCATTGCACCGTAGTTACGTGGAGTAGGGGGATGAGTCCAATTGAACTGTTTTTAAATTCGAACTCATCTAAAACATCTAAAATTCTCTGAAACCTTTTGTAAACTGCATTAGTATCCACAAATCTTTAGAAGACATAGACGTTTATATCTTCAGCTTCTATGAGGACTGTAGTAACGCTGCATGAACACAAGTATGAATATTTTTAGAAATGAAAAGTAGCTGACTTTTCTAGTCAGGCTCATAAGCGAGAGATAAAGAACCTCCGGGCTCCGAAACATCATCACTCCATTTAGGAATATGTACGTATAACTTATTCATTTTAAATTTATTTGCTCAAAATATTTTTGATGAATTTCTCATTATTATTTATGACACGATAGCCAGACATTGGACCTCGCCCGCCTGTATCGATGACCTCCAATTGTCGCAGTAACGCAAGCCTGCCCTCCAGTTTCTGAAGCCCTGCATCTAGTTGGCTTCCTCTTCCTCGCCTACTGACTGCTCCCATCGAGCTCTCGGTCGTCCACGCTATCTGGTTCCTTCCACTCGCAAATATTTTTGTGAATTTACCTTATACATATTTAATTAGGAACCAGGAACGTATCTTCCAATTAGTATATACATATAGATTCATTCATGCCTTCCACCAATCTAGAAATCTTAGATTTAGATTTTCATTAAGACATTTTGTTGTGATACTCTACAGTGGAATTTGTACTTGTTTCAGCTGTTTGAAATGAATTTCATTTCTCATTTCTCGTTAAACAATTTCCATTTATAATATGTATCGTCATAATGTCTAATAAATAGTAAAAATGAAATAATACAGGTCTAACTAGAAATGACGCAACATTGCGCCCACGCTACCGCTCAATTGCAACTCTAATGCTTGCATATTGGTGTGTACTCGCGTATCTTTACATTCATTACTGTGTGTACACAATTGTGATGACCAATTAGTCAATAAATCTTGCTTACCCAGAAACCTTTGTTAAGTTGAATAACCGTTTTTTAGCCAGCAACTCGACTTGCCCACACTGGACAACTTTAAAAGTGTGCTCATCAGTATTATAAATTCGTATCTGTGCCGAAGAAGAACACGCGAAATATATGTACAAGCAAAAAATTTGCAATCATGTTCGCATATATACAAAATGCCACAATCTTTATAAAAGCCTTTTGTACTGCCTTTGCTGTGATATCGTTGTGTTTGTATTACTCGCGCTATCGTCATAATAAAATCATGCGAGTGTGTATGAGTAAAATAACGAACGACAACAAAAATATCTCCTTAAAATATACCAACAAGAAAATAAAAACTGCACGGAATTAGCAACAACGAACATCGCCGCGCCGCGCCGCGAACTGATAACAAGAGTATATAGATGGAGGAAACCTTGTGTACGATTATCGGACACATTTTGCTGACGTCACACTATACGTAAACGATCGTCGCTAATGACAGTGATGAGGATCTCCCGGCCATCTTGTCGGATCAAGTGGCGGTGTAGCGGGACTGTGAATGATCAAATCGTCGCCACCATGTCGCCGCTATGGTATTCCGTAAGATTGGCGCTGAATGAAAAATACAGAAGTGACTGTGCCAGCAAACTATGTTATATGTATGAAGAAGTTTGATTCCGTGCTTATTTGGATGGGTAAAGGGGGGGGGGGTGGTTTGGATTGTAGTGCTCAGAACTTTTGATTCGCATAAGACATGGCACATTTGATTGGGGGTGCGAGACGAGCTTGGCGGAACGCATCGATGAAAACCAGTTAATAAGAAGCAGTCTTTGCTGGAGTTGCCATAAACCTGGTTGAATGAAAAAGCTAGATGGAACAGGTCATTGCTTAGGCAGAAACATGCTTAAGATCACTATAGCAGGTGATACCGAGTTGCATGTAGACTACAAAATTATATACATGGACATTAGGAATGGGAAGCAAAGACTGGGTTTATCTGTATTTAAGGTTCTGTCCACCTTTCAGAGTACATATAGATTTTCTGTTGTTCAGGAACTGCATATAGGACATGAATATGTAGTTTCTTAATTATTGGGGCTTCGTTGGCATGGGCATGCCCGCTAGGCACCTATACCTGGGATAGACCAAAGGTTGTTATATATGGTCGCTCAGCTCATGTGTCCCGGAAAATATAAATCTCTGCTATTGATGGTATTCCATAATTTATCCTTATTACTGTGCTCGGACGTTGTTAATGTAGTAGTGCAAGAAATCCTTGCGTCGCTGCAGAACATTGTTGTGCAAAACCTAACCTATCTGCAGTTTCAGAATATGAACTTATTGCCAAGACTCACAAAACCCTCAAATACCCCCGGCGCGGAGTGACTGCCGTCTCGGTTTCCTACCTATGAACGCTATTCTTACGGAATATCTCTCTCATGCATGCAATGTTTATGGGCTTAGAAGACATCACACGATTGAACCAACGAGCGAAAAATAACGATTGTGTGTATCTCTTACAAAACAGATTGCGATTTTGTGCCGTTTCGGTCTCCCCCGATATTCATGGGTGTGGATAGATGGGTGTTTCGCGCTTAGTCACACGGAACTCCAATACCAAACATTGCGCTTGGGCGAATTGGTTGGTTAGAGTAGTGGCGCGATCGTTGTGTTGTATACTGTGTGGCGCACAGGCCACAGTTGGCCATTGTAAGTGGCACTTTTCAACGACGCATGGGGATTCCTCGCCACTGAGAAATTTCAATATCTGGTTCTAGAAATATAGCGACTCTGAGAAAATTGGTATGTTGCTTTGACTATCTACGTCAGCAGCTCTATAGATAGCCGTATATTGAGTAGTGAGTGCAGCTTCTGGCCGTTAATTTCGCAAGTCTCTTGGCCACGGTACTCACAGTAAGGTATTCTTTAGAGATTCTTTCGGTTGGAAGTGTGTGCATCGGTGATACATTTACATACATTTTTTTGACTCTTGTCTGTGATATGGATTCTTCGAGCAAATATTATCTCGTCAGATATCTGGAGCGAAAAAAGTACACAAGTGAGTTTGCAAAACATTTAAGTGTGTCTTATCGCTCGCTACTTGCTAGTCGCGATTTCGCGGATTATACATAATATTTTTGTTGTCCAACTCGCTTTGTGCGCTATTTAAATGTCACAAAAGATAAAGTCGCGGTTTTCGGTCTATAGATCAACGCAAAACGCTAAATTTTTGGAAATTCATATTAAGGAGTCGCACAGCTAGACGAGTATGTACAATATGTGAATTGCCTTGAAACGTTCAAAAGAGCTGCTTCGCTCTCGATAATAATGTATCGATTTGTTTACGATATTGCGATTGTGGATGATTTGGCAGACAGGCCGGGCCAAATGTCGTCAGCCAGTTTGTGTACTGATTTTAGATTCAGCTGGCAAACACGATCGTTTAGTGAGGCGCCGTTTCGATGTGGTTGATCGCGGATCCCCACTCTTTTTTTTGTTGGTTTTACGTCGCGCCGGACGGCGAACGAATCGGACGATTGGCCGAGCAAGCATATTGATAAAGAAAAGACTCATTACGAGGTCGGTGTCTTCTTTCGTCGCACCGTCGCGCATCGTGCTTAATTTTATACCAGTGTTATCCGTGGCACTTACGACTTTGTTGTTGTTTTTATATTTGCGGGTTTAATTGTAAATCTAAATATAAGTATAATTTGTTGCTTTTTATTGTGAACTGATACCAGCGAAGAAGTACGTGTTCCTTTTTGCTTCTGAGTTGAAATTAACGCAAGTGTATTATGTACAATATTGTGTACTCTAGAGCTTCGCGATGATACCCGCGGTATCTTATGCAAACGGAACGCAATGAACGAAACAGCTACATATAGAGAGCTCGCATGATGATAGCAGCAGCAGCAGACGTCAGCTTTTTATTTCTGGTCGAGTTGAGTGCCATTTCGCGATGATAATGTTGTAGCCACGAGACTTTATTTCGTTGCGCGATAATATTTATAGTGTGTTGCATTCCCGCGACTTCGCGACCATTTAACGCTTATGTATTCATGAGATTACGCGAGGGTGATTCCGTATTCATACGGCACGAAGTCTGAGACAGACGACATTCTTGATTGGGCCTTTGAAAGTGTGTAGTGGTTTAAATGTATACAGATTATAGTTAATAGCAGCACACAGAAAAAAAAATACAGAAATCAAGCTCTGATAGTGACTTATCATTTTTATTTGTATTGATATGACAAATGTGTGAAGCGTGGAAATTTGAAATTAGTAACCCAAAATGATCCAAATCGTTCGACTTTCGCCTCGCCTCTTCACTTTTACCAAAACGAGTTGATAAGCGCAGATCGATAAGATCGATCGGACTTTTGTAAGTACATAAATAATGTTCAGATGAAATTTTCAGTTCTTGTTTTTCTACCGACGACGTTCGTCATACAAGGCTATGTGATGTTTATTGTTTACATTGCCTACGTCAATATTTTTTTTTATTTATTTTTTTATTGATAAATATGTAATACGTATGTGCTATTAATACCATACTTCCTGGGGACTCCCCAAGAAATTATGTAAATACTACACATATACATTCGTCCTCTATTTGATTGATTAGAAAGCGAAATTTTATATTGCCATCACGCCAGTACAAGAAGATTCTGAGAATACCAAAAGAACAACCTTTAGATAAGCCAGGTTTTTCCAACCGGTGGGCTGTACACTGAGGCTTATCCAATGTTTGATGTTCACGGACACTTTCTGATATACCGAAAGTAGCCACTTTAATTTCAAACAACCAAGTTTTCACCGAATTACATATCTTTATTGGTAGGTACGAAGTTTCACCAAAAAAACATAACATAAGTACATACATATGAAATGCAAATGATACATTTATTCATCATCAATGTAGCACGATAGCCCGAAGTCTAGCTTTGGCCGCCTGAATCGTTGACCTCCAATTGTCGCGGTTACGTGACCTTGTCCTCCAGTTTCGGAAACCTAGCAGCTGGTGAGCGTCTTCACCTACGAAGTTCTCCCAGCGAGCTCTCGGTCGTCCACGCAACCTCGCGCCGTCAATTCGTTGTGTATTCATCACTTTCTTTGGCATGCGATTATCGTCCGTTCAAAATACCCATTGCAAACGTTGAAGCTTCAAGATTTTCGATACTTCCAGCTCATCGTACAATTGATACAACTCATGGTTGTACCAGATGCGCCATTGATCTCGCTCGCGAACGGCCCCGAAAATTCGCCGAAGGATCTTTCGTTCGAACCTGTCCAGCAAAATTTCAGAGGCTTGGGTGAAGGTCCATGTTTCGCAGCCATAACATAGCACGGGTCGGATGATCGTTTTGTACACGCGGAGATAACATTTATTGGTTTCAAAAATTAGAACAAACAAGAAAAGTGTGCGATACAACGGCTGGAATAGTCAAGCGTTGCAAATCTAGACTGATTTAATAAGGTCATTATCGTTAGCTGTAATTCGTAATTATCTTATTAGCTTCATCCTTGTTTTGCTCAAAAAACAATGTAGAATTAATCGTCTTATATTACCTATAAACTATGTATCTATGAATGGATCATTATGGCCTGTCGATTTACTTAGACAGGTGTTCCTCAAGGTTCAATTTTTGGGACCATTGTTCCACATTTTTACTAATGATAAACCTTTAGGATTTTTTTGATATTAAATTTTAAAGGCTTATGTATAAGGAGAATTGAAAGCCAAACATTCGTAACTCTGGGCGTATTATAACAATAATGCGACATATGTACATAGTTTTCATGATTCGTCTTTCTCTGAAGCTATAATGGTTATTCAAAAACACTCAAAAAAAACCTAAGAGAGAGCACAATACTCCATCAAACAAATTCGAAGAAACAATTTTCCAAACTTGTACGAATACCTACTGGCTACCGCCTTTTAACTTTTAACATCATTGCATGGCTCTCATTTAGAAACTTGGGCGCACCCCTGCTTTTTACACCATTTTATTTATTCGCTCCATATGTATAACTGTGGTGATGGTGTCCTATCCTATCCTATCCTGTAACATGTCCACACGTAGTACATAATAGTATACACGTGAAAGATGGTTGCACACTCAACAAGTGAACTGGAAATTAAACATAGAGCTTCTTCACTGTGACAACGATATGACACGGGCGACACTAATATTGTTGGACATCAAATGGCGACTTGACGACTCCACAAATAGACATAGCGACGAGATGGCGATACTACCGCGACACCACATTGTTATGGTTATGATTATGTAGTGGAATCTTATGAATTGTAGGGTATTTCCTTAGAATATTGCCCGATATATGAATTTAGTTTAGCTCTCCCATATTGATTGTTGCGAGAGAAGATTGATGTAATCATAATCACCCCGCGACTTTGTATAGTCATTTAGAGCTAATGCATGGCCAAAAATGTCAAATGGCTTCTGAGTTACAAGCCGTTGAAAAAAAGTGCCAAAGCTACCCCAGTCTCCCCTACATAAAAGTGTATCTGACTGGTACCACCGTCCAGCAATAGAACTCTAAACTCTACCCTTTTATAAGATTAGCAAAACTGAATTACTTGATTAAATGTCAAATTATGGCGTTCCTTAATTCAGATTGGATTCTCAGCAATACTTTGTGTCAATTTAACCATCCAATCCAAATGATGTTGAAAATATCAATGAAAATAAGTTCGTTTTAATTATAGCCTTATCAATTATTCGAAATCAACGTTAAACTGAACAAGTAACCAATTCATATTGCTTTTATCTATTCTGGCTAGAAAGACATTTAAAAAAAATAAACTAAGGATGACAATTGAATGATTAGTTGTCGCCTTTCAATCAACTCATAGATTATCATTTAACATCTATACGTGATTGGAATTAGAAATCGATTGAAATTAAGACTAGTCTTTAGTTTACGACTCCCCCAACTCTGGTAAATAGGATAGTCAAACATACACAATGAAACTTAAAACAATATTTTGATGAATATTTACATATAGTGTGAAATTTTAATCTGATTGTGGGGAAAGTGCATAATTCAAAATCAGCATTTAGAAGCAGCATGCTATAGGATTTTCCCTGCTATGTGCACACTAAAAAAATTTGGTATACATTTTATAAATTTTCTTATCTATATAGGTCCATAGGAAAATTTGTATTAAATTTATAAGTTTCAATCTTATAAATTATATTTATTCTATAAACGATAAAATTAATAGGAGTTATAGTGTAAATCCAACAATACCAATGGTTTATTTTTTATAGGAAATCATTTAGAAGTGTTTTATATGAATTTGGTATAAAAATTATAAAGAATCGATAGATCCTGGTTATAGGACAGATTATACAAATTATAAGAGAACAGGTATAAATCGAAGAATACTAACTATTTTACCCCATGATTCTCAGCCTATCATGTCATAGTAAGTACAAGTATGAAACCTAGTTGATTTTTCACTTGATTGCAAAATAAAAAATAAAAAAAAAATCGCGAGCGCGCAGAGCGCGAACGCTGGGTTGGTGAGCGTAGCGAGCAGGGGGTGAAGCCCCCTAGTAACTCATAAATCTTATATCTCATTGACCTCTTCTATATTTTATTAACCTCTTTACGCTCTAAATTGCATAATAAATTACCTACCTACAGTGGGATTCGATCCCGAGACCCTATGATTTGGAGACCAACGCCTTACCTACTAGACCAACCAGACTCTATGAGTGATGAAGTTTGTAATTTATACCATACATTGAACGAAAGCACGCACAAAATTTTATCCTAGAAAAGAATAAAATAAATATGAACTTAGTATAGATGAGCCTTTCTAAACCATTTTGTATAAAATTTATCTGAGTTTTGGTATAAAACGCAACGAAAAGAAAAGTTCATAAGAACTTTGATAAAATCTATACCATTTTTGGTATACACTGACTTTATACTTTCAACGTTATAAAAATGTATTCTAAAATTGGCATATATAACTTCATATTAAAAATGGTATAAATAATTTTATCTTTTATCCTAAAATTTGTTACCGTGTGGATAAACTGAAGCACTAGCAGCAGGAATTTAACCTACAGTTAGTTCTATAAGGCCGGGTTTCTGATATCTCTTATTCAGTACATGTCGGCTGATTAGTCTTATCGCGTAGAGAAGACACACACCATATTCAGAAAGCTTTTCCATTGTATTGAATGGAATTTTTGTTTGTTTTGCATAGCTACGCCATATTTTGCTTGTTTAAGCCATCATCTTAGATTGAGAAAATCATTGCGCACTTTCATCCAACAGCGTAAATAAGCAAAAGATAACATAGCTATGCAAAATTAACAAAAAATCAATTCAATATAATGGAGAAGCTTTTTGAATATTGTGTGTGTCTTCTCTGGGCGATAAGACTAACCATTCTATAAGATCTACGAGAGAATGGGCCTTTGTGTTGTGAAGTAATGCAGTACCTTAGTCACTATCTCCTTTGGTACCTGTTAATCCTCTGTGAAGTAATGCAGTACCTTAGTCACTATCTCCTTTGGTATCTGATAATCCTCTGTGAAGCATAGGCTTATAATGTTTTCCACCGTGTCTGTTCTGTAGTAATAACTTTGGCTGTCCGAGAATACGGCCCCCAATCGCTGTAAGCAGTATGACTGATTTTCTGAAAATTGTCTGAATATCAATTAATATGGAAAAAATATTAAAAAACAATTTTACGACAGCTAAATTCCATTGGGTTAAAATACCACTTAACATAATTCTTTTTTGTTTTTCTTCTTCGTCAGTAGTCATCAGACAAGCTTGGTTAACTTTTTTCGTCTTCCGACTATACAAGAAGATATGAAAGAAAAAAACAAGTTGCACTATTATTCACCACCCAAAATTACCTTGCTACAAAAGCGGTCTTTTCTACACACAGTGTGACCAAAAACGGGATTGAATCGTGCGCACATATTACGCGATCAATCGATCGAATGCGAAAAGAGCGATCGCTCGAAGGCCACCCAGACAAAATATGCATCACACTACGTTAAGAGACGGTGGTACCAAACTACCAAACTATAGCAACCAACGTCGTCGCCATACAGTTGTATCTCTACAAGTACATAATAAAATATCTTGGATACGAGTATTTCTTGAATGCGCGAATTGTTGCTTACTACATGTTTTGTAAGATAGTCGATCGAGAGAAATGCAAGTCGAATCAACAAGCGGCTATCCCACAAAAGAGCGTACTAGTACATAGTCATAATAACATTGAGGAAACACCTGTCGCCAATACACGATAACTTGATGATGAGCGCGAAAAATACCAAAAGCGATCAAAACTATCGATATCTGCGCTTGGCTCATCGCACACAAAACTTTTAATTGTGGCGATCCATGTTGGGGAAAGACCAGAAAATTGTCGACCAATTTTATTGATTGTGCAGCCAGTCACCTTTCGCGGGAAATCTCTTGGTATTCGTGGAATCTACAGGTTTGGTCATCACATCACCTCAGCAAGCCAGCTAACCAGCATCATTATCATCATCTTGCCACCTTGCCTTCTTCATTGCTTCGAAAAAGTGCGCTGATGTAATATGCTTTGGTGCTGCGATCTTGCTTCGTTGTTGTATGTCTCTTGAAGAGTCAATTCAAGTTTTATTGTTGTATTTACGAGTGAGGTATATTTATCTGTATTTACATTTAAGCGACTTGGAGGTGACTCAATATGTTGGGTGATATCGAATACGAAATGCGAAGGTGGAATAAAATAAGCTTGATTTGTTGTTGAATCAACGATGACGAAATCTAAATCTCACACCTTCCGGTATGTTATTATAGGTGTACCGTAAATAGAGGGTAATTAAATGCCCTCGTGTGGGTTTGTAGAAGTTTTTTTTAGAGCTGTTGTGCAGGGTTTTGTGGTCTCAGCAGTGTAGTTGCCTAAAGTTATAAATTTAATTTAATTTTCAATTTAATGATATCTAGTTTTCCCTGTTTTGAATATATATGTATGTTCCAGGAAAATATTGATATTAAAAAAACGCTAAGCATCACTCCCTCCACTCATAAATATCCTAACCCTGCTACTTGACTAACACCTTAACACCTAGAGTTCAGGTGCGAATGGACTTGATGATATAATAAATATATAAATAACCAGGGTGGTCCCTGATTGAGATAAGTCTGTCTTCCTGTCTGACCGTGTGTCTCTGTGTTCTCACGATAACTCTCGAAATAATGAAGCTAGCTATTTCAAATATTAGTCAGATGTTTGTTTTGATAAAATAAAATCTCGGATGGCATTAAAAATAGGCCAAATCGTACCAAGGGTTCCATACAAATTACTTGTCCTTGATATTTCCATTTTGCCATAACTTTCGACAGAAAATCGCCAGTGACCTGAAATTTTAATGAATGCCTAATTGTGACATATCCTTGATAGAAAGCTGAGTAGGTCTGACTACCCCTGAGAAAATCAGATGCAGCTCCAATACCTCGATGCCGATATTAACCTTTGGACTGATGCGTAGTTGTTTATTTATTTTACTTAATTTGAATCTAATTTTTCTGAACTGTCAGCACGTTCCTCACAATAAAATTTCTTTTTTTCAGATGATCCAGGCGGAACGACAGGATCGTCACGTAACAAATCGCCGCATCGTCGTAATATGGATGGGCCAAAGCTAATATCAGATGCTCGTAACACATCAAATAACATGATCGATCACTACAATTTGCAGAATCATCATCAATTGAACTATGGCCAGAAGCGCGATACACCTTTATTAGATGGCAATAGTGGCAGCAGTAGTTTCCGCAAAAAGGGATCTAATCGCCTAGCGGAGTCTGTCGAGAAGGCCGATGAGACTGTTGTTGCATCATCAGCAACAACCACTACAACACAACAGAGAGTAGCGACTGAAACACCTACTAATATTAATAATAATAATAACAGTAGCAGCCATAATAATAATTCATCATTTTCTTCAAACACGATGACGACAACAATGACGATGCCATCATCGGCCAACGATCATAAGTACCTGCATAAAAAGTTCAAGCGTATTGCCAGTGCCACATCTGAAAGTAGTAGTCCAGTCGCTACAACGACAACACCGAATGTTCCTGCGGAGGATAGTATCAGTAAACAAACTGATCATTCGCGACTACAACCAAATCATCAGCGACGATTGCAGAATGATTGTAACTCAAACAACAGCAGCTCGAGTAATATTAGTAATGGAAGCAACAAAGTTGCTAGTCGTTTAGACGACAAGACACACCACGCCAACTCCGCTAACAGTGGACATAGTTTTAAGGAGCACGAACTAGCACCGCACGTCCATAGGGAACGCACGAATAGTGTTGCGGGCTCGGACGAAATGCCCAGAAGCAGTTATATTATTGTGAATGGTACTGGTCGGCTGACGCCCCTGTTTAATGCTGTCGATAATGTGTCGATAGCGGATACCGGTTACGGTAGCGATGGAGAGCCCAAATCTACAGTTGTAAGCAACAATGGGTTGTACAAAACGGCGGAATCCATGATAGCAGCGCATAATCACCTATTGACTGCAAATCGCCATTCTAGCGGCCATCACACGCCAACTGCAATATTATCGACTGCATCGCGTGCTTCGCCAAACGTTGTCGTTCAACCACCTACTCCAGTGATGGTGAATACTCTTCGCCCGGATGTATCAGTAAAATTGTCTCATACACAAGTACCGTCAGCTCATTCTCCACAACACTTACACCAGATTCAAGTAAGATCTGATCTTCAGGTACGACAGCCTGTCCAGAACGAGCAAACGCCGCAGTTGCAACAACAGCCTATGGCTGCAGTGGACCAGAACCATTCGGGAAGACATTCGTGTCCCTATTGTAATATGAACTGTACTAAACCATCGGTTTTACAAAAACATATCCGTACGCATACCAACGAACGACCATATCTATGTGAAAAATGTTGCTTTGCATTTAAAACTAAAAGTAATTACTACAAACATTGCAGGTAAGAAACTCGAATTTAAGTTGGCAAAGTTCTGATTAAAGTAAGATGAAACAATTTCCATTGCAGATCCAGATCACATGCTCTACGAGTCAGAGGTATTGAACCTCAACCCGAAGATGAAAATTCAGTGGGCTCTGATCCAGACCCTGATCCAGATATTAGCAACAGCAGTTCTGATGTGGTAAGTCTTCCTAGATATGCACGTAATTCAGTTTAAAATTTGACACTTCTGTTGTAGATAAGTCGAACAGCCTCTCCTCTCGATGAAAGGACTTCTTCGCCGGCAGTACAGTACCAAAACACAGCCGTTCCGATCGCGGTAACCGGACTAAATCACCAACAGCAAAATTCAAAATATTCTGTAGACAAGCCGTATAAGCCTAAATTCCACAATGCCTCCTTCTATGCCAAGGAGGAATTGCCAATGCAGAAGCAGCAGCAACAACAGCAACAAATCCAACTCTTACAGCTCCAACAACACCAGCAACAATTGTATCAACAGTCACAACAACGGCAACAACAGATGCAGTATCCACCGTTTCAGCAACAACAATCGAATCAACAGCCCCAGCCGCCAAACTCCTACCATAGCAGTCCAATCTCGCCAGCCATAAATGCTCAATCGTCAAAAGTTCAGCACGCGGAACGTGAAATGTCGCCAGTTTATTATCAACAGCAGCAAACGTTACAGCAAGCCCAGCAATTGCAGCTCGAATCGCAACCGTACTACAATCAATCATCGGCTAAAAGTCGTATTGAATACCTTGCCCAGCAGCGTCTTCAAGCCGCTCAATCAAATGCGATTCAACAAGCAACTTCGTCTCCATTCACGGAGTCGCCTGCGTCATCTTCTTCGGCGAGTTCATCAACAATACCCACATTGGGTAGGAGTTTGTCCACCGGTATTGGAGGGCAACTGGTAAGGCTTTGGAATGTGAAATTATTATTTTATATTACATTATGCACTTTTCTCTTCCTAGAACGTCGAGGAGCACATTTCGTATTTGATTTCCCGCAATGAAGCGATTGTGAATAAAGAACTGCCATTGCAAAAAAAGTATCCTAAGGTTTCTGGTAAATCGAAAAATTCGTCAACCGTAATGTCCAACACAACCTCAAGACTGGCATACACAATTAACAACAAACAACAGCAGCAGTTACAACAACAGCAACAACAATCGTCTAGTCAAGCGCACATGCCGGGGCAGCTTGTGCCTCAATCTAATCTACTAACGATATCCGGTGGTAATTTGCAATCAGGCCTACCCATTCAACTACAAAAAATAACAGTTCAACAGCCAGTTGCCCCGTCGCAAATTGCACAAATGCAACAACAAATCCAACAGTTGCCACCGTCCCAACAAAATACCGTTCAGCTCAATGACCCTACGCCACCGCCTGCAACCACATCTTCTCAGCCGCTCAATCTGTCGAAAATCGGCGAACCAAGCAGCAATAGTAGCGAGACAATTCGAAAGCGAGTGCCGAGTGAAGGTTTCGCATCGCCGATTGCCAAAGAAGCGCTCGCTTCAACTAGTTCTGGTAAAGCCCAACCGCATCCACAAAACCCTGAACGATCGATAATTAAAAATTTGCTGTTGCATGCACGTGGTGAAGCCATTCCAAATGGCGAAGGCGAGCAAACTATCTATAGATGTGTTCTATGTAAGATGGAGTTCCATTCGGCTGACGACTTGGAAACGCATGCTATACACTATTGTCAGGGTGGTCCATCAAGTGCGCCCTTAAGCCCGGTCGGGTCGTCTGGTTACGTCAAATACTCGCGATCCAATTCAATTAGTGTAAATTTGCCTGAATTGAATAATCCAAATTCACTGGCCAAGCTTGCGCGTTCCAAGCTATTTCTATCGCAAAATCCTCGCTCGCTTGCAAAGCTGGCGTGGTCTCAGCTGAAAACCAAGCCTAGTAATCTAGTACTCACCCAACTGAGTGTTAATACGAATTCAACGCCTCCAGCTACAAGTGTCAGTCCAATCAGTACGAATGGAACTAACGTGCCAACGCAAAAGTTTACCGAGACGCCCCTACCATCACCCGGTCCACTTCTCGGCAAAACGCCGCTCGTGGAATCGTACAATAATTCCGACCGTAAATCCGATGATGTGATAATCACAAAGGTGCATGACGAAAGTCGACAATTTGCTAAAACATGTTCGCCAAAACGATTGAAATATGACGGCTATCCGCAGAGCAGCTCGGCGGGTACAGCTGAAGTGGCAGGACCCTCGCATGGCGGTCGAATGTACTCGTCAATGTGTGGAGGTGATATGACTCCGCTTGAGAAAAAGGATGAACCGATGAAACGGTTCTTTTCATCGGGAGGCTGCATGATACCCCTCTCCGAATGTCCGGATCTTGAGAATAGTCCGAAAATTATTCGAACCCCGCTGCTGTCGGGTGGTAGTTTCCAAGAAATATCACCAAAGCCGTCAGTGCCTCAAACACCAAAGTCAATGATGCCGGTGAAATCACTGTCGTCTATTTTGACACCGGGGCTTCCAACGCCAGCCCTATTAAATGCTGCCAGCATATCACGATTCCAATTCCCGCCGATTAATTCGATAACCGCCTTCAATCCACTAACACTGCCTCCCGTATCAATGACCGCCGTGATACCGACTTCTGTTGCCTACGGGGATAAGGTGATTCCATTTGTACCAGGCATTCCGGGTCCGAACTCATTGTCGTCATCGACACACCTTATGCTACAGCCACCGAAACCAGCTGAGAGATCTGACATTAGTCGAAACGTGAGTCCGAATCAAAAGAAAACACCCAGTCCATTGGTGCAGCCAGGCATGCATTATGCCCCTCCAAAGCAGACAATGATTCACATGGAGGATGATTCCGATCGTAGTGGCGATTGCATTTCCATGCAGAGAAGCCCGAGGAGTTGGGTGCCTCCTACTGAACCGCCGCCGAAAAAGTCCTTCAATTTTATGAGAATTGCAGACAACTTGAGTCCGAGAAAGACGCCAACTATGGAAAGACCTGCGAAATCGCCGGATCCGCCTCGTCATTTTAACTTCGATAAAATCGAGAAAGTGCGCATTGAAAATAATTCAAGTAATTCTTCATCGAGCAGTCAGATGGTGCCTCTCCACGTGGACGTATCTTCCAGTTCGTTAAGAGAAAAGGAGCCGACACCTACAGGTGTAGCTTCAACATCCGTCGGAGCAGGAAACGAATCGAGATTTGGAGCCAAATCTAAATTCTTACGGCCTACTAGTCTGCCTCTGAAACCGGGCACGTTCACCCCCAAATGTCACCATGGGATTACACCGACTGCTAACACCTTGCCGCTCATTTCACCCGAAACACCACGTCCGTCGAAACATTGCGTTCAGTTGTACTTGAACGGTCATGCATACACGTATCTCGGACTGAAGAGCAGCACGAAAATGTTTTATTGTACGGTGAATTGTCCACAACCAACGTATATCGCCAATATGAATCGGTTGTCTATGTACAGTAAGTGGCAGACATGTGAAGAGAACAATCCGCATCCGTTGCGCCTTGGACCAAAAGCAGTTATGTCGCTCTACGATTCCCGGCATCGCGATCCATCCTATTCGTCGGCTGCCATTAAGTCTACAGTGAAAACTACTCATGCGCAACCAATTGTTTCGACGCCTTTTGAAAACAACACTGGAGACTATTACTACCATCAGCTGAAGTCTGTACCGGAAATGTCTTCGTCTAAAAGTTGTAGTGGCAGTGTAAAGTCACAAAAATCGACAGGATCGGTGTCTGGTAGTCGTCTAGTAGGTGGCTATGAAAGTAATGAAGACTATACATATGTACGGGGTCGCGGTCGAGGACGATATGTTTGCTCAGAGTGTGGAATACGTTGCAAGAAACCATCGATGTTGAAGAAGCACATTCGGACACATACGGACGTGCGGCCATACACTTGTAAACATTGCTCGTTTAGGTAGGTCCGCAAAACTTTATATACCAAATTCCGTGTTTTATATTTTTCTGTGCTCTTAACTTACAGCTTCAAGACCAAAGGTAACCTTACGAAGCATATGCAATCCAAGACCCATTACAAAAAGTGTTTGGAGCTAGGAATCAATTTGGGCCCGATGCCCGAGAGTGACTTCGGCGACAATGAATTTGACTATGATCAGCAGTCTATCAATTCGGGTGGCGGACGGACCTCGTCAGTGCCAGGAGAATCGGACTCGGATGAATACAGTGACGGCAATGAGGGAGAGACTGAAAGTAGTGGTAAGTAGAACAGCAAAATTTACTAAGCTCACCGACTGTAACTGAAACAAATTTATTTTCCAGACACAGACGAATCAAAGTCAAGACTAGCCGAACACGAGGCCGCTCGAAGTTTGCTCAGTCTATCAATGACGCCGCCCAGCAATCAGGCAGCTATCTCTCCGAATCCCTTCACACAGCAACACCAGACGAAACTTGTGTATTCCTACAATAGAGATCAGCCGCATCCATCTCAATTTCCTGAAAGTGCTTTTCAATGTGTCAATGATCGTGTCCCAACCACGGACGAGGCTTTACAGATGAGTCGTCGTGTCATTTCATTTACATCACCGAAACCGCCATTCGACTATCAAAAGCAGGAACAATACTTTTCAAATCCGAGTTTAAGCTTGAAAGCTCCCCGAAACGAAGATGTCGCAATGAAACCAATGGACTTGACGAAACCTCGACGAATGGAAGTGGCGCATCAACCGCATGCATCTTCAACGCCCTCACCCCGTATTACGGAGTTTATAAGCGAGGTCCCGTCCGAATCGGGATTGATCAAATCGTTGGTTTCGATCACAAACAAGATTCGTCCCAGTATGGAGCATTCGTTTGTGGAGGCAGCCGGAAATTTCAATGAAGACGTTCAACTGCAAGCGTACCTTACGGAGCAGGCGTTGAAATACTCGAAAATCAAACAGAGTCAGATGAGTAAAAGTTTTAATGTTACACCGGCAGGCATTCAATCCCCTTCCATGAGTCCCACGATTCCCACAATTACGATCACCGACTCCAGCCATTCTGTTCCGTCACCAGGACGTAGCACTAGCGAAACGATTTTAACATCTGTATCAACCCCTGTGACTTGTGCAGTAGTTCAAAGTCAATGTTCGCCCTTGCCATCGGTTACTGTTACTTCTACACAATCCGAAGATTTGCCTATGGAGCATGATGTGATTACAACGACATCGACAGTCACAACATGTCACACCAGTGAATCAACTGAACTCCGCATGGAAAATGGTGAAATTGATTGTCCGTCAGACGATGGGCTGCCCGAAACTACATGTTCAACAGCGGCAAAATCGCAATCAGCACCCAATAGCACGACCAACAGTGCAAAGAGCGTGGCCTCCGAATATTTGAAAATGACGTCGGCTGAATCGCGTAACATTCGGGTGGACGAAAGCGAGGACAGTTGTTCTGATCAAGAACTAAGCTCTAGTGAACTGGCTGCTCTAAAACCATCCTCGACTGATTTCACAGGAATAGTGCCGCCCACCGTTATCGTGGGTGAAGATGGTTTCAAGAGTGCCAATGAAGTTCAACCCATGTTTCGTGTTCATTTGTCCGACGACGGTCGACCTGTTTGCAAAATTTGCTCAAAGACTTTCCAAAAGCAACACCAAATGGTTTTGCACATGAACATTCACTATATGGAGCGGAAATTCAAATGTGAACCATGTGCCATTAGTTTTCGTACACAGGGACATTTGCAAAAGCACGAACGTTCCGAGGCGCATCGAAACAAAGTCATGATGAACACAACATTTGGCGTGCCCACCACGTCCAATCCGCGCCCTTTCGAATGTGCCGATTGCAAAGTGGCGTTCCGTATTCACGGTCATCTGGCCAAGCATTTACGTTCGAAAACACACGTACAAAAGCTTGAATGTTTGCAGAAGCTACCGTTCGGTACGTATGCTGAAATCGAACGAGCCGGTATCAGTTTGACGGAAATCGATACGACTGATTGTGATAATTCCCTGGCCAGCCTGCGAGAGTTGGCGCAACGCCTTATTGAAAAGGATCCCACTAAAATGGGTGCATACACGAAACCGTCTTGCATTGATGGTGGCACAAATGAAAGCGGCAGCGAAGATAGTCCTGATGCGATGACAAGCGAAACGCTTGATACATCGTCGCCAGGTATTGTTAGCACAAACACGATGTCTGGATCTACTGGAGGAGCTTCTTCGACGGCATCGTCTGCGGACAGTCCGGCCGGGATAAAGCGAAAATTCGATTCGTTTAGCAGCTGTAGTAACGACTCAATGTCAAATGCTTCAAACGTGCCGTCCGGTTCGGCTAGTGTAAGCGCATCTACCGATGCGACAAGTGAGAAACGTTTAAGGACTAACAGTGACTCTTAGTGCCAAATTTTCAAATTATTTTCCTTTTATTACAATTATTTTTTGTTTGCAATAAGTTTCTGATTCATTGTTGATAATGCGAAATGAAAGAGATTAGATAAGATATTTGCATGTATAGAAATGAGATATAAACTGTAGCTAGCGTTTAGGGCAACAAAGAAAGTGATGAAAATTTTGGGGGAGCCTGACAAGTTCCTCTATTTTAATCGTGCTGTAAAATTTGTACACTTCCAAATTGTTTTTATTATGCATAATTTTGTTTTTAGTAGTCAAAGACAAACAGTCATAAGAAAAATAGTCTTCTTGTTTCGTCTTTACTAAATATTAGTGTATATTTGTTGTTTTGTTAGTTTTAAGGCAATTTTAGTGGAGGTCTTATTTTTAAAGTTTTAAGATGAAATCAATTTACGTTTACAATAACCTAACGAGACTCTTATTTTGTATTAGATTTTAAGTTAAAAAGGAAATTTCGTTTTTCTTTTTGTTCTGTTTCTTGTGTTTTATATACGTCTAAGGAGAATGAAACGGTGATATAAAGATTATTTTTATGAAAAACCTTTTTTTCTTTTTATTTCATTTGGTGGCATACACATGTTATTGGTTAGTATTTTCTTTTAGCGGTGAAGGAAGTTTGAGCGTTAATGACAGGTGTATCGTCGTCAGTTCAAATTACAATAATCCAATTTCTGGTGCAGTACTCGACTGCTCTATTCGATTTCAGCAGTGGCATGAAAAGTTTTAGCTCTATGACTGACTGTTCTGGTTGAAATGGCAAAAATAAAATATTGTGCCGTCTAATAATTCTTTAGAAAATCAGACACACAAATTGAGGCTAACAATGGGAAAACAGTATCATTAAAATTTCGGGCAACTGTTTTAAAAATATTTTTTTTTTTTTTTAGAATTTTTTAAATTCGGAGCTAGTAAACATCCGGGAAGGCGCTAACCTTTAAATTAATTTTATTTAGAAAGTTGTCTGCCACAAATTTTGATGCTAATACAAAACAATAAGTGGGGCTTCCGGAGTATAAGTTGCCGAAAATGTATTTGCTGACGTTATTATTCGAATCGGACGTTTTGGAATCTCACCAATTTTGCACAAAAAGTTTGTGCTTGACCACCCTTCTCTTCGTTTCGCAGAATCTCGATCGTTGTTCCTCCTTTCCTCTTGATACCGCTCCATGGCGTCCCGTCGCTCGGCCTCTTTCTACAGGCATCAATGTTTCATCCTATTTCCACAGTAATCTCAATCCAATTGGTAACATTTTCTGGATAAGTTATTATCTGTGATCTACTGAAAATTCGTAAACTGTTTCGGCACTATATATTCATGGGGCTAAAACAATTCACAAACATTATTCGCATCTGAATTCCGCGAATTCATTATTATTTATCAGCCAGTTTAATCAGTTTATATCTTATTCCGTTTTATTGGGTTTTTATTTTTTCAGTATTACATCTCATTCTGCACCATCCACCTCACAACATTTTTCAATAAGACTTCTATCCAACAATTGTCAGAATATAATAGTTTTAATTTTAATTGAAAAGGAGTACAATGGTCTGCCAATGTCTTTAAATTAATTGTGCCAAAAAAAAAATAAAATTAATTAAATAAACGCAAAAAAATAACGTAAATGTTGAGCTAAATAAGAAATACATAACTACAGAAATATGACACATAAATTTCTATGTACGTGAGTATTGAGTATATAAAATTGTATATTAAATAATATGTAAAAAAATCATATTGAAATTAACGAAATGGATCTAATATGTACGAGTTTATCGGAGAAATGCCGTTTGAAAGGTTGCATATATAAGTTTAGGAAATACATACATGTGCAAAATAGAAACCAAGGGAACTTTTGAAAATCATCGTGTATATCAATAAAAACATATTCAATGTTATTATACATACATACATATACAGTGAACCCCCGACATTCGCGAGGGATGCGTTCCACGAAATCGTCGCGAATGTTGAATTCGCGAATGTCGGGGCTCAGTGTTCATGGATAGTGGGGAATATGTTACGAATATTCATAAAATCGGAAAAATGTGATATGTATACGTTGGGGAACCTGAGAGTTCAATCATGGAAACAAAAGATCATTTTTTTCTTGTCACAGAAATACTTAAGGCCAATGAGGATTTTAAAAAACTCCCTTGTAAAAAACTGCATGTGAATAAGTGGTTATAGTTTTAACACTAAAATGTTGGAGTCGTTTTCGATTCCTTGCGCTCTTTGCAGCAGATCAACTTCAATCCGGATTTCTTCAGTTGTTTCAAAAGTCCAACAACTTCCGACTATCATTTTCGGCTCTGTGGATTTTTTGGCTCCCAAACATAAAGTTTTAGGTCGGGAAAAGCGGTTTACGTTAAATTTTGAAGTGCTTCCTACTTCCCGTGTGGATAGGATAGGAAAAACATGCGTGCCGCGGCACTAAGTTTCATTGCATTGATTACAACAAACACGAAAAGTTCCAATTTTTTAAATTTTCGCTTTCGAAGAAGAACGAAATCGCGAATATGCATCGTGAATGTTAAAAGAATATCGCAAAATATAAATCGCGAATAAGCGAATTCGCGAATGTTGGGACCGCGAATACCGGGGGTTCACTGTACTTAGAATTTAATAGAAATACACTACAAATTTGTACACATTTTTTTCTAAAATAAAAGAAGGAATCCCTACACGAAAAAGACATTTATACACTTTATACAATCTTAAACTCCAATATATCTATGTTTACAAACCACAGTGCATAATTTATGTACTTATATGCATTTTAACTTACGGTTATTTTAAGTTCTTTTGATTTACACGCTTTAAAACAAAGACAGATGGAATTAAATTAAAAAAGCGTAAATTTATTTCGGAAAAAAAGGTTATATTATACCAATCATTATATAATATTAAAGAAAAAAGAATTTATTTTATTACACTTATAAAGCCAGAGATAGAAAATCCCTATATATTATATGTGTGTAGAAATAATTTTCATGACACTCTTTTAGATACGAATATCGAAGTCAGTGAAACGAAAAAAAAATTAATGTATTTTTATAAGAATTTTGCATGATTTGGAATTATATATATGTATATGTAAATGTATGTGCATACAGAGAAGAAAACAAATCCAACATTAATTATTATATAAACCTATAAAATAAAAAAAGATCATATACTATCTATAAAATGTAGATATTTATTTACAGATGTAAAGTAAAGTGAAGAAAAATATAAACATCGTAATCTATAATAAAGGAGTAGTTTTTTTTGTTCTTTTAGGGAAGAGATGATCTCTCTCTCGTCTCTCTGGTTCCTTTTAACCCCTATTGAGGCATATGGCATTGATTACGTTTCTTTTCCACCTCAATAGACCTTCTCCATCTATTTATGAGTCGTTCCACAAGACGGCTTGCATTAGCTCCCTGCGGGTTCCAATCGAGAGCCTGTTTTTAAATGTATGTCGGCGCCTTTTAATGCCTATCCTATTTGGCCAGTAATTTCGAGGAAGTTGGCGTTAGATATTACCTCAGGCCAGCGAACTCGTAGCATGCGCCGTAGACACTGATTCACGAAAGCTTGGAATTTGTAATGTTGCTGATCACCTTTCGCATGGAACACCCATATAAAGCGCAGAATTTTATATTCCTTTCAAAGATCCAATTTTGGTATTTCTAGAGATGTTGTGGTTTTGCCTTGGAGGAGTCACACGAAAAACTACTGCTCACTACACGAAGAGAAAAATGTGCAATGAATTCAACAAAATCATACAATGAAATTCACAACATACAATTTCACTAAATTTGTAGTGAAAGTTATTAAAATGTAGTGAAATAGATTACAATGTAGTTGTTTTTACTCGTGTTGACCTATTATAAAAATGATTGCAGTGTAATGACAAAAATCATTGCAAGATATTTGTCTGGATAGTTACATTTTTTGCGTTTGAGGTAATTTTCACCACAGTCTGTAATCAACAATTACTGAAATATACAAGGATCTGTAATAATTATTATTATTAATTATTATTGCATGGTGTAATAGTTTTCATCCTTTCGTACATGAAATTAACAAGAGCGCGTAATAATTATGAAACTGTTAAAAAATAAAACGACTAATTTATTCGCATAACTTGTAATCTTAGATAGCTTAGGTGTAGGACGTAGGACTACGAATCGATAGGTCCCCGGTTCAATTCCCAGTAGAACCAAATTGTAAAAAGGTAAAGTTAAAATAGGGAAAAAGTTCAGGATAAAATAGAGGTAAACAAATAAAAAAAAAAGATCAAAATAAAAAAAATCACTTTTTGTATTTTTTCTATTATTGCCAAATTATGTTCCTGGCAAATTTTATTATCAAAATTTCACAAACCAATTGTTAATTTTATTACAGCGCAATGCCATTTTTCATTACAGATGTAATAACTTTTACATCAGTTGCAATAGGGTCAAGAATCATTACAAATGCAATATGCAATGCAATGTTGAGAAAATACAGCCTTGTCTAACTCCATTATCCACCTCAAAATGACTAGACAATTCGCCCTTGTTCAAGGAAATTGGGCTCTGTTGATGGAAATACGTCCTTTATGATGGAAATACGTCAGTCTGTCCAGATATAAGTCCGGTCAACACTGTCAAACGCCTTCTCGAAGTTAACGAACATAAGATCTGAATTTAATTTGGAGGATATTAATATTAATGTGATCGTTGCTTGAGAAAACCTCACGAAAAGCAGCTTGTTCAGAGTGCCGTCGACCGTTTTCTTGATCCGATCCAAGATTATTTTGGCCATCAGTTTGGAGACTGCAGGGTGGTGTACAGATTCCACGCCAATTATTACAATCCTTGAGATTTCCTTTCTTACGGATTTGAATGATAACGCCCTTCTTTCATTTTTGAAGGAGAGTCTCGGCTGTTCAAAACTCTTGGATCAGGAAGGAAACTGTGACTAGCAGAGACGCGTCCTTGTCTTTTGCGTAAATGATTTGTTAGTCAGTGGGTTCATGGCCATGTAAAGGATCCCACTGCCACCACTGTAAGCCGCCTCTTCTGCCTCTAACGCTTATGTTGTTGCGTTTATCACATCTTCCGCTTCTCTGCACTCTTCTTTGAAAATAACTGTACTCGTCCTCAGTTGTTGCTCGACTGCCGAGTTTAACTGTTTCTTAATTCTCTTCTGTGCAGTTATTAGAAATCATGTATCGTCGCTGATAAATGGTCTCCTACCTCACTGAAGTCTGTCCACAAGTGTTTCCCCACACGATATAGTAGCGTCCTTCCGGATGTATTCCATCTATCATCAACTGAAAGAGGATCTGGTGTTAGTGCATTAGCTATCTCGTGCAATGCGGGTGAAACTGCACGTATTGATGACAGTTCTTTAAGCTTTAAGGTATGTACTGAGTTGACCGAGCGAAAAACTTGCATTTACGTCTCCCGTGCAAAATGTGCCGTGGAGACATGCCTTTTATTCACTAAATTGAAGATATAAATGGTGCACTCGTGGTCTGATTGATTGTCAATTACACCTTTTCACTGTGAAATAAAGTGCAACTGCAATATTTTCGCTGGCGAAATGTCAAAAACCGGTATGGAGACTTTCAAGTGAAGTGAGTACCACCAAGCGAATTCGATTTCACTATCATCAAAATTTTGACAGTATTTGCATGGATTTTACACCAACTGACGATGTTAGTACCTACTCTTACACATTGAATCGTTGGAATATCCGATAGTTTTGTGTGCGACGAATCGCAGCTGTCCGAAAGCGATTTTTGCGATGGTAAATTGGTGATCGCTGCGACTATAGCACTATGCCCTGACGTCCATGAGACAAGTCTTCCATGTTTTGGAGACGGCTGTCAAACTGATTTCCCGTCGGCCGTCCCAGGTTGCTAAATAGCAAAGGTTTATGTTTGTGACACCAACGACAAGTTAACGCAGAGTTACAGAACACCACAAACAAATCACCATGGTCGTTCCTGACACCCAGACCGTGATTGTCCATTAGATGTTCCATTAGATGGGAACTAGATGATAAGGTCGTTCCCAAACTATTTGTAGCCAAAGGTTGTTGCCGGCAAATTAGTCCGCGGTAACCGAGGCCGATTAAATTTTTAGAGTGTAATTATACCCGCCACTATGTGAAAGGGTATATTACCTTTTTCATGAAGTTAGTGCAACGTACAGAAGGAAGCACCTTCGACTATTTAAGTACCTTATATTATTGATCAGTGTGACGAGAGAAATCGATTGAGCGATGTCCGTTTGTCTGTGCGTCTGTTTGTCTGTCCGTCTGTTGCAACGCAAACTCGTCCCTCAGTTTTGAAGCTATCGGGCTGAAATTTTGTACCCGAGTTTCTTTTTAGTGCACGCTGTATATATGTCGGAACGAATGGAATCGGACTATGGGGTCATGGGGCTGCCCTGAAAATTAGGTTCTTCTAAGAAAAACTTTTTTCTTTGTGTACCAATCTCAACCAAACTTCACGCAAATGTGTTCCTAGTAAAGCCTCAATAAATATCCAGGAACGGATGGAATCGGAACAGTACGTCATAGGGCTGTCATACAAACCAACCCCAGTAAATTATAGGTTCTTCTAAGAAACACTTTTTTCTTTGTAAACCAATCTTAACCAAACTTCACCCAAATGTGTTGATAGTAAAGCTTCAAAACAAAACTAGGAATGGATGGAATCGGAACATTACGTCATAGGGCTGTCATACAAACCATTCCCCAAAATATTAGGTTCATGAAGAAAAAGTTTTTCCCTTTTGAATCTGAACCAAAATTCATCCAAGTGTGCTCCTGGATTAGCCTCAACGCATCCAGGAACATATGGAATAGGAACACGTCATAGGGCTGCGGTAGAAATTGTCAACACAAAAGAAGCTTAAGTTTCATTCAAGGCTAGGGAAGAGATAGTAATGGACTTTAAATATTTTGTCTCAAAAGCACGCATGTAGGATAAACAGAATTTAATAATACATAGTCGATGAAGCAGTATCGAAAAAAATTGAATCTTAAAAAATAACAGTTTAGGTATAGGTAAGTAAGTAGCAAAACTAATTTGTCTATCTTAATAATTGTCAAGTTGTAGTCAAACTGTCTAGTTAAAATGCATCAATTAAATTTATTCATTCACACTATAACGTAGTATGAAATATTTACTTTTTTTTACCAATATAGCAATAATTCATCTATGGACTGTAATTTTATGACATCGAACCATCGCACCAATCTTATCGAAAAGCCATAGTTGACGAGAGTAGGTATGGTATCAATACCTTTCCTATCAGTTTCAATTGGATTTCCGACCGTAGCCAATCGTGGTGATATTTTTTTCGAATCGTGTGCAAATAATTCTTGCCTAAATACCAGCTGTGTGTGTCAGACTAATTATATTATTATTATAGTTCAACAGTGAATATCAATACTAAAAATACCACAAAAAAAAAACAAAAACCCGGTGTCATACTCAGTTGTACTGTAATCATGCTGCAAGATGAGGGTGTGCGAAATTTGCAATACGAAAGCGATTTGAGGATAGCTCAACAGCCGACAGTGGAACCTGCTAGTATGTTAATCCTAAATTTCCTTTTATGTGTTTTCAAAAGATAATTATTAATTATACTTGCCTTAATATGTACAAATATGCACAAATAAATGTATTTGCAAAACCGCATTATTTTGTGGACTTATAGCGAGTCATTGTTATCTGTACGTGGCGCGTCGTCGAATACATCAAAAGCTAACTTACATTGTTTGAGTGGCTACTAGTCAGACATTTTTTACTGATATCTGTTATCGGCTGAACCGTCATAGATATTGCATATTTTTAGCTGCTATTGTTGTTTTTGTGGGAGTTGTTTATACACACTCTTACAAGATAATATTTAATGTTTATATCATCATAGAAATAATTTTATGACACACCATTTGGACGGTCTCCCTTAACATTAAAATGTAATTTTATAAAATCGCTAGAAAACACAGCCAAGTAATTTTAAAAATTCAAAGAAAAAATTAAAATTTACGATAATAATTAAATTGATTATAGTGGTACGATATGGTTTCGAATAGAGTAAAATAATGGCGAAAAAAAAAACGTAAATTTTTTAATCATTTTAAAATAAAATTTTTTTCGCAGTACGATTCCGAATATGATGAACATCATAAAATTAGCCTATAATTAGGCAATTTTCTCCATCTTACCCATCCCGATAAATAGGAAAACTCAATTTTAGGGAACATGGTATGTTTCCACATATCTCTACCCAATTACAGCCACTAGATATTAAAAAAAATATATGTCCCTGGTTATGGTACTACAAGCGGTTGTGGAGCATCCTCTAGATCAGACATGTCAAACTCGCGGTCCGCGGGTCACATGCGGCCCACCTAGCAGTTTTGTGCGGCGTTGAGTCAAGAATGCCGAAATTAAAAAACTTAAATGTAATTTTCCATACTTTTTCATAGAAATCACGAGTCAATGCATCCTTAATTTAAGGAGAAACTCAAGGAAACCTTGAAATTTTCTATAGTCAACCTCACTCGAAGTCAAGCTACCCACCTACCTTGAAATATTATATTTCAAGTCTATTGCAAACTTAAGGTCTCCTTGAGTTTCGCCTTAAATCAAGGATGCATTGACTCAGTGGCGCAACCAGGATTTTGCTCTGGATGGGGCTAAAACCATTCATTTGAAATCTATGCCACAATATGGATAATGGTGAACTTATCCGGTAATGGATAATGCCAGGCCCCATTGGCAAATGTTGCCAGAATTTCTTATTAAATACTATTGTTCTCATAAGGCAAAAATTTAACTTCATAAAAATGTAAACTGGCGTTGTTAATTTATACCTTGCCAAAAGAATTTTCTCTCGCCGTTAGACACCATCCAGTTCCGGGCAGTTCAAGCACATTCGTGGTAGAAACTCATAAGTGTTGGTATGCAATCCGAAAAGCGGTATTTTCCCTATACCGAACGTATTGCAATTCAAAGATAAATGTAACCGCGCGGCATGTGTAGATTGTAATGGGTGAACTATTGTAGGGCATTGCAGGGGATTTGTTGTTGATTGCGACATTTCAAGGCTCTAGCTGCCAAGGTTTAGAGGTTACATCCGTCAAAAGATGAGATTTTAAGATGAAAAAATCAGCCATTGTACTCTATTCCGATTCCTTTATCAACCTCTATAGGAAAATGCATACTAATAAAATGACTCAGCATGGGTTTTAGGTAGTTTTTTTTTTCAAATTTTATTAAAATCCATTTAAAACGGCGTTACAAGCCGTGCTCTGTGGCCATGATTGTTCGGTCACTACTCTGTGATATAGAGATTCATAGAGAGAGAGAGAGAGAGAGAGTTTCTAAACTCGTCATGACCCGCCGCAAATTTATTATTCAGAAGAAGATGATAAGAAACATTCTTATTGTAGAATAATAAACTAACAATGCGACTAATAAGTGGTATGGCTGACAACCGTATCACACTCCGAATTTTGTTGTCTTTGTAACGTTGACGATTACACATGCCACACGGTAGTCGTCAACGCACCATCCTCCACTAGGAGTTAGGGTAAATCAAGGTAGGTAAAAGCCTAGGGGAACGACATGGCATCCCTATCGTAACTATGAAGAAATCCTTATTCTCCTCGTGAAATATTGCCACCAGGTTTAGATAAAATTTATACCTCAGGCTCGTCCTTTGGTATTTGGTTTACTATAATTCGGTGACTCACCCCTCGCTCCGCTCAGATCTCACACTGTCAGTCTCGCATTAAGGTACGTGTTCGTAGAGACGACTCTTGGGATGATCGCTCAGCGATCGTAGTTTTGCATCCAATTCCGAGCCATATTTGCATATTTTTGTAATGGTGTTACTTTCCATGTGTCGACCATAACATGTCTGTATAGAAAATATGCGCGTATAGTGGTCAGAACCGATGGTTTAACTGCGATCGCTGAGCGATCATCACATGAATCGTCTCTACGAACACGTACCTTTAGAGAATTCGCCAATATTTTTGCGAAGCAGTGCTGTTGCGAAATAGGATAAGACGAAGTGCAAGCGCAGCGAGCAGTGAGCTAATGGAAAGCAATTTGTTGGACTTAGATCTCTGGCTCGTCCATACATTTACTCAAATCCTATAGCTCGTCTGTTAACTAAGATCTCGCTGTCTGTCGCCCTTTTCACAATTCGCCAAAAAGTTGATACGTAGCGCTGCTTGGAAATAGGATGAAGCGAGCGCAACAAGCGGTGAGTTAATGTCAGGCAATTCGTAAGCTTTATATTTCTGACTCGTCCATACATATACTCAGACCCTGCACCTCGCCCTTTACTCCGCTCAGACCTCGCTTTATCTGTCTCGCTATTTAGTATTCGCGACGTAGTGCTGTTGCGGAACAAGGTAAGTCCAGCGAGCGGTAAGCCAATGGATGACAATTCGTAAAATTTAGACCTCTGGCTCGACCTTAAGTTTACCTAAATCCTGTGCCTTGCCCTTCGCTTCATCCAGACCTCGCCATGCCTTTTGCGCTTTTCAGAATTCGCTAAGAATGATAAGGCGAGGTGCAAGCGCGGCGATCGGTAAGTCAATGGACGCCATTTCGTGAAATTTAAACCTATGACTCGTCCGTATAACCTGTAGCTCAGAATACTCTGCGCGCTCACACTCTGTCTGTCGTGCATTAGAAAAACAGCCAACATGTTTGCGATATAGACCTCGGACCTGGAACCTGGATATATGACTCTGGATTTGCTTGACAACCGAATTCCGCTAGTTTGTGTACAGCATTGGGCTTTTGGGAGTCTGGTCACCTTATTATAGCCTGTATATTTTAAACTTTAAATATACCTTTCAATGAAAAATTTGAATATATAAGTTAAACCCCCCCCCCTTGGATGATTCCTGCGCACGGGCCTGGATAATGCTATACGGTAGTGGTACATTCCCTCTTATTTTTTATGTAAATGTTTCATAGCTTAGCATTACGGAAGGTGAGTGTAATGCTATATTCGTTAGCAGCAAGCTGTTTTCATGGTATTGTGAAACACAATTTTAAATCACTTTCAGCATTGCAATTGATGCTTTTATCAAATAGAAACATATCGCTAACCCAAACTTAGACATTATATTCGATGAATTGGACGCTTCGAGACGATAGGAAATAATTTGACTTTGTCATGTTCCTGATTGTCACAGAGTTCCCAATCTCATACATATAACATAATATAGAAAAAAGCATTTCTAAACGATCTAATCCTGAGGTTGTTAGTGACTCATATTGTAAGTACTGTGATAAAATTTCAAAAATAATCTTCTGTGGGCTTTTTCGAAATGTAAATCGTGCGGCCCGCTCATTCCTACAGACAGTGATATTAGGCCCAGAGTAGCTTTCGAGTTTGACACCCCTGCTCTAGATCTTCTCAATGCAAATCCAATAGTCTGTTTTATTGGGTCAGAGCAGCACAACTTCCACACAAATTTCACAGTTGCTGTTCTATAATATATATGTATAGAACAACTCCCGCCAGTTTTGGTCTATCGTTTTTTACCCAATAAAACTACGAACCTATTACTGCTTTTCATTTGCCAAGTTCATGTAATCATGTCTTGCGTCCATCAAAGAGAAATAATAAAAAATGACATGAACCTGTGAATTTAAATCAACCTAAAAAATGAATAAACTTGTATTTCATCAAATCAATATAATTCATATTTGTTCATTTCAGTTTATCAGGAGCAAACGGTTATAACATCTGTACCAAGAGCAAATCAAGGTAACCTAAATAAATTTAATATTTCCAGCATTTGTCCAAGCTTTAAAATTAAACATTTCCAGCAAGGATACCGCTTCCAGTTTCAACCGTTGAATTCAGTCAGTTGGGTCAAAATCGAACATACATACCGCTTTCAGGCTTAGATATTCTCCTCGATATGCCTTCAGTTCACATAGAGCAAACGTTCGAGTTGAATGATGGTATGAAACAAAAGGGTCTGATAGTTGAAATAGATTGGATGCGTCAGCATCGGCATCGGCATCAGCAGAAACATTTCAATTTAGAACACACGCATGTTCCTTTGATGACCCACATTGACAGCAGAAGCAGAAAAATGCTTCTGCTGCTGTCAATGTGGGTCATCAAAGGCAAATGCGTGTGTTCTAAATTGAAATTTTTCTACTGATCCCGATGCTGATGCCGGTGCTGACGCATCCAATCTATTTCAACTATGATGCTTGAAATGGAACAGAAAACAGCAATGCAACAGACGAGAGCAGTACCATGCATTCTAAATGGGCGACGTCATATTGGCAGCATGCTGCTGCTGTTCAACAGCAAAATGACATCACCAATTTAAAATGCATGGTGCTGCTTTCGTCTGTTGTCTTGCTGCGATTCGTTCTATTTCCAGCGAAACACTTCCTCTTTTTAATATGTAATATTGATTTGTTGTATATTTATCTTGCAGCACTAACATCAATCGCTTCCGAAAATCGCTATACAATCCGATCACCATTGCGCGAAGCTCTCTTTGCTGCAACGGAAAGTTCTGAATCGAAACATCGTATGCTGTGGGGATCATCACGTCCCTTTCAAATGCATCTGCTCGACAAAACCCATCAAGAAGCGCTCATGTTTCGGAAAAAGTTTAGCATGGGTCTGCTATTTTGTCAGCCGCGAAATCTGGAAGTGTGGGCACCACCCGGAGATCTATTGGGACGAATTGTTGAGGCGTTTTCCGCGTTCTCCACCGAATTTACAATACAGAATGCAAATCGCGAAATTTTGTACGAAATTGAAGGACCTAACACGATGGGATGTTGTATGCCTAAAGAGGCTTTCTTTAAGGTAAGAATCTAAGTGTTCGGGAATAGGTAGAGGACAGGTAGACATGGTGATATTAAGGATTGAAATCGAGCTTAATGTTCTGAACGTCAGAAATTTTGTAATTTTTATTTTTTGTCTTAATCATTAAATTTATTCCAAGAGTCCTTAGCTGAAAAAATACCATACTGCTCCGCTTCTTATGCCACACATGCACGGAGAGTCCGAATCCATTTTTTGGATTCTTCATTCTGCCAAGCTCCATATAAGAAAATTATAGCTGGGCAAGTTGTCTTTTGGATGGATTTTGACAGAACGAAGGATAAAAAAAATGGATTCGAATTCGCGTGTGTGTGTGCGTCATTAGGGTTTTCGTACAGTGAATGCTCTAGTTGTGGTAGTAGCGATTTTAACTGACTGGCTTTATATCAAATTCTTCCTGACATGTGTTTGTGGTACCATTGTATATGTATATTCTGCAATTACCCTTTTCTCGTTGACAGATTTTTACACCCGGATTAAGAGCTTTTAAAGGATCAATAACACGTGTATGGTCGAAAGATGTATCACAGTATACGACAAATGTTTATTTTTCGGATGGGGAACTCAGTGCTAAAACGAAATCATTATTTATTGGAGCAGCACTTTTATTGGTAAAGATGGAATATATTGTGCTATCGTTGATTGGTTGTTAGGTTTAATCGATTCTATTTTTATTTCAGGAATACATGTATTTTCAGTGATAATAAAACATTTTTATTAACTTGAAGATTGGATTTAATTACATTTTGTACATAGGAACATAGAGAAGTATACAGCGCTTCAAATAATATCCTAGAAACTGTCTATGTTCGCACAATTTTTCTTAGAACAATCCTGCCAGCAATCTACAAAACCTAATCAGTTTATGTCGTCAATTATATGCCGAGTTTTGTAATGAAACGGCATTGCTGGCTTAAACAGGGCTTGATATAGTTGCATCCACACGGGCTGCTAATTTGTTGCTCGCGACGTCAGTTTTTTTGACAGTGCACCTTGAGGAACACCGTAATATTCGTAATTAAAAATCCATAACCTTATTTCAGAGAAATCGATCTTTTTATTGAATATTCATAGTTTTTGTCCCCTTTGTTGTCTTTTACAGTTTTTATCATGACCTTTACATGTAATTTTAGTTTTAATTTACTTAAACAGTTTCATTTGACTTTCAACTTTTATTGTTCAATGGAAAGCACACGAATCACGCAGTACAATAACCAATTAGGATAGTGTCTCAAAATTACACCCATAATAATTTTCTTATTTATCTGACGAAATGCACATCCAAAATGGGACTCATGTGAAATATTGAAAGTTTTTTTTTATATTTCACATTCCAGAAAATAGTTAACATAAAAATTAAACTCGTATATGTACGCAATAGCAAGAAATGGGGTTTATTCTCTTTGCACTTTAAGTTTTCTTTATTTCTTCAATCATAATTTAGTTTATTGTTGAAACTATTATCCAAATGTATGAAATTTATTCAACGTAGTAAAAGAAAAAAAATGGATTTATATTGGAACGCTGACAACAATGTGGAAAGTTTTTTGTATAGATAATGGTACAGAATCGTGTTTTGTTAAAATGGATTATTTTTTAAATTTGTCTAAAAAATATTTCCCTTTCCTTTTATTTTTATTCCTGACAAATCTGTGTATTTTACAGCATTTTCAATGTGGGATTTATTTTATTATTTATTTGTATTTAACATAATGCTATCGTAACAGAAAATACATATTTATAATATGTGTGTATATGTATAATAATGTATATATATATATATAGAATTAAATGCGTATATGTATATATCAATATGAATTTATGATAAACATTAGATTTATATATGTATACATATTTTGAATATAAACGGTCTATAGTACCATTTTTCATTCACCAATTAGAATCCACAAAATTTTTAATATCCAATTAAATTAGATACAATTTTAGTTTTTTTTACATTTATCATTTATATTTCGTTCGTCAATTTTTGGTTTTCACATAGATCAAAATTCACAATTTTAAAATTTATAGTCTCACATTTGGAATTTTTCAAAATTCACATTAGTTTTGTTTTACAATCAATATGGATTGGTTTTAGTTTTCAAGTATGTATTTTTTTTTATTAATATTATAGTCCATAGTGTATATTTTGTTAATATGATTTTCTAAATAAAAGTTTAATACTTTGCAATGTGCACATTTTGGATATCGCTATCTCACACGTGTCGCATCACTGGAAAATTTACAGTCCAATTTCCTTCATTGCACGATACAAACAATGGTTTTTCATGCATTCCTTAGGACCCAATTGTGGTCCTGGCGTACCACGAAGTATCATAAGGGCAGCACGAGCCGCTGATTGGCAATCGTTGTTTCGTCCACATATAGAGTCGGCTTCGGATAAGTATTGGAAATCACAGGCAGTTTGAGATGTTCCCTATAGTAGATATAACAAATAATTAAAATAAGTATTTCAAATAAACAACCATTTGACAACTTTTAATTTAAATTTAAAATCCCAGTATCAATTTAAAATATTTTTTTTTAATTCCTGTTGGGCAGAATCATAAATTGAAGCTGGAGTTTTCGAAAATACTTACACATAAATAACACAACTGATGCACGCCACAAATAGGCAAGAACTCTTGACGAACATCGCCACTAATTAAATCCACACTACGACATCTGTCGGCCATTGCATCCAACATGGGACATTTACTGTTATCCAAATAGTTATAGCCTCGTCCAGCCGGATATCCATCGTAGAGTTGTGGTTCAAAATGACCCGCTCCCATTTCATCCTCAAAATCATTAAGGTTCAAATCAAATTGATGCCTTGGCATGTCTGCACCGTTACGCTTCTTCTTTCGTCGCTTATCGTCATCGTCCTCTCGGTCGTTCTCGCTTGTATCATTTGGCAATGATGAATCGTGACCTTTTTCACCCGATGATTGTTCACTCGATGAGTGGCTGTAAAAATGGAAATACATAGTTGAAAAAAAAAAAAACATAGAGGTATATAGGGAGAATGTATTCAAATCAAACACACTTACTGATTAGTCTCTAAACCTGCCTTGTCCTTCTTAATAGCGATTCGTTTGGCCTTCTCTTTCTCGTCATCCATCGATTGTGATTCAATTTCGTTTCGTTGTAAATGATTCTCATTCTCTACTGACTGTTTGAGTTTATCCAAAGCTCTTCGCATTTTTTCGAGACTGTAAGCTGTGGCTAGTCGTGAAACAACATGATCCTTAAGATTACGAATTTCTTCAGGATCGGAAATTCCTGAAATAGAACCAAAATGAGAAACGTATTTGAATTACAGTGAAACCAAACTTCGAGAACTCATGTCATGTTTAATTAGGTTTTTCAGGGCTTATTATCAATGGATCAACCGAAATTTCAGTTCAGTTATCCGAAATGTCATCAGCCCATCAGGTTAAGCGAGGCTCTGCTGTAATTATTTGGGTAAATGCGATAACAGCCAACGTTAATTTTTCTTCTTTATGTATAAAAAAAATTTAGAAGTATGTAATACAAAAATAGCTTTATGAATATCGAAGTTTTTAAATCATGTGTCTATTTCAACTGCAGCCTTGTTTTTCCTGTAAAATTCAAATAAAAATCTTACCTTCATGAGCACCAGTGTATTTAACAGTTTCATCGATAATTAAATCTTCGATATTCTTCAATTTTCGATCCATATTTTCAAGTTTTTCCTCATCAAATTCACTTTTCTTTTTCCGTTTATCGTCTTCATCGGTTTTACTCTTCTTTTTTCGTTTGTCCTCTTCGTCAAAGGCGCTTCGTTTTTTCATTTCGTTGCTAAAATTTGAAAAACAAAAAAACTGTACACTAAACTGTTGTTTTTAAGCAATAAATCAAATTTTTGCATATACCTATTTCGCATAAACGAGTGTTCCGACTTCTTTCGTCTGTCCATGCCAAAATATTTTGACCAATCAATAGATTTCTTTCGTCTAAAATCACTCAAGTCACCCGGAATAATTTGATCCTCCCGCAAAATTTCCGGTGTAGATCGTTTCTTTGCACTCGCCTGCACTTCTCTTTTTCGTTTTCGATCTTCATCATCCTCATCGTCAAAATCATGATCATCGTCTTCATCTTCTTCATGATCATGTTCGTGGGCGTGATCGTGATCGTGACCTTCATGGGACTCTTCTTCGGAACTAGCTTCTTGGCCCGTATGATGAGCGTCATGACTATGTGATTTTGGCGTGACATTTTTCTTATCGATAGGAACATCACTCGTTAATCCTGGAGTTGTGGAAGGAACTGGAAAGGAATGTTTGGCAAGAAGTAGCAAGCTTTTTTTGTTCTAGATCGATGCATAATTCAGAAGTATGCAATATATATCATTACGTTAATCCGAAGATTAGGAAACGTTTCCTCCCCTCCCATATGGAAGGGAAGCAACCTGACGCTGATGCTATTATTTATGATGCATTAAAATAGATTTATAGCTTACCATTTTCTGCTGATCGTTTTTTCTTTTCATCTATCGGGTCCTTGAAAATTGCTTCCAAATCATGGGCAACACGTGCGTCCGTGCCGGACGATCCAAATGCCATTGCTTCGTTTGATGATCTCGGCGAGCGTTTTGAAACGGGGAATCTCTTCTTTCGACTGGCTGGTAACCATGGTAGTACAGGGTATGATCGTTTTCGTTCCATTGGGCTTAAGTAGGGCAAAAGTTGTCGTTTTATCTTTTCGTCCTTGGTGAACAAATCTTCCTTGATCTCATTCTCCTCATGCTGGTATTTTTCCCACAGTTCTTCCAAAGCTTCTTTGTATTTGCGCTCACGTTCTAGCTCTTTCTCACGTTCGATTTCACGCAAGAATTCCTCCTCCAGTTCTGGATTTTCATATGGAGCTAATTCGCGTTCACGAAATACAGAGACGTAGGATGGGTCTAAAAATGAGAACAAATATATTATTCTAACCGGATTAGCCAACATTTTGATTGTAGATGTAGATTTTCCAGAATTTTAAAATAAGATAATTTTCCAGGTAATTTCATTAATAAAGTTTCCATACACTATCCACAGAAATGTCTTCGAAACCCGTGTAGTCTATTGGTGCTGTTCAAATTTTCTTGCACCGTCCTTGAACCTCAAAGTCCTCTACTTCTTACCAAACTAAAAACTAAGTCCGTTAGTAACGATTATTAAGTCGTTATAGGCAATGCCGACACCAGTGGTACAACCGATTAAAAGAAAATAGCCTTATCTGAGCTGTGTCACAAAAAGAAAGTATTTAAAATAATTTCAAAATTACCCAATTCCACTAAGTAATTGAGTAAAATCAATGAACCGTAAAAGACCGCCTAATGGACTGGCTTCCTTTAGTCTGTATTGAATAAAGTCTTTAATTTTAATGCATATTCCATCTACTCTTTGTGTGACCCTAAAGCAAATCCAGCCCTCCCTCTTTCAATACAATATACGTATAAAGAATGAAATAGAAAGCTTTCCATTCAATTTACTTGAGTCTTCACATGGCAATAATACTTCTTCTATTCTCTAATATATTACTTCAATGGTAAAGTATGGCAGAAGAAAAGCCCAACAAAAAGAAGAGGAAAATATTTCGCACGTTTTACGAATATATTTCATACTTAATGCACTTTGGCCTCATAATATAGAACCTCTTTCCTTTCATTCAATTCAATTGATGTGTGTTGTCGAAAAGGTGCGGTGAAGGATTAGGTACTCGATATACTTGAGGTCAATTTTCCATCTGTTGAATGAATCCAACGGATTTATTTTTGGACTAAAAAAACTTCGTAAAAATGTATGTAATTTTATCAGGACGTATAATAATACAAGGAAAAGCTCTTAAAAGGACTAGATAGGGGACAGAGATTCGACTTATAGGTGGCTTGCTCAGTCGGAAACGTATGCCACAAGAATTCGGTTAACATATCTTTGGCAGCTAATCCTTCGGACGAATGGCCCGGATACGTGATGAATTTTAGGATGGCGATCCTGGTCTATATTTATGCGGTTTATACAATGTAGAGACGATCTGGTTAAGTGATTTGGGTTGGCATTTTCTAATACGGCTCAGAATTTTTCTGGCAATTTGAATTAATCCTATTTCGGCATTAAATCACTCCTAAACGACATACGTATTACGGTGGGTGGAATTGAATTCCAAATATGGTTAGCTTGGTGAAAATATTTTAAACTTGTGGGACTTTAGTTTTTTATATTTTAGTTTCTATTCCTTTTGGTAATATGAAAAAAATCGAGATGGTAATACAAAACATTTTCATGGAATAATAAAATTGAGTTGTAGACAGATATAAGCGAGGTTTTTTTCGTATCGCGGGTAAATCTGACTCGAAAAAAACGATCGCGGGTAACATCCCGGTTAAGACCAAACAGCTTATACTTGACAGTTTTTGCGCATCTTTGACTCACCTTCGTCGGCTTATTTTTTTAGATGTGGTGGATTTTATCACAAAAGATTATTATTTCTTTGCAAAATCTTTTCTCGTGATGAGAAAAACTTTCACATTTAGTTTGAAAAAAAAAACAAATTCCCTCATATTTCCCCTATGCGTCCGCCATCTACATTTGAGCTCTATCCCGTGTAGGGTAGTTGCACGCGTGAACTTTACCTGGGTAAGTGTCATTTTTTTATATGAGGTGTGTTTTTTTGGTTATCCCGTGCAGGTTTGGGTAACGAAACATCATATAAAAAAATGACAGGTGCGGCCATTTACTGTAATGAGGGTGACTGAAAAATCCTTCAAGCTTGGACATCGGACACGGCGGCGGCATACGATGGTCGGCAGCTCTGTACGGGAAGTGGGATGGGTCCTTGCCAGTCCGGTGTCTCCTTTCCATCACAGTAAAAAAAAAAACGTATGCCATTTCACGGACAAACACTGGGAGCTAAAATTGGGGGAAAAAAAAAACGAGCGAACTGAAACACCATCTTCTTTAAGATCCTCCATGATAACGACATCGCCATTTTCGCCATCTTCGCCAGCGTAGACAACTTTAGCGAAAACCGTTTCGCTACCCATATGTTCGTTGAGGGTAGGAAGAACGTTTTGATACACCTTCACTTCATGCTGGAAGGCAGCATCACAACGAAAATACTCTCTTCTGCGTTGATTCGCAACTGGCCTCTTGATTATATAAACTGCCTTAAATTCTTCATCTTTTTCATTTACACCTTCAACGACCACACGTTTAACAATCGACATATAATTATCACCATTCTTGCTACCCGGCGAGCTTTCAACCTTGCTCAACTTTTTACAGACACCGGCTTTTTTTAGGACATTTTCCAATTGCGCCATGTCCTCGGTGAAAACGTTTTTCTTTTCTTCCATTTTTTAAACAATTTATTATTTATATTATCACAGGAAAATTTTTTAACCGAAACAATAAATTTTCTACTTAATTAACTATTAAAAGTTATCCTTAATTATTATTAAATTAGATTAAAATGTATTTTTTATGATGATTTTTATGCTATCACAGTAATTATTCTAAATGGAACGTTAAAATGTATTTAAAGGACTAAAAAACGAAACACACACTTTCGATGTAGATAACGCACTATGAAGTTCTACCCAAACCTGCACGGGATAAACACAATAAAACGTACCTACTATCATAATCAAGTACTCACCATATTTACTGCCTCTCTCACGGAAGAATGAACGTTTCCTTTCTTCGGGTAAATAATTGTCACCGTCGAAATCTGCTTCGTTCTCATCGGATGGCCAATATCTCGCCACGAGCCTATCCACTTGATGTCGGTCCAGGTGAATGGAGGGAGCAGCAACAGGTTCTGACAAAATAAAATTTATTATAGCAATTAATATACGTTCATATTGACCGTTAATTAAGCGTGACCTCAAACATTTTGTTATACATACTAATGTTATTATAATGAAATTCGGTTGAGTAATCCACCTAAATTTCACCAAGCTAATTACCCAAGAAATTTTGAAAGATACGAGCTTACGTCCTATGAGTTCACAATTGAATACCTAATGAATCCATCCATTCACCATATTCGATCCTTACCTTGACTCCAGTATTCTTCCTCATCGGACGGCGATTGTATGTAATGGGCTTGTGATGCTTGCGGAGGTGGAGATTCATTAAAAGTGTTCCTTAGGGCTAATTGAGCTTCGCGCATTCGTAAGGCATCAACAGCATCTTGAAGTGAATAGGCTGATGGTTGTGCTAATACTCCGGCTCCCAGACACAAGTACACAAGAAAAAGGAGGAGTTGCCTGGCCATCCTTGAATATGTCCTATACAGAGAGGCAGAGAAGACAAGACATAAATTTGGAAAATATTTTTCGTTTAAGTTAATAATCTACTGGAGTTTATCTTGGATCAAATTTGAAAGCACCGCATCAACGAGATGATAAATTTTCAAATTTTCCCATGGATCTTGTTTGTGTCGACATGAAAATTTTGCCTGTGGCTTTTTTCCAACTTATAATAATATAAGATATAACAACCGTAAAAGAGGACTATAAAGAATTTCAGTGTAATTAATTCGATTGTTTGGCTGTTTTTTAATGATTTGGGGTTTGTTGTGGAAAATGTTCTAAATCAACTTCATTTAGAAAATGCTTCACGTGTTATTAATCCCATTAAAATGAAGCATTTCAAAGGTAATTGTGCCTATAGTAAATTTAATGCAATCTCCTTCCAGAGATAAGCCAAACTGACGCTATAGGGCTAATTTTTAATTTTGTAATTGAAAAGGATTACACGCCTTTGAACGCTGTTATGCTCGACAATCTTATCGACCGTCGTCGTATTTAATTTCAACTCGCTTCATAAGAAAGAGAAATGTATATGTAATTGCTATAGAATTTTATTTCGCCCGACTTATCAGAACCCATGTAAGACGATTACCAACATCACATTGCTTGCCTTTGTTATCCAATATGCTTGTGGAGGCTAGTAAGTCTGCCCCGACTATCGCCAATATAGTAAATAATCTCCTTATCTTTTTCTCCATTAGTCTTAGTGGTATCCTTTGAGGAGTCTATACAGGGTGCCCGGAAGCACCGGATTGTGATTCCTTATGTGATTTCCAGCAAAAAAGTTGTACGAAACATACCCCCAATTCTTAACCCTTTGGCAGCCACACGCATTTGAAGATTTTTGAAAAAATCATTTTCTTGTACGACTAAAACCTTAATATCTCAACCTAGACTAGCTAGAATAGTAAAATAAAAAGATTATTACAGCCAATAAATTTACCTAAAAAATAATAGGTTTGATTTTTACAGAACTTCAAAGTCAAATTTTTGTGATTTGACCCAAAAACAATCTATTTGCCCATCTCAATTTTCTCCAACTTCTGCCAAGGTGAGATGCTCGTACAATTGGCGCAAACTCCGACGATGATTTCTTTCTTAATAAATAACAGGCGCGACAATCCAACATTGGACTAAGGCCGCAGGATGTGCTAGTGACATCCTATTTCCAAGATCTTATCTGCTTTTTGTTGAGGTAATGAGATCAGCATCACGCTCAGCAGTGTTATTTATCCCCATAAATGGGTACTCGTTTAACATCTGAATGAGATCATAGTCTGTCACAAGCTCATGAGTTCGAAAAACACCATGGCTCACGGTGAGATTCGAACTCATGACCCTGTGCACCGAAGGTGCGCGCACTAACCGCTAGACCAGCCAGACTACATTTCTTACATAATTTTATTCTAGCTTCGTTTTTTCTAACAGCTTTAATGCCTTAAGTGCAGAAAACTAGGGTTAATTTTGATCGATTTTGATATAATTTTAATAAATTTTACCATATTGCAGATCTTCAGGGGCAGTTTGAATTGAGCTGAATTGAAATCGAGCTAAAATTAAATTTTCTGCGCTTGAGGCATTAAAACTGTTAGAAATAACGAAGCTAGAATAAAATAATGTAAGAAAGAAATGATCCTTGGACTATCCGCTTATTTTTAAAAGCATTGTACGAGCACCTCACCTTGGCAGAAGTTGGAGAAAATTGAGATGGAAAAATAGATTGTTTTTGGGTGAACTCTCAAAAATTTGGCTTTGAAGTTCTGTAAAAACCAAACCTCTTATCCGATTTTATTGCGGTTAGTTTTATTTTTTAGGTGAATTTGTTGGCTGTAATAATCACTTTTTTGCTATTCTAGCTAGTCTAGCTTTAGAGATATTGAGGTTTTAGTCGTCCAAGAATTTTTTTCAAAAATCTTCAAATGTCTGTGGCAGCTAAAGGGTTAAGAATAAGGTTTTTGCTGGAAATCACATGAGGAATCACAATCTGGTGCGTTTATGCGGCAGTTTCCGGACACCCTGTATTGTGTGTTGATAATTTGTCTCCATACGAGTATGTAGTAGACTTCTACAAGCATTCATCATTCTTTGTCAGTGGCGATTTAAAAGGCAAAATGCCAAGTACTATAACTGCTGCGAAAATTATCCGACGGCAATAACGATCCCACTGGACACGTAAGCGAATATCTATTGTCGGAAAGTCCTTTTGAAGTTATCGAAGCCCTCATAGTGGACATGTGTGTGAATGTAAGCATACGCTTCTTGTATTTTCCATTTACACTTTGCTGAAGCTATATAGATTGTGGTCGATGGAATCAGTCTGAGAATGGTTTATCTGAAAAATGTCAACTTCAGTTAATATCTAGTGACTTTGATGTTTCTAAAGCTGATATACATTAGAAGGATGTGGAACAATATTATCGTCAATATATGCTCATATAGAAGATGTTTGCGGGCGTAATTGAAGCATTGCTTCTACGGAAATCAACTAATGCCATCGGTTGGTTGATCGAGCGAAAGCTTGGTAAACATGGAACATTTTTAGAATTGTGTCAATTTTCTTAGTTCATCGGCCTCCAATGGCATTTTATAAAATATGTAGATAATTTTTTATTGAAAATAGTCTTTTTTCTAACTCATTTTATATTGTTTGGAAAAAAAAGCATTTTAATGATTTGCGCAAATATATATTATATTTTTTAAAAAGGACACTTGTCCATTATTTAAATAAATAAAATGAAATAAATAACTGTTTCAAAGTTACAGTGGCCCAAAGATTTCACAAAAAGTGCAAACTTTGACCCCCTCAGTTTGACATGTCTACACTCCAGGGTCTATCTAGGCTATCTAGAAAATGTGAAAACATCTATCTATACCATTTTCACGACAAATTCACCTTTATCTCAACACAAGTTAACTAAAAATTCAAATTACCGATTTCACAAAGAAATTTAAAGCTTTAAAAAGTGATTTGATGAACGATTATTTTGACTTGTGAAACAGTTTCTTTCTTTGCGAAATCGTTAATTTGATTTGAAGATGTATGTATAGAAAAATTTAAAAAAAAATATCAGAAAATAATATAATTGATACCTTACGTATACCTATTTCTATACATAGTCTACATATAGTTCTTAGCACATACATACATATAGTGCTTTCAATATGTGACAATTATTGTTTATTTTAGCATCTATGTCTTCTTCACGTCTGTGTACCTTAGAACAATCAATTTCAATATAATCCGTCAAGACAATGCGAATAAACAAGTAACTTCCCGAGTGCTATATGTCTAATCGATAAAAGCATCTATTCTTTCACGGCTCCTGATGTGATATGTAACCATATCAATTTCGATACAAATTATTGTGTACACTTAGTCGTATATAGCTCAAGACGGAATATAATAGGCAAACTCAGTTGGCTATTTGCTGCCAAGTGGAAAATTGCTTTTCCCACAGTGAATAATAACTCAAACCACTTGAAGAACCTCTGTGCTCTGTCTGAATGAAACTCCTCCTACATGTTCGACTTATACATATATATTTGCTTCGCCTATATCGAGAGAAAGTGTAAATATCACGCATTTCAATTAAAGAACATCGAGAACATCTCACCCACCACACCAATATAATATACAGTAGATGCATGGTTGGAGACTGGAGAGTATACCGCATGTCGAAAACGTGACGGAGTAGCTAAAAGGATATTATCAGAGACACTCTTGAAATTCTATCGAAGATTTTCTTGAAATTAATTAAATTAGAAATTGTAATTAAGAAAATGGAAAGTGATTATTTGTTCGCATCGCAAGAATGTCGTTCAATTCGATCGATGTTTGAGTGACATATTTTTTTCTATCGTCCTTTTTAAGTCATGAGTAGCGCGTTTTCATATACATAGTTACATACATATACATATCTGTATAATGTACTTAGGTATGTACTTGTTTTTCATAGACTCTTTCAATTATACTAATTGCTAGCAAGCTTTAATGATGCATATTTAACTTTAACTCTAGTCACGATTAAACCCTATTATGTACTTCACTTAATTCTTCAAAATCTATGAATAGAATAGAAGCTTTCCCAATTAAATGACACTAATTACCTCAGATTCCTTACGTAAGAAATTTCTGATTTTCTTTTCGAAATACCTATTTGAAGAAATTTGCAATTTCATTAATTTATATTCAAAACCACTTGAAAGGAAGGCTTAGTATGGAGCTTCATTGGCAACAAACAACATTAACCACATAACTGTATATAGTGAACACATATTTTCGGGAAATAGGAAATATCATTTGTTATTTTCATTTATTAAAAACCTCTATATGACGCTTTTTGCTTTAAATTTGTCCATTGAACCTATTTATTGGGGTTTATTGTCATTTTTTTTAAATTCTTCATGAACATTTATCCACCTTTGGTTGCATATTGCTGTAACCAATTTTCGAAGCCCTTTTTCTGGCCTGATTTACTGGATTTGGCTCTCTTTGGAACATCCCCACACTCGGCTAATGCTTTTTTTCGGCACATTTTCATTAATCCATGTTTTTTCCTTGTGACGATTTTATTCAAGCTATTTGATACGTGTCGCGATGATTTTTTTCGATAATTCCTTGGACCAACCGACGCAAGCCTTGTTCGAGCCTTTGCCAAAAATTTGTAGGATCCGACGCAGCCCACACACGGCTTCGATGTTCTCTGGCAAAAACCTCGTTTTTGGGCAGCTAACTATGTTCACGTTTGAATTCATTAAACCACTTATAAATTATGTGCATTAATAGTAATTCATCTCCCAGAGTCCAAAGAAGCTTATCGAAACATTACTGCTGAGATAATTCATCTCGGTAGAAAATCACCAAAGGGATTTTTCCAAGCAAATTTTGTATTTTTCAGGGCGACTGATGATCGCTGAGCGACTATTGCTCTTCAATAAATTCTGGAACACTATTTCTTTTTTTATAAAATTGTGCTGTATACCTCTGTGTGTATTGGCCTGTACTGAGTAGTTTCTGTAAAAACTTGTCACTGACAATCGCTTCTCGAATTCAAGCACAGCTTAATAAAAATGTTGGATATACATAAATGCTCATATTCCCGGAGGCAATCCACACGATCGCCAACCGATTGCTCTGCAGAATTCTTGATAAATACTATCTATGTACATACACTAGTTGGCATGTATTATGACAACTGGTACTCTCGAGCCTAGACACTGATTTTGTTTAACTAAAGCGGATAACGGTAAATTTCCTAAAAAGAAATGAAAGTACACATCACAGCAATAAAAATGCTCAATATTTTCCCTGTTTTTGGACTCTCTTGCTATACAGAAGAGAACAGATAGGTGCTTAATTCGGTTGCGGCATGAGTATTTTGACAACATTCAAATCTTTGATTGTATACACCATTTTTCGGGAAAAAATCGACAAAATATACAGGGTGTCCGGAAACTGCCGCATAAACGTACCGGTTTATGATTTCTCATGTGATTTCCAGCAAAAAAGTTGTAAGGAACATACCCCCTCAGCTTAACCCTTTAGCTGCCACAGGCATTTAAATATTTTTGAAAAAATTATTTTCTTGCACGACTTAAAGCCTAATATCTCCAAAGCTGGACCAGCTACAATAGTGAAATAATATGATTTTTACAGCCAACAAATTTACCTGTAAAATAAAACTAACCACCCTAAAATCGGATAAGAAGTTTGGTTTTTACAGAGCTTCAAAGTCAAATTTGCGTGATTTTACCCAAAAACAATCTTTTTTTTCCATCTCAATTCTCTCCAACTTCTGCCAAGGTGAGGTGCTTATAAGATTCTTTTAAAAATTGGCGCATAGTCTTACAATCATATCTTTCTTACATCATTTTAATCTAGCTCCATTACTTCTAACAGTTTTTATACGTTAAGTGTAGAAAACTAGGGTTAATTTTAGCTCAAATTCAATACAATTCAATTCACACTGCCCCTAAAGATCTGCAATACTGGTAAAATCTATTCAAAGTATGTCGAAATCGAGCCAAAATTAACCCTAGTTTTCTGCACTTCAGGTACTAAAACTGTTAGAAATAATTGAGCTAGAATAAAATGATGTATGAAAGATATGATCGCAAGACTATGCGCCGATTTTGAAAAGAATCGTACAAGCACCTCACCTTGGCAGAAGTTTTAGAAAATTGAGATGGAAAAAAAGATTTTTTGGGTCAAATCACGCAAATTTGATTTTGAAGCTCTGTAAAAACCAAACCTCTTATCCGATTTTAGTGTGGTTTGCTTTATTTTATAGGTAAATTTGTTGGCTGTAATAATCATTTTATTTCACTATTCTAGCTGGTCTAGCTTTGGAGATATTAGACTTTAAGTCGTGCAAGAAAATGATTTTTTCAAAAATCTTTAAATGCCTGAGGCAGCTAAAGGGTTAAGCTGAGGGGGTATGTTCCATACAACTTTTTTGCTGGAAATCACATGAGAAATCACAATCCGGTGCGTTTATGCGGCAGTTTCCGGACACCCTGTATTTTTAATAATTATTGAGCTTATATTTTGAATTCCAGGTAAAAAATGTGACCATTGACTTCATTACAAATACAGGCAGGCTTATTTTAAATATAATCACAATAAACACAAAAAGAAAAATGCTGGACACTTCGATGCGATTCGGATGTAGTACCTCTGCCCGATAATTTTGACAGAATGTCTGCCTCAGGAAGAAAATTTAAAACCATGCAAAAAAATGCTTTTGATTTTAATAAATTGAAAATGTAATCAGGTAATCGTAGTCTGTAGGCCTGTTCGGTACCGAGATTTTAGTACCGGGTTTCGGTTTTTTCAATACCCGGTACCACAAGCGGTTTCCCTGACTCAGGTTTTTTTTCAGTACCGACGGTTTTTTTTAACCATAAGTCGGTTTTTTTGAGTATTGGGTTAAAAACCGAATCAGGTTTTTTTTTCAGTACCAATGGTTTTTTTTTAAACATAAGCCGTTTTTTTTTAGTACCGGGTTAAAAACCGGTACCAAAAAAACCTGAAAAAAACCGGCTCTGAAATGAATCGTTCTTTTTAACGGACCTCGTGGGTCGGTTTTTTAACTCGGTACCAAAAAAAAACGGGATATCGGTACTTTAGATTATCGGGTCCTGTACCAAGTGAACACCGGTTTTGTACCGGGATCCCGGTTTTTGGAACAGGCCTAGTAGTCTGGTTGGTGTTGTGGTTAGTGCGCACACCTTCGGTGCACAGGATCGTGGGTTCGAGTCTCACCGTGAACCATGGTGTTTTTCGAACTCACGACCCATGTGACGGACTATGATCTAACTCGGATGTTGAACGAGTACCCATTTATGGGGGTAAATAACACTGCTGAGCGTGCTGTTGATGTCAACACCTCAACCAAAAAGCAGTTAAGATCTTGAAAATTGGATGTCACTAACACATCTGCGGCCTTAGTCGAATGTTGGGCTGTTGCGCCTGTTATTTATTTTTTAGCAACCGGATTAGCACAGGGTTTGAGCACCGCCGTCTATATATTAAGGTCGCAATGTAGAAAAATCGCCTACTAAATTTGCACTGTTTTGTTGTTCCTTTTAATTACGTCATATACTTGTTGTTGCTGTTTGTTCGTGTAAGTCCAAAATTTACAGCTGAGTTATGGCCTTGATGTATCTAGATGGCGTTGGTTTGAGTCGCACTGTAGGCATAGATTCAGTTAAAATTTAGTTCACGTGCTTCCAAAGAACTTACTTTGATTTCGTCCCGAGACTGTTTCTAATGGAGAATAAGTTGTGAAATCTTTTGACACAGGACAAATTTCACTCTACCGTTTACTCGACTCATGTAAATCGCACTTTCAAGTTCACAAAATTAAATTAGTTTTATGGATGTCCATTATAGAAAATTTCCACTGTACTCGTATTCAACAATAAATAATTTACATATGTACATATGTACATGGATTGAATATGAACATCGAAACATAAATTTAGAGTATCATATAAATATGTATGTAGTTAAAGTAGGGCTTGCCCGCAAGTGCGTAGTTAAATCGAAAACATTTTTAATGACATTCAGGTTAAACATTTATTAAAAAATCTTAAAATCTAGGGTAGGGCAATTTATTCTAATATTTAGGACAAACGCGTTGTCATTATTAGCTGTTCTGTAGACAACACTCAGCTAATTATACTCTTTGACAGTGACGCACATTTTCATAAATATAGACAAGAGGCTTGGTCGATGATAAAAAAAAACACATGGCAGTAATGTTCCTCTCTATCCAACCCCAGCGATTATTATTATTCTTAAACCTATACACACTAAACTGTCTTTATCGATCCAACAAGCATAAACATTTCGTCTAATTTACGATTTACAGAGAAAGTTGTTTGCAAAAAAAAGTATTTTATACACATACCGAACTCAGGCTAAAAAACGCCTAACTCCTCACGTAATCGACTCGATGGCTCCTCGACGAGCTTTTTTCTTGATAATTTTTGTTTTTCCTTTTTATATCTGTCTTGTGTTGACTTTGGCGTTACGTATATAACTCTTCTGCTTCTCTTTCACTGCATTTCACAAAAAAAAGTTCGATGTTCGATCCACACCTTTGGTTATGTTATTGAAACTGCGAAAAGGACAACTGAACACTACAAAATGCAAACGCAATTTTCTCACGCGAAACTCAAGTTTCACTTGCGGCTTTAACACCCACTTGTAGGATTAACAATATAATATTCAATGGCCAAATTGTTGTGCATAAAGTGTCCTTGCGCGAAAAATACGCAATATATTTATTCTTAAAACAGGTAAAATGCACCACTAAAATCCTAAAACTAACTTTGAAACATTAAATTCAACTTTAATATGTGATATGCAAGAATCACTCATAATTATGATTTATTATCCTTTCATATGCGAACTGCGAAAAATAGGAGGAAAACACACAAAATGCTTGTCCGTTTTTTTGTCTTGAACTGATTTTGTGCTTTTCTTATTGTCCCGTTTAGAAACCTCGTCGCGACAACTACGATACACAGGGGCCTCTCTTGTAGAAGTCAGATTAATCAGTGACAGGGTCCGTCGCTCTCGCTTATCTTTTATATATTTCGTCACAAGAGGTTGGCAAAAAACGCAAAAAACACTCACTACTGGGGAAATCCTTGTTGAGACTCACCCACATGGTGAGAGCTTTTTTCGGAAATAAGTGTTACCAGTTGGAACGTTTGAATTTACCAATTGCGAATTATTGCAGTCCACCATAGTAAAATGCGCCACAATTGAAAAGATTCAAATTCGAATTAAGATTGGAATCGGGATTGCATTGACCATAATGCAATCTAATGTAATACTGATCGAACTAGGATGTCTTTAACATCTAGATAAGCACCTACACTCAGAGAAAAAAACGCACATTCATATTAAAAGCTCCACATTTACAAGCTTGACACACTTAACTTCGAATGACGCAAATACGTCATTATGACGAAAATTTACCATCATTATGACGAATTCCAAATTACATATTTGGACCATCATTTGCTCAATAATGACAGGTGACGCCATCTGTTGCAAAATTGAAGAACAAGAATTTGTGCAAAAATATTAAATTTGTTATCAATCTTTACACATTTCTATTCAAAATCTTCAAGAAAAGTGTGTCTTTAAATTATTTAACAGAATATTCATCAAAATATCGCTGTTGTAAGGGACATTTTCATCGTTTACACAAACGTCAAAAGTAAATGACGAATCATAATGACGAAAACATATGTGTCACCTCAATTTCGAACTTTCATCATTATGACGGATTATCGTCATTATGATTTGGATATCTGTCATAGGCATTAAATTGAATGCAGTATTCGTTTGAAAAATCTCGTTTGATTTGAACGAATTCTCATTTACGCTAAGAGAATTTCTTTTAAAACAAAAGAGCAGCCAAACCGCAAACGACGGTCGTTTAAATCAAAAGATTCCGCATTACATAGTAATGTGTATACATTCCTTTACGTAACAAATACACATACCTAAAGGACGCGATGCCAAAATGTCATTTGTTTCAACGTAGCACAACAGGTAGTTAAATACTTCCGGCCGGTCCGATGAGTCTCGCGTGTTCATTCCAAACAAATGTGTAGTGTCTAACAACAAACGCGTATTAGAATCTTCGTCGATGTTAAGAGTGTTTTCGATAATTTACTTTTGCATTCATCTGGAGGAATGGACGCTTGCACACGTGCAATTTAAGTTTAGCGGGTGTTAGAATAAAAGTGTAATGTATTAACCATATTAAAATTAGACCTAAATAAAAAATAAAGTGTTTTTCTAAAGTTTTCATAAGTTTTATTCTTTATTGATTTGTCAACCCAGGTAACAGTAAGTATCTAATCGAATGGAGAATGGACAATCAAACGGAATGTATTATTTTATTTCAGCAGAGTTTGCTTTTAATTCCATGTAAAACTCAATTATTTTGAATGAGGTAATTTCTATGAAATGAAAACGCGATGCGTTACTTTCGAAATACATACCGTTTCATTAAAAAGAATGCTTCGTTAATTTTAAATAACAAAAATTTTCAATATAAAAACGAAGACGTTTGATACAATTGCCTTTCATTTATTTAAAATGTTTTACCCGTTTACAATAAAAGAATAAGTGTTTATTTCAATGAAAAATACGTTTAAATCGACTGGCTCCTTCTTTCCAGGTAAACGTAAACTCTTTTAATTCAAACGCTTTTTTACAACTCATTATGCTTTTGAAAGAAACGCCACTCGTTAGAATTAAACGCATTTGCGTGTGGAGCCAAATCAAAAGCGCAAATCGTTTGAATTAAATATATTTCGTTCAATATTAGTGAATATTTCTCTGAGTGTAACAATAATGGTTGTTCTAGGTAAACAGCGGTACCTTACCCGCTTAAATTTTCCAAACAAGGTCCGCTGTTAAAACTATTTCTGCATTAAGACATCCTCTAGATCCCATAACTGTAACACTATCCAAAGTTAAAAGCTTCCATAATCGATATGCGTGCGCCGCAGTCTGGAGGACAAGGTCGGGGGTGTATTCAAACTTCAAACTGACGACACAATATTGTGCAATAACCCACCCGAAAAGATTAATCGGTGGCCGGGTAACTATCGCCATGGCTCATTTCATCCCCTCAATATACGGACAATCGCATTAGATACTTCTCGCCGAAGCTTACCGTAGGTCAAATCTGTTTTGTAGGAAACACATCAGCTTTGTATATGTATACGTTCAGTGTTTGAAATGTAGTCTATAATACGTAGGCTTGCATGTCCTAATATTTACAGGACATCATAAAGTTTTGACCAGAATATTATCGGCAGGATATTTACAATAAACTCTTTATTGGTAAACAGAAGAAAATCAGCAAGCCTCTCTGTATCTTTCAACGAGATTGTCAACGATTTATGTGTTTAAAAGGATTGCATATCAATATATTAGAATTGGACTAAACCATTATGACGAGCCGGCATGCAGCTTGAAGGGTAATGTGTAAGGAGTTCATAAACTTGGAAGTGGTGGTAGGGTGCAGTATTAAAGCCAACGAATTCCGTACAATTTTCAAAATTATCTAGATAATAATTTTAAAAGATTCATTTGAAAGGTTCGACTTTTTGCAAGGCCTCGAATGGTTTTTTTCTGTTTCACTAAGATAATTCCAAGAATTCTTCTGAAAGTTTAGCATACTCTCTCCTGCTATTGCCTAAGGAAGTTCTAAGGAAATACTATAAAGATTCAAAGATACGAGTCCTTTTTCTGTTATTTTTACTTGTCCTTTTAATGAGTCACACAACTTTCATCTCAGTCACTATGGCTACACAAAAAACCACGGAGGTGAAGCGTTCTTCTATTTAATGATTTATTCACGCGCTTCAGGGCTGAATACTAAAAGTCATTGAATGGTTTGTAACTTTATATCTTCTTAAGGATGGAAGTATATGTAGGTACATATAAAACCGAACTAACCGAAGAAGAAGCTATGTGTAGTTTTACTTTTAATGACTCAAATTGAACATGACGGGGCTATTAAGGGGAATAGTGAGACTTGCATTCATATTGTTATCCATTTAAGGCCTGAATAGAGATCGGGCGGAATGAAAATGAAATTTTTGTCCGCGGCGATTTTCTCAATGAAAATGCATACTTACTGTCGTGGAATATGTGGTAAATGATGGGGTATTCCATAAACTAAAATCCGAGAATGGTTTCACAATTTGTCTCTGCCATTTTATGTGTTATTTTTCGATTCCCCGGTCATTAGATAATTTCCGCGATGAACTCGTCGTGGACAGTGAATCGGTTTGACGTTTGCAAAACTCACCACGCCCGACGGAGAATATGCTACAGACTCGACTCATTTTCACGTTGAAAATGCATTCGGACAATGGGGAAATTATTTTTTTTAGTTATTTTTAAGATTATTTAGGACGTAAAACGCCTTTGTATCAATTTTCGAAGCTAAAATTTTAAATTCACCACGGTTTTTATGCCGGTTCATTTCCGTCACCACGGTTTTTATGCCGGTTCATTACCGTTTCATTTTCATTCCGCTCGAACTCTATCCGGGGCTTTACGTGGGATGTACCTATAAACATACAAAGATACTGTCACTTTCTCCCAACCAATGAATTTAGTAAAGTTACGTGATTCTTCAAATTATGTAACTCACATGTTTCATGGGCGGTCTTATAAAATCAACATTTGCTCAACTTAAATTAAATTTTCAGAACAAGAAATTATTTGAGACCATCTGAAAATTATCAAAATAATATTCGGTTGATATTATGATAATTAAACGAGACCAAAGCTAATTTCGGGCGCGGCCGAAATTTGAATACCCTTCACTCTCCTCAGGCTAAAAGTTTTTTTTTTCGGGCGAACCTATGACTTGTGTTTAATCCTTCCCCATTCTTTTCCTTCCGTTTTCACATAAGTTTCGCGTCGTCGATAAAACAATATTTGTGTGAGGTTTGGTTGAAATAAGTGGGAAAATAAAAAACTATCTCAGAAAATTTTATTTGGGGGGATGCGGGAGCATGGCCCCATAGTACGATTCCATTTGTTGTCTTTGTTTTGATAAAGACGCATTAAGGTTTTTTTGAAATTGGTGTAGAACAAAAGTTTCTTAGAAGATCCAAAATGGAGGGTTGGGTTTGTATGGTAGCCCCATGTCCCCATGGTCCCATTCCATTCATTTTTACATATGTTTTGTGACATGAATAGAAATGTACTTTTACGAGTGTTTGAAAGTTGTGCACAAAAAAAAAAGTTTTTCGTAGAAGAACTAGCACAACTAGCCAATAAGACATATTTCTCGGTCCTCCCTATAATTAATTCGAAACTTGCGCACAGGAACACGAAGCTCCGCGTGTACAAAACGATCATCCGACCCGTGCTATGTTATGGCTGCGAAACATGGACCCTCACCCAAGCCTCCGAAATTTTGCTAGACCGATTCGAACGAAAGGTCCTTCGGCGAATTTTCGGGGCCGTTCGCGAGCGAGACCAATGGCGTATCCGGTACAACCATGAGTTGTATCAATTGTACGATGAGCTGGAAGTATCGAAAATCGTGAAGCTTCAACGTCTGCAATGGGCGGGGCATGTACAACGGATGGACGACAATCGCATGCCAAAGAAAGTTATGAACGCACAACGAATTGACGGAGCGAGGTTGCGTGGACGACCGAGAGCTCGCTGGGAGAACTCCGTAGGTGAAGACGCCCACCAGCTGCTGGGCTTCCGAAACTGGAGGACAAGGTCACGTAACCGCGACAATTGGAGGTCAACGATTCAGGCGGCCAAGGCCCGACGTCGGGCTATCGTGCCACATTGATGATGATGATGAGAAGAACTCAATTTTGGGGGGTTGGGTTTGTATGACAGCCTCATGACTCCATTGTCCGATTCCATTCATTCTTACATATCTTTTGTGGCATCAATTGAAATGCACTTTTATCAGGTTTGGTTGAAATTGATGAACAAATAAATTTGAGGCGCTGGGTTTGTATGGCAGCCCCATGACCGCACAGTCCGATTCCATCCATTCTTACATATGTTTTGTGGCATCAGTATAAACACAATTGTGTAGAGTTTGGTTGAAATTGGTGCACAAATAGAAAAGTTTTTGTTTTTTTTTGTTGTATGGCAGGCCCATGACCCCAAGGTCCGATTTTACCGATTCAAATATACAAACTGCCTGCAATAAAAAGAAGCATGCGTGCAAAATTGCAGCTCGATAGCTTTTAAACTGGCCTAGTAAAACGCGTAACACAGACGGACATCGCCCAATCGACTCAGCTCACCATGCTGATCAATGAATGTATACATATTTTATATAGTCGGAGATGCTTCCTTCAATGTGTTACAAACTTCATGACAAAGTTAATATACCCTTTACTCTACAAGTGAAGGGTATAAAAAGTGAAAATTTAATTAATACCTACTTCCTGAACCTTTCTTTTTCACGCTCAAATAAAAATGCCGGCATGACACAAAGACATTATTTCCGGAAAGAAAACTTCTTAGGAACGACATCCATGACCCAACAAACTTTTTTTTTTATAAAATATGAATATCTCAATTCTGAATAAAAATTTGGTAGGAAGGATCAACATTTCAACGGTTACCGCTATTGATTTCGGGGTAAACCGTTAATGAAATAATAATCCACTACCTTCACACTATAATATTGTGTGCAAGAAATTAATAAACTTTTAGCACACAATTCATTCATGATTACTTCTGAATTTCATTATCCACAGGGAATTCATTGGAATTTTTAATTAAATTGCTCCAAGGAAACTGTGAGAATTGAACTTGATATTGGTTCAAATTGACAGGCAGGCCCCATAGACAGGTAGAGAAAATGGGAAATACCTATACACAGACATAGATGCAGACGCTGAACAGGTGTCCTTTGCCAAGTATTGTGGTTATGGTATAGCGAATCCTATTATGACTAAAGGACGACTGCATTAACAATACTGCCAGGACAATGCATTGTATAATGTATGTTGAGATTTCTTATTTATTCAAATTGGATTGCATTGTTATAGGATAACATTCAATAATAGTGTGTGGAACTTTCTTGGCTCCTTTGAAATTGACTTTCCTGTCGACCTGATCGAATAAAATTGTGAATGAGCAGAAAGCAACAAGTATTGCTGAGAGTGCGCATTTTGTCATTGAAGTACGTACATATACGAATACCTACATTTTTCTATTTCTATACATAGACATGCATTAGAGATTAAGGATCTATGCGATAGGTGAGGAAATTAATCGGTATTTCCTCTTTACATCACTAAATTAATAAAATCATGGTATTATTACATAGTTTCTAAATATAATATATTTATGTATTTTCAAGTGCATTTTTTTGGGTAAACTCTATATACTACGATATCCAAATTTACGCATAAGCCCTCTACAAATATGCTATCATGCAAGAATATCCACTCATATGTATTTATTGCGCCTATCGCTCATTTGAAATGATAATTTCTTGTAAGGTCTATTGATTTATGTTACCGGTATATGTTCAAGTAATTTTTAGAAAAAATATGATAAGATGCTATTGCTGTTATAACAGTCAATTTGAAATACCGTTAAGAAGAAAAATAACCTAAAAATAAAATTTAATTTCGATACAATACGAAGAATCAATATAGATAATGACGACAGAGAAAAATAGAATGAAATTATGAATCCTATGGCCTTCTTCTATAATTAAAAATGCATTTCTAAGTTATACTAGGAGTTGCCGATCTTTGGTAGGATTGGGATTGGGGTTATGCAGGGACGTATAGCCAGAATTTGGTTTCATCAGAAATTTCGGAAAAGGTATTACATATTGGAAATCAGTGCTTTCCATTATTTGGATGAGTTTGCATTTTCGCCTTGACATCGCAGGGCACAGACAAGGATACGCCACTTGGCCCTAGAAACAATTTATTTCAAATTTTCATGCATGTTAAAAAGGTTTTCAAATTTGAAATACGAACTGGTATTTTTCTAAATTTTTTTCAAAGTTGTTCGAATTTTATTTCTACAGTTTTGTCGTATTTTTAGTCACCTCAAAGCTCCAACCAATCAAATTCCCCAATTATGATTGAACGCCCTCTGAGCATGTACCCGTGTTGAGTAGGAGCCACTCGCCCTTCAGTTTCGCACTGGTTTGTTGGGCGTACGTCAGTTCCGTCTGTTCTGCAAACTATTCCGTCGTTCCGTTCCGATCCAATAACCGGCATTTTGTAGCTGTGGAATAATCTCTGGTTAATTTCGTTCAGATGTTCTTTAATGACGTTTCACAGCTCACAGCTGCTGATACGCCTATTACATAATAGAATAGAAAACAGTTTGTTGTTGGTGTTATATAATGTAACTCCCTCCATTGACTTAGAATAAAACATGAGCCCAACCTTCCACAACTAAAAGTAAAAGCTCCCGATTAATATTAATAAGACAAACGTTTAGTTACCCTTCTCGCAGTAGTATAAAGGATAAAATCGTATATCTTACGAATTAGACTTTCAAATAAGATGGAATAAATATCTCACCTGCACAAATATAAAATCAATTTCAACACCAAGATGCTTTTACAAGCACTATACACATGAGTATCATCAAAAACTTTATCTCAGAAAGCGCTTGGTTAACAATAAAAGTAGATTTATCCCTAAATACAGAATATATTTAACTCTAATGGAACGTATGATGTGGCACAGAAGAAGTCATGCGGATAACATTTACACACATTTCTAAAAGCGGGAATTGTGTAAGGGCACAGCATACACCCACTATCGTATAAGCTACTGATTCGCATCCTGTCATTTTTATTCATAGAAATGGCATTTTATCACGGATCTGTACGTGTTCTTCTCTATGACGAGCTGATTACTCATATCAAATTATCCAGGACTCGTCCGCACACATACATTCAATAAAAAAGGAAGATCTACTTAACTTCGGTCTATTGAATATTCTAGAAGGCAAAGAGATGGCTTAAGAAGACGTCACCGTTCTGCTGTATAAGACATGTTATGAAACAAGGGGCATTTATACTTGTGATGTAAGTACATATACATATATCTTTGGAAAGAAACTCGAAACTCGTGTATTCGTCACTTCATTTAAAGCTAGCAAGTAAATTTACTAAAATTCTTCAATTTAGCAGCTCAATTAGGCCCTTTCAGAAATATGGACTGAATCGCTAATAGATACCACTAAAACGATTATTATCAAGTCATCTTATAGCATTGTGGTATTATCACAATCGGCTTCTATAGAAGCCGAAGTACACTTCATTGCATCTATCAGAGTCGATTTGTCCTTACAAAGAGTAGGAATTCCGCCTACTGACCCTTTTATTTCACTCGTATTCTGAGAATGTCGCCTGGTATTTCTATAATAAAATGGGTTATTAGGAAAGGCTTCATCCATAGCATGATGACCAGAAAAAAGACACGATGTTATTGAAGATGGGAACATTTCTGTGTTTTTCATCTACAATTTAACTCAAACTTCTTATTTTATGGCACTTTTATTTTATTCGTTATTTCATTTCACAATTAAAAAATATGCTTATAAATAAAACATGTTGTATACATCATAATAATTTTCTGTTTTTGGTTTTATTGTGTTAACATTTTTTTTTCGATTTAATTTAATAAGTTTTCATATTTGTTAATTATGGCTGGGGTATACGAGTATATGTATCAATAAATACATCAATATAAAACATTATTTGTCCGAATCCATCAGTTCACGAATATGTTCTTGAGAGATATTTTTGTTTCTTTTTTTCCAGTTTTTTTTTCTTATTTTAATATAAAACAAGCGCATTGGAGCGTTGATCACCACGTTCTTTTTTTCTATCCTTACGAGTCTAAGTATAAGTAAATATACATATTACATATAATAACATATAAATAGTATAGCGATATATTGCAAAAAAAAAAAAACAAATTATAGCATTAAAGACAATGAGTCGTTATTATTTGGTAATTTTTAAGCCTATTCAATGAACAGCATTGAAAATGATTTTGATCGATAGATTTTTCTTTATTATCTGCAATTTAATTTAACATTCGTAATTTTTCTTCGTGTGGTTGCGGATGTTGATTGCCATTATGTGATGCCGGCAAGGGACTGCCCAATTTGACGAGCCCGAAGAAACTTCGCACCGGATCCAGGATAACGTGTCGATCAAAGCCCAAATCGGCTATGCGAATATTTTCCTGTGCTTTGAGCAGTGTTACGCCACTGGTGTAACACGTATTTGATTTAGTGACTCTTTCCTTTGTATGGGTCGCTGTAGTGCACATGGCGAATGGCACGCCGTTCTTTTCTATCCGGAAGCCATTTGTGTCGTGATCATCATGGTAAAAGAGCTGTGGGTGATAAATGAAATAATTTGGAATTAGTTAAAAGCAATTATATATACAGGGTGTTCCATTCATGGTGGAGAATATTTTAATGGTAGGTAGGGTGGCTCATTTGCGAAAAAATTTATGTACAACGGGACCCCTCTATTTTTAACCGTTACTATGTAATAGCATTTTCTTTAAATGCTCGACTTGCCGAACTCAATCAAAATTGGCTGCTCCACCAAACATTTAATCCCAGATATGACTTCACTTTCCTCACACCGCGCCCGTTACGAAGTTGCTCGTATCTTCCGAGATACACTCGTTCAAAAAGAAATTTAAAAATGGGTTTTTCATAAGTTTTTATCATTTGATTTTTTGATGAAAACCCGATTTTAAAATTGTATCTCGGAAGATACGAGCAACTTCGCAACGGGCGAGGTGTCGTTTTATTGGAAATTTTATCTGGGATGAAATATCTGGTGGTGCGGCAAATTTTGATTGAGTTCGGCAAGTCGGGCATTTCACAAAAATGCTATTACAACAGTTAAAAATAGAAGGGTCCCGTTCTACATTAATTCTCCCCAAATTAGCCAACCTACCTACTATTAAAATATCCTCCACCATGAATGGGACACCCATTTTACAACAGGGGAAAGTAATTCAACATATTGGTGATTTACACATTACGGTCATCCGTCACAGTGAAACAGGATGAGACAGAATTTTAGCTATAGATCGGGGATTTCCAACATAATTTTTACGCGCACCACATTGTTTGCTTGAGAAGCGATGGTGGGCCAAACATTTTTATGTAGGAGAAAAATGGATGACACTGAAAAATCATTTGCTAAAACCAAGAAAAAAATACAACAAAAAACAGCCAAGTAATAATTTTTCCTGATTTATTATGTATTTTCTTTTCCAAGAAAAGTCTTTTTTTTTTGTTTTTAGCAAACGATTTTTTCAGCGAAGGACCTTTTTTTTCGAAATAATAATTTCTTGGTCTTATTGATCGGTTTCACCGCTGTTTGTAGCTTATTTTTAATTTATATTAATCAAAAACACTTTTTCCTTACTACAATTTATTTTTCTTTTTGCAAATATATATTTCGAATGCAACTTGCATTCTTCTTCAGTGCGAGTGAAAACACTTTCTTGGTGTTAACACGAGAGGTCGCTGTCGTGTAGAAAGCGCAGAGAAGTTCCGATTGATGGCAGCTAAAGTCTGAAGGCTCTTACAATATGGGTGGCACCGATTAATTTTCTGGTCAAAAGCGTTCCAGGTCGAGTTGTTATTCTTTTTATTAATATTCTAACCGGGTCGTTCGGAGCTATCCGTTTACGAGTAATTGTACCTGTTTCGCTTTATTATTTTCACGTCGTTCATTTAGCGATAGAAATTGAATTTATCGATGGAAGTCGTATTCCATGGAATGCAAAGTATAAGGCGCATTAATACCAAGACGGATTGCGGAAACGCATCAACAGTCCATAATGCTTGAAATAGATTACGCGCATGAGCAGCATCCGCAGAATTTCATAGCTGACAAATATGTTATGCCAAGTCTTCTGCTCAACATTTTTGTCAGCAATGTAAAATGCATTGCACTTGACGTTTTGCGATGCCGATGCTGCTGCTGATGCGCGTAATATATTTCAAGCATAACGATGAGATAATAGGTAGGTTTTTTTGGTTATCCCGTGCAGGTTTGGGTAACGAAACTCCATATAAAAAAAATGACACGTGCGTCAGCAGAAGACTGGGCATAATTCGTCTCGGGAAACTGCTGAAAGCATTGTCATTTTGCACTCGCTGGTCTTTGCCACCAATCTTCGCATTTTCCCAGATTTATTGACTCTAAATTTTTCAGTATTGTGACGATTCAAGTCACTCCAAAAAACTATTGTTTTGTGGGAGACTGAACGATTTTATAGAAAGCATTAGCCAATTTTTTTACAAAAATTTTTCTTCAATCTGTTGCTAATGTCGGTGCCACTTTCTTTTAGGATCACGTACACCGATCAACTCAATTATAGGTAAAAAGGATTCACAAACGATTCAGCGGGAAATATTATGAGAAACCGGCAAAAATGATTATCCAAGCAAAAGAACTTTTTTTGTAAAGCTTACAATATTTTAAACACATTTTTTCTGTGCAAAAAAAACTCTACCTTTGCAACTTTGTATAAAAAAAAGTATTTTTTTATGAAAATTTCTTTAAAATTTTTGCTTAAATGACCCGTCTATGACCCCTTTTTCCGAAGTCACTCGCAATTATGGCCAGCGGGACGTATATGTTGGATAGGCCTGTTAAGGGCCCAATAGACTCAGCGATTTATCGGCTAATCAAAGCTCATTTCTGTGGAGAAAGCACATTTTCTGTGGAAAAAGCTCATTTCCTCTTGCGAATTCGGTGGTGGAACCTAAAAATGTGCTTTCTGCACAGAAATGAGCTTTGATCGGCCGATAAATCGCTGAGTCTATGGAGCCCTTAAGATAGTCATGTCATAAGATTTGTATTAAAAAATCAGGGGATTGTGTATAGTTTTGGAAAGTTGCAGGATTGTTGATGACCTTGAGACCTCCTTCAGCAGGTTTTTAAGCTTTTTAATATTTATACATATTTGATAAGCACTCAATGAATCTGAACCAGTAGATCCTATTGTTATCCACATATTTTCAGGCATAGGTTTAAAGAAATCACCCTTGTTTTAAAATAAATGGAAATAAAGCTTCAACAAAACCCACGTCGTTATGAAATGAAATATTCAAATCTAACAGAAAAATATATTCCCTCTTATCAGATGCCACGTGGACTACAAAATATGAATTTTTATTGGAATTTTCACGAAATAGGTACGTACGACAAAAAATATTCATACCTGTGCATATACCAGATAAATTCCTGTATCATGAACCGTCACAATACCATTCTCCATGCGGAAGAATTGATTCGTGTTGGTAATTGATGGATCAACAGACCAGTCCACGTACACTCCACCGTTGTGTTTTAGTCGACCGTTTCCTGGAAAGGATCAAATGTAGAATAAAGGGATGTATTAGTATAAATAAAACATAGTATGTACGTCACAAAGTTAATATTATATCCTATAAGAAAGTTATTGAGTATGAACAAGTAAATGGAGGAAATACTTATATACACTCTGGTTACCTAATAAAGAACCTTGAACCAGAGAAGATTTTTCTCATAAAAAATATAAAAGTACCTGTTGTTCATATGTAATATGAAATATACAAACCTTCATAGTGTGGATGATGTCCTGCAATGTAGCGACTTGTATCGCCAACATAGTGAATAGCGACAGAACGATGTCTTCCTGGGAGGACAAATAGTTATGCATAAATATTCTTCGAAATAATGATTGATGTTGAGAAAGAGTAACAAAAGACAAAGCCTAAGTAGACAGAAAACTACTACAATAGACTTACCTCGTCCATCTAAACTTTTATGCAATGGCCGTGTTACTCGTCGTCGTGTTCCAGTCAGAACAACTTGTCCCGGATACGATGAAGCCTTATCCTGAAAATATTGGATTAAATTATATGGATGAATAGAAATTCTGAGGACCAATTTTATCTACTAAAGTGAGTGACAGCTGCAGTAAATGGATATGAAATGCTCAAGACAGTGTTAAGCAGTACGAGAGATAACGAGATTTGAACATGATGACGTGATATGATACATTTGTGCATTATTAGAGCTAAATTTCAATACAAAAACTATTCTTAACTCAGTAACAGATAAATAATTCAATAATTAGTTTTGTTTTAAATTTAAATAATAAAAACTACTAGTGCAAGGCGAATACTGATCACTACGAGTCTTTTTTGAATACATGTTCCGAAAATTCCAGTTAAAGCACAGTTAAATACAAGAAGCGTAATTTTACTCATCCAAAAGTTTTCAAAATGTCAAATGTGTATAAATTCAACTATTTTTTTTTATAAACAATATTTACTTGTCCGAAGGCTTTATTTCTCCCCTCATCTGTGTGCATAACACGATTTGGACGAGTGTGAATTGTATGTTGTCGTGTTTGTGTAGTCCTAGGTTGACTCTAGATTGGATAAACCAAATCAGAATTGGTAGCACAAAAGTATTCACTATATTTTTACAAAAATTCATAAGATAAACTCATTGCATTTAAACTGTAATACTAAAATTGTAGATTATGATTAAGGTAGCTTCTGATGAGTACAATCTTGCAGTGTGGACGAAACCAGGTAGGGATATTTCCTTTAATGGTGAATATTTTAATAGGTTCAATATCGTACACCCAGAAAAAAAAATACTTTTATTGAAGAAAAATTACATAGGACGTATGAAATTTCGGCTATGATTTGGACCCGATGAAATAGCCTTTTGGGGACAATGATAGAAATATCATTGAAAACATGAAGTGAATATTCGATTAATAATTATATATATTATAAGATTGTTCATCTATTCTTTGTAAAAATTTCATTGAAGTTTATTGAAACAATTTTTTTATCTTTTTTTTTTATTTTTTTTTTGTTTTTTTTTTTATTGTGATTTAATTTCATTTCAATTTTTTTTATTCATAAAAAAACCTTATGCCAGGACTTGGATTCGAACCCGTCCGGTCCGCCTGCGTGCCAGTCCGTTCACATTGCCATGAGACCAGATGTGGAATGTTGTCAACATTTCTAAAATCTTAACTATACTTGATACGCGGTGCAATACAAAATTAAAATGTTTATAAGAGGCTACGCAAAATAATCATAGTTCCCATATGAATTTGACTTATGTACTTCATTCTAAGTCATTTGTTGCATTAGTTGTATGTGGGCATGTTTTAATTCTATTACTACTAAAATTTTAGATTCTATGAAAGTGTATTTGACCCAATGGCATTTTTTATTAGTTTTTACTAGAAGTAAAGTAAACACTTCATTGGTTTTAATACACGTTTTTTCTATGGGTGTACTAACTAACAGTTAGTCAACATTGAGGCATTGGGCCTTAATACATTCAATAAAATTGTATGTATATATGTATATTCCATGAGTATTACCAAAATGGATTACATTTAGGTGTCATGCCATCGACGTTACAGCGTATTTAAAATTGTTTCTGTTCACTTCACACTTGAATCCTATACCACTAACTCTTTACTTTGCGTGACATTCGATGACACTTGTACAGTGTCCCATGTTACCAGGATCATTTACAATGCTTAGCTACTCTCAAACTCAAATTCAAAGAGGTGCTAATCAAAGGTATACAATAGATTTCCGTGTTATCATTTGTTATGATCGAATTGTGTCTTTGTCTATACATTCCTATTATCTAATTAAATGAGTATTTTAAGATGGCTACGAATCAAGAGTTGCTGGACGACGCGGCTTCGACTGGAAATTGAAACTTTTAGTAGTTCGGATATACTTATTCATGTTCAACCATCCATTAAATTCTATGAATTGTTTACTTCATGTGAAGTTTATGTCTTTAAGTGTGTTTTTTGCTACACCCATATGGGTACATAATTCTATCCTAGGATGCTTCCACCCACCTGTTGAGACGAGGAATGCTGATTGTTATCACCTTTATTGTGGTGCTCTGCTTGAACAATTGTTGCTGGTCGCGAGCGCATTTCCATATATTTTTTATGTTTTCGTTCCAGATATTGCTCTCTATGGAGACAACGTTAAAATCAATAAGGACAATAAGGCATGTTATTGGAATTCAACTTCAATAATAATTTACAACCAACCGTTTCTCATTCCAATCATATTTCATAGTTGGCTCTACGGTGCCTTGTCCTTCTGTTGCTGTTTTGTTAACTCTTGGCTGATAGGGTTCTGCAACAACTGGTACACCGCTACGTGCGGTTATCGATCTAGCTCGCCTATCTGTACTATCATCAGTATCGCCCTCTCTAAAAACATATACGAGTCGTGGTATATTTTATGCATATAGAATTGATAAAAGAAAATCTTGCTTACTTGGCCATTTTGTATTCCATATCATCCAAATCCGTATCGTCGAGATCATCATAAATTGATTCATCCATGTCATCCTTAAAAGTGGCATTTGCCGCCCGGAACAGATCCTCTTCCTCCGAACTACCACCGTACAATTCGTCGTCCATATAGTCCTCATCCCCGTCCTCCATATCGTTCAGTTCGGGTTCATAGAGGTCCGGATCGTCGTCATCTTCGTCTCCCATGTTGAAGAAGCCCTTATCAGGAATGACAGAGCCAGCGTTACCATACTGAAATCGAGAAAATAAATTACATACATGTTTCTGTATGATGAGATCAACTGATTTATGTATTAATAAATCAAAAAAGTCAACCAAATCGACTCACGACATGACGGTTTCACACAATGAGTTTCATTTTCCTCCTTACTAGTTTAGTATATGTAATTCTGGAAACAGATTAGACGCGTTGAATGCTGCCGAAGAAAGCAGTACAATGCGTTTTAAATTGTTGACATTTTTCTTTGCTGATGCTTTTGAACAACAGCAACAAACATGTCAGCCATTTGAAATGCATTGTGCTGCTCTCTTCGGCAGAACTCAACGCGGCTTATCTGTTTCCAGCATAATGCATCATTATAAAAATAATAAATAATTCTAACTTAATTTGTACTAGTCTGCAGAGATCCATTATTTCAAATTACGTGTGCATTACGCAAATCTCATACTTTAACTTAACACATAGTATGCATATAATAATATCTTATAGTGGTTTCCAAATTAAATTAAAAAATTAAATTAAAACTCTTTTTTTCTGTATTTCTAAAAATGTTGTTGACACAATTTCTGTTTGTTATCATCATGGTTTATCCATTGTGATAAAATTGGAGATTTGAAATAGACTTTATATTTTTTATTCTTAGACAAATTATGAGCCTCAACCACACTTCTGATTTATTTATTGTGAGTAATTCATGATTAACGAGAAATGAGTGTCTTCATGTTTTATATTTAGGATATTGTTTTATTAATTCAAATAAATTTTTTTTTCACAGTTTTCAATGCCAGCTGACGGACAAATGGCACGCAATTCTGCTGAATGAAAATCAAGGTCAAGTTGAATGCTTTCCATTAATATTTTTAATGTGTACATATACGCATATACCTTCTGTTCACGAGATAACAAATTATTTGAAACTTGCTAGGGGAGAAGAACCGTCAATCATTTTGCCATAGAATCAAAATAAAATGAATGAAATGATCGTAACACTGAAGTATGTAATACGCGACATATTTTAACATTTTCACTGGTTTCAGGTTAAGAAAAGCACTGCCATAGTCGTCACTTAAGAAATAAGGTTTCCCTTAAGGAATAAGTAAAAGAGAATGCTTGTTGGCGCAAAACGTCACTTATAAATATCTAATTTGATAAAATAATTTAATTCAGGAGCCTCATTACAGTAACTGACAAATAATAAAATGTAAAAAATATATATACATACATATGTATGTAGTACCAACAATATTCATATATTTATTTCAAAAGATGGCGTTTCTTAAGGATATAATCCCGATTTTTCTTGCGGCCCACTAAGTCCTGAAGACAGTAATATTTGGCCCAGGCCGGATTTTGAGTTTGTCACCCCTGTTTTAAAGGTTTCCTTAAGCATAAGTGAGGACTATGAAGTGCACCCAGTCGTTCATATTTTAAAAATTAATTTGAATTTTACTGCTACTAGATAAGCTTTTATAACATATTTGTCACTTACTTTATTTAAAATGGTATTTATTTAATGAGGTAATGGCTTTATATACGTGTCGTTTTGTTCAAATCAGCATTGCCTTATACTTATTCCTTAAGGGAATCCTTGACCCTTAAATGAAAAATACGAACCCCCGGCCTTAAGGCCGATCCGCACTTTTCAATCATCGGTCGCAGTCACAGTCATTTTCCATACACGTTGACAGATCAGTCAATCGATTAAGTGACAATCTGTCAACTGTGATTGATGACTGAAAAGTGTGGATTGACCTTTGCATAGATAAGTTTGAAAAAATACTGGCAGCAGCCATTTAAAAGGGGTTTGATCTCAAATAATGCAATTATGAATAAGTGTGTAGATAAAGAAGCGTATAATCATTTCATAAGTAAGTATAAATGCCATCTAATGTTACCATTAATTCTATTGATAACTTTTTTTATTTTCAAACTTCGAAAAAACTAAAAAAAAATTATCAATGCCGCACGGTGACAAAGTATCGTCTCTCGCCTGTGGTTTTCTGATGATATATTGAAATATAAACAAATCAAAATCATGGCTGATTTGATGAATTAGTTGTTGAATTTGTTCAAAAGTTGTGCACGTTTATTTTCGTGACAGTTCTTTTTTTATTTTTGCCTTTTCTTTGGCTTGGTAATTTATAATTGTTTTGTTTTTGGTCGTTGCCAGTTAGGCGGGAAACTGATGAAAAATTGATATTTGAAAATTTGAAAAACGAGGTGAAAACGCTGCGAGCAAGGTCATGCCACACGCCACAATGATGATTTTTATATTTTCCTGTTCGATAATTTTGATAGACTAATTTTATTTAATCGAGAATTCGGAAAGCTTTGAATTTTTCAATCAGTTTAATCCGACTCATTTAATCGACTGTAAATAAAATACTCTCGTGTACGAGTAAAATGAGTAACCGTTAATTATAAATATGAATTTGTTTTTATAGTACTAGTACTGACATCGAGAGTGAAATTTTTGTCCGCTGCGATTTTTTTAATGAAAATGTATTCTTACTGTCGTGGAATATGTGGGGAATGCTGGGGAATTCCAAAAGCCACAATCCGAAAACAGTTCCATTATTTTTCTCGGCCATTTTATGTATTTTTGTCCGATTCCACGGTTATTTCATCGTGAAATGTCAAATGACCAGGGAATCGAAAAATAATACATAAAATGGCCGAGGAGAATTATGGAACCGGTCTTGGATTGTAGCTTATGGAATTCCTTACCGTTTGTGACATATTCCACGACAGTAAGTATGCATTTTTATTGATAAAATCGCATGGGGAAGAATTTCACTCTCGATCTTATTCAGCCCTTATCTTAGGATTCCTTGAGACATTGCTTCGATGATGCTAGTCATCAAAACCTATCATAGTCCTCATGATTAATATACCTACAAGACACTAAGGGCTAACTCATTTCAATGCCATGTTTCAGTTGAACTTTTGCAACATCGAAAGGTCAAATCTACTATAGCACCATAGGTATGTACTGTAATTAAACCAAAAGGCAGAAATCAGAATTTTTAAGTTTTAAAATCAATACCAATGTAAATATATGGGTCACATTATATTCTATAAATTAATTAAAGTTAAATGATTTTAATTGAATGTTGACAGCTTGCTTACGCTCGCGCGACGTACGCGGAACATTCCATAATAAACATTCAGACATTACAAAGTACACTTGATGTAATTGTTTTGTAATTTTATCAACAAATAACACAATAACAGAGTACGTCTCGAGATTTCTTTCCACCACTAACGATAACAATATAGCACATCAGGCATCGGCATTTAATTATAAGCTTCAATTGAAATGGTTCTAATTCAAGTGAATTTCATGAGCATAATTGTTGATTTTTAATTCAATTTAGTAATTATTATTTATAACTCGGCAAGTTGCTGTGCCTGTTGCATTTATGTCTTAATTTTTTCATTCAAGTTGAAGAAAAACATCAGCAAATTTGCGTCTGCCGATAATTCTTGATATTTGATTGACTTGTTGCAATAATGGATAGTATGCGGCTGACGTAAACCATACATTACACATTTTTCATTAATGCAAAACGTCACGGACGGCATATGTTTTTTGAGGTTTTCCTGTTTTAAATAATTCTTTTTTCTTTTTTTCTAAATATTTGCATCGGGTTTTTTATTATTTTTCAACTAAAATACGTAGATAATGTAAAACGCTGTACATACCGACTATTTTTTTCCATGTGAATTAGTACAATTTACCTACATAATGTAATATGTTTTAAAACTGTGGAGAGGAACAATATCACTGACACGAATAGAACTAGCCAAATTCACAAAATAAATTGATTTCGTTTTATGCATCGTAGAGGTCGATCCACACTTTTCAGTCATCAGTCACATCCATTTTCCACACAAGTTGACAGATTGTCAGTCAATCAACAATCTGTCAACTTGTGTGGAAAATGGCTGTGACTGATGACTGAAAAGTGTGGATCGACCTTTAATCTGAGTTGGTATAGTTGTTAGTGCGCACACCTTCGGTGAACAGGGTCGTGCGTTCGAGTCTCACCGTGAACGAATTCAGTTTATGGTGTTTTTGGAGCTCATGACCCTTGATCACACTTAGATGCTAAACAAGAACATATTTTTGGAGAAAAATAACACTCTGAGCAGTTAACATCTTGGAAATTTTATGTCATTGAGTGCATTCAGCGAACGAAAAATGTAGCAGAAAAGTGCTCTTCCAATTAGATTCTCATTGCGCATGAGGGCTTTTCAGCGGAGAAAGAGAGCGGTAGCGGGTAGTTGCTGTAGCATTTCCAGTGTTTTTCCAGTAAATTTCGTTCGCTGAATGCACTCACTATCACATCACAGTTGCACTGTCGCGCTAGTTGTTTTTTAATCTGAACCTGAACTCACGTAAAGGGTAGTGGCTACTAAATGCATCAAGTATCATGATTCATGATATCTATATCTATTTTTTTTTACTATACTATGAAATTCTTCACTTCACGATTCTCTTAAATTATTTTTATCATTACTGACAATATTTTCTCTAATTTAGTCAAGTTCAGTGTTACGAATTCAAAATGCATTCTTTCAAATTTGCCAAAACTTTAGTCAAATTTTATCACCAAATCGTCCGAGATTCTGTGCCGATTCCCATCTTTATTCACTTCAAATAAAAAAAAAGCACACAAAACCAACCATTTCAATTGCATTAGTGGCGTGCCACCGTCATTGATTTAAGGTCAAGTTTAGATAATAATAATACATATTAAATACAACTACGTCAGGATGTTTTTTTTTGTTTTTTCTTCTTCTGCTTGGGCTCTTTATTTATGTTAGTTTCAATTGATTTTTAAGAGGTCAATTAAATCATAGAATCAACAATATATCACTGAAAATTGGAAAGTTCAAAAATTGTTCTCTTTATGATTTCCTTGTTTTGAAATTTATTCAATTAACTTTTTCGAATGATGCAATTTGATTAATGGGATGTGGTATTTTTTGTTTTGTTTTGAAGTTTTGAAATTGAGATTCGTACGTTTGATTTCTATTTATAAATATGATGCAAGGAATATGATTTTTTTTTTCATTGCGAGTTTATTTCACAATTACAGTTGCATTAAAGATGTGTTTTTTTTGTTTGTTGATCGAAATTGATTGAATAAAATTGAAAATCAATGATAATAATAAATGGGTTGATTTGGAAGACGCACCATATTCGTAAAGCCATGAATTAAAAAATGTAATTGATAATAAATCAATTTTTATTGACTTACAAACAAACAGTACATAATGTATGTGTATGAAACCAATTGTCACATAATTTACAAGGAGACACTGCCTTTTCTTGTGTAATGTAAAACGAGGATTTGATGGTACATCCATATTCTCCATTTGCAGCTTGATCTTTGGAATAAGCAAATGCATTTTTGGGCCGGAAATCTTAAAACAATTTTCGGCTCCACATAGTTTCCCGCTTAGCGCACATACATACATGTTTCCTTGGTCAACCTTAATTACAAAATGTATCCATAGTCTACGTCCCATTATGTATACCTTACCTACTATAAATGTACACTTTTCCACCTATACATTTGGACAAAGTCAACGAAACCATACATTTTATTTTTGCTAATTTTAACACATCATTCTGTCTCCAATATTTATTTATAAAATCTGAACTCGCTGTTAAAATGTATAAGAGCGTGTGTTCTATTCCCTTCTGTATTGTAGCAATTCTTTGTCAGGAATGTTGTCGATATTTAAACAACCACGACAAATAAATAAACAAAGAAATGTACGCAAAAAATCAAAAATAAAAACAAAATATGTATACCAAAACCACAAAGTGGGTTTCTAATGCCAATTTATTATCATGTTCATCGACAATTATATTTTTGGAATCATATACATATGTACGTACAATACCAAAATTCAGTTTCAGTTCAGAGTTTATCAAAATTAGACAAAAACATTAGATGGAAAAATCACGAATGTACAAACAACATTCAAAAAGATTTGTTTGATTGAATTATTGTGTTTCCGCAAAAAAAAAATCTAGTCATAGACAAATGATAAAAGATAAAAAACCTAAGGTCGGCCTTTACAAGATATAGGTATAGGGAAACATAAAAGGGAAATTTTGAAAGATTAAACACGGAAAAAAACTTTGTTCCATTCAACTAGTGTACACGAATTTGGTTAATAAATTTACTAAGCCATTTCGCTCATCATCAACCAGTGGTCATAATTTTAATTTTCACTTTTATTTTTTCTAATCGTCGAAAATCGTCTTGAAGGCTATCCGGGTTGTCAAGTGCCTCCCGCAACTCGTTCTATGAATCATGTTCAAGTGGACATTCTAATCTTATGTCGCCTAAGAGAACCACTCATAATTGGATCTGAGATATGTATAGTGCGGGACTTTCCGTATTCATAAACTTAAACTAATCATAACATATTCCTAGAAATAAAATTTAATATCAGAATAGAATAAGAGCAGAAAAAATATACACGAGATAATTTGGCATGGAGCAGATACATACAACGATTAAGTTTATTGTGGGTGGATATTGTCATATCTGATCTGTATTAATATGTATTTTAATAATATACAACGAGTTTATGCCATTATTGCAAAAGTTCGCCTAAAACTAATCGAAAGAAAAGGAAATTTGTTTATTTTACAATTTATGTGAATTTACATTTAGATATGCAGATGTTGCTAATTAAAATTTTCAGTAAAATGAATGACCAATTCAACGATCAAGAAACACGTTAATTGTCTTTTTTTTTTTGGTCTCGAAGAAAAACGTCCAGATTGAATAGATCTACATACATATTTACATAGATATGTAGAACACGTCAACTTTTGCGTCAAAGCTTTGTGAAAGGCCAATAAAGCGATTTAGAGGATTAAAATTTTGATTTATGTTTGACAAATATCCCTCCAAAAATGGATGTATATATTTTAGTGAAAAGCAATTTATTGTATTTGGTGATGGCGATGAACTGAATAAAATGACGGGAGCAAACATTTTCGATATTTATCTCTGGGAAATTGGGTTCTTACCAAAGACGAAGGTGACCTTCCTTATAAGAATGTTTCCAAAAAGAGTATAAGATAAGAATGCCATTAGAATAAAACCTTACACAAAATATATGTTGTATAGAATTTGAGAAAATTTTCAGTTACCAAGGGCTATCGAAACATAAGTGTATATATACAAGGTGTTCCATAAGTCAAAGTCAATCCGGAAGTGGATGATAGTGCGGTGCCCTCTACGAAAAAAAAATATCAAACAAGTTTCAGTCACCTATTTCGACAGTTATACGCAATCATAAGATCTAAAAAATGCCTTGTTGCAATTGTTCACGTACTGTGACTATATGTACATCTTATTATTTCTTAAATATTCTTATTGCACTAGGACAACAACAAAATGGTCTATCAATTACAGCCCAACCAAAAATATAACTCTTTTAGTTTTGAGGGAAATCTGACCTTCTTTGTAGAACCGACAGATAAAATTCGTTGATTCATCAAAGTTCAAATAGCTGTATACTCTAAAAAATATTGCACTAAGGCTCTGCGGCAAGTATGTAATTTGAAAAGTTTGCGCATGTTGTCTAGATTACATGGCGGTGTCACGTTTCTAATTTTAGTCAGAATATTTTTTCAAAGATCAGATTCCATGGTATTTTTGGTTAAATGATTGCAACACACAAAATGTAAATAGTCCTCGAAACGTCCATCATAAACTGCAAATTTGTTTAAATTACGTAACTTTTCATTAAAACTGGAATTTATAGACATCCAGGAGCCTTTTTGCGTATTCTGTGTTGCAATTATTTAGCTACTGATTCCAACAACAACCGCAACTAGTCTTACTCCATTCTTTTTCTATTTGAAAAGTATGATCATAATTTAAATATCCATCTTCAAAAGAGTATGCTGCATAGCATAGTCCATAAATTCTCACGACCGACGCAACAAAAAAAACAAGAGGAAACGTTTTGACTTTGGTCTCATTTTTTTGTTCAAAAATCAAAATAAGGTACATACATACTCATAAGCAGAGCCCGGATTCTCGTGTAGTGCAAATGCACGTTAATGTACGAAATTGCACTTTTCACGGTAATTGCACGAAATTGCACGTTTTAAGGTTTTTGCATGAAAACGCACATTTGCTTTTTTACCCCTGTTTCATAAAAAAAAAAATCCCAGAAATTATGTAACGTGCAGGCAGAATTTTTCGATAGACAGAGAAGAGAAAAGTATGTACATATTGAGAAAGAAAAAAAACAAAAAAAGTGCATCACCATTTATGGAAATGTCATCAAATGTCGGTTGATTTACATACAATTTTGCAGTTGTTTTGTGTAGAGTGTTAATGTTAATCTGGTGGTTAACTGAGCTCAAATACATGTAGAAAAATATCCCTCTTTAAAACTATGATTTCTCGAATTAGATAAGCCCAAAGGTTGAGTGATGGATCCTAACTAAACAAAAACCGGTTATCTATTTGGAATGGAATTTGGAATGCGCTAATCTCGACAGAATTTTATGGGAAAACGTTTATGTTAGGGTAAAATATTGAAAGTGTCCCATTTTACCTTTTGGGACTAGTTTCTTAAATACCTACGTCCTTTTTTCCAAAGCGTAAGCGTCTAAAAGCCTTAAAAACATTTTTTTCATATTGCACGCAAAATGCACATTCGGGCATTTATATTGCACGATTTTGCACGTTTCGGGACTTTTAAAGCACGTATTTCAATTTTGTACTGCACGAAAATCCGGGCTCTACTCATAAGACTTATTTGCTTTTTTGGCATGAGTAGTCAGTATAGTCATCCTGCACATGGCTGGATTTTCCATATAGAATTTGATGGGCGGCAGATTTAGAGAAGCGGAAAATTTCTGAAAATTGCATACTTTCAATTAATTTAGTTTAGTTCTTTTCAATACGTATTTCTAGTTCTCAAGACACCGTTTGCGTTTACATACAATTAGTAAAAGTAAATTAAACTCTGCGAAAGCGGTCCCTTTAGTCAGTGGCAGACTTACATATTTGCTATTTACGCTAGTAGTGTTTTGAAAATTTTCCGCCCTAGCAACCTTTATAAGTTTTAGACTCCTTATTTTTTTTTAAATCCAACGATTTTGTTAAAATGTACAGGAATTGTGCATTCGGTATTTTTTACACCAATAATAATTTCAATCATTACTTTTTATTCGAGCGTTGTTTTCTAACTTCTAAAATTGATTTTTTGAAACAACAATATAATTAAGCAAAAACTTCTAAAGTCCACTCAAGAATAAATGTCGGATCAATGAATCTTTATTTTTTTTTTATCTGAACACGAGGTATTTTGAATGAGCCAAAAGTCAGAGTATGAGGCAAGGCTGCATTTTGTCACCAATTGCTTTTCTAACAGCCACTAACATTAAACTAGGAAGCACGCTTCAGGATCACAGAAGGGTATCAGATGGGAGATGTTTGATCACCTTCAACTTGCTGACAATATACAAAGCGAAATTTGTTTTCTAGTCCTGGCAATCGAGAAGTTGACGATTTTTGCTAGCTCTGATGTACAATCTCGTACGAACAAGGCAAGGGTAACCTTCTTCACTATGACTCCTTTCTGGCAAAATAGAAAATACCAACATTTAGAAGCGCGCCAAAATCCGAATATTCGATACAATATTCTGAGATCAGAGCTTCTGTATGGCTGTTCCTCTTGGAAGGTGATCATGGAAACAACATCTAACCTGCAAAATCTCCTTACTGTGACAGGACAGAATTGGATAGGCACTTAGATAGAAGATAGAAGTGGCAATGGATAGGTCATACCCTAGTGCCAAAATGTAGAATTAGATTAGAACCCATTAAGAGCTAACGTAAAACTCCGAGTTGGACTACCAAGAAATACGCGGAGAAGATCGGTAAATAGGGAAGTTACTTCATTAAACATGAGGTAGCCAAACTTATAAGGAAGAATAATAGAGAATTTTTCTCCGCTTCATATAATAAAAATAGTGACGGTGCAGAACGCATACAGTGTCTAGGCTTTCAAGTAAGGGCGGGTCGATATTAGGGGATAGGGAAAATAAGGGAGCGAAAAAGGGCCACGTGCATGAAGCGCTAGTTTTAATTCATTTTATATTTTGAAATTTACAGCATTTTGCATAAACTCCATGCAAATTTTTACATCACATCCATCCTGTTAAGCCTTCCATGTGAATGTGACTGGAGTACCTTCCACACTTAACGGAGTGACGAAGGGCAGCAATTTGACTACTGCCCAGGAGCGCCATAGAGGGTATACCCGGCCCTGATCCTGCACATATAGTATGTATGTACCTACTACATGATTACAGAAAAATAACATATTATTCGTCTTCACCGCACCTTATTCAACATTCCTTTCATTCTAAATTATAAGATCATCATGTGCAATGGTGATTCAGACGATTAAATTTAATTTCTCTGACGATATTCCCGTATGAACCGAAATTGAAACGACGAAAAGTCACTTGGGGATTTTATTCAGCAAAATAACAAGCAAACAATAAGTTCAACAAGTGAAACAATTACATCGGACTCCCTGGCGACATTTGAATGTTTGTCGTACAATCTTTCAGAAGGATCGTCACAAGCGCATTGCGCACATTTATACCATACGTATATGCATGCATTTTCGTACGTCCGTATATTATGTCCAACAAATTGTAATGCAACTATACTGCATACATACTTCTTTCTATTGATTTATCTTCTTTTGATCTGATTTAGCTGGGTATGCGTTGGGCTGGTGCCGCCGCCAAGCCGGCACAATTTGGATTTAAAATGTCGTTGTTGGCATGCACTTAGTGATGAATTGAGGAAACATTTATCTAACTAAATTATATTTGAAGATGTCTGAGTAGGGTGTATGTAATGTATATTTTGGTGATATCCTGATCTTCGAAGAGATTTTGGTAATTTAATAAATATTCATAATAAGCAAAAAAGTTGTAGGCTGGCGCAATTAGTAACTTTACTTCTTGTGTCACTTAAAAGCACACACGCGTGTCAAAGACTTTTGCCAAATTCGAGCAAAATGACATCAATCTCAATTTAAATTTATTAAATGTACATGTTTATATAAATTGTTTACCTCATTTTATTTCTAAATTTGTAAAATTGAATATTTACTAACAAAATTATTATTGGAAACAAGAAAACCAATTTAGCTAAAAACATATTTTTTCTGTTTTTTTTTTTTTGCGGATGTTCATCAGACATCTCGAAATAGAACCCCAGCATGTCTGGTTTCAAAAATTTGAAATTCTCACTCAAAATATACCTGGCAAAAAATCAATAGTGAGGTACACACATTATAGAGGATATACAGGGTGGGTCAAGTCAATGTAAATCATGCATAACTTTTTTATTTGTTACGTTTATATTTAATAGATAACGAGAGCCAATAGCTTATCCCATTTAGTTTCGTAAATTAGCCATAGAAAAAAAAGGTATCATTCAACGCCTCCCCATGTTAAATGCGGAACGCACTTTAAATTGAATGGTTTGCAAGTGTGGAAGTGTGGAACAGAGAAATAAATTAATAACTACATAGTAATCTTGTATTCATTTACCAGTTTTTTGAAAAAAAAAATAGTGCAAAATGAGCTCTCTTCTAAAATATACCTAAATAAAGTCTAATGCAATATTGATATATGTATACATATTTGTATCCTAATGTAAACATATCTACCATGTGTCTAGTTTGTCTACAAATTTCAGAAAAAAATATTAGCAAATAAAAAAGTTATACTTGATTTACATTGAGTCACTTTAAATGGCCCACCCAGTAGGTATGTCCGATTATTTATGCATTCTTCATAATATAATAAGCATTTTGCATGTAGGTATACCCGGTATAATGTGACGTCAATTGCAAGAATATTGAAAACATTTAAAATACGACGACACTGCAATAAATTTCTTTATTCTTTAGGAATCCTACGTATATATCTGAAAATAATACCTCGTCGGTATAGCTTTTGTTGTATGTATTTCAAACGATTTTCGGGTGCAATGAAATCTGTCTTGTTATGATTCGAAACCAATTTAGTCATATTTGTGGGAAATATGCGTGTTTTCGAATTTACAATACAATGTCTATTTTAGGAAATCGGGGTTCTTAACTGGTATGCACTGTATTCTGTATACGAAACAGAGTGGATAGTGACATGTGAAGGTGGAATGAAGGTGCTGTCTGCTGTGTGAATCAATTTGTCTAATATGATGGCATCATTATTGAAATTGGGAATATAATAGAATGTATTGATAAATTAATCGTATTCGAAATATGCAATTTAATGCAAACGTGTAAATGTATTTTTATTCATAATCCATAATGCATGTACAGTACAAATGCACCTATACCATACGACTACCATGACTTTATCATTTAAAACACGTAAAATAAATAGGAATACAAGCACCTAAATCGTTTTCAAAAACATCCCCACTCCTATTAGAATACCCTCTAATCGCGATATTATCTTCTTTTTAGACATTCTCGAACATCTTCATATCATTCCTACACAGACCAATTAAATCATATTTTTATCGCAATTGAGTCCATTATCTCATCTGTTTCATCCACTCTTCGTAAGAATCAGAAAGCTACCCTATCTACTTGAGAAAAAAATAATGATCTTCAATAAATTAAAATGAAATTAATTCATGACAATGATGCTTAAGTATTCTTTAGATATCCCTCTTCGACTTTAGCACAGGAAAAATGAAGATACGTTATTATATTATGTACCTACATACACAATCAAATCGCAGAAAAATTGAGTGTATATAAGTACATACCTTTGTATACCGTTGATTTATGAGAGAAAAAGTTTCCTAATCATTTTGCATTTTAAATATGTATAATAGTGATGGATTTCTTGTGACTTACCGCTTCCTCGAACTCTGGCAGGTCATCGAGGAATCCTATTCCTAGTCGTTTTTGCATTGTATCGAGCAGCATGTTGAGATGTTTCACTTCTTTTTGAAGTGTCGATACGCGGACAGAGTTCCAAATCTGTATAGAAAAGAAATAAAAAAAACTTGTTAGAATCATGGGATCATATACATATGTATATATTTTGTCATTATAATTTTTATTAGTTTTATGTTACAAAACAAAAGTATGTTTTTCGGCCGGCAGCGGCTGTCAACATGGAGAGCTTCGGTTACTAATATGTACTCAATTGTTTGAGGAGTAGCTCCTATGACAATTCTATACCTCTCTACCCCTTCTATACAGGGTACAAGTGTTCTGATTCCACTAGTTTATACATATGAGATGGAATGAAGGATCAGTCACTCACCCAAATGTATCGTAATTTTATTGGAGCATATCCAATAATTAAAAAAAACCCTCCGTTCTTTATACATATGCTGACAACTGATTCTTTCTTAAGATCCTAAGCACTCGGTAATATCTAAGCTTGACGATAGGAGCCTGGGGGCCAGCATTGAATTGAGGATTATTTTTAAAGCAATCAAAGTACGAGTACGTACCTACGCGGATCAGCCGCGTTCGCAACAGGAGGTCTGGTGAGAATTCCGTCAAATGTAGGAGGTCTCAGGACTTGTCAAGCTCTATGAATATCCTCTGCGTATCGCACGAAGCTGGGTATGTTGACATCATTTGCCATTTGTCGGCAGAATTTTCATATAAGCTTTGCCGCCCGGTAAAATTTTCTAGACCCGCCACTACCGGTCGAGGAACGATCAGATTATCACTAAAACTGCCTACTAAAACTTTGTATTTTTTTATAAAATAACCTCCCATGCTCGTTCACACTATGTTCAACGCACAATGAGTGGACGAGACCAGATTACGTGGACGACCGCGAGCTCGATGGGAGCAATCACTAGGTGAGAAAGTCCACTAGATGCTGGGTTTCCGGAACTTGAGGACAAGGTCGCGTAATCGCGACGTCAACTGAACAAGTGTCCAAAGGCCGACGTCGGGCGATCGTGCCATGAAGAAGAGGAATTGAAGTTCAATTGGAATAGTTCCTCTTAAAAATTGTATTCTGTCAGTAAAATTTTCCTTGGATCTAAATTCCACATTAAGCTGAATATTCTCAAATTACTTTTTTATTTTAGCAGATTTGAAGATTTCACTGCAATTCCAAGTGCACTTGGTAGTGAAGTGTCAAGTGGGCATGAACAGGAACATATTTCTTACTTATAGGACATGTCGTCATTAATAGGTGCCAAATTTAACATCATAACATTCACCTCGCATACCAAAATTAAGAATAGTTAATAGATCTCCGTAAGTTCAGATACGCAAGTTGCTGGCATGCACATCCTATCCCTTTAGTCGCCTTATACGATTAATTATGCCAACGAAACGTTGACCCGCATGTCCCACAAGGGGTTAAGGCAACTTAGTTAAGATTTCCATAGTTCAAATGTGTTTTATTAATAGAAAATGTATTTATTTATGTATTTAATTCTGGAAAGAGACCCCAATAGTATACATACATACTTCAATTTTAATAATTAATTTCGGTCGCAATATACACAAAAAATGAATAATCAAATTATTTAATATGAAAAAAAATTCACAGTTCATGTTCTAATAGCGAATAAAAAGCCAAGAAAGAAAGGAACTAATTTAATAAGTTCAGATAATTTGTTAAGTATGTTTTTGTGTTTTTTTTTAAACGTATAATCAAATCATTGCAAGTTTACGAAATAAACGAAATTTTATATTTTCTTATAAATAATCTCATCATTATACAAAGTCTGAATCTGAATACATATAATTACATCTTGAAATGACCTAAATTTCCATATAATAATAACCATAAGTAAATTTTTAATACAAAGAGAAAACTATCTTTAGATTTATGATGTAGGTATTATATGCGGGTAATAAAATATTTTTATAGATTTTGGTTCGATGTTAATGAACGAAAAATTTGTTTAGAATCGAGATTCGTATGTATTGCAAAATTTATTTACGCAGTGTCGATCGTAATTTTCATTTCCCAATACCAAATATTTACGACCAGCCGAAAAAACACAAATATTATATTACATTGGTGTGCTGTTGAAGGGATACGTATTATTTAAATTTTCCTATTCAAACCTATTGCTATTATGAAATTTTCTTAGAAACTCTTTGCTTTAACAATTTGTTAATTATCAAATTTTCTTGCATTTTCCAGGCAAACTTTTGCTCTCATGCAATCGTAAATGATCTAAGAACGATGTATGAGAAAAATTTGTGATCATAAAATGTTGGTTGGATGAATGAATGAAAATAAATTCTTAATTTGTTCTTCCGCTTCCTTTGAGTATATTTTAGAAAAAAAAAACTTACAACGATCGTATTCACGAAAGTTTCCCCATAAAATGTCTAATGACCGTGACGAAACCTTAGTTGCAGCAATTAAAATTTTCGTAAACATTCAGTAAAAGATCTTGCAAGCCATCATGTTTATAAACAATTTTGATTTTTTTTTTGCTTTGTGCGTAATGTACTCATGTATGTAGTGCGTACTTGAATGACTTTTCTTTCTACTGTGTTGTATATGGTTCGAAGGGATCGACCTCCTGTGGAGTCTTTGTTCTCGAATTGAGTTAGCTCTAACTTATCAGCGGAGCTAAATTGAGATATCTCTACAAAAATGCCATTAAGATGATTTACTAAAAGAAAACAAAAATAGTCCTCGTTAATATAATAGAACTTAGTAGAGTACCTACACACGACGTACAAGAAACAAGGTAATCGAATTATGTTTATGGTAAACTGTTTGTTTATTTATTATCACCGCACAAATTCCTGTAGAGATTTAGATAATTTCAATTCAGTTGTGGCATGCATGCCGCCTCAAAGCACTTAAGTAAAAAAAAAAATATGGTCATATTTTTATGCGCCCTACATGTTTTGCTCATTTTGTATGTAAAATTATTGTTTAAATATTTTTTTATTGATTTAAAAAAAAATTCTCAAACCTCCAATTGATTAACAAGAATGTATTTTAAAGATTTTCCTATTATCGACTGATTGTGATTGATATCATTTTGCACAATCGCACTCTTTTTGCACCGTACGTATATGCAGTGCCGGATTTACCCTCAATGGCGCACCTTGGCAACAGTCAAATTGGTGCTCCTTTGTTACTAGTTAAATTAGAAAGCAGAACGGTCGTTATGCACATGAAAAATTTGACTTTTTTTGCCTTAGGGAGGAAGGGCCTCTACTGTTCTCTTGCTGTTTTCCTGAATAATGGGACCTCAACTACTTTTCAGATGCAATTGAACAATAATTCTCTGGGACTTGGAACTAATTCTGCAGCTACAAACCCGGAAACGGAAGATTAAAAAATTAGGAGGAACTTGAGTGAAAATTGCAGTTATATCGGTACCAAACCAAGTTAATGTTAAAGCTTTCTCCATGGAGGGTCAAGTTCCATGCTCCTGAAGTTTGTAGATTTCAAAGCTTAAAAAACATTATTCACAAAATAAATGAATAAGCATTGGATGCATAAGCATATGCAATACCTAAAAGTAACCCGTTATGGGCACATCATTTTGAGTCCCTAACAGCAGGAAAAACATAACTAATGAAAAGTGTAAAAAAAAACGACGCCGTAGCTGAATTCGGGATCGGCCGAAATTTGAAAACCCATCACATTTGAATGAAACTTAAGCTTCTTTTGTGTTAATAATTTCTACCGCAGCTCTAGGACGTGTTCCGATTCCATCTGTTCCCGGATGCATTGAGGCTAATCCAGGAACACACTTGGATGAATTTTGGTTAAGATTAAAAAAGAAAAAAGTTTTTCTTACAAGAACCTAATATTTGGGGGTTGGATTATATGACAGCCATTACGTCATTGGGCTGTTCCTATTCCATCCATTCCTAGATATGTTTTGAGGCTTTACTAGGAATACATTTGGGTGAAGTTTGGTTAAGATTGGTTCATAAAGAAAAAAGTTTTTGTTGGAAGAACCTAATTTTAAGCGGTTGGTTTGTATGGCAGCCCCTTGACGTAGTATTTTGATTTCATCCGTTCCTAGATATGTTCTGAGGCTTTACTAGAAACACATTTGGGTGAAGTTTGGTTAAGATTGCTTCATAAACAAAAAAGTTTTTCTTAGAAGAACTTAATTTCCAGGGGTTGGTTTATATGAGAGCCCTATGACGTAGATATGTGTTGGGGCTTTACTAGGAACACACTTGGGTGAAGTTTCGTTAAGATTGCTACATAAAGAAAAAAAAATTCTTAAAAGAATTTTTCCAGGGGCAGCCCCATGAACCCATGGTCCGATTCCATTCGTTCCGACATATATACAGCGTACACTGAAAAGAAACTTGCATACAAAATTGCAGTCCGATAGCTTCAAAACTGAGGGACTAGTTTGCGTTGCAACAGACGGACAGACACATAGTCAGACAGACAGACAGACAGACGGACATCACTCAATCCATTGCTCTCGTCAATAATCGATCAATAATATATATACTTTATACAGGGTGTCCGGAAACTGCCGCATAAACGCACCGGATTATGATTTCTCAGTTGATTTCCAGCAAAAAAGTTGTAGAGAACATACCCCCTCAGCTTAACCCTTTAGCTGCCACAGGCATTTAAAGATTTTTGAAAAAATCATTTTCTTGCACGACTTAAAGCCTAATATCTCCAAAGCTGGACCAGCTACAATAGTGAAATAAAATGATTTTTACAGCCAACAAATTTACCTGTAAAATAAAACTAACCACCCTAAAATCGGATAAGAGGTTTGGTTTTTACAGAGCTTCAAAGTCAAATTTGCGTGATTTTACCCAAAAACAATTTTTTTTCCATCTCAATTTTCTCCAACTTCTGCCAGGGTGAGGTGCTTGTACGATTCTTTTAAAAATTGGCGCATAGTCTTACCATCATATCTTTCTTACATCATTTTGTTCTACCTCCATTACTTCTAACAGTTTTTATACGTTAAGTGTAGAAATATTGCAAAGCAGGCCCTAGATTGGAACCCTCAGGGAGCCAATGCTAGACGCCGTGTTGGACGGCCAAGAAACACGTGGAGAAGATCGGTTAATAGCGAGGCTGCTTCATTAAACAAACAGTGGTCAGACCTAAAGACGATGGCACAGAACAGAACGAGGTGGAAAGTAGGCGTAGTTGATGCCCTATGCCCACAAGGGGTTAACAGGAACCAGAGAGAGAGAGAAGTGTAGAAAACTAGGGTTAATTTTAGCTCGAATTCAATACAATTCAATTCACACTGCCCCTAAAGATCTGCAATTGGTAAAATCTATTCAAAGTATGTCGAAATCGAGCCAAAATTAACCCTAGTTTTCTGCACGTAAGGTACTAAAACTGTTAGAAATAATAAAGCTAGAAAAAAATAATGTAAGAAAGAAATGATCGTAAGACTATGCGCCAATTTTTAAAAGAATCGTACAAGCACCTCACCTTGGCAGAAGTTGGAGAAAATTGAGATGGAAAAAAAGATTGTTTTTGGGTCAAATCACGCAAATTTGACTTTGAAGCTCTGTAAAAACCAAACCTCTTATCCGATTTTAGGGTGGTTAGTTTTATTTTACAGGTAAATTTGTTGGCTGTAAAAATCATTTTATTTCACTATTGTAGCTGGTCCAGCTTTGGATATATTAGGCTTTAAGTCGTGCAAGAAAATGATTTTTTCAAAAATCTTTAAATGCCTGTGGCAGCTAAAGGGTTAAGCTGAGGGGGTAAGTTCCTTACAACTTTTTTGCTGGAAATCAACTGAGGAATCATAATCCGGTGCGTTTATGGGACAGTTTCCGGACACCCTGTATAATATGTATGCTTCCTTCTGTGCGTTGCAAACTTCATGACAAAGTTAATATACCCTTTCACATAGTGACGGGTATAACTATAGTGCACCCTCCATTCGCGATTTTCTCTATTTTACTTACGTTTTTGTCGAAAGTATCTACACCAAACCCAGAGGTACAGATGAGAAATTCTCTGAAGCATGCGGTTTGAAGATTTGGGCGCCATTTTTAACTACTCGTGCTCAGAGGATATATTTAACCATGTTGTACAAATCAAGGATCAATCGATAAATTGTATGATCTAAAAGAGACGGCAAATATGTAAAACTACCACTAAGCAAAGCGATCGCTTCCACTTCCTATCTCGGAAGTACTTTAAATCAATGGAAAATATGATAGTTATGCCACCCTCAAAATTTGCCTTCCCAATCAATTGTCCAGGTATGTACTATATGGTTAAAGAGTAGATAAATATGTAAATGTATGTATATGGAATCTATATTAAAAGGAAAAATCTAAGGTGAGCTAGGCCCGCATCGTGCTCGAGGGTACATTTTAAAGAAACTCGAGGTCGCGGTAGGCTAAGAAGGAGGGCCTAAATCAACCATCACTCCTCCATTAACATAAAAACCCAGCAAAATCGGAAAGTTTTATATAAGTCTTATATTCGAACAAAATAAGACTTGCTCAATAAGCGATTATTCAAAAAAGTCTTAGTCTTTTACTAGAGGAAATCCTTACTAAAAGGCTTACCTTACCATGGGGCATGTCATTGGCGGTAAGGTTTAAAGCTTTGAAGCTTCCAAATCTTGTATATACACCTTATTATAAGACTTATTTCAGAATTACAATAATTCTTATTTAAAGATTACAATAATTCTTATTTAAGGATTACAATAATTCTTATTTAAGAATTACTATAATTCTTATTTAAGGATTAAAATAATTCTTATTTAAGTATTATCTCAAGCATTATCTAAGGAAACTAAAATATATCCATTAATAAAAGGTTGAAATAAGTATTTTTTTTTCTGTAACTCCTTGCTGGGCGATGGTGCAATCACTCAGTCATTTGTTTAATTTATATTTGTTTATATTTCCTATCCGCACATGTACTTTAACCACGCCGAGATTCGATCTCCGGACCCCAAGATTACTATATATCATCGTGGAGTGCGTCTCAACCAAGTGAGCCACACAGCATTGTTATAAACAAATATTTGCAAACTGCCTTATGCCACCTACCCGAAATGGCATTTACATACTTACTAATAAGGCTTTTATAAGAATATAATAAATGCCTTAAGTAAAGTATATTATAAACCTTATAAATAACTTTTCATTCATTGATATATAAGCTATAGGGCAACTGGGAGCTTTCAAATAGTGTGTGCAAATTCAGTATGAAATTTTGTCTTACATTTTGCTAAGAAGTAAGTCTTATATAATGATATGAATAAGATCTAATCACGCAAAGCTATTTCAGCTTACTGAATGCTTACAGTTCAGTACTAAGTAAGCCTTTTCTAAGTCTTACTTCTTCATAGACCTTACGGAAATTTTGCTGGGAACCAAACACCTCATCACACTATACAAAAACTGTCACTTACAAAAGTGTTTGATAGACAAGATAAAGCTTTCGATTAATTTAAAGTTAATTTTAAATTTAATTTGAAAACATACCTACGTATATTAGGCACAAAAAATTGCATTAGCATGCTGCTTTTATATTTATCTAAAAAACAAAATGGACTGATGCTTACCACAAATCCTAAAAGTCCGGCATAAAATACTGCCAATACCACCGAATGACAGACCAATGCATTTTTACTTCCATTCGAACGCTTAAAATCGGCTGCTTCGACCGGTGCCTTTATAAAGGGCTTTAGTGTTTCCACAGTCATAACGTGACTATTCCTCGATTCTTCTATTTTCAATTTCGTTTTTCGTTATCGGCCTCGAAAAATGGCACACACACTGTCCCGGTTAGGAAAATTGCAATAACTGCAAGAAGTTCACTCAAAATCACCACTCCGAAAAGTTGCAGAAAATTTGCATTGCACTCGCGCACAATCTATCTTTAGATAGTACAATCGACCGTAAATTTTATTCAAATAAAAATAAAACCAAAAATAACAATTTTCTTCTTGCTAAATAATACCGAAATTTTATTTTAAGTTTTTTTTTTTAAATTTATTTTTATTTTTTTATGATGATCACCAATAAATGTATGTATCGTAGATATATAAATATCTTTATACCCTGTTAATACACCCACTCACATAGTACTGTATCTTTGAATTTTATTTTTAATAATATATAAAATTTATTCTCAATGGAATGAAGATGTATTATTGAATAAACTTAAAAAAAAACACCATAGCAGAACGGTTGACGCGAAAATGTCACTTCTATTTGATGGAACGATGTTTCTGTGAGAGCTGCGCGAACAACACTGAACCGAATTGGATTCTTTCGGCGTAACAGACTAAACCAAACAGCATTCTGAGCTGAGGCATCACACAATCGCGATGAGAAATCAAAAACGAAATTGCGAGGGTTGTATGCGTACATACATAATAAAAAATCTTTACCATACAGAGGCCTTCGAAGTAAAGATTGTTGTCGCAGAATTGGTGTACATGATGATAGCTCAGCTAGTATCTAGCAAGGAGCAGATTGAAGATATAGGAATAAAGAATGTACCTGCAAGATAATTTATAAGAACATTTTATTGATCTTCAAAATATCAACATTATACATTATGTAGGTTGGATTGATTTATCGATATCGTACTACATATCAAATAGATGGGGTATATAGGAACCACAGTTGCATATAACAAACAACTCAATCTTTATCAACTTCACTGATGTCAAACCGAAATCAATGTGTATGGTAAAATATCTTCTTCTTCTTCTTCCTTGCCTCGTTCTTTATACCGCTCCATGGTTCCGCGTTGCTCGACCTGCGGTGTAGGCACATCGCCCGTTTTGGCGATAATTTCTCAGCATATTTCTACAGGCAGCTCTATCTTGGATCGTGTCATCGCCGAGACCAATGCGTTGTTGTTGCTTTTTCATTTGACACATCCAGGTGTTCTTTGGTCTGCCTCTGGCCTTGGGTCCATCAAGTGGAACTTCCATTGATATCGCTCTCTTTGCGGGGTTCTCAGGCGGACGCCGTTGAACATGGCAATACCAATCCATTCGTCGGTCTTCGAGCTTTTCGGTGATTGGTTGGTCTATGGACAAGCTGCCTCGGATGTAGCTACTCTTGATGTGGTCCCTTTTGGTTACACCAACTGACATGCGTAACATTTTCATTTCAGTCGCTGTCATTTCTTTCGCGTAACCTTCATACATGGTCCAGCATTCTGATCCATACATGAGTGCGGGACGTACAACCGTTTTGTACAACTTGCCCTTTAGCTTCAGTGGCATTTTCTTATCGCAGAAAACTCCTGAGTTTTCTCGCCACCTCATCCACCCAACCTTTGTGCGATGTTTGATGTCATCATCGCATGTAGCTCCGCTGTTCACCATCGAGCCAAGGTACTTGAACTTGGTACAAGACTTAAGCTGCTCTCCTTTGACGTACATTTCTGGTATCGGTGCATTTGGGTCTGAGAATTGGCAGCATAAGAACTCAGTCTTTGTTATACTTACCCTCAGTCCATGCTCCTCCAGAATGTCACACCATTTTGTAAGCGCAGCTTGCAAGGCAACGATGTTTGGGCTACTGAGGACTATATCATCAGCAAAAAGAAGAGATATTTCTAGGCCGTCGGAGACACGTGTTAATAAGTAGCACATGATGATGTTGAAGAGCAACGGACTCAATACACTGCCCTGGTGTACTCCGACATTCACCGGAAATTCTTCTGATTCACCGGCTGTGCATCTAACCTTAGTCGTAGCTCCATCATACATGTCTCGTATCATCCTGACGTATGCCTCGGGGACATTAAGTGCTCTCAAGGCCAACCATATCAGATCACGAGGTACTCTATCGAATGCCTTCTCCAAATCGATGAACACAAAATACAAGTCCTTTCGTGCTGCTCTATACTTTTCCATCGCAACACGAATGCACTGAATCGCATCGACTGTAGATCGACCTTCAACAAAGCCGCATTGATTGTCATTCAACCGCACAATCTTTCTCAATCGGTTGCAGACAACTCGCTCGTAGATCTTCAGTGTATGAGGTGTTAACTTTATAGCCCTATAGTTGTTGAGTTTGCGTGAGTCTCCCTTGTTCTTATAGAAAGGAAGAAGAAAACTTTCCCTGAAAGCATCAGGCATCGGTTGCCCACCTTTGATTTTGTTGAAGAGAACTGTGAGCCAACTAAGCCCGACATTTTCCATTTTCAACCAAAATTCCGCGGGGATTTTGTCCGGGCCGACTGCCTTTCCGCGTTTCATCTGATGCATTGCCTCCATCACCTCTTCCTCTGAGATATCTTCAATATTTGTGGTATTTGGCTCAACATCTTGAAAAGTTGCCCGAGGAAATTCTTCATTTAGAAGTTCGTCAAAATACTCTCGCATCCTGCTACAAATTGCCGTATCGTCAATCAGCAACATTCCTTGCGAGTCCTCCACGTACTTTGGCGCCTGTATTTCCCGAGCGTTCCTTCTCCTTTGGGCTGCGACCCTAAATATCCCGGCGTCGTGCTTAGGTCTCTCGCGCAAAGACGGTCCTTCGGTCGCAGTCTGAGTTTCTAATTCTTGGTAGAATTTCTCAGCTGCCTTCGCCTTTGCTTGAGCTACCAAGCGCTTTACTTTCTTCCGGCATTGCATATAATTTTCGCGAAGTTGAACCCGTTCGGCTTCACTGCTTGACTCACATTTCGTCCATGCCTTAAATGCGTTCGATTTGGCTTGCACTGCTTCCTTAGTTTCGGTGTTCCACCACCATGTTTCTTTCTTCGTGTGGAGTGGACCTTTCGAAACTCCAAGTGCCTTTTCCGCCTCACCTACTGACATTTCAGCGAAACTATTCCACATTTGTGTTGGACTGTGCTCGGTGCAGTTTATGTTGTTTTGAAACCACTCCGTCATTTTATCAATGAATGGAGTTACTACAGGTTCAAAGTTGTCGTTTGTGAGATTGTGCCACTTGATTTTTTCGACAGGCTTGGGAGTTCTTCTATTTCTTGCTCCTCCTGCTTTCAAAATAAATTCTGACAGGAGCAAACGATGTTGGCTGACGACAGATTCACCCAAGATCACCTTGCAGTCTCTTACCCACCTTCTCATAAAATCGAAACAGAGGTGGTAATCGATCTGCGTTTCGTGTTTCCTATCTCCGTGTCCACTACTGTAGGTGATTAGGTGTCTCTCGTTTTTCACAAACCATGTATTTAGGATGACCAAACCATGCGATCTGCACATGGTCAGAATAGCTTCACCTTCGTCATTTCTGACCGTTGAAGGGCTACCCTTTCCACCATGGCAATCCTCGTAATCATAATTTGATTCACCCACATGGCCATTTAAATCTCCTCCCAAGAACACCAATTCGGTATCTGGAATGGTCTGAATTAGGGTGTCAACGTCGTTCCAAAATGCCTCTTTTTCTTCTGGTGGAAATCCCACTTGGGGAGCGTAGGCACTTATTACGTTCCACACCCTTCCGCAGATAACCAATTTGATGCTGATCGCGACACTTATTATACTGCCAAGTAAAGACGACGCCAGAATAATGCCAACTCCGTTTCTTTGGTTTGGTATGGTAAAATATACTTACATATTATTCTCAAATTAAATAAAATAATTACTGTATGTCATAAGATGCCAATTAGAGTTACTAGCGTGCAATTATGATTGATCATATTAATTGACGAGATTAAAAGTGCGCCTAATGTAAAGCTTTGCGCTGAGATACGATTAGGTCAGATTTTAATTTTCCTTATTGACATTGAAACCCATCAAATGGCTCTTATTCAGGGGCGGTGCATAAGGGCCCGCAGGGCCCGCGAGATTTAGGGGCCCAGAAGCCACATGAAAGATTCATCGAACCATAAAAACAACACGATTGCGAAAAATAACACTCCGACTTAGATATTTTGTTGTAGACTGAGATAATACACTTTTGAAGTCAAAACAAATGCTAAATATATTGCTCCTCTTTCACCAGGTCCCTTATATAAGCCTCTACGTCCAAAAAAGTTCATATTGTCCTAAAAATTTTTAAAGTTCATCAGACAATCCGGATCCTCAAATTTTCTCAAAAAAACTCTTCTATGGTTGAAAAAAAGTTTCTCTATAATCTTTTAATCATTCACAGTTCAAGGAAACTTGGCCTTCTTCCACAATGCACATGAAAATAGCTCGAAATCAGTGCATTTTCCATGAATAACTGTATGCAATGAGAGCACATCGTTTTGTGTTTTTGTTTTTGTGAAAAGTTATATGATAAGCTTTTAAAATTGTTCTGCTTAATTTATTTAAATTTATCTAAAATAAGAAGTCCGCTTTCGGCTCTATAAGCCTCCATTACGGAATGAACTTGCTCCTGGTATGGCTGTGCTATTTTTCTTAGAACATTTTTGAAGATCGTACCTTTCCTATAGAGTATACCAATCCACCAATTCCAATCCACCTTGTCATGAACTGCCAACAGGACAAAATAGTTCGCGAGTGGTGCTAAGCTAAGCTAAGTTCAAACTAGTTAGTACGGCCTGTATATGTCGTTGAAGACTAAAATATTATATCTTGCTTGATACACACATATTTTGTAGAAAAATTGTGTTTTAACAAATGCAATGCATAGTCAACACAGTAATTCTGGCGAATACTTACTACTTATATGATCGACAAGTTTACTGAATGATTTTAATACATACGTTGATATGAGTATGAAACGACGATCATGATGCTGATCTGATGATAATATGAGGCCAACTTGATCTTTAAAACGATCTCCTTGTCCGTGAGTTAATGCAACTGAAGCTCGACCGTCAACCGATGAAGACTACAGTACTACAGATTTAATTGATCATTTTATCAGATTGTAATAGCTAAACGCAACAAGTGTATACATAACCTAGTTAATTATTTATTGGAAGTATATAATGTTCATACTTATTAGTATAGTGCAATTAGCTCTAGACCTAAACATCCAAAAAAAGAGGAAAGTGTCGATGCCAAATTCTTGCGCACCCTCCCCTCTATACTCTCTAAAAAGTTACACTAATTTGAGCGTCACATTAAGGAGCGAGGGGGATGACAAGGGGGTCTAGCGTATAATTTGCCAAGAAAAGGTGTGGAGTATTATACGTCATTACAAAGGAAATTAAATGTAGTTGATTTCGTTTCTAGGACATTTTGCGATCGGAATAATAGTTTTCCAGATATTTTTGAAAAACCAAAATTTCCCCTCTTCGTCACCACCTCCCTCCTTAATGTGACGCTCAAATTAGTGTAACTTTTAAGTGTGTGGGGAGGGGGAGGATGTGGATTAATTTGGCATCGAAACTTCCTCTTTTTTTATGTTTGGGTTTGGCCCTTTTTCGGCATTATTTCCCTATACTAATATGTAGCGAATATAATCGTTTATCATGAACGTTCATCGAAAATCTGAGAATATTATTATTGTTTATGCAAATTTAATTGAGAGTTTAGATTTAGAAGGTCAAGTTTTCTCATCACAATATGGCACGAAGGAAAAAAAAATAAATGGCGCATCCATGGAATATCCCGACCTATCCAGACGGAGAATGTTAACTACATTCTATGTACAATCCAATACACATATCTTATGTTTCATATTTATTTTAGTTTGTTTTTGGATGGCAGTCTATATGAGCGCATATATACCGCGTCTAAAATAAACTATATTAAAACATATGTATTTGGAGATAGTATTTTTTCTATAAGGTGTTTATACCGGACTAAATTCTAGTCCACGAACAAAATGGTTCGAAGAGGTACTAAACTTAGTTCAAACTAGTTAGTACGGCCCATATATGTCGGTGAAGACTAAAATATTTGATCTTGCTTGCGGTATATACACGGTTAATGAGTGAGGTTGTAAAACGGAAAAGTTTGTGACGGCATAAATATGAAACTCTGAAAAGAAGTGCATTCAACAAACAGTCATTAGGATGTAATTATACTTCCCCAACACATGAAATTGGAATGTTTCTAAAGTTTGTGTTCGCTGAATAAACTGCTACTTCTACATAGATTTTTTGAAATGTTCCAAAAAAGGGTCAGTTTAAATTCCTCGAAAGGTTTAAAAAAATTGTTTCCATTTTATTGGATTAAAATCAAAATCCGCCCGGCTCATTTGACAGAACGAAAATCTATTTTATGGATTCGAATCGATGGATTGACCATACCTACATGCGCGACCTTATAGTGTTAAAATTGTTAGTTGGTATACGATTTTTTGTCAATTCCTTATTAAATGTATGTCACCAATATCTAAGTCACATTATTTTTTTGCATATTTTACAATTTTAGTAAGTGAAGAATCTCCTATTAATCAAATAACGGCTGACTGCGGACGTGTGATCTTTTTGATAACCTCATAAGTTGAATGTTGGTTAGTCGATTAGAAACGGAGACTTTAATAAGTTATTAATTGTTCATATAAATACATTATAAATACAAATTATGTGAAAATTCAAAATGGATATTTGTCTGATCCTAGCATTTAACGTATACTCCAATCAATAGAGACGAAATAATATGGGTTAGCGTGCTAAAATTGGGGATATCTAAATTTTTTGACATGTTATAAAAACAGGTGGGGTAAGTTAAAATCCAAGTCTGCGTCACTTTCCCCCCCCCCCCGTGCTCCCGCCGCTATCTTGAAAAAACCATCTAAAATCGGCCCTTTCATCAGATTTTGGTCTGTAACTTCTTTACAGTCCATTTGAGCACAAAATCTGCCGAGACAATTTTGTAGAGGACAAAATTTCCTATAAACTTAATTTAAGAGGTTGTACTCTACAATCTTTATAACATATCAAAAATTTGGGACATCCCCTATTTTCTGCAAGGTAAAATATCCCCGTTGATTGGAGTAGTAGTAGACATGAAATTTATTACAATAGGGACCGCATATCGTCTCTTAAAAACGTTTTTTGGGAGTAGCACCTTTTCATTGAGTGTTTATACCGAACATAAGATTCTATAGTTCACATACATTTTTTGTAAATTTGGACAATAAATCATATAAATAGAAAAAAATAAACTAATTTTTTCTTTTGTGTTAAATTGAATAATTCTTGAATGACCGTGTAATAATTCAAACGCGCGTAGTCCGATTTTGATAATTAATTTAAAAAAATCACAAAAATGAAATTTTATGGTTATGGCATTTTCTGTCTCCATTTGGTTGCTAATGTAGATGCTAAGTAGCAACCAAATGGCAGTTAGTGATGCCAGTTTTTGGTCGCGCAACCATTTGGCGATTAATTTAGATAGACCTTTATTTGCCTCAATATGCTTTTAGACGGGAGCCACGAATAAAATATTTTTTTTTTAAATGTATGTTTCTACTTTCTAAAACCTCATATAATCTTAAAAAATAAAGATACAAAATATACCTAAACACATAAATTTTTACTGAGAACAGTTTGGCTTTTTGTTATTTATGTTACAAAAATTGAAGCGTGTCATTTTCTTAACTTTGTGCAACAGAAAAGCCACACAATCGCTCGTTTTTACTTAAAACTATACAGAATACACAAAAAATTCAGTTTCAGTTTTGTAACCGCACTATCATCATTCAAGCGTATACAAGAACCATTGGTTTTGAAAATTCTGAATCGAAAGCAGCATTAATAAATGGCTATCAGCTGCTCTATTTACTTGTCCGTTTTGCTTTTTGCATTTTAGTTTTGTTCTTTTGTTATTAAACGTGTGTGGTGTAAATAGACGCCGTTTCGACCGGCCGGTATTCGCCTTCGCCTTTCGTAATTGTGCAAGTACACGGCTACACTGTGCTTTCCTTATTGTGTTTTCTGGTGCTAAAAGCGAAGAGGTAAGGAAATATCACTGTTTTAACGAAAAGAATATTGTTCATCAGCGTTGTAAATGTGTGAGTACAGAATTCTTTTATTAGGACTCTGCCTGCTTATACCGTGGATGTTGTTTTTGGGGGGATGTAATTCACTTGCAGTGGGGCAAAAATCGTAAAATAATTCGAAGCAATGGTGGAATTTTTGATGTCTTTTTTTTATGCATATACATACATACATATGGTGCATATTTATTTATTTAACCGTATTTTCTCGGTGCACTAAGGCAAAATGCGGAACAATAAGTATTCAGGTCTGCCTCGAAGCCTTTTCACATTCCCTAAATTGCTTCTTATTCTGCGCCATTTTTGTCTAGATTGGATAACTGTACTACACAGTGGCGGCTCGTGGAGTACAGAGCCGGGTGGGCAGATTTATCATTATGAAAAAAATACTATACATGCATATCTACATTGTTTTTTAATGCATTAAAATAATGTTTTTGCGCTTGTTGCCTCTACGTATGTAGATGAATTATTTAAAGGTTTTTTTTTAACTATGAATATACATACAGATAGCTACAATAAGCTATATTGCTTCCATTTTTTGGCAGAGAACGGTCGCAATGTGGAAAAATAGTCCAGTATTTGCCTTTCAAAGGGACAAGCAATAGTCGCGATAATATTTCAATAAAATTATAAGTAAATAAGTAAATATTAAGCACTGATTATTGTATTAATTTATTAAATTTAGCTTAGAAATTATTCCACATTTTCTGCACAAATCTTTCTGAAGAAATAATTTATAAAAGGCAACTCCTGCCAAATTTATATGGAAATTAGGTTACTCTTTCAAGTTCAAGCAAAATTTAAAAGCCTCTACAATGCACCATGCAAAATTTAAATACAAAACGGCCGTTATTATTGTATTCATGCACTACGCGCTATGCTACGAGTATCTAACTACTAGAACAGCTCCACGCGCTCGCGAACGTTGCACAAGTTCATGGATACCTACTAGTGTGTAGTAAAGGGCATGCCCTTAAGTGAAGTTCAGATACTTTCAATGCGCATGCGTTGAACGTATAAGAAGATTCATCGTGTCTCTATGTGCTATGGAATAGCTATAGAATAGATTGATGGTACATGTGGGCAGAAAGGCATTCTGCCCATAGGTTGAGTTGAGTTGAGATGATGATGTTGATATGATGAGCAGATACATGACGGAAGTATGAATGGGCGCAATGCAATGTACATGCGTTGACCGTATAAGAAGATTCATCGTGTCTCTATGTGCTATGGAATAGCTATAGAATAGATTGATGGTACATGTGGGCAGAAAGACATTCTGCCCCAGGTTGAGATGATGATGTTGATATGATGAGCAGATAGATACATGACGGAAGTATGAATGGGCGCAATGCAATGTACATAATGGTTGGTGATTCACGTTAGATATAGGTACCGAAGTGAATCAATTATGTTCTAAAAAATAATTCATATTTTTATTTTTAGCTAGCATTTTGTAGGGTGGGCAGTGCCCTACCTGCCCACTTAGACCGGCCGCCCCTGGTACTACAATGCTTAAAGTATGATTTTAGCCGACATTTCGTGCTTCAACTGTTATGGTTGATTGGTATAATGTACCAGTAACGCCCTATAAATTTGAGAATTCGGGACATTTTTTAATTACACACAAGTAATAAATTAAAGAAAAACGAATTCTCCAGAAAACATCAATTATTCTAGGCAATGGTTTAAAATGAAACATGCCTAGTTCGCTGATATGCATGTATGGACAATTCTAGCGTATGGAAAAAATCACGGACGTGATCAACAAAAGTTTCTCATTAGCAAATGCTTACGTCAGCAGGACTGCAATATGATTTGGAGTCTGTGGCTCTGTACGTATTTTGTGTAAAGTTGACTTTAATTCAAATTGTAGTACAATATGGTACAACTGTCAACTAAATCTAGGATTTAGTAAATCTTGTCAATAGTCTGAATCGCCCCTTAGAGGGGATTCACACTGTGGACAGGATTTCCTAAAACCACTTAATTAATCGAGTCGAAACTCGCCTACTAGATTAAATCGTATGCCATTAAATTCAAAATGCATTGTAGAATGTACTTGCATTATTCAAATTGCAGTACAATATAGTACAACTGTCAACTAAATCTAGGATTTAGTAAATCTTGTCGATAGTCTGAATCGCCCCTTAGAGGGGATTCACACTATGGACAGGATTTACTAAAACCACTAAATTAATAGAGTCGAAACCCGCCTACTAGATTAAATCGTATGTCATTAAATTCAAATTGCATCGTAGAATGTACTTGCATTATTCAAATTGCAGTACAATATGGTACAACGGTCAACTAAATCTAGGACTTAGCAAATCTTGTCGATAGTCTGAACCACCCCTTACAAGATGTTTCTTATCTTCATTTCTCGAGGAGTAAACAATTTAAAAGTTATTTGCAGTGGAGATACACATTGAGAGATTGTCTTTCGTTACGAGTCCTCACCAGTGGTGCAACCACGGGAGTGGCCAAGGGGGCTAACAAACGCGGAGGTCTAAAGTTATTTTTGGGTTTGTGCGGCAGCCCTATGACTCCATTTTCCGATTCCAGCGATTCAAACATACAAACTGCCTGCAATAAAATTTCAGCTCCATAGCTTTTAAATTGGCCGAGTAAAACGCGTAACAACAGACGCTTAGAAAGCGAAGTGTATAAATATTTAAAGCTTGAAGTTGTGCAAATATTTTCTAGTATAAAAAATGAAGTGGATCTAAGCGTTATATCGTTCGATGTTTTATCCTAACATAATTAGCCACCAACGCAGCAATTTACATTCGAAAATAAGGTTCTCTGGAGCCATTAGATCATTAGAACGACATTTATTCAACATGGGTCCGGATTCTGTTTATGCCTAAATTTCATTTTTTTTCTAATTGTTATAGGACATTTATTTCACAATATTCAGCTGCACCACTGGACCTTACTCGTGAATAGTCGCCCTAACGATTCGGTTTCATAGAAAATAAGCGTGGATGCAACGGGAGCTTAGAACACCACCTATACCTGGGGAAGCAAACTCAAATGTCCAGGAGTGGCCTTAGCCTCCCCCACGACTAGATCCTGGCTGCGCCACTGGTGCTTACATTTTTCGCACTATCAATCTCACCTAAAGTTAGGCTTCACAACCGAATAGCTGGGTTTCATCACTAGAAGGCTTCTGATTGTGATCCATATGAACTACATTCGTGTTTATGCTTGAGCTTATTTTTTTCGATTATTAGTCATTAAAATCGACGCCAAGCGGTTGATAAGCACCATACGCGCTTATCGCTAGAAAAAAATATAAAAAAACTGAATTTGTATATTTTCTTTTTACACATTAACGCTTGAACGCTGCAATGTTTTTCGTTTATTTTCTTTAGGTTAAAATGGATTGGGGTACAATTGTCAATCAGTTGGGATGGCAAGATTTGCTATCCCCAAAAAGTGACCAATCTGAGCCTGTAATCTGGAATAAGGTGACAAATTTGAGCAACGCAAAATTATGTGCTCACATCTGACTTTGTATTTTTATTATTTTTATAGGAGGCGACTTCCGATTCAAATGATGACCAGCAAGGCAAAAATCCCTTCCGTTCAATGTTCAACAAAATACCCAAGGTAATATTGCCTTATTCATAAAATCATTATTTTAAAAAAAAATTTCGTTACTGTAGATGGACACGAGTAAAACACAAATGAATACCAACCCATTTTTGGATTTCGCCTCGGACGAAGAGGAAGCGGACGGAGCCAAAGCCGAGAATAAAACCGCATCAATAACTGACGGATGGTTCTATCTAGATCCTCGTAAAAAGGAACATGGCCCCTGTGATACCGACCAGATGTCAACTTGGTACGAAGCTGGCTATTTCGATGAACGTGTTCTTGTACGACACGCAAGCGAATCTCAATTTAAAACGATTGCCGAACAGACAAAAATGAGAGCGTCGTTTCTTCAATCCTCGCTGGAATCGAATCTCATCCCGGTAGAATATGTAGATCGTGTCGTATCGAACATAAATCCCTTTATATTACCAAAATCAGTTCCTATAGTTAAGCAAGATTTAGTTGTTAAGGAAAATGTAGTTGCAAGAAATGAACCCGATACCGAAACCCATCTGTTCAATATCACACGAAAATTTGGAGCTCTAACACTGGAGGACAATCACCGAATGGATGCTGAGGCTTCGATCTCGCCCCCTACTACACCGATAAAATTCAATATAGGCAAATTGAAGCAGCTCAAAATCACTGAAGACGAAAAAGAAAATCGAAATTTGACACGTTCGCCGATACAAACGAGTCTACAAGCTAAGTTCGATATGCAGCAAAAATACTGGCTGGACGTTGCTCAATCAAAATTGCGAGGACCGAAACGGGCACAATGTATTGTTGTGGAATTATTTGGCGAGAAGGTGGAGGCAATAATGGAGGCCGACTCACGAGTGAGTTGTATTGGTGTTGGCTCAATTAAATTTGTACAAAGTTTCAAGCTAACCGTTACGCCATTAAGAAGCATTCAACGCTTTATAAGAAACGAAAATGGAGCTAATACCCGAATCTACGGCCACGTCTGTTTACCAATTAAATATGCCGGTCGACAGGTTGATAACTTCAAAGTACTCGTTGTGCCTGAATTGGAAAATTTCCTATATCTCGGTGCTGATTTTGATCGGACTTTCAAACGCGAGAAGAGATGCATTTCGCTCATTCCGGACACTTCTCATAGACAGCAAAGCAGTGTGGACATTCCACGGCAATTGCTTGATAAGAATCAATCAAAAATATTGACTGAAACGATCACAATGTTTGACTGCATCACAAAATTGGGTCTTGGCATCGCGAATGTCGAAGCGCATAAAATTGAAATAATCCAGAATGAGAAATTCTTTCAGAACCATGTTGTTCAGATTGCTGCTGATTCGAATAATGTTAAAGCGGTGAATTCGTTGGTTCATGGAAATGTGATTGAGTTGCAAACGGACGTTCAAAAGTATGCCATCACGACGGACTACAATCAGGGATCGCTTGCAATTGCAATAATGTTGCATCTGAAGAAAATAAATGCTGTAATAAAGGATGATTGTTTTCCTCTGAAGAAAAAGTCGGAAATTCTTAACCATATTCAAACGTCATTCTTTATCTCCTGCATCAATTTGGAGCAAATCAATTGGCAAATACCGCTGGCGGAAGAATCACGTAAATATACGGCATTCGAAATGAATGGTTCTGATCGCTATCAATTCCAGCGTGTACCGCTCGGTTTGAAGAACTTCCCACAACGGCTTCATCGAATTATGCATGAAGTATTCTCGACTGAGCTCTCGTTTCACTATGCAATCGTGTCCGACGAATTGATCATTATGTCGAGAGATTTTCAAAAACATATTCGAATGTTGGCCGAGGTAGCGCAAAAATTGAAAATGGCACAAATTCGTGTCAATGTAGCGCGTAGCACATTTGGCCAAAGTAAAATCAAATGTTTCGGCTATATTGTGGGCAGCAATTATAGAATGGTCGATCCAGATGCTTGGAAATGTATCACATCAATTACACCGCCTAACACCAAGCATCAACTTGCGAAATTCTTGCAAATTGCCGACTGGTTTCGCGCATTTATTATGCAGTATGCTAAAGTGCAGGTACCGCTTCTATTGTTGATTAATAATAGTCAGGTGGATTCAGCAAAGTTGTTTCTTTCGGGCGAATCGCTGGATGCTTTTGCAGACATCAAGCGACATTTAACGAATAACTATGAGCTACCCGGGCCGGACTATACTAAGCCGTTCCATGTTCAATGTCATGTTAATTTTGAAATGATCGCCGGTGTTCTGTATCAAGAAGTTGGCGATTTGGAGGGATCGAAACGTCCAGTTGCCTATTGGATCAGCGAACTGTCTAAACAGCAACAGGATTATTCAATTACCGAACTTGAATGTCTGGCTCTCGTCACTGTACTGAAACATTTCCAGCCATATCTTCACAACGAACATTTTTACGTATATACGGACAAACAGATTATCGAATGGGCTCTACAGCAAACACATTTATCCGAACGACTCTCGATCTGGTGCCTACAATTACATGCTTATAATTTTACGCTGAAAAAGCGACCAGCGGCTACGGTAAATGACAATCCGGCACCGCCAACAACATCGGCCAGACGTCTACTGAAGTTTCAGATAATTGAAGAATTATCGGATCTGAGTAAACCTCATTTGGACTATGAGCTTTTACGTGAACAACTGTGCGACTCGCCAAACATGTATCCGGACTATAAGGAAATACATGGTCTGATTTATTGCAGACGAACATTTGAGAGTAACAGCAACAGCGACCACGTTTGGAAACTGTTCATCCCGGCAAAATTGCGATCAGTCGTAATTGAGCGAGTACATACAAATTTATTTGGTGGACATCGATCCGCTCAGGAAATGTTGAATTATTTACAAGGACTATTCTACTGGCCGTCAATGATGGTTGATGTGGAGAAAATGGTGAGAAAGTGCACAAAGTGCAACGATAGAGACTAAAAAGTATTCCTGTTGAATTCATTTTTTTTAACTTACTATATTTGATCTTATTTTTGGAAGAAGCTTCCATTTTTGTTACCGTTACATCGTTTTTACAGTTGAAGATTTTTTATGAAATAAAGTATGAAATAGTTACTTTTACGCTAATATTCAAGTTTTCTTTCTATTTATTTGATTTTCCAGCAATTTGAAAGAATTTTTTTTAGATATGACCATACATATTTAGGAAAGCAGAAGAAATCTTAAGCAGAGGGAATGCTGTGCAAATTTTAATACGGTAAGAGCTCTTTAGATGACAGGAAGATGTTGTCGTGTAACGGCGGGAAATAGAGGTCAACGATCCACAGGGCTGTCGTGACATTTTGTAGACGATCTTTAGGAAAACTATGATGATCCGGAAACTGCCGCATAGTTTTCTGCACTTAAGGCATTGAAACTGTTAGAAATAATGAAGCTAGAATAAAATGATGTGAGAAAGAAATTATCGTTAGACTATGCGCCAGTTTTTAAAAGAATCGTACGAGCACCTCAGCTTGGCAGAAGTTGAAGAAAATTGAGATGGAAAAACATTGTTTTTGGGCCAACTAACAAAAAATTGACTTTGAAGTTCTGCAAAAACCAAACCTCTTATCCGATTTTAGTGCCTTTAGTTTTATTTTTTTAGGTAAATTTGTTGCCTGTAATAATCATCTTATTTTGCTATTCTAGCTAGTTTAGCTTTTGAAATATTGAAGTTTTTGTCGTACAAGAAAATGATTTTTTCAAAAATATTCAAATGGCTGTGGCAGCTAAAGGGTTAAGCTAAGGGGGTATGTTCCGTACAACTTTTTTGCTAGAAATCACATGAGGAATCAAAATCCAACCAACTGCCCCGAGCGTGCCTTGCCTGAAATGTCAGTAGGTGAGGAGTAAAAGGCATTTGGAGTTTCAAAAGGGTCACTTCGCACGAAGAAAGAAACATGGTAGTGGAACGCCGAAACTAAAGAAACTGAAGGGCAGTGTATTGAGTCCATTGCTCTTCAACTTCATAATTTCTTTTTTAACACGTATCTCTGACGGCCTATAAATATCTGCTCTTTTTGCTGATGATAGTACGATAGTACGGCTTAATGTAATGTTCCACAACTCATTGGTCTCGGCGATGACACGATTCAAGATAGAACTGTCTGTAGAAATAGACTGAGACATTACCGCCAGAACGGGCGATGTGCCTACACCGTAGGTCGTGCGACGTGACGCCATGGACCGGTATCAGGAGGCAAGAAAGAATTAAAATAAAAAACAAAAATCCCAAGAAAAAAAACATCGTTTATTGACTCAACAAATAAATTTCAATATCTTATTGCACAACTGCAAAAATGACTTACACTTTACCCGCAATACACTAAATTATATGAAATTACCACACATTCTCAAATTTTCTTTGTCTTTTTCTTCTTAATCGAATTTATGCCCTCGGCAAGCTCTTCGATTTCCTTATAATTAATCGTTTCCGTGTGACGACTTTCCTTCTTACGATTTTGTCGTTGCATCAAATCGTTGGCCACCGAGCTCACATGACCCCATACGAAATTCAAAAAGTCCATAGCTAAGTCTTGCTTGAAGAATGCAATAGCGACCAATGCAATAAGTATCAGAGCCGAAATTGAATTCTGATTGAGATCACCGTCGCCTGCTTTCAGTTCCGGACTGAAATCCAATTCAACAAATATCGAGCTAGTATCCGCCGTAAAATAGGTTGTTGGCAAATTGAATTTGAACATTTTATCGGACATGCTCGTCTTGAGCTCGACATAGTATTGTTTGCCGTCCATGGGAATTGTGGGGAAAAAGACCAATGTGCCGGGATTGTAGCTCGATTTGGGATTCAATGGTCCCTCGACTTTTTGCGAAAAGATCGGACTTTCAGCATTGCCTTTGCGATACAATTCCAACGTAAGTGTTTTGTAGTAGTCGTTGGAGGAAGCGGTAACGCGTGCTTTTATATCGACGAATTCATACGGACTGATACCGATCAGGTTGATGTCTTGAATGTCGTCATTTACAATAGTCACTGTTCGATGTGGCGGTATTGAACGTTCGACGTTCTTGTTGAATTCTCCTGCTTTCGGTCGTACCGTGTATGTACAGCCAGGTTTCAGGGCACGAATACGATATTGTCCGTTCGGCGAACTGCTGGATTCTTCCTGATGGTGCAAGCATTCTTCATTAGAAATTGCCTCGACAACAACATTGGCAAAAGGTTCACCATTTAGAGAGGTTATTGTGCCGAAGACAGAGTAGGCAACACGTTCGCCGCTAAAAGGTAACAAAAAGAAAAAGAGGTTTCCATTAGTCATATTTGTTTCAGTGAGTTGTCAATGCCTTACCTCAATTCCACTTTAATGGTCTCTCCATCCTTGACGTCAATAATTTTCGAATTTGGATTGAACTTGTATTCCTTCATCATTGGTCGTAAAAAGTATTGACTGGGCGACAACGAATGGAATTTGATCGTACCGTCATCACTCGTCACCAAATTCTTACGATAGCTTTCGGCCCCCGACAGCGAAAGCAATACACCCGACAGTTGCTTTCCAGTTTTTCCATCCTTGACCGTTACGATAATCTCACATAATTTATGGGCGTTAAAAACATTCTTAGCTTTATCATAGTCTGAGAAAACATACGACTCCTTTTCGGCGTGCAATTGAACTTGTAACGATGAATCAATCGGCCCGAATTTGAACGTGCCTTTCGTTGAGGATAGGCTTGTATGTGGTTCCAATTCAGCATTTTTAGGGAAGGTCAGTGTTATCTTAGCACCCTCAATTGGCGGAACAATTTTGCCTTCAATTATGAGACCCTGCACGGCGACAAAACTACTAGCAATGTCAATACAATCTTTGGCACCGATTATGACTTTATGCTCAGGTTTGAACAGCATAACATCGCTTTTAGGCGTGACCGTCATCGATTGCTCGGACTCGAGGAACGTGTCGTATCGATACGAGAAGAGACCGTCCACTTTGTCCTTTTCCAACGTTAGCGTGACGACACTTTTACCGCTCTTTGTCTCGACAATCATCTTAAACGGCTCTGCACTGCGATCAGTGGCCAGAACTCGAACGCCAGTCTTATGAGCGACGGCCTGAATCATAGTGGGATTGGAGTCGGAGGTGGAGAAAGTTTTCGGCAAATTGGCATCGTATGTGTGGCAGCCCTGCAGTTTCATGTTATACTCGCCGGCTTTGCTGACGCAAAATACATTAACGCCCGACATTAAATCCAGATTTTCCACCTTGGCTCCCGGTGAACGATGGTTGTATTGCATTTGGGCCTTATGACTGGAGATTAGTGAAATTTCATAGCCCTTTTGGACAAATGCGTCCACTTGTTCGTTAGCGGATTTTACATTGAGCTCCTTGGATGTGCTGTCCCAACAGAGCTTCTGTTGCGGAATCGTGACTTTATAGTTGCCGGGAAGAATGTTTTCAAACGTGTACTTTCCACCTGTAGATAGGTCAAAGGATTAATCAAAAAAAAATAGTGCAAGCACATTTGTCAAATACCTTTTGCTTGTGCAACGAAGTTTTGTCCGGTGTTTCGTCCACTTGCATCCACAGCATGTAATGTGACATCGGTATTGAGACAATCCGCTGAACTGTCGGGCAAGCATTTAATTTGCCCGGTGACGGTGGCCTTCAGTTGCGAGAAAACGATGCCCGAGAGGGGAGCATTGATTATTTCAATGTTTTGCGATAACGGGAACAGTCTGTAATGGAATTAAATCAGTTGCACCGCTACTTTAATTTTATTCAAATGTCATTTACTGTATTCCTTTCGTTTTGTCCTCCTCGGTTGTTAGCACTTCGACTGAATATTTACCGGCCGGCAAATATGTACACCAGTTGGCTGCATTCTCAGTCGTGGTGGCCGTTGTGTAGAACGTGGAGCCCAGCTTTGTTATTCCGACAGTGTGCGGGTGTTCCGAAATAATTTCACCGCATACTTTAAAGGCGGACACCACGATGTCGGGCAAGATAGGATTGGAGATTGATACTTTTACAGATTGTTCAGCAAATTGCAAGTTTTCTACAAAAACGCAAGATTGTCAATAAAACGATGTAAAATGAATTAAACTGTACACTAACCTGCTTCAACGGATACTGAGTATTGTCCTGATTTAATATTTTCGAGAGAATATCGACCATCGGCATTAGTTTTTGCCACAACGTTTCCATTTATTTTAACTACAGCATTAGGCACTCCCCTGCCACTGGCGCTTGTTAGCACTCGGCCAGTAACACCAAAGCCAGTAATCTTTAAACAGGGTTAAATTGTAAAATTTGGGGAAAACGAACATATTTTAATCAAATTACCTCAAAACTATCTTTTAATGTTAGAGTGTCGCGTCCAACTTGAAATTCAATTGAGTCCGGTTGAATGTTCAATTTCATATCCTTATTATCAACTGACGGACGAATTAAATATTTCCCCGGCGCTACAGCTTTGAAAATAAATTCGCCGGTCTTATCCAGTTGGGCGTAACATATTGGATTGGAATCGTAACCAGCATTGCCGGCGGCAATTTTAGGCAGATTTCCCGACAAGCATTCAGAAACAAGTTGTTGCTGTCAGGGGATCAAAAGTAAGATTAAAACTTAAAAAAAATTAAGAAAACTACTCACCCCCTTCTCTTTAAAAAGCACAACACCGACATTATTCAGTACTTGTCCATTAATCGCAAACTTCCCGCGAACATCAAAGCCCGACACAACCAGCGAATTTTCAGGAAGTTCCGTATTTCCCGTCGCCACAACGACCGTATATTCCGATTTGGCAAAATGCCATCTATCATGTGACGCTTTGACGTGATATTTTCCCGGTATGATGGGCGTGAATGAGAAAATTCCGTTTATATCGCTTACGGTTTTGCGAGTGTCTCGACCATCGGCCGATTCCAGTGTAACGCTAACATCTTTCGCTCCGCCAATTTGACCGGCCAAAGCAATTTTGCCGGTAATGCCGAATCCTTTAAAGTTGAAATTAACATCTTTGCCCTGACTGCAAATGTCGGTTTTGCCGTCGAAATTCAACTCGACCGATTCAGGGTCGAAACTCCAGCCTGGTGGCGGTGAAATTTTCAAAATATATTCACCCTTGTCGTAGACGGGGATAAAATAGTATCCATTGGATGGTGAACAGTCGGTTTTGTCCTTTAAGCTGCCTTGTTTTGTTAGTCTGGAATTGAGAGAAGAAACGTAGGGGCGTTTAGAAATAACGGACGCTGAATTAAACAGTGCTGTAGCCGGTTGCTAATCTATTAGACAAACAAATTTAATTCCCATTGGGTTACAACAATTACTATAGGAAACGTTGTCCGTCCCGCAAACGCACAGACGGCTCTGCACATTTCATCATCGTAGGGCACCTCTTGTATCCCTGAACCTCTCTCTCAAGATCTCGTCCATGAGATGATTGTAGGAATGGTCTCATCGTAGCAAGATACTGTTTAGATAGTAGAAGGTTGTGATCGCGAATTGGCATAAACTGAGTCTCCTGATGTAAATGGACCTGGGCTGACATCAGCAGACATTCTGTAGCGATGCGTAATTTTGCTCCAGTTGGTATCGCAAACTGCAGTGGACCAAAATGGAACAGCATAATCAGGCAGTGCTCGATCGTTCGGTACGTGTCCATAATGGTTCCTTTATCCTTGCCCCAGGAGCTGCCAGGCGCAGCAGGCAGAGGATTGTAAAGGCTCTAACTTCAGGATTAGGATCTTGTTCCTACTGCGCATTTTATTACAAACCGCCGCAGCATCATGGGCTGAAGACATCATGGAATCATATGTACGCCAATATATTTTCGGATTATGCACAATAGGAACTTTCGTTTTTGCCAATAAACACATCACTTATAGTCCCTCGAGCAGGTGGTAAGAAAAGTCAGTGAGGATTTAGACGCGGAAGAAAAAAAAAACAGATTGGAGTCGCATCTGATCTCTATCTTTCCCCGTGACCAGTACGGTGCCATCGTCAGCAGTCCTTCTCTGATGCGGTTCGTAATTACATCGAGGGCTGTAGTTGTGCTGTACATCTTTCAGAAGCTATGCTGGTGAGATTCTAGCTGAAAATGTGCGACAAGAGTTCCTCCAACGTCTTTGCGACTGGGGACAGTATCGTATTTGGTCGATATGATTCGGCCTTATGAACATTTGTAGGTGTAGGTAGCTCGATTAACTTCGGCGAGGTGTACGCAATGAAGCTCTCTCAGCGGGTTTTACTAATCAAACTGGGACTTACAACAATTATACAGGAGAACTGCTGCCGAAGCCAGTAGCGCATTGCGGCCAATCTTCATTGAGTACACAGAAGTCTGTGGCGTCAAGTGCTTCTGCAATCGCTATTCCTCCGGCACTATGTTGAATGTCAGTATGCCCGAGTTGGAAGTTGTACAAGGCCCCCCTAAAGTCAAGCTCAGGTATTTAGTCTAAACATTTCAAAGTGTAAAAGTGTAAAGCATCTCAGCACATTATCTGATCTTTGCTTATCATAATTTTATCGGGCAAGAGCCCCCATTTAGATAGCTATCAAAGCGAGTACAAGTGAGCCACATGCCTACAAAGTGTAGAAATTGAATAAATACAACATTGGTCTGGATACTTCCGACTGTACGACAATTTAAAAACGTTTCTCAAGCGATACAATCGATTTAATTTGCTATTTTGTGTCATAAATCCATCCTAATTAAATTTAATTCCCAAAACCAACCAATTCACTCACGCCTTGAGTACACAAATGTCAACTTTCAACCTGCATTATTTTACTTACAATTTTATCTCCACCTTTGAGAAATCAATGTCGGCGTGACTCTTAATAAAACCGCCACATCCTAGAATTTCATCTGATCGTATTGGATTCACGGCAATTAGTGAAAAAACTAATGAAAATATCACAAAACTCCACCGTATAACCTCCATTTCCACCGACTGCATACGAAACGAATGGTGGTGGTCATGTCATTTCTACTGACAGATAAGCTTGCATGAGAGAACAGTTGAATGGAAAACAGCTGATTGAAGCTATCATGCGAATCGATTGGAAATCTGGAATGCGTTCAGCTTTCAATCAATTTTAGGATTTGAGATTTCGTTTTTTTTTTATCAAAAAACGGAATAATAATTATTTTGAGAATAATTTCTACATTTGAAACTCAAATTTTGAATGTAATTATTTAAAGAAAAACAGTCAAATCTGTTAATCGGACCACTTTCTAATTTAACTAGCCTAGGTCAATTTTATTTGGTTTTTCATACAAAATTGCCTTTATAAACCGGAACACCTCTTAATCGGACTATGGAGCACAAATTGGTGACTCGCTGTGGTTGGAGCAGTACAAGAGGAACTTCTGCAATCGGAATAACTGCTGGGTTAATCTTCAAAATCAAACCACAAACACGAAATTATAATTTCATTTAGCTGGTACATTACGAAGTAAGCCGCCTCACACGGACCAACATACCGTTTACATGATAGAGTTCTTCCCAAGTGCCCAGTACAGGAAGGGTTCTCGATTGTCCTGAATTTACAGAATTGACAATTGGTATGCTAAAAGAGGCACCATGTTAAGATAAGATATTTTTTGTTTTGCTAAAAAGCATCTTAAAAAATTTCTTTACTACATTCCCTTAAATCCCGATTACACTGAGCTATATTATTCGCCATCGCCATACGAACTGGCAATTTCGTAGACGAAATCATCGCATGAAGTTAAAGGGCAAGTAGTACAAAACGGTCGTTCATCCCGCATTCAAGTATATGTCGGAATGCTGGACTATGAATAATAGTTACGAGAATAAATGGCGACCGAAATGAAAATGTTTCGCATGCCAGTCGGTGGAACCATAAGGTATGGTATCACATCAACAGTAGCTCTATCCGGCGTAGCTTGTCTATTGGCCAAACAATTTATCGAAAAGCTTGGAAATCGGCAAATCGGTTGATATTACCGTGTTCATAGGTGAGAACTAAAGGAATCGAGGATTGAAGCCTAATACCTATATTGGGAAATAAGAAATCCATTCGATTTTCTCTATAGGAAGGCAACTGTCAACTACATATTGAAGAATATTTAAAAAAAATTCAAAGGAACGCACATTGTCGCCCCGGCAGCATGTGGTCGTGCATTATCCTGCATGAGGATAAAACCATCCAACGCCTGTTGTGAAAAAGGAATGATATGTGGCCTAACAATCCTTTCAATATAACTTTCGGACGTAATTGTCCCGTGATTTAGGATAACAAGGTGAGTTTTGCCTTGCAAGCTAATTCCGACCCAGACCATCACACTGGGACCGCCTTGCCTCTGAATTTGATTAATGCAAGGATCGAAAAATGCTTAACCGCCAGACTCTTATGCGTCGGTCGTAGCTAAAAAGTTTTACTTTGCATTCATCCGAAAAGAGCACCTCGCGCCATTGTTGCATGTCCCATTAGATATGTCGACGAGCAAATCTTAAACGATTCGTACCATGCGTCCTGGTCAGTTATGTTCTGGTAACACGTCTCTTTGACCGTTGTTGGTCTTCGTGCAAACGATTTCCAAAGATTTTGAATGGCTCTTCGCGAATACCCTAATTGCAGGGCCACAGAACGTTGCGAACGACCTTCCTCCAACATTTCTAAGGCTCTGGACGAAGCATTTAAATTTAAATGGCGCCGAATTGCTGGCATTTTGTATCTTACAGATTTTCCTTATCTTTAAAAGGGCAACAACTAATGTTGCCAGTTAACGAACTTGGCGAAAACTAATTCTAAATCAAAATGAGAAATAAGCAAAACTTCCCAATGTATGACACCAAAAGAACTGTTTAAGCGAAGTCCGTTAAAGCTAATGTTGAAGAATCATACTGTGAAAACTTACATCACATTCAGGTCATGGCATTTTTGAAATTAATCATCACACTAAACTAAACTAGTCAACGGAAATTAGTGGCCCTTATTTTGTTTTGACTAGTATACCTATATATATTACAGCAACGTTTCAATATGATTTTCGTAATTTTTTTAAACTCTTGTGGCATCACTTGGTAAACGAACCACCTATGCTAATCGGACCGAATTTGATCGATCCCGACAGTGGTCCGATTAGACAGATTTAAATTGCAAAATGGACCAATTTCCGCACTGCATAGATGTACGAGAGTCTTGAGGCTGGATTTATGAGTTATTTTAATTTTAGTGCTGGATCCGAACGATTATCTCAGCGCTCTTGCTCTTTATTACCATGTATTGTTTTTGTCGTGGGCCGATCAAGACCACAAATAGATTAAGGTTCGTAGACAGGTGATGAAGGGCCCAGGCAACCCATCCACTTCTTTAGTTCCCCCAATGTCAAGGTGCGTCATAGTATCCTATAACCAGTCTCTACCCGATTCCGCACAATTTGCCTTCAATTGATATCTGAATGCGTGTCAATCAACTGGTGTTCCCATACTGGACATTTTATTCGTCGGTGTGCACCCGGGCTCCGGGCATATGTTCCCATAGTCCCAAAGCCAGCCCAATACCGCAGAGGACAGAACAACAATAAATGACAAAAAAAGTTTTTCTATATCTAATTTGATTTATATTTATAATTAATTGAACGCTAATTTCAAAGTCATTCATCCTCCCTCTCTTTTTACACACTGCCACTCTCTGAAATGTACTAAACTTTTAAATAACACATGAAAATTTAATAAAATTTTCGCATCACATCTAAATTTTCTTTTTTCGAACCAATAACGGAAAGAAAATAAAATATCAACGTCTTTTGTATATGCCCTATTGAAAACATGCTGACCGATCTAATTAGAGAATTTATTAACACTTTTAACGTTTTTTTTTCTTGATGTGCAGCCCCAAAGCAGCGGCAATATTTTAGTCACGATACTTAACCTATACTACATCATGTAAAGAGAGTGTATAAAAAGATTGACCCAACGAAACCGTTATTCAGTGTTACTTTAATCTTAACCAACGTATCGTGATTCGATGCGATCCGGAACAATATCCGGTGTATGCAATATTGTTGATTTGTAGTGCGTGTGAATATACTTTTTTTTTATATACAGGATTGATAAAACATACAATAGATAAACATGTTCTCGTGGAAAATGAAAGTGTTGTTTGTTTTCATGATTTTCATCGTCGTTCTGGTAGTAGCCGATGATTTAAATGAGAGTAAACGGAATAGTGGTGACGATAGTGATAGTGAAATAATTGAACTGGCACGGAAGAAAAAATCTAAAGTTCCATTTCATTTGTGTAAGTAAATACATGCTAGTAAATAATAATTATTATTGTCCTTTAAACATCCCATCATGCAGCTGTCGGGATGGTTCCGGATCCCGTGATCTCTCTCTCTCTTCTTATTTCATTGACTCTGTAAATAAAATAAAAAAGCTCATAAGCCGAATACAATTACAAAAGATATACTTACGCTTTGTCAATATTCTAAATGATAGCTAGTGCACCAAGGATAACACAGAGTACGGGCCAGCCTACGGAAATTTGAGAACTAACGCCTACCGCATGTACCTTACCTACTCCTACAAATACCCTGGAACCGCACTCTATAAATATAAATCGTTGCGCCTGATTTATATTTTTATTATCATATTAAATATGTAATCTTTCTTCTTCCTTGCCTCGCTCTTTATACCGCTCCATGGTTTCGCGTTGCTCGACATGCGGTGTAGGCACATCGCCCGTTTTGGCGGCAATATCTCAGCATATTTCTACAGGCAGCTCTATCTTGGATCGTGTCATCGCCGAGACCAGCCGAGACCAATGCGTTGTTAATTAATTTGTGCTGCTTTCATCGGCAGCATTCAACGCGTCCATTCTGTATGAAGCACAATGGTTATTTTTCTGGTTGAACAAAAACTCATGTGTATAGAGCAGACAATCAGTTTATCATCAAACTGGATATTTTTTTGATAAACTCAACCATTCGAATTCAACATCTCTCAACCACTTCTACACGATTAACATTAACCTCAAATATCTTCCAGTGTTCATGTAACATGTCATTCGTTCCATGACTGGAATTTGAGATATGCTTTAGAAACACTCAAACACATATCCCCAGTAGCCGTGATCGTCTAGTGGTTAGGACCCTACGTTGTGGCCGTAGTAACCCAGGTTCGAATCCTGGTCACGGCAATGCTTCAGCATTGTCACGGAGGGGATTCTTTTTGCTTTTTTTCATTCATGTGTATTTAACGTTTTATTTTTTTCAGTGGGTTACGGGTTCGGAATACACGCATTGGCCATTTTATATTGGATAAAGGTGAAAGCCATCGTCATTTCTTTTATTATTGGAACATCGATTGTATGGGGATTCCGCTATTTTGGTCAGCATTTTAAATCATGTCCGGAAGTTGTTCATGAAGGTCCAATTATACCCTACGATCATGGGTAAGTGGTGTACAGGGTGTCCGGAAAATGTTTCCTCGTGTGAATTCTATAAAAAAAAAAAATACGGAACACACCCCGGATTGTTAACTCTTTAGTTGCCACAGGCGTTTAAAGATGTGCAAAAATAAAAAATTGTTTTCTTAGACTACTAAAACCGTAATATATCTAAAATTAACTACACTAGCTAGAATCTGAAATAAATTGTTTACCGTAGCAAAAACAAAATCCTAAAAAAAAACAAAAAAAAAACAAATTAATTTTCCATCTCAATTTCCTGAGACTTCGGCCAAGGTGAGGTGATTGTACGTTTTTGCTAGAAATCGCATGAGGAATCATCGGTGCATTTATGCGGTCGGACACCCTAAACATAAATAAAATTCAGTTCAGTTGATAATAAATATTTAAATTTGATAAAATCAGCTAACGATTGAATAATAATTTTTTGTATGACAGTTTCAGCAGCTACCACGGACATGACCACATCGGCTATTCATCCGCCATCCATTCATCGCCGGATGTTCTCGATCACGATCCTTACGGAGGATACCACTATTCCTCATCGCCTGATATTATTGAGTCCGATTCTCCACCACCACATCGCCGAACTACCAAAGGACGTATGATTTCGGAAGATGAGAAGTAAGCTAATGCTCGAAACACATTCTGCATGCGGATTGGAACTCAATATGATTTTCTCTCTAATTCCAGAGTCAGCGACATAATTTTCACCTTCCTTGGAGTAGGATCGGATGCGTGTCGTCGACGATTCATTTGCGAAATGGAGTTCCGTTCAAATGATCATCCGTTGACGCGAATGGCCTTCCGAATGATTGGACATGGTGTGTTCTTTCGATATATTCGCAACGAAACCGCTGAAGCAGCTCCGCGAAGCTTCGCTGAATGTGCCCAAGTGCATAGCGATTGTCAGTTTATTGAGGAAAACATAAGCGAGGATGAAACCAATAATAAAATCGATAATGGCGAGGGTGGCGAAGACATCATACCGGATGTGGTACGTGCGGCTCCGGAACCAGCCACAGCCAGCAAGAAAAAAACGCATAAACGCAAGGTAGACAAAGTTGTGGAGGCGATAATGAAACGGCCAAACAATTAGGAAAATTCAAACAAACGACCATACTACTTGCCTATGTTAACTAGCGTTTAGGTCAAGTGTAAATTGTGCACTTGACGTGTGATAGTCGATAAGAGAATTTTCATTTTTTTCACTTTCACTTTCCACACAAGATTGGGAAAAATTGGATGATCACGATTTAGGTGTGATAACGCTTTGGCTGGTTTGATGAAGGCGATAAAAAGTGAAATGTTCAAAATGATTGTAAATATTTTCTAGAAAATAGTTGTATGAGTAATTTTAAGTAATTTAATTATTAATTTATTTAAATATAAATATATTTATAAATAAAAGCAATTATTTCTAATTAGTATCTCCGGAGGGGTCGCGGCGTTTAAGCGGTCACAATTTATTGTTATTAGATTATTGACTATGATATGGTATGACGATTTCGGTAGAGTATGCCATATCTGGCGAATTCCTAGAGCCCGATGCCCTGGAGTCTGTCCAACCCAAGTTCACTAAGTTTCTTTTCTTTAAATTCAACATGCTAATAAATCCTATCCTGAAAGGTAAGTTCTTCTCCAAATTATGTTATTGCTTTTTCTGCTTTGTCAAGGATTGCTATTGTCAACTCTTTCCGAGAACATCAGGTTTCAATATAAAACCAACACACCCTTATCCCAGACATGGTGAAATCGGTACACGACAAACATCGTTAATCATTGTGGTGATACCTATCCAACGGGTTAGGTTGAATCTTTTAAAATTATATTAGGCCTGCTAACTGACGAGAAGCTTGTGTTTGTACAGGGTGTCCCGCAGCTGGTTGGCCATATACATACCTATGGTAGACACTAGAGGATGTTTTAGGAGAAATGTCACCAAAATTATTTAGCTAGCTTGTACCGTTAAGGAGTAATGTCACTTTTTGTGATTATTTTAAATAAATTTTTCCTAAAAAACATTAAATTCATCTTTTAGGAAAGGTAGTTGTTCTTTTTTATATAAAATTTTCAATACATACTCCTCTTTCTCCTAGGGCTCCTAGTGAAGCACGGTACGTTAACGACTACCGTGTGTAGTCGGCTAGAGAGCACGGCAATAGCTTCCAATATACAGTCATTGTCTTTTCTTGGGGCTGTATAGCATGTGGCATTCTCTGGTTGGATCTTCATGTCGATCCTCTAACTTAGGCAGAAAATAGTGTGGTGCCATATTTCGTTATCTATAGCACAAAATTCCGCCATATTTTAGCAAATAGTCATGAAAAATTATGACATTTATTGGAAGAACTATTCCATACAAAACCCTATTCATTATATTTTAGGAATTATTAATTCTGGGACAACCTTCAAAGTACTATCGCATGCCATGTACAGAACCATTTTTTGTGCGTCCATCGGGAATAATAAACATAGGAATAGCTTAATGTGACTCTCACGGAAACACAATAGAAGAGTTTTCAACAATTTTTCTTTTGACTTCAATTTAAATTATTTTTAGTGACGGATGATCTACCAAATCTTTGTCGACTTCAAGCAGGCATACGACAGTATCGACCGAAGTGTACTGTACAACATTATGCTGAACTTTGGTATACCGGCAAAGTTAGTGCGACTCACGGATGACGATGACTAATACCGTCTCGCAGGTCAAAGTGCAGAACCGACTCACTGACCTATTTGAAACTCGTACTGGACTCAAGCAGGACGACGGGCTGGCGCCGACGCTCTTCAACCTGGCTTTGGAGTATGTAATTCGAGCCATGAATATGGACAGCAGCGGAACGCTACTCATCAAGTCGACTCAATTAGTAGCGTACGCCGACGATATCAACATCATGTCTCGAAGGTTGGGTGATGCAGAAAGCCTCCTGCATAACCTCAATAACGCCGCAAAGGAAGTTGGACTACATATCAACGAAAGCAAAACAAAGGCCATGATGCAATCGAAAGCAAGGACGCCAGCAAATTCAAGCATCACAGTGGGGGACCTTAATATCGAGTATGTAGACAACTTCAACTATCTGGGTTGTAACTTATCAAAGGACGCCAACGAAACCGACGAAATTAAGCGACGGATACAACTAGCCAATAAGACATATTTCTCGGTCCTCCCTATAATTAATTCGAAACTTGCGCACAGGAACACGAAGCTCCGCGTGTACAAAACGATCATCCGACCCGTGCTATGTTATGGCTGCGAAACATGGACCCTTACCCAAGCCTCCGAAATTTTGCTAGACCGATTCGAACGAAAGGTCCTTCGGAGAATTTTCGGGGCCGCTCGCGAGCGAGACCAATGGCGTATCCGATACAACCATGAGTTGTATCAATTGTACGATGAGCTGGAAGTATCGAAAATCGTAAAGCTTCAACGTCTGCAATGGGCGGGGCATGTACAACGGATGGACGACAATCGCATGCCAAAGAAAGTTATGAACGCACAACGAATTGACGGAGCGAGGTTGCGTGGACGACCGAGAGCTCGCTGGGAGAACTCCGTAGGTGAAGACGCCCACCAGCTGCTGGGCTTCCGAAACTGGAGGACAAGGTCACGTAACCGCGACAATTGGAGGTCAACGATTCAGGCGGCCAAGGCCCGACGTCGGGCTATCGTGCCACATTGATGATGACGGATGATCTGATATGAAATTTGCATTTAGTTTTACTTTATACTTAAACAAAATTTAATGCTCCGTTAATTCTTTTTATAGCAGGAAGGATACATTTTTAAAATCTTCAAACTGTTAGTCGTGAGCTACCAACCCATCCGCTAATATTAAAATATCATAGAAGCACGTTGGTCAGTAAAGGCCTAGATATACCTCGGGAGAAACTCCCGAAATAATAAAGCTAGCAGTTTGACATTTTGGTCAGATCTTTGTTTTGATAAATTCTTGAACGGTATTGAAAATGGGCCAAATCGTACCAAGGGGTACCCTACCTCCCATACAAACTGCCCCTTCTTTAAATTTGTATTGGGCCATAACTTTCGACCAAAGATCGCTAGCGACCTGAAATTTAGATCAATGCATATATTTGTGACTTATCCTTGAAGTTGATGGAAAGTGGAACAGGTCTGACTAACCTTACTCCCACCTCAGCCATATCTTTTGATAAAATATTGCGTAAAACTTCAAATTTGTGTCAAATGGTAGCTGGTGGATGTCCTTGTAAACTATGAAAGGTGTGCCAGATCTGACCCATCTACCCCTCCTCCCCTACAAAAAACTTGAAATTGAATATTTTGGGTTTTGTGTGCCTTCTAGAATTGTACACTTACATTAGAACTCGATCTCGTTTTATATGAAATTTCGTTGGATTCGGATCCACAGATTCGCCGTGTATGTGTCCGGCCTTTGAGTTTAGTTTGAGGGGCTCAAGTCCAATTTAAGGTTCTCGTTTTTAAATTGATTTTGGTTCGCTATGTTCTTGCAGTTGATTTATATATACAACAAATTCTTGTTGTAATATTTTAAATTCACTCGTAATTCAATTATTTTCCACAAAACAGCAATGTCTTTTTAACAATTTATTTATTTACATTTTGTTCGTCGTACAATCAAATTAAAAATGTGTTGAGTAGTAATATCATAACATATGATATAATAGGTGAACGATATACCTATGTTTATGTAAAAAAAATAAAAAATGAGTAACTATGGGCAGTTGATAAAAAATAAATGCAATTCAATTCCAGTCTATCTGGTATCTTACAATGAATGTATAATAACAATAAAGTCAACATTCTAAGTATATTCTTTTACGTTGTTTTTAACCGAAAAGTGTATATTCACTAAAATGAAAATTTACAAGTCTTCGTTCTAGACTTATGTTTAACAATAATATGTTGCTGAGCCATACATGCTAATTATACAAAAAAAAAATCCATTTCATATTTCTCGCATTTTAATCTGGGGATCTCTTGGACGCAAGAAAAATGCGTCAGAACGTACTAGTCAATCATAAAATCAATGAAAGGATTTGTCGATTTTCTCTTGACGACCACCTCCTGCTCTTCTATTTGATTTTTCACATCTTCTTCCAACGGTAGCAATGACTGATCGTTCAAAAACGGTGTACTACTCTTGGTCAATCGTGAGAATTCTTCGATGCTTGCAAAACGTTTATCACACATTCGCCGAACCAGTACTTGTTCGTTAAAGTAACCCTGCTGTTGCCATTCGACCATTTCGATACTGGTGAAAGGTCCTTGTTTTTGTTCGCTCGGATCAATATAGAACCAGAGCGTATCACGAGGTGGCATTATGATAGGTGTGTGCGTGGGCGATTCCGAGATCATGCTATCGACAAATGGATTTGTCGATTTTAGTCGTGAAGTTGGCGTTGAGTTTGAATCTGCTGGTGGTACTGATGCTTCCAGTTGTTGACTTCGTTGCGAATTCTCGATAGGAGCGTTGTTAAAAGTTGGTGTCGTTTGAGAATGCATAGAATCCATTAAAATGGAACGACTTGCGATTTTCGGTACCTTATTTGTACCACCACTTTTGCACAGTCTGTAGGGATTCAGTGAACTTTCCATAGCCGTATCTTTGCGGCGTGGCGGTATTGGTGGAGGAGGGCCAGGCGGCATTGATGGAGGAGCGCCAGGTGGTATTGGTGGAGGAGGACCAGGCGGCAAACTGATTTTTTGTTGAAGTTTCTGTAGCCAGGTATCTCCTTCGTTGGCATTCTTAGGATCGTTCTTTGGTTTCGGACTGGTTGAGAACTCAATTGAACTATCCAACTCGTCGTTTTTTTGCGCATTTTTTTCTATTTTGTCTTTATTATTTTCCTCCTTTAACGGAGGATTATTAGGATCAATGTTTAGTGTTCCACTTGAATAAACATTTTGAGTTGAGTCAACATCTTCGTCGTCCTCAATATTGATTACACACGGCATATCTAAAAGTTGCTTAGGTTTGGTTTCCATCTCAGGCTTTATGTTAGTTGTTTGCGACTCTGGAAGAATATATCTCGGGACGTTACCAGTTGGGCAGCAAGAATTACTATGATTGCCTGTTCGCATCTTTTCCAATGCACTTAACGGATTGGAAGCAAAAGTTTGACTCTTGCATTGTTGAATGGAATGGACATTGTTGAACGTTGCATTGAAAGTCGGCGGAGGCACCGAAAAGGTAGGTGGCGGTGGAGGAAATTGATTCCATATTTGTTGTGCCGACTGAATTCGCGCGAAAAGAGGATGATGACTACTAGTAGGTGATAATGGGGGCGATGAACTCCACGGATTTGCAGGAATGGCAGGTGGTATGCATTGTAGATTAAGATTAGCCCAAGGAAACCATGATGAATGTCCGACGGGCGATGATGGTGGCCTTGGCGGATAACAAGGGAACATATTTTGCGGTGGAGATGCGACGATGTTTGAAAGCATATTTGATGTAAATTGACCGGGAAACCGGGCGGCAGGCGTCGGTTGAAATGTTGATGAGAAATTATATGGAAACACAGTTTGTGGCCAAATAGAATGTAAATTGTTGGGTCGTGACATCGACGGCCATGCATTCGGTGTCTCAGGCTTCAGATTCTTTTCAAAATTAGGAGAGTCACAGTAATCACTGTGTATGATACGTTCTGGAGACTTGGATAAACTCTCAACACTGGTTTCCCCTTCACTGCTAAAATCATCGAATAGTTCGGAATGTGGAGAGTTACTTTCATCGGTTGACTCTTTGGTGTGCATTTCAGATTTAATTGGTTTAAAGGAGCATTTCATAGGAGCCGTTTTAGGATCATATTGAGCTTGGTGGACTGGTGAATCAGAGCGAAGAGATTCGTTAGTACAATCATTAGTTGACGCGGTGACATCTGGTTTTTTCTGTGACCGCCAGGAAGTTATCTGACTTGATTGCTTCTCGCTGCGCATATGTCCCCTTGGATTCAGTTCACGCTGGTTATTGGTGTTATTGGTCGAAGTGTTGGAGTCAGGCAATAAAGACATTTTAACTTTTTCGCGAAATTCCTGCGCAATAATGTTCTTCTCAATCACACTGCTACTGCTGCATTTTAGAGAATCTCCTAGATGCTTGTCGAATAACGGTGCATGTTGAGTTGGAGGTATTTTATCAGAGACTCGTTGATAATTATTTCCTTGCAAATTTCCAGGATTCTTGTCATTTCTGACAGCTGCATGCACCTTTTCGCGAAATTCCCGGACAATGGACTCTTTCAAAGAGTCATCAGAGTAGTTATCAGAAATCGTGCCGTTCGTCGAAGCACTTGCAGAATACTTGGCGCGATCGTTGTTCAGTCCTACTCCATCCGACAAACGATTGAATTTATAGTCTAGTGCTGCGTCATCGTCATTCGAAAGTTTTGGTGGACCTTTAACAACAATTTCATCAAGAAGTTTAATCGGTGCTTTGTATGGCGACATTTGTCCCTTTTGTTTAGTGTTTTCGCGCCAATTAAATAGTGAATGGCGACTAGGTCGCAACTCCATGCCAACGCCCACGGTCGTTCGAGTTGGAGGAGGAGGGTATTTGTCTTTTACTTCCGATATTTTTAAGACAATATTTTTCGAATTATATGCAGACGCAGATGGAATACTATCACATTTAGGTTTTTCGCGGTTACCATTGATATCAGTGGTGTTCGGCTGGTTATCAACATTTTCGTCGGGCTCCGCAACTTGTTTATTCATCGTCGAGGTCGGTACGAATTCAGCCGCTTGTACGGACAATTTCGTATTTTGGTCCGTGCTATCAAAATCTACTTGCTCCAGTTCTACGTTGTCATCAACACTTTGTTCCGCCCATTGTTCATACTTCAATTCGTCGATATATTCGTCACAGTAGCCATTTAGCGATTGGAGGTTATCATCGAAAGGGGCTATCATTCCGAATCCCTTGAACTCATACGGTTGGGCAAAGGGTGACAGTTGTGTTTGGCAATTGATTGTCGCTGATAGATTCGAGGTGAAATTAATTTTTTCTTTGGCCTTCATGTGACGGGCATTCTCCAAAGTGGGAAACTGTAAAGAGTTTTGATTTTATTCAGCAGGCACGACACGATTAAACGACAAACACTTACTGCTTCTAAATCATGAGTGATCGTCTCCTTGACATCATTGTGCCTGCTTCTCCTATGTCTGGTGGATCCGCCTAAACTTGGGAACTGCCAAAAGGAAACAAACAAGATTTTTGTCGTCAATCTAAAGCACATCCGCAACTGGACATACATTCTACTCACCTCTTCGGCATTGGCATTTAGAACAGATTCTCTTCTACTTTGACTCTGTAAAAAGCAAGCTCCCGTGTTATCAGCAACGAGAGTATGAATTGTCTCTATTCTATGAAATACCTGCGAGTTATTGGACTTGGCCCAACCTACAGATGATGTACTAGAGCTGCTGGCCATTGAAGAGACTGAATCGACGTTTACTGTCTTTCGTTCTGACTGGATTGTAGGTGGTGAAATTGCATTAAGCAATCGAATTTGTGATGCTTTTTGACCATTTCTATCGAGATATTTTTTCTCCACCTGATTAGAAGAAAATGGGATTATTGAGGAATGTGTGAATGCCATTTCACTTACCAGAACTGTTGATTGTATGGCATTTTTCTTTTGCTTTTTCTCTTCCTTAGAATTTTCTTGTAATATGGCACTGTATGTTGCCATGACACCACCGCGAAAGGCGTGTTGAATGAGATTGAGATGCGAATCTGTGAAATTAAATAAAACAATTTTTATCAACCGTTTGTGTTTAAATTTTTGGGTTTTCCTAAGACAAGCAAATTAAATCGTGAAAAGTTTGATATTGTTGTAATAGTGATTCAAGAGTGTTCTGTCGGATTCGAGATAGAGTGTCATTTCTAACACTGAGCCACCGAATGCCCTCGGGCGTTGTGAGCGACCAGATCCAAACCCGCCTTGATTTTCGCCAATGATTTTTTTTTTGCTCACGGATTAAGTCTTTTATCTATTATAGATAAAACCTTATAAAGGTCGATGCACACTTTTCAGTCATCAGTCATTTTCCATACAAGCAGACTGATTGTCAGCCAATCACACAAAGAATCTGTCAACTTGTATGGAAAATGACTGTGACTTCTTCTTTATTGCCTCGTTCTTTATACCGCTCCATGACGTCGCGTCGCTCGACTTACGGTATAGGCACATCGCCCGTTTTGGCGGTAATGTCTCAGCATATTTCTACAACCAGCTCAATCTTGGATCGTGTCATCGTCGAGACCAATGCGTTGTTGTTGCTTTTTCATTTGACACATCCAGGTGTTGTTCGGTCTGCCTCTGGTCTTGGGTCCCTGGCTAAATGACTGACTGTTGACTGACCATCACGAAAAATGACTGTGACTGAGGACTTAAAAGTGTGGCCCGACCTCAAGTCGTACAGGGGCTTGTCCTGGGTTGGTATCCTCTTTTTTGAGTTTATTAGTTTGCACGCTTGTCTAGTGGTGCAATCAGCTGGTCTTTGGTTAATTTGCATCAACTGCTCGTCAAAATGTTTATGTTTCTTACGTCTAATCAACCTTATTCGCCTTTTTGGATTGGGATGTGCGTTGGATTCGATGTCGGCAGGCTGAATTTTCACATCTGACGAATCTCTGCATTCTTCGTAAAACCAATCGTTTCGTGCCGGGCGAGCGATTACTTTGATGGTGACCTTGAGCTCATCCCAGATCTCACGGGCGCCTTTGTTGTTGTTGTTTAACACTAGCTGTAGTAATAGTTTTCTTTCAAAGTCGGCGGTGTCCCTAAATTTATCAACCGCGAACATTTCCTCCATCTAATATCTCACGATGGCTTTTAACTTGTCGCTATCCACGCTTGTCATCCCTGAATTCTGAAAAAAGGGCGAATTGTAAAGACGCAAAATTCGCCGAATCCTACCGCAAAGTCACAATTCTATCGCCCGTTGCAAAGACACGCGAAGCACTCATCAACTTTACCTTTGTTATCACATGCTGAGCTAGCTTCCCATCAGCAGATGCATAGTACCACAACAGCTCTGGAGCTGATCACCCATCACATCCACAATGGCCTCAAGCAGAAAAAGCCCTGTGCCAGAATCGTCCTAGTGGTTCTTGACCTATCGAAAGCCTTCGGCACGGCTATTCACTATGCACTGTTGACCGATCTTCTTAATATCCATATTTCTGCCCAAGAGGTCAGCACCTAGCCTTTACGGCCTTATCTCCCGGTCCTTCGGTCGGTTTGGACCTTCGGTGTTTTACCGACAAGGTCTTATTGTCAGATGGGGATTTCTTCATCCAGTGAATGCACTCACCTTCAGAAACCCATACCCGGGGCTGCATCACCAGCTCCATGACTTGCTTAAAAGCCTACAGCCAGCTCGAGGCCAACACCTTGATGGGCAAGGACCATGGTCCCCTGGGCAGACCCATACCCGAGGTACACTATTCACTAAAGACCTTTAGCAGGTGTGATCCTCCTTCGGCCCCCTATTGGTTATGCCTCACATAGAAATTCAGATGTGCACATCCCAGGCTCGTTGGCCTTGTGGCTACTCATCTGCTTAAAGCAGACTCGTGGCGCTGCTTTTCACATCCGGGCGGCCCGGCCCCTTCAGTATACTAGTCAGCAATGCGATTCGGGCCGTGTGGTCATCAATCCACAAACTAGTTAAGATATAGGCGCGTAAGCATTTTCCACCAAGGCCATTCTCCCTAACTAGCCCCTTCGAGGGTCGGGTTATACGAAGCCGCCAGCTCCGAAGGCCCCACCAGGGAACACCGTTGATCGTGTTCGGTTAGTATATGTCTTCCCTCCCGTAAACTATGGGAGGAGGTCAGGCATGCCAAGAGCTACCCGTACATAACTAGGGAGCTCGGGAACGTTATCGACCGAATGGTCTTTGTACAGATCCACGCCAAGGCGTATCAACCATACCAGGGGCCTCCCTGCGCTGTTCAGGTACGTGGTGACGCAACCCACCAAAGATCTGTGTCCCACTACACAGCCTTTTGCTGATGACACAAGGACCCAGACCCCCCTGCGGGGTGCCCAAGGGGTCAGATGGATTACCAACTATCTAGCTGGGAGGCCGTCCTACACAGAAATTCGGGGCAATTGTTTAAAGCATCCTCCATCCCCTAACTGCCATTTTGCAGATCAGAAATAATCTACGGTTCTTTTCGGTAGTTTGTGGAACATGTAAACGAAAAGAACCGGATAATTTTTCTTATCCGCAAAATGGTGATTTAGGGATCGGAAACGCCAACATGTTTGCAGAAAATACGGTGGTGGTGATGTTTCGTAACCTCACGCAATGTTTAACATCTAACTGCGGGCGATTGCGCCGTACTCACCACGGGGAATGATTTAAAAGGTATGTGTGCCCGACTGAAAACTGGTGGAGTTTTTCAATATCCGCACCTAGTCTTTCCGCCGTCTATACTGCAACACAGCCACCTGAAGGCAGAAATTTTCGGAGAAGCTTACGATGATACAGCATACCATGCAGCCATTGCAGATATTCACACAACCGTTGTGAATTTGTCAGGCAGGAATAGAATCCTTTCAGAGCTCCCACCACCCATTTCGCCCGAGAGCCACAAGAGCGACACTTGCCCAGCTAAGGTCAGGCTGGTGTTCGCGTTCAAATTTCTACCTATCTCGAATAGACCCGGACATCCAGAACATTTGTTCGAGCTGAGGTGTGAGGTCCACACCACCGCACCGGGACAACCCGTATAGCAGCTGCTACGTTCTTGCCGCTTGAGGCAATAGGCAAGCACGACGACAAAACTTAGAACGCATACACAGCCATGAACGTGAATGTGGTCCATGCCTTTCTGCACCGCTAAAACCAACAACTAGAGAGAGAGATGCCTGTATAAATTGGCTGAGATATTATGCTCAGAGCTAGTGAACTAACACCGCAGGCCGACCAAGGCGACGTGATGCAGCTGTATAGTCAGACAAGGAAGAAGAATGATGTGGTCTTCTTTGTTTTTTATGCAACCATCCTAGAAGTGGTGATGATTCATTCCTACATATGCACACAACTGGCTCCATTTACAACATTCGAGCTTTTTGCAGACGATGCAATTTCATAATATAATATTGAAGAGTAGCATCGAGATAAATGATTAATTGCCTAATTCCTAAAAATGCGCTAAGGCTACTGAAGCTTGGGATGTTATCAGCTCCCTATTGAGGGCAAATAAATGAGGGTTTTTTTGTACTTTTGAACTCCCATTCGCATGCCGATTGAAAGGTAACGGGAGACTCCCGAAGACAACTATCTTCATTAAGACAGAGCCTCCCAATAGGACTACACACTAACCTCACTGCAATGCTGAGGTCGGAATAGCGCAAATGTTTTGTAAACTCACCTGTAGCTACTGAAAAGTTCCAATAAATTGTGGCGGTCTACAAGGTCTTGATCTTGAGACGTATCAGATTCATCAAATTGCAAAAACCACATCCAATTGACGGAACGACGGTACACAATGGGCGCAAACATAAACAAATCCGAGGAAATTGTGACGGTTCGGCCGTTCGGCGAAGTCGAAAAGCCGGTCAGACAATTGCGGGATGTGTTCGGTATTTAAAGACTCTACTTCCAATTAATGCTGCTGCATAAGTGCGCGTCTACTGTCAAGTAATTTCTCTTTGTACCGCACCATAAACAAACTCGACGTCGTCTACATAAAATTAAATTCATTGAATTCAAAGGCACATTTCATCGTCCATTATAAGTTATGGGAAAACCAACAAACTCGGACAATGACGAGTTCAAAATTAAACAACCATCGGATCCACAGGCGCCCGTTACACGAAAAGGAGTATTGATCTCGTTCCGTACCGGCAAGCCAATGGAAATTAGTGAACGAGACATGGTACATCATTATAATTATGGCTTTCGTACTCCCATTTTAGCGATTAACATTTCACCTTATTTTCTAGCTTGGCCGCTGTCGCCTTGTTACGGAATTTGAAAAACTCAATCGGATAGGCGAAGGAACTTATGGAATTGTCTGTAAGCCGCACACAAACTACCCTCTGGCTAAACTTGAATCCTTTTAACAAGACAAACATCTTATTACAGATCGAGCTCGTGATACAAAATCCAACGAAATTGTCGCCCTGAAAAAGGTGCGAATGGATCAAGAGAAGGATGGATTGCCCATCAGTGGATTGCGTGAGATACAAATACTGATGGCCTGCAATCATGAAAATATCGTTCGTATCCGCGAAGTTGTTGTGGGAAAGAGTTTAGAAAGGTAAGAGATTTCCAACCTAAATTTAACTTTGAACATGTCAAATTATTTCTTTTGCCTTTCAGCATCTTTCTGACAATGGAGTACTGTGAACAAGATCTCGCATCCTTGCTCGACAACATGACCGCACCATTCTCCGAGTCCGAGGTCAAGTGCATTGTTATACAAGTTCTCAAGGGACTTCAATATTTGCATTCTCGCTATATCGTTCATCGTGACCTGAAAGTGTCCAATCTTCTGATGACCGACAAAGGATGTGTGAAAATTGGTAAGACTGTTGCGGATTTTACACTGTCAAGTTGCCATAAATCTATTCTTTGTTTCCAGCCGACTTTGGACTGGCCCGATACTTTGGCATCCCGCCAAAACCCATGACTCCTCAAGTCGTCACCTTATGGTATCGTGCACCGGAACTCCTTCTTGGCTCACCAATGCAAACAACGGCTATCGACATGTGGGCAGTTGGATGCATTTTGGGTGAATTGCTCGGACATAAACCGCTTCTGCCGGGCACTACCGAGATCGCTCAACTCGAGCTGATTATAAACCTTCTTGGCACACCGTCAGATGCAATTTGGCCCGAATACTCCTCGTTGCCGGCTGTGAAGAATTTCGCCCTCAAACATCAACCGTATAACAATTTAAAGACACGTTTTCCGTGGCTTTCGGCCGCCGGACTTCGACTATTGAATTTCCTGTTTATGTACGATCCAAAGAAACGCGCGACGGCCGAAGAGTGTTTGCAAAGTTCATACTTTAAAGAGGCGCCAATGCGTAAGATTTTGTTAAAATCAATTTTTTTGCTAGTCTCTGAAAATAATTAAAATTGCATCTTTACAGCATGCGATCCAAAACTAATGCCCACATTCCCGCAACATCGTAACATGAAAACCGCAAAAGAGCCATCGGCATCGGGAAGTTCAGCCGATCATCTCCCGGCAATATCCGACTTGCTGGGAAGTCTTATCAAAAAACGCCGCATTGATTAATAACACCAAATATACGTCATACTTTTCAAATATTTTATTTTTCTGAATTTTCTCTAACAATTTTTGCACTTAGAAACTAAACTTGCCCTACACGCACCTACAGATACGGTCTCTCCATTGGAGTCTTCTTGGCACGCTTGTCACGAGCTCGCGGGAACCAACGATGCTTTGTCGTGTAGGTCAGACTCATCAATTCTTGTCGTGCCGCCTCCGGATGTTTGTCCTTAAATGCTTTCATGGCTGTGCTTAGTTTACTCTCCTTGAGCAAGGAGCCGGAATCGATTTGCTCGACGGCGGGTAGAGGTTTGGACAGTTCGTAGGGAAATGTGACGTCCGGGTGCCAGGCAACAATTACTTTACCATTATTGGCGACAGCGATTGAATCGACTAAATGTTGTATGTCTTCGACGGTTTTAGATGAATATAATCGAAGATTTTTCGCGGAAAAGGTCCGAAATGCCGAAGTTAACCTCAGTGCCATTTTTGTGAATGACATATGAAATGACAGCTAGTTTTGACAGCTGATGCAATAGTTTTTGATCCCACTGTTGAGATTGAAAGAGTGTTGGCAATGTCTGAATAGGTTCGTTTTTAACTACCCAGTTCAGAACATAAAGATCCATCTAGATTAGTCGCCAAATGGCGACACATGCAGCTAAATGGCTGTTGTCATTCCATCCAAACATGTCGCCATTTGGCTATACGTAGACAGAAAATGACATAACCAAAATTTCATTTTGGTGATTTTTTTAAATTCAATTATCAAAATCGGACTCTGCCATTTGGCTGCATGTGTCGCCATTTGGCGACTAATCTAGAAGGACCTTTAAATTCAAGATAAATGTGCACTCGCAACCTGATTGTTTTGGCTGGCGAAATGTAAAACGGTGTGGAGACTTTCGAGTGAAGTAAGTACCACCCATTGATTAAAGAACTAAAGGATAGGCCCGAACCAAACTCAAATGGTCCAGTTTTTGAAATGACACTAATGGCCATGTATTTGACATAAAGGGAACATTGAAATGTAGGCGCGAAATTCACTTCACAAACTCACACTCAGTAACTGGATTTCACTTAAAAAACACTGAAATGATATAAGAATTACGTTATCACAAAAAACAAACGCGCGACGCGACAAATACGTTCTTGAGAATTTGCAGAACGTGTAACAGCTGACAAGTGTTGACAGAGAGGGAACGCATTTAAGTGGAATGTTTTTTTTTTGCTGTGTTTCAAACCGGACCATGCAGTTTGTATGGGATGACAGCAGATTTTCCTTTCCGTTTAGCTGTCTATTCCATGGTACCACCAAGTGACTTCAATCATCAAAATTTTGACAGTATTTGCATGTATGTATTCCACGTGAAAAGACGATATTACTCACGCGAACATTTTGACATTTCATCTTCTGAGTGTAGGCAATGTGATAAACCTCAAATACTAGGTATGTTTTTTTGGTTATCCCGTGTAGGTTTGGGTAACGAAACTCCATATAAAAAAAATGCCAGCTGACCCACCTGTAATTTTTTTTATATGAAGTTTCGTTACCCAAACCTACACGGGATAACCAAAAAAAACATACCTACTATATTAGAGGTGTGTTTTTTTGGTTATCACCTAAGGTGTGTTTTTTTGGTTATCCCGTGGTGGTTTGGGTAACGAAACTTCATATAAAAAAAATGACAGGTGGATCAGCTGTAATTTTTTTATATGGAGTTTTGTTACCCAAACCTACACGGGATAACCAAAAAACACACCTATTAAGTAGGTTTTTTTGGTTATCCCGTGGAGGTTTGGGTAACGAAACTTCATATAAAAAAATGACAGGTGGATCAGCTGGCATTTTTTCATATGAAGTTTCGTAACCCAAACCTACACGGGATAACAAAAAAAAAACAGACCTATAAATAGTGAAACATCCATCTTATTCTTTATATTCTCTTTATTACTGTTTTTCTTTATACACAAATTCCAAGCATCAAACACAAATTTATTATTATTAGTCCTTTAAAAATTGTTCAATCTACAAAAACACAAAAAAAAAATATTTAAATAAAAATTATTGGTTCCGCATGCTTACTTCACTTCATTTCTCTCATATCTTAACGATTCGCCATTATTCTGCATAACGGTATGCGAGTAGTTTCACATCTAAATATTTATAGAAATTATTAATCATCGCCGGAGAAATAATATCCTGTGTGTGTTGGCGGAACAAATGGTTCGTCTGTTTTCTCGGCTGAACTAGGCTCACCCTGTTGAGCATGATATCGAATTGGATATGTGAGTTGATTGCCTTTATCCCATGAGTAGAGTTCCTGCAATCAATTCGCAATGAAATTGGGGAGTATTTATTTTTTATTTCTCTAAATAAAGCTATTTTAATTTAGTGCATGGACAATTGAAAATATTAGTCAGTTTATTGTATTTAAATTAATTTATTTAATTTCGTGACGGTTTTTTTTTTTTTTTTTTACCACATATAGAAGGTCCTTCGGTTAATTTTAATTAAAAATTAACTACATAATAATCCGTGATAAAGCACCGTATGGTACACCGCACCCCAGCTACCATAAAATTGACATCGAATCAAACAACATGCATTACATCATTTTACGTATATTTTTACTACTACACTGACTCATTCGGAAAAGTTTTTGATAGACTCATAAAAAATCTATAGAAAACATTTTAAATTAAATTTGGAATCAAATTTCGGGATGTTCTCTCTATGACTGCTACGAGTACCTTTGCATTTGGATCCTAAATGTTTTAATTTAGAACGTGTGGTACAAATGGTGTTTTATTATACAATAGCTCTGAATGAATGAAATCAGGAGCTAATGAAAAAGTTTTTGATGATGGGAAATGTGGTCGCCATATAACGAGATTTTATGGTGGTTTGGAGCCCTGTTAATTTCTTTATTGGTATTTTATGACAAAATAAGGTACCAACGTTGTGAGGCTTTTTGACTTGGGTTTTTGCGTAATAAAGAGAAGAATGGAATTGATTTCGATTGAAGAGAACACATTTTGAAACAGAGAAGAAAAAACAAAGTTAATATTTGTCACTGATTTATTTGGTGTACCTACCGATTTTTAAGTGAAATGGTTGATGTAACAGGACAATTTGTAATTTATCGTTTTTTGAATATGCAATTTTTTGTAACAATTCAACAATAAAACCAAATTTTATTTGACTGCAATTTTCCAGAAATTTGTAGAATTTCTGAGACAGACACGATTTGCGGTCGCTTCAATTTATCATTGTTGTGGAGATCTTCTGAAACCGATCAAACGGACAAAGCGAGAAAGTGTCAATGAAGGAAAACAAAAACAAATTTATTTTCATTTTTTCATTACAAGCAATACAGGGCAGTTGATTTTTGGAAGAAAATTTGGTCTGATTTGATAGATTAACCTAACAACTTGCTGTCTATACCTTTATGATCACATAATTCCATCTTTTAAAGAAATAAATCAATAATAAATACAAGGATACAGGAAAAAGACTCTTCTGACATTTTTTCTTTTCCAAACTAAATTTCACGGGTCAACCCGACACAGAGAGCACAGAAAAAGAAAACAAGTCGTGTCCCTTTACAACCTCTTGTACGTTGACCCATATCAACTTATCGCTTATACTTTTATTCACTATACAAACTTACACGAGTAACTTACCTTCGTGCGAGCATTGAATCCAACGGATGTTGTCCTACGGAAGGGATTGGCAAACACTAGTGATACCTTAATGATTTTCTGACGATATAAATCCAGGGCAAAACGTATATTAGTCGCTCGATCCGTTACTGAATCGATGGCATACAGCACGCCACAAACGATAAACATTTCGCCAACCTTATGGTGATTTATGCTAATGTTCCAGCTGTACTGAATCTCAAGTGTATTGGCATCAAGCTGAAAAAATAAAGAAAAAGGAAGATATGTGTGTATAATTGAATGCATGAAAATTGTGTATTATGTCTTGCGAGGGAGAAATAATGTTGAGTATGAGGACATTTTTTTGGGGTCATTTGGGGATAAATTCATTTAATTTGTTTTTTGTTTATTTATTAAAAAACAAAATTAAATAAAAAATCGTACGTATTAATGCGATTTTACTGCAAAGTATCCATCGAGGTCAGACTTACAACACCGTTCCAACTCGGTATGGGCTAAAATTGCAGGTCGCTAGCGATATTCTTTTGAAAGTTATGGGCGAATCATTTGTTTGGAAGGTAGTTGGTCCGACTTGACCCATTTTGAATACCGTCCAAGATTTTATCAATACAAACATCTGCCTATTCGTCCGTGTGTCTGTCCGTTCGCAAGTTATCGTGCATTTGTGACATTCGTTCCTACATAGTACCAAGTCTTTGTAATGAAGACTAACCGGCCTGTACATTTTTTCCTATGTCAGCGGTAAGGACTATAGGATGAAATCTCCAACGCATCAAGATTTCAATTAACGTATCCTGGGTCTTTGGTCCAACCGCATTGTATATCACCAAATCGATGAGCGAATGCCCAGAAGTGGTATGTATGTATCGCCGAACTCCATTCCAACAGTCACTTATTGTATTCGTCGTAAAACCGTTGATTTTTCCTCAATGGCCGCTCATTTTCTCATATTGCTCAATAGTATCTGCTGCGCTGTTTGCAAGATGTTTGGCTGGATTCACTGCGAATGGTGGACGCACCGTTTATCGCCTACCATCGCCTAGCTTTTTATAACGTCCAGCAGCAGTCCAGCAGCGTAAAATCGATACAAATACACGAGCAACTTCATCGTCACAACAGCATGGGAATATTACAGTTCCGAGTGCCCATCTAGCGCAACGATCTCCCAATTTGATGATAAATAGCCCGCGGTCTCCGGTTTTGTCTCCTCAACAAGCTCTTCAGCCTAGCACGACACGGCAACAGTCCCAAGTGTCTGCGCCTGCTCTTAATTACAACCTACGGACGACGTCACTTCAGCTCTCACCGCTTCCTGATCTGCCTGTAGCCAAACAGACGTCACTTCAGCCATTGTTGCTTCCCAATCAGCCTGTCGCCACACAGACAGCACCTATCCCTTCACAGCCTACATCCACGCCATCAGGTATTCTTCGTGTTTGTATTCCACCCAAGCAGCTTTTCATCTCTCGGTTGGAGTACACTACAAGTGAGGCTGATGTCAAGCTTTACGTAAAGAACAAACTTGGTTTCGAACCTGCGTTCTTCGCATGCAAGAAAAGGACAACATTCCTAACAGGATTGTCTCGTCCTTCAAAGTGACCATCCCTGCCGATCTTCATTTGCCATGTGAACCTTCGTTTTGGCCATCTGGTATTTTATTGAAAGATTTTACAAATCGAAATTTTTCGCATCTGCGGAAAGCAAAAAATCCGAAATAATTAAACAGTTTACAATTTAAGGTCTGAATAGACATCGGGCGGAATGAAAATGAAATGTTTGTCCGCTGCGATTTTTTCAATGAAAATGCATGCTTACTGTCGTGGAACATGTCGGGAACGGGAATGATGGGGAATTCCATAAGCTACAATCCGAATATGGTTCTAAAATTTTCTCGGCCATTTTATGTATTCTTTTTCGATTCCCCGGTCATTTCACCGTGGAAAATTCCTAATGACCGCGGAATCGAAAAATAATACATAAAATGGCCGAGAAAAATGTTGGAACCATATTCGGATTGTATCTTATGGAATTCCCCATCATTCCCGTTCCCGACATGTTCCACGACAGTAAGCATGCATTTTCATTGAGAAAATCGCAGCGGACAAAAATTTCATTTTCATTCCGCCCGATGTCTATTCAGGCCTTTATGATCAAAATGTACTCTGTGTTAGGACTAAACTTCGAGCTCTCAACTCATCTGCTCTTACGGCTTCTCATGATATAATCTGCTTAGCCGAAACCTGGCTTAACAGCAATATCAGCAGTGGTGATGTCCTTGACATTTATCAAATCTTTCACTGTGATCGTAACCTTGATCTCCTTGGTAAGCTTGATGGAGTGGAAGTGGAGTTCTTATTGCGTTGCAAAGTAACATCGAATGTTCCTTAACCCTTTCCCGAACAGAACGTCTATAGACGTCCAATTTTGAGCATTTGACATACAAATCGTGTCAAATTTTGGCGTTGTGTCCGGCAATGAGTTAATTTCTTGCACGATCAATGATCCTTTTGATTGTGTTACCGTCTCTATAACAATATCGAAGAATCTGAGCTTTCTTATTTCCTGCATCTACGTTCCCTGTAACTCATGTTTAGAAGTGTATGACAGAGTATTTAAACATTATGGAAACATCATCAATATCTTGAAGCCTAACACAAATATTATTATTTGCGCTGACTTCAATATTCCACATGTTTGCTGGCCGAACCTTCCTGGGCAACCACTTTCCTCTTCTTCGACTCAAATGTTTTTGAGTCTCTCGGACTTTATGGTATTCTGTAACTTACTACAGTTCAACATTAGTCCGAACTCAATGGGACGTACACTTGAGCTCGTGTTAAGTAATATGCCCTCGTCCCGCCTATCTTCATCCAGAGCTTGCGATGTTTACTTGCCAATAGATACCCACCACCCTGCGCTCGAACTTGATCTGTCCATACCTCTCGAGCTTTGTCTTCATAAAAATCTACCCAGTCGCCTAATTTTAAAAAGGCGGATTATACAGCCATAAATCTTCGCCTAATTTCAGTAGATTGGGGTAAATTTAAATTGGGGTTAATTTAATTTTAACCAATCTTAGCTGTGACATGGTTGTATCAAAATTTTATAATATATTATATAATATAATCTACGACCTTGTTCCATTAAGGATTTCTAAAACACGAAAGGATTCACGTCTTTGATCTTTAAGATGTTGCGGAGAAAAAATCGTGCCCGTGCGCCCTTTAAAGGTCCCAAATTGCATCCGATCTACTCATTTTTCGCGCCATCCGCAATAACACCAAAAAACTTATTGACAGTGCACGATCTGCCTTATCTTAGTATTGAGGATAGTGTTAATAACCAAGAAAGCAAGCTTTTTTGGTAGTACATCCGGAACGCGCGCTCTTCGATTTCTCTCCATTCGCAATTATCCTTTGTCGATGTTACCGCCACTACAGACGAGGATATTTGCGAGCTGCTTACTAAATTTTTTTCAGGCACGTTTATTAGAATTTCTAATCCTTCGCCATTTTCTATTGACCAAGACATATCATTTCAGGTCCCGTCCATTTTTCCCTTCTATTCTGATCTTTAATAACATGGTTCGTACCTAAAATCGCAATAGACCGACTCACTTCCTCGGTATGTCTCTTCGTCGCAAGCTTATATCCCTGCACCTTTATCTCATGCCTGATATGTCGTGGTGGAGGAATTCGGTCCATGAGATTGTGGTAGCGGTAGGGATGATCCTCACGGTAGCAATCAACAAGATATTAATTTTTTTTTTGATATAATTTCGCGAAAAACGTAAAACTGTGCCAAATGGTAGCTGCTGGATGTCTTTATGGAATATAAAGGTGCGCCAGATTCGACACATCTACCCCTTCCTCATCTACTAAAAACATGAAATTGAATATTTTGGGTTTTCGTGCAGTCTACGTTTATACATAGGTATAGGGTATACACTCATCATGCTATTCGCCCGATTAGAACTCGGTCTCGTTTCAATATAAATTTTCCCAGAACTGATGTGGCTTCTTTGAGGTTCTACCATCTTATGGATATAGGGTGAAAAATCAAGAAAAACTAGTAAGAAGGCTGGAATGGTCAACTTAGCTATCGTAGCACACTCACTTACGGAAATATTTTAAAAGGTCTAAAATAATTATCTTCATATTTTATAAATTTAAAATTAAATTGAAAAAAATAAAACAACGTAATTCCAAGGAGATCTCCCTGTCACTTGACAAATACACATTACGTTACATTTATGTAAAAGAAAAAAACAAATCACCCTCGACCGTAATTGCACACCAAGATTGGCGCAAGAGTTGGATTCAAACTCTGAAAACCTGAAATGTCCTTAAATGCTTTCCATATAACCTACACACTTGTTTTTACATACCTTTGCAACGATGGTATTATTCGAATCGGGCATGCTATATATGACCCACAATCCGTTGTCATCCACGTTGAAATCCATGTAATTGTATTCTGTCGTGTACAAATAGTTGGAACCGTTGGATGCTGCGTAGGGCATTTCACGAACTGAAAAAAACAACAACAACAAAAACAAAAAAAAATATAATGAAAATAAAACACAGCTCGCCGACTACATAACATGAAGAAAAACAGGAGCGTGCAAAAGCAACAACTGCTGGCGCACGAAAAAAAAGGAATAGAGCCAGAAGCTGAATCGTCTAGAATAGAATACACCGGAGAAGAACACTAACTTTCCTGTTGATGTTTGGACTCCCTTTCTGTTGTCAGATTTCACAAGCATACCCCAGTATGGTGCCTGCAAGGTAAAAGATTTATGCCCGTCAATCACTTTCCGGGAAAGGCGTCAAGTTTGCACAGGGGTTTGCTTGTATGATGTGTGTTATGTCCTCTCCTGCTCATATCCTATACGAGCACAGAGTGTCGGTAGGTCACGGGACATTGTTCGTGGCTAAGGATACCGTTGAGGTCGTCGTATTGTTGTACACACGCGATGGTAAGTAACGAGCGAAATTTCAGTTACGAGATTGGGGCAGAGTAATGAAAAACAGGACATGGGGAATTAGTAAGCTTGATTGTTCAGTGTGTACGGTACGTGTCTTAAAATGGTTCAATTGAAAGCGGATGCCATAGGGAATGCATTTAATTTTTTTTAAAAGTTAGCAGAAAAAAGAATTTCTAGCTATTTATGATTGTAATACATGCATATGCTGATTTTTAGAAACTGCTCTTTCAAAAAAGCCAGCTCATTTGAATAAATATTATTCGTATTCTTCTAGGTCCAAAAAAATCCTTTGTCATTGACATCCAACTCATTCAGAATTTTTCATTTTCGATGTCTGTTTTTCCCAAATCACGTTAAACGTAAGCCCAACCACCCACCAGCATTTCCACGGCATCCCCAACATTCAACGCCGCAGGAGACAAGTGTCAAGACAAATTTATACGTTTGTACAGTTAGCTCTGTTATAGTTATTAAAATGTTCAACTTTACAGTTGACTTCACCTCGTGGATTGATAAATAGCCTGAGGGGCGGGAAATTGTGTGTACGAGTATTAGTATAGGTCGCGCGTAAGAACTCACGATTCAACGTCGCGAAGGTATGAGGAGAGAAACTTTTTTTTATGGCTATAAGTTAATCAAAAAGACTACGGTAATTTTGTGTTGGATAAGCCCGGCGATGTTCTGGTTTCATTCAGCCGTCGGCGAAGAAATATATACTTTTTTTGCTTAGGTCAAGCAATAATTTTTGTCCTCATTTAACGGGATAGTGACTTGGGCTATACATGTGTATTAAAAAAAAGTTATATCTGATTACATTTATTGAATGTCATTTTTTATTTTTCCACGAGTTTTTGTGGTCAAATTGATTTGCTATGAAATTGAAGGGAAGAAAAAATATCAATAAGGAAAAATTTCCGTTGATTTAATGTTGGTAATCAGAATTAGGTAATTTATGGTAAAATGAACTTTCTGATTGCCCTGACTGTGTGTATGTATGTAGGTATGCATTCTTTCTCGAAAAGCATACCGATGTCGCTCGTATGAAATCCTGCCTTGAAAAAAAGTAGGTTCGTTGGCATTGCATATGATGAAGTACTACTATATTACTACATATTAATATAGTTACCCAGCCAGCATTGGCGTAATGTACCGTGAAAATAGCCACAAATAAGTTTTACTTCATGAATCACGAATCGGCATTATGTATCGATAGGACGCATTGAAAATTAGATACATGATGGTCAGCTGAAGGAATGTCGACGGATCATGCATATAGGAAATATAATGGTTTTCTCCTCAAGTGTGATTTTTGTTGCTGGGGTGAATAGAATCGCGAATAAAAGATGATCATTCGTATAGTCTGGCTGGAGTAGTGGTTAAGGCGCGCACCTTCGGTGCATAGGATTATGAGTTCGAGGCTCACCGTCGCACGTGTTTTTTTTTAATTATTTATTGATGCATTGAATATATATGATACTTAACTATTACATAATGTTTGCGAATAACGATTTTATAATGATTATCCGTAATAAGGCGGAAATGCGTATATACATGAAATAGGGGGACATCGTGATATACTGCTTGTATGAAAACGTGATGAATGAATAAACAATATGTGCTCACGCGTGTTGCATGAAATAATGATTACAAATGTGTTAAATGCTGGCTGGGTACTCCACATAACCTTCAACTCACAAAAAACGAGGCTCTTCGCCAGTGGCGGAACAGGTTGACACGGGTCCTCTCGCCAACTTCTTGAATGATCCCTCTATAAGTCGTAGTTTTTTTTTTGATTTTAGAAAAATGTATCACCCTTTACTTGCAAGATTAGTATCACAAAATTAAGTTTAAATATTTTGAGAGAACTTGACATGTCCTCTGTTTCGCTGGAGACCTCAGATTCGTACAATTTTTGTATCATCTATACCACATCACACTCATTGTCCCAGGCATTTCGGTCGCAATTCGACGATACTATAAGTTTTAAAATCTCGGCGTGATAATTTTTCATGTCATGGAAAAAGGCGTCAGGAAGCATACATTTAGGCATTCTTACAGAAGAAATCGGACTTCTTCTGATTTCAGATAAATTTAAATTAAATCGAACATTTTTTGGAACTTTTACTATAACTTCCCCCACCCCCTCGAATACGAAACTCAGTTTTAGATAATAGACATGTTCCCTAACATCCCCGCCGAATTTAGGTGTAGTCTTAGCAGAGGCGCAGTAAAGATCTTGTCCTGGAGGGGGCTAAGGCCATTCATTACGGGACATTTGAGTTTGCCTCCTCAGGCTGAGTGATAGTGCCATTTTCTAGTAATGACGCTATGCAGTGGTGTTCTAACTCTAAGCTCCCATTGCATCCACGCTTATTTTTTATATGAAACCGAAACGTTAGGGCGACTTTTCACGAGTAAGGTCCAGTGGTGCAGCTGAGTATTGTGACATAAATGTCCTAATATTAGAGAATAATTTTTTAATGACTGGGCCAACACGAGAAAAATAAAAGAATTTAGGCATAAACACAATCCGGACTGAAGTTGAATTAATGTCGTTCTAATGATCTAATGGTTTCACAGAACCTTATTTTCTCAGGTGGAGTAGACAGTACAGTGGGATTTGGGTGAGTGGGGGGCTAAATGACTCGGACATATTTCAGCTGTAAAATATTTAGCGCTCGGTAAAAAATGTATAATTGAAAGAGGCAGATTTTTGTTGTTGCGAAGCATTTATGTATTTTGAAAAACATTTTTTTTGTTGCAAAAAGCACTCGCGGTTGTCATCTTCTTTTTTTACACAAAAATGTTTCCATAATTCAGCAACGAAATGCATTTTTTCATATCGCATTCTGCAATTTTTTCAATTTCTGAGTATTGAAGAGGCTTTAGTCCCCTTTGCCCTTCACGTGGTCGCGCCACTGACTGTAGGCTTGCTCTTTTACTGAGTAAACTAAAATTACATTTTCTTAGCCAATAACATAGTATCAGGCAGGAGACATTTTTCACGCAAAATTTTCAAGCGTATTCAACAGAAAATTCAGAATATTGACATACAAATAAATAAAATTCAAATAAGGAATTAATCTTATAAAAATGTTGCCTTAGAAGTTACTTGCAGAGGAAAATTCAATTCAAAATGCAAGCACTTACATACAGCTACTCCATAAATCATCATCTTTAAACGATTATGCAAAGAGCTTACCATATTTCTCTTCTGTTTTTAGATCGAATCGTACAGCAAACGGTTTATCGCGCTGGTTATAGTAAAAGGATCCATTGTAGATGACATGAGCATTACCCTGTCGAAAGAAAAGCAATAGCGAGAGAGAAAAAAAAAATCACATTAGAATCCAATCTTATATTACTGCACCCTGCTTATCAGTAAATGGTTTATATTATACTCAGCAAATCCGCATCCTTGCTTCCTTCGTATACATACGTTACCCGTATAGCGTGAAAGAGCCAATAATACATACAAACTCACTCTTCTGTACCTTCAGAAATTTTCGTGTTGATCGTCAATGCCGTTTTTATTTAGCATAAACGCTAGACAGATTACGGTTCTCCCTATAAATTCGTCCTTATAAATGTATGTATGTACATAGCCTGACTTCCATTCTAATTCTCTTGTAAATTTTTCACTTCCAATCATACATACGGACGAACGAGCGAGTACTCACCATAAATCCACCAGGAATGTTGTAGATCTTGGATGGTACATTCTGACGATAGGCCGTTTTCGACCAATACTCGTACAGACGTTGATGGTCGTTGTCTTTTGTACTCCAGAATTTGTCGTCGTTATCATGACTGGAACTTGGTATCGGATCCTTAAGCCACGACCCATACAGCTGATCTACAAACTTGTGGTAGACGGGTTTACCCACAGCATAGAGTAGACAATCTGCATCACATATACCGGAGAGAAAGATATTTGGTGAGAAATTCAATTTAACGTTCGATTAGTGTCATGAATTGATAGCGCAGGCAAAGAAGGATGTACGAACACCATACATGCATGTGTATGAGGAATAAATGATTTTATATAGCTGGAACATTTGCACTATTACCACACTATATGAATGACTATTTTAGTACTACAGAAGAAAAGCCGTAAAATTGCTGGATATGGATGGATAACGGGAGTATGGTGTAAGGATTGAAGGGATGTGTGAAAATAATTACCCAACGTTTTGTTCGGAAGTCCTGGATAACTGAAGTTTCCTGTCGGTCGTATATCGAACGTTCCCACTAGATCGTAGATGGAGAGAATATTGTCCTTGCATTTGAAATCTCTGCAATGGTAAAGAAAATGGTTGAATTAATGAATGTGATTGGAAGGGATGAGGTTTTGTGTGTACGTATAGCTAGAAGAAGAAATCTTCTATTGTCAGCGTATAGAGTTATTCATGATTTCGATGCAAATTTAGAGTATTCTCAGTGTTCAATATTAGCTCAGATTAGATGTGATGCCATCACCAGATTGAGTTTAAATGCATTGACTTACTAGTGGTCTGTCTAATGAAAAGTTCAACGTAGCACGAAACTTTAATTTGCTGTCTAAACTAGGCAATTTTAAAGGAGTAGACTGAATTTGTTTCATTTTCGATCAACAGTCTTTACTTGTTTTTTATATAATTCTGTTCTTTGTATTGACTGGAAATGTTTTCCAAAGGATGCGCACAAAAACTCTAATTCAGATATATCATGTTGTTCTGAGTTTATTTTAAGTCGTCAGTCATTGGCCAGGACCGTCACTAAAAGGGGAGAGTGCGAATCGGGCGGTTTCTCTTAGCCCCGCGCCACATTTAAACATGCTGTTTTTTTACCCTAGCTAGCGTTTAGTGTTAGCTAAAGCCTTTCATGGATAGACAACATATTGTAACGTAAAAAGTAGGTGGTTTCGCTGTGTGAGTGGTTGTGCGATCGGGATTTATGCAAGATAGATTTTCCATGATCCTATTTTCTTTAATTTGACAAATTATCAAAAACTGTTGGCGGCTCCCATATAAAGCAACAAAATTCGAAAGTCAAAAAATTGAACATTTTGCTGAATTTTATTATAGTTAGAGCAAACGTATTCTGTGATTTTTTGCAATTAAGTTTTTTATTTACCTGAATAAAAACTGAGCTTAAATGTTTCTGTGTTTCTTTTTTTACGGACATAAGTCACCAATTTATACTAGAAGGAGAAAATTTTAGTGCCAAATTTCAAAAAAGTCAATCGAGAATGATTTTCTACACGATTTGATGATAAATGATGACTGCAAGTGTTTTGATTTTCACTCTTCTCATTAAAACTCTCTAGACTGTAGCTCGTCTATATTCCGTGGTTTTTATGTCCCCGGACTGCAGCGCCCCTCCCTGCCCCCTCTGGCCACGCCCATGGACTGAACTCTGAGAATCCTCACCATAGAGAAGACCGATTGAAATATACTTAAAATTTGATTCCAATTATACAATAGGCGCAATGTCCTGATAAAAAATAGGTAGGCAATTTGAATTTCGGCGTCGATTTGAAAAAAAAAAAATGTCGGCATTGGCACCGACCTATCACACAAATATTAGTGAAACTAAAGTTATAGAGGAGATTAAATAAAAGTCCATCATGATTTCGTGAGTACTTTTATCCTTTTATCCTAGCCTCGCCCCAGGCCCCGCGATATTTCGAGACGGTCCTGGCTAGCCCATATAGGTTTGACCGTTATTCTACACTTTATCTTCTCTTCTTTAAGTTTTATCTTGAATGCAGGCCAACGGCTAGTATTGTAAGTATAAAAACAAAACTTTCAGGTACATTCATCCTAATGAGATATATCCCGCTGAGCAGCCAATTCATCCTTGTTTCATATACATATTCATCCAGGTCTACCCTATCCTAAAACAAAAACCAACGGTAACCAAATCCTATTAATTAGCTTTCAATGGAATCGTATGTTTTCTATAGAGTCTACAGATGAGTCATCGAAATCGTTTCGATATACTGTCTGGTCACTGTCGTCATCGTCATTCAATATAAAAAAAAACATTGCACTTACCTTGGATCCAAACATTCAGGACATTGTGGCGGTGGTGGACACAATTCTTCGTAGTTGGTCTTCACAGACGGTCGTGATCCGAAAATGATGACACTGTTCGTATCGGGTGGCGGTATGTAGGCTGAAGGACTCTTCTCTAAATGAAATGCAATGATACGGGTTAGCAAAATGGATTGGATTTTTTTTTTCATTTGTTTCATATATGTATATGTAGACTTCTTTCATTATTACTGGGTTTTATTTAATGAAACTCATTGAAATGCAAATGGAATTCGAGTATTAGAAAAATTGATCTTTTGACAGACAAATCTAATCTTCGTGGTCTATAGTGATTGGAAACGAAAAGATGGGAAAATGAAGTTAAGCCTGCGACTAGCTGAGCAATCCCCACTATCGTTCCCATCAAACCGATTGATTAAAATTTTAGAATTGTAGAAATCCATAATGGTATCGCGATCATGGAAATTTGTATTACAATCGCTTTTCTAGAACTATGACGTAAGTGTCTGTGAAAAGGCAAAAAAATATTAATTTCAAAGAACCATTGGAATTATACTACTTTTGGCATTTTATCGATAAACCTAACCTTATACCCTATTCCTTATAGTTGCTATCTTCATTTTCTGTCTGTCTGCTGCAATCTTCTTTTCAGATAAATTTTTCAATATCTACCAATCAGCCAAATGACAACAATAGACAGTCGTCGTAGTTATATTTACTCGACAGTCGGAACTTGAAAATTTTGCTACTTATATGGAGAAAAAGGAAAAGCATTTTTTTCTTACGTTTCACATAGAATATTGCAGTCATCGTTCCAATCTCGTTCTTTGCAATGCAAACGTAGTCACCGTAATCTTGTGAATTCATCCGTTCTATGGTGAGTCGCATCAACGTCTTATATCTGCAATACAAAATTATATTCTTACAATTCGCTCTAGCCCTATAGATATAGCACTTTAAACGAATTTTATAAAGCAATGCGGAGTTTTCATGCAAAAAAATGCACCGTGTAAAATATTGCAATGGAAAAAACTGGCACAGTACATTATTACCACCCACCTGTCTGTATGCGTTTCCATTCTATACTTTTCGCCAGGATCTAAAAGTTTGCCATCCGATATTCGCTCCCAATAACGTACAGCCTCCGGATATGCTTCAATCTACAAGCGAGTATTCAATTCCGTTTCGCGGTATGTGTACATGTGGATGGATGGAATTGGGCGTTTTGTTATTGACGTGGTCGTTATTTATTTCACATGGTCACATAAATTTCATGGGGTTGAGATTGCGGTATCAGAGTTACAGGACATGAAAAAAAAATTTAGAAAAAAGGAATGTGTTTAAGAAAAAACTCAAATGTCAGGTAGAGCATATACTCGTATATTAGGTGTGTTTTTTTAGTTATCCCGTGCAGGTTTCGGTAACGAAACTCCATATAAAAAAAATGCCAGCTGATCCACCTGTCATTATTTTTTTTATATGAAGTTTCGTTACCCAAACCTACACGGGATAACCAAAAAAACACACCTATTATATCTGCACAAGCGAATTAGATTTCACGATCTCAAAATTTTGACAGTATTGGCATGGATTTCACGTGAACTGACGATGTTAGTACCTATACTCTAAAGTTAAGAACTATGTTCACCGAGTCGAAAACTTAAATGTATATGTTTAAATGTAAGTGCCGTGCATTTGCCTTTTAATCAATTTAATCGGATTTCTTGTCGACGGGACTTTTCCCACTCGAAATAAAATGCAGCTGTATTGTTTTCGCTGGCGAAAAGTGTGGAGGCTTTCGTGCGTAGTGAATAGTAGTGAGTACGAACGACCATTCGAATTCGATTTTTCGTTTAAAATTTTTTTCACAGTATTTCTTTGAATTTCAAATCATATCAAATCATATACCGATTTTTGTTAATACCCACTCTTATTACAAACTGTAACTCAGAGGCGCAATCAGGATCAGGACATTTTGAGGTTGCTTCTTTTATTTTTTAAAAGCCAATTTTGAAGCACTCTTTTCAGCATTGATATTGAGTGCATTCAGCGAACGAAAAATGTAGCAGAAAAGTGCTCTTCCAATTAGATTCTCATTGCGCATCTGAACTTTTCGCTTTGACCTTTAAGCATATTACTGTAATTTTGAAACTAGCAAAATTCTGGCGTCATTGCGGTAATCTCATGTTGTCATCAATATCAATGCCCACTGGAAAATTTTTAAGAGGGATCCTCAATTCCTGGACCCCTACTCTGCCTACGTCTCTGAAGGCCTGCAGCGGGGTATTTTAAAAACGGCTCACCTTATTTAAAGCAGAATTTGTGAATACCCATAGCACTGCACGAGCCAAACATGAACTTAGGTACAGACAAAGCCGAACCGTTCTAATGGCTGCAGGGAATCTTATCTTCTCAGCTGAACTCAGCCTTGGAAGGAACCAATTGATTTAAAATGTATTTTTTTTTGAATTCCTCGTTATGTTACGATCATTTTTTTTACTAGAAAATGTTTGTACATACATAAATACAACAATTCGGCTCAAAATTAATGTTTACAATGTGTGGACAAATAAGTTTTGTCAATGCCTCTTTGCCTGCACCCGAATCTTCCACAATTTGAATTGTAATGAAAAATTCAAATCAATAAAATGCCCTCCCACCACTCCTAATTTATCTACTCTTTCATTTTAGGTTAAACCCCAAATTAATTACATAATCTCCAGAGGCTCATTCCACATTATCACCGAAACTCGGACTTGCACATTACTGCGATAACATCAAAAATTCCCTAAAAGAAGGATGAAAAAATAAACTAATTTTTTATTAATCCTCCGAAAAATTTATGAAGATGACACTCTCTCACTAATCACAAGATAAACGTTTCTCATTGCAGATCCATTTCATTTTTTCCTGCGTGCCTTTTCTCTTCTCTTGCTTTTTGCCTCGTAGATTCGATTAACCTGTCAGCATTTTCAGAAAGACAAAAAAAAACGGAGAAAAACAATGTAAGAATTCCAGGAATAATGGCGGGACGACCGATGTCTAAACAGCTTTAGGTTGAAAGCTTCTCACAGGACGCGGATAATACGAGTCTAAACGGAGGACGATGAAGTTGTTATTACACTAGTTAGTATATTTATGCCTTAATTGGAATTGTCGCGTCGAGTTTTCGATTGAAGTAGTTTTTTTTTTCGCAAGGGTAGATTACTTTGCTTGCTAGAACTGCGTATCCTTTAATTTCCTTCGAGCTGACACGCCTAGGGTTAGCGTTGATTTTATTTGGTACGTCTCTATTGCCAGGACCGTTTAAATTAAAAGTTGCGTGCTTTTTTGTCCGGGAAGGGAAACGAGCACATTTTCTTTTGATTAGATCGTCAGTTAAGTTATATACCAATTTGCTAGATTCCTTTGATTACTGCGTGAGCGTGATTCCTTGCAGTATTCCAAGAGTGATTAGGTAAAATGGGATGTTCAGTTTTAGCTTAATTTGTGTTGTTTTCCAAATGGATGTGGAAGTTAAACAGGAAAAAAGAAATGCTAGGTGAAACGCTAGTCAATTTTCGGTTGTAACTTGGAAGATATGCAGTTCTCCTAGACCATATCGATATTCACGTCATTCGTTGTAGTTATATGACAAACATTAAGCTCGTAAACTCAATGGACAAAGCAACGTATAGGTGAACTTGAAGCAAGTATAGTTAGGCGTCATGTCGAATTTTGTAAAGAGGCTATAAGGAGCTGAAACCTTGTTTTATGTAGGGTTGAATTTTCCGAAACCTTTTATCACAGTTACTTTCCTAATAATAATAATCTCCTAATAATGTTTGAAGCCTAAGGTTCTTTTTAACAAGACGCAAATAGTCTCAACCATTTCAACCGTCTTATTTTATCTGCGGATTTATGTTTACGGTTGTGTACTTAAATTCAGTTAACAACCGACTATCAGTGAATCAATTACCCTTTTTCCAATATCAACTAATTTAAATCTATACAATAATGAACACTGCAACAGATGCTTTTTCACCCATCGAAATTAACATTGAATTTGAGATACAACTGCATACTTACAACGGATAAAATTATCCTATGTACGTAGAGGAAAATCCCTACACAGGACACGCTTAATCGTTTGCTCCAATTAATTTCAAACCTGTCTCGCGTGTCGGCTTTATACGTCCGCTAATGCTTATCATTTCCGAAAACGTGGATGAGTATGCCATCGTTCAGTAAGGAATCATCTCTGTCATAAAACTTATCAGCGGCGAGTTAAAGAACAGATGATCCACAATTATGCTTGGATATTAATTTTAGCACACGATTAATTGAAGAAGATTGTTTCGGGAGGATTTCAAGTGATTAATGATTCTCTTGTTGAATCTAAAGCACATAGTGTAGCCATACTGAGGGAGATTTCAGTAGTACATCCTTCATGAAAAATAACAAACACATACAGGAATTAGGCACTTGTTGATGAAATATACTCGTATAACGGCCAACATGCTATTAGTATAGTGATTTTAGCTGAAAAAATTATCAAACCCAAAGGGTGAAATTATGATTTTTCGCAAATATCTTGTTAACTGTAATATGTACAGCAAAATGTTCTGCGAACAATTTAAACTACACAAAATTCCCTTTCTAATGATTATAATACCGTATACCTTCTCTTGGCAGACTATATACTAGACCTAAAAACATTCGATATAATTCCGATTTTTTGATAGTTACATTTGTCTCTCTAGCTCCTGAAGTAATTTAATTGGAGTCATGATCATTGGGATAACTATTCCTATCAATATTAGCTGGCCCACACGGAGACTCAGGCTGCTCCGACAAAGCAAAGCATACCCATATTTGCCCTATTAACATTTTTCAAAAAGACATGCCTGTAACTTATATCCAAATCACAGCAGACTGGAAAAAATTTGGCAAACGTTAAGGCTAAGTCCCATTAGACCTTCCACCAAATATTACTTCGATCTGATTAAAACAAAGGATACCTTCCATACAAAATCACCCGAAAATTGCCTACGAGCAAAACTTTAATTTTGGTTGACTTGTTCCCTTATTTCTTAATAAACTAGTGGCATCGAATTTGAATAATTTGTATGGGAGGTTTTAGTCCGATCGAAGTAATATTTAGTGGAAGGTCTAATGGGACTTTGCCTTAACGTTTGCCAAATTTTTTCGAGCCTACTGTGATTTGGAGATAAATTGCAAGCATGTTTTTTTGAAAAATGTAAATAGGGGAAATATGGGTATGCTTTGTCGGAGCAGCCTGAGTCTCCGTGTGGGCCAGCTATATATTGATAGGAATAGTTATCCCAATGACCATGGCTGCAATTAAATTACTTCAGGAACTAGAGGGACAAATGTAACTATCAAAAAATCGGAATTACATCGGATGTTTTTAGGTGTAGTATATAATCTGCCCAGAGAAGGTATACGGTATTATATATCATCAGAAAGGGAATTTTGTGTAGTTTAAATTGTTCTCAAAACATTTTGCTGTAAATATTACAGTTAACAAGATATTTGCAAAAAATCATAATCTCACCCCTTTGCCACCCCCTCCCCCACAAATGTGACGCGCAAAAGAGTGTAACTTTTTACTGCGTAATGCAGTCAGACCATAAAACAATTTGCAATCAAAAGTCAGCTCTTTTTTTGGATGTTTGGGTCAAGAGCTAAAATCACTATACTAATACCGATTCAGAGTCCTTAACGATCTATTTTGCGCTTGTGTGAAATGAATAAATGAGAAAATACTTCAAAAATCCATAAAAACCCGCACCTCGTCGAATAAATAATTAATTGAATTAAAAATTGTATTGATTGGATTCAATTTGGGTCTTGAAAATCTTTCCGTACTTTCCCATTGAATTAATAAATAAATGAACGAGAGGCGAAAAAAGTGCGGAAATGTAAAAATCGAATGCGGATGAAAAAAAAGTGAACAAAGACCGAACCACAAGTGCGGACTTCATCAGTCGAAAAGTGTAAATAATCCCGTGCCCGATCCTTTTCAAATGCAAATAAATCTAATTTAATCAACTGGAGAGTACTCAATCAATGTACCTTTTTTTTGCATAGTGACGGTGTTAAACCCACGTGGACCCACTATTAAACCCAATTGACTCCCTGGAATTGGGTCGGAATATCCCCCTTCCCCAGGGATACTTATGTATGTCATGAACCAAACAATATGTTACGTATACTCACCTCGCATTCCAACGTAGCTGAACCCCCTATTGCAGCGTAGACATTTTGTACGCGAACCAAAATCAACGGTGGAACTGTAACGAGTAGAACAGGACAATATGGTAGAACATCATAAATGAAATTTATTTAATTGTTCATCCGTTGCTGGGATGCTCGGAAATGTTTGTATATGGTGAAAAGGCTGTGTGTACGAATATATACGGTGACGAGCCGTAAACAGTACAAATGCAAATCCTGCTAGATAGCCTTGTATATTTTGTACTTACAATGAACTTCGACCAAAAATGTGGCATTGGCGACCGGTGGTACTCCATTATCGGCGAAACAGCTGTACTCGCCTATTTGATCACGCGTAATGTTTGTTAAATTCAGGAAATAACCAGACACGGATGAGGCTGTAGGGACATGACAAAATTATGTTTTGATTATTATTGGGGAGTTGTTATAGGGCTTCATGATAGAGAACATTTATGGACATTGCTGAGAGACTTTCACTTTAGTATGGATATTTTTTTCGAGACTTTTCCGTAAGCATTTATCGAATGACGTAGTTTCAAGACTACGAAGGCGAATAAATTTCACATTGAATTGTTCGCGGGAACGCGTATCGCGTATGTAACGACTACTTTTTGTACTCGGTAGTCGTTACTTCCGATATTTAAGAGTAACGCCTACTTAAGTAACGAATAACGATTATTTACTTTTTTACATCTCTGCATTCAATACATACATTTGCTCTGACTTACCTTCCCATGCTCCCATTGCTATAGTTCGTCCATCCGAACGTCTCCATTCTACCTTCGGTTTCGGTGTACCATTCGCCGCACATACCAACCTTAAATGTTTCCCTTCGGCAATTATAATGTTACGTGTGAAATTCGGTGTATTTACGTCTATTTAACGGTGCGCAATGTATGATCATTCGTGTAACGGTTCGCAACAACGATAAGGTCGATAAGGTACCGCCCGTCGATTGTGCAGGGTTATTTAATCCGAATACCGTTAAGCGTATTGTTGGAGCGAAATACAATTTTTTTTCGTTGATTCCAAAAAGAGAAAACACATCAAAACGAATTATATATATAAATAGAAATCCTTGCTTGCGGCAAAGGTCCTTTGTCCATAATAGGATATAGAACAGTACATAGAGAGATATAACACTCACCTGCTATTGATGGTGGTATTAACATTTCCTGTGAGAATGTTCCATTGACTTTTACTTTCCAGGCATTGATACCAGGAATTCCGGGCGTACCATTGGTACCGGGTTTGCCGCCACGTCCTTTCGGGCCGGTGAGACCTATTTGTGTGTGGGCACAGGAAGCAGAATGAAGACGAAGAAGCAGAAGATGGTATCGTGTTAAAATGATGCTTAATGGGAGTGAGATTGTGGGAGTGCAAAAATATTATATGGAACGTGATAATAAGAGATTTCAGACATAGTTGAAATTTCTCTTACCACGCACGCGAAAATATGAAAATGCAATTAAATTTAATGACGCAAATTCTGGTGGTTGGATAAGTATATTTTCATTATGATCTGGAGATATGAATCCTTGTTAAGTTTTTGGGTTTTATGGAAGTTACAAAATACGTAGAGGGATTAAAGTGAATATAATCATTTATGTGTTTGGTAATGCATCATTTCCGTTAAAAACCATAGGTACGTTTTGCTTCCAGTATAGGACAGAACGGCACAACTTCCATATCAAAATTAACAGTTGACAATTTGTATAGAAGTTGCACTGATTTGTCTTATACTGGATAGTTAAAGTGAAAGCCGCATCTTATGTAATTTTCATTTTTTTTTAAAGATAAGTTTTATTGAGAACTTGAATAGTTAAGCAAATATAACTTATTTATAAAAAAAGTATTTTTTGGTTAAATTCGTAAAATATCCTATTCCACTTAATACCATCATTCATTATATCCTTCAATTTAATCCAAACCGCACAGGATACGCACACAAAAAATACTCGACTTTGTCACGAACTCAACTATGGTCTAATGGACTTTCTGTCAAACTTCCGAAAATATATATAAATTAAATGCGACATAAAACTTGAAAATTCTATTAGCCATAACGTTCACAAAAGTTATCCACATCGCCATCTATACAACCGCTTCCAGCAATACTACGAAGAAGAAGAATTCTACTCTGTCTCTATGCTGAAGGAAGCATCACATCAAAGAAAATTCGACGACCTGTCGCTTACCATTTGCGTATATAGTATACAAATGCATATATAAAATGTTTGGCCACAAGAGTCCAGTAGTAGTACACATTTCAAGGAATTTCGGGTTAGGGAAAATTTGAGGAAGTGATGGCGAAGCAAAGTTTTGTTAAAGTATAAGAAAACTTCTCACTCACATAGATCAAATCGAATTTATAAAAGATAGAAGTGATGGTTTGGGACTTTTTGTCAAGAGATTGTATTTCGTTTAATAAATGACACTTGTATAATTTGCTTTGATGGGTTTGGTTTCGTGGGCTCGCCAATAGAAATATTGGCATATAGTCCCTTGTTTGTTTATCAGTATGCTTGCGCGTATACATTTGTCAAAGGAGGAAACATTTTAGAGAGATTTTACTTGATGAACGTAACAAATTTTAATTTACCCTTCGCGTATTAATACGTAAGCAAGAGCTTCAAGCTTTCCTCTTCCTGGGTCCTATGCGTTCTTAATTTTTGTTTATAGAGCAAAATTTTATGCAAGGATGAAGAATACGATAAAAATAATTAAAAGCATTGGTTAGGAACCAGTAGGCTTGAATAGTGAATAGAAGTGGCATAACTTTTATCCTTATCCAACTAAAATTACAGCGTAAAATTTAAATACCGAACTACCTTAATCCAAATTTTCAGCTTAATGAAATTTTACATAAAACGTTCTTTCTTCAGTTTCAAATATGAATGTTGTTTTAAAGATATTAAAACTTAAATAAATTTAAAAAATGGGTTTTCTTTCAAAATCTTCTTAATATATAATTTCATAACGGTACTATGAACTAGAAAATCTGCGAAATTGACAAAAGTTTATGCTTTCTGACACCAGGTTATTTCTTTTGACATTTGAAGGCTCAAATAAATTTTGCGAAGAGATATAAAAACAAAAAATAAATGTAACTTGTTTATGAACACCTCCATGAAACTCAACAGTTTCAATTTAAGGAAATAGATCCATCCTTCCATATTGGTTGATTTTAAAATTTCGAATTTTATTTTATATTCAATATTTGTAAAAAATAAAGTGTGTTACGATTTACTTTTTTGAACGTTTTCCTCTACCGGATTTTAAACTTTGACTTTTGCCTGTGTTGAATCGAATTGAGAAAAAATTGAAAAATTGATTCCTTCAATATATTTTCAGCTCTGAAATATTAGCGAGAAACACTTCCTCAATTTGATATCTCACTAAGGGCAAAAATATGCTTCGCCTGTTCCCGAAACGTCACTCAGACAAATTTCAATGGGAAATCCCATTAAACCAATCATTTTGTCCCATTATTTTTAGTCAATAGGAAAAATCTGATTACTTTAAAAATATAGAAACCATTACTTTCACTCGATATACATATATCTGTTTGTTTTAATAGTTGACTCTTTTAAAAACAAACACATGGTCTAGTTATTTTCCAATAGGCTATATCTTATTGAGCTAATAGGATCAATCCTATGTAATAAAAAAAAAATCGTTTCACTCGCAATCTGATCGCCAAGTATATTTTTTTATAAGTCCCATATTATTATACACTACATCATTGTGGATTTTGTTAAGAATCACGATATTTGGCCAGGCCGAGTATTGAACATCCGATCGGCTAGTACTCTTTCAAACTTACCAAGTCACGGGGAGGCAACCGAACGATCTCGGCTACGGAGCATGATGCTGGTTCGCTTGGAAAATACGTCAATATGCTTGAAATTCAATTAAAAAGGCCTATCCCATTATAAAATAGGACGTTCTATAAAACAAATGGGATCCATCCTATTATTAGCTAATCATATCAGATCTTGTTAATTTAATGGGACAAACTGATTAAAATATAATCTAGTCCCATTGGATTTACGGGACACATTTCATTCCATACAAAATATCTCAATAGGATTTGTCCAGTTATATTAATTATTGCATCTTTTGTGAAGAAATCTGGTAAATTGCCGTCCAATGAAAATAATGGTACAACAACTTTTGTAGTTTACGGGGTCCATTTTTCTGAGTGTATCTAAAAAAAATCCGGTATTTGGAAAAATATGCATTCTGAATTCAAATGGCTTCGGCATTATTTGCCCAAATTTGACACCCCAAATACTTGTTAATTTAATGGGACAAACTGATTAAAATATAATCTGATGTCCCATTGGATTTACGGGACACATTCCATTCCATACAAAATATCTCAATAGGATTTGTCCAGTTATATTAATTATTGCATCTTTTGTGAAGAAATCTGGTAAATTGCCGTCCAATGAAAATAATGGTACAACAACTTTTGTAGTTTACGGGGTCCATTTTTCTGAGTGTATCTAAAAAAATCCGGTATTTGGAAAAATATGCATTCTGAATTCAAATGGCTTCGGCATTATTTGCCCAAATTTGACACCCCTACAATCTGCCGATATATGCTGAAGCTAGGGTGACCACCTGCCTGCCTTAGATTTACGGGTCACTAGCGTATAAAATACGGGTTTTCAATTTTTTTTACGGGGCAAAAATTAAAAAAAAATATTTTTACGCAATTATTTTTACATGTTATTTGAAAATTGCATTTTATTTTAGGCTCACCCTTGACAGTGTGAATATTTATTCGGTTCCGGCTATCTGTCCATGCGTTACCGCAAAGCGAGAACCGAAAATATTCTCTCGATCGGTGGATTAATTGCCAGAACGAGTATTTATAGGAAACCTTGTTCAGTTCGTCACCTGCTTGGGGACTAAATCGATGAGCTTTCTAGTGGCAAAACTACCTAAAACCCTTATCGATTTCGTCCTCTGTACGTCGAGTACATTCTGCGTCAAAAACAGTAAAAAACCCCGTTCTTCAGCTCGAACAAGTTTTTGCCTGTTTTCGGCATAAAATGTACTGGAAACCCTATGCGAGCTTCCACTTTCAGGAAACGAAATCGATAAGGGTTTATTGGTACTTAGCCACTAGAAAAGATGATCGATTTCGTCACATGCGTCTGGACAAACTTAACAAGGGCTCCTAAATACGCTAAAGGATAGAAAAGACTAGTTTCAAAAACCGAATCATATTTTGCTGCTATTATTGATAGCTTTAAAAAATGTTGTCCGTGAGTCAGGGTTTATCACTCCATCGGCATCTCTTCATCTCCTGAACATATTTATTAATTAGGGGCGAAGTTACACAAAATTCCTCATTTTCTTAAATTATCTATTATTTGCTCCGTATTTGATTTTTTGGATTACGGGTTTTTGGACTTTCGGTGTCCGAAAAACGGGGTAACCCGTAAAATACGGGGCATCTGGCCACCCTAGCTGCAGCCTACTGATAAATCCGCCACTGGGAACTTGGTTTCTCGGTTTCGTCTTATCTCTATTTTTTTGCTATATTCTTCTATGAACCTTAAGTTGACTGTGAGCACAATATCTGAATTGTAAGGAAAGATATATAAAAAAGGACAAAATATTCATTTATTGACAAACCATCACCATATTAAAAAAAAAATTTAGTTTTCTTCTGTATTCGATTGTTCATCGATATTCAATACAAAGTTGAATGGAAACATATTGAATTCCTCGAATGGTATACATAAGTTGGTTTGGAATCTATACATTCAACGTATCCATAAAGAATATTATTTTGTATTATTGAACTCGACGTCCTGTGAATTCAATACGAACATGAAACATACATTTTTTCTTTACCCCGAAGTTTTATATCAGGCAATATGATTTGTATATCTATTTGCAATGATATCCACATTTCGTGTATGTCAACGGTTATTTTCATTGCATTTCGACCCAAAGATCCTTTTCACAATAACCGCACACAATATGATGACGATGACAACAAGCACAAACCATACCATATACCTATCACATGAGTATCATGTCCTTTATTCAATTTTTATCTTTGTTCCCGACTTGTACTTCTTGCGGTTGTTGCTGGCAGCTTTTAAACCTTCCTTTTTTCTAGATATTATTGAATTGTATAAGAAGACATTGTTCACTGTCTGTAGCTATATACCGCTGACTGAAGGGAAGATTTTTTTTCCAGCGCTCGAAAACATACATTGACTCTTGGCAAAGAGTCGTTGTTCAATGACTCTTATAGACATGGGTGTGGAGGCCGAGGCCAAGTGTATGTGTGGTTTTTCAAATGAAGGCATGTTTTTGTTAAATCGATAAAAACATATTTTTTTCTCACAAAAAAAAAATACATATCTGGTGACCTTTTTTTTGTTCACATAAGGGATTTACAAGATACGAATACTGAAAAATTGTCGAGATCCAACAAACAACTCTCAGATACGTCATTAAAAATAATTGATGAATTGAATGTTTTTTTTTATGTAAGTGATCAAATAAAATACCTCTTGGTCCCGGTTCTCCAGGTGGCCCTTGGGCACCTTTCGGTCCCGATAAACCATCTCGTCCATTTTCGCCGTGTCGACCATCCTGTCCGGGCAGTCCGTCTTTTCCATCTCTTCCCGGTATGCCGTCAGCGCCAGCACGTCCCGGTACTCCGTCTAAACCGGGCTCGCCTGGAACTCCATCGCGGCCATCCAAGCCTGGATTTCCTGGAAAGCCTGGTTCTCCTTTAGGTCCACGTGGACCAGGCTTACCTTCACGACCGTCCAGACCCGGTGGTCCCGGCATACCTACATCACCACGATTGCCTTTACCACCCGGAATACCAGGCAAACCGACAGGACCAAGCGGACCTTTCGGCCCCACAGGCCCTGGAGGTCCGGGCGGACTGGGTGGACAGTATTCTTTCGTTGAGTTACAAAAACCAAAAATTGCTTTGCCCTGTAATTATTTACACTCATGGTAGACCGTTGAATTCCACGAAAAAACCTTCAGCCTTACCGGAACTCGACAATATGTCGTCAGATACACCCACTCATCACCTCCGGGTGCTGCTCCTTTCATACCAGTTCTTCGAAGTATTTCGGAATCTTGCTTTTCCAGCTCGCTTCTGTATTTCGGATTGAAGAATTCCACTTCTGGCTCTGTTGTTACACAAAAGAGATAGAGAACATCACACAGCATGAATGTTTGTCGAGCAAAATATTTATGCAAAAAGTTCTACGAGACCCTTGTCTGTTCTATTATCAACAGTTTGTTGATGACTGCTGTTTCCTGTGTTTCACCTGTGTTATCATGATTAACAATCGACAACTTCCGACTTTAAATTGAACCCAAATTATTATCATCTTACCGGCATGAGCCCGTCTCTTTATACACTCTAAATCAGCTCTAGCCGTATTGCGTTGTCTCATTATTTTGTTCTTTTTTTCGGGGGCTCGGCGGCGTGCGGGCGGTTGTTGCGACAAAAAGGTGATATACGAGGATTCTATGCAGCTCCATCGTAAAAAAATCTTTTGTTGTATGAATACCGAAATACTCGTATACTTACCACGTAGTGCAGCCGACAAGGAGATATCACGTCGTATCCTTGGTCGATGTTCATCTGCAAAACTTCGGGCAAATTTTCGTTCATTCTGTACTGTCTCAACGAACTCGTAAGGCAGCGTCGTGCTGGAAATAATATCGAAGAGTGTGAGAGACGCACAAGTCAACCAACCAGGAGGTTATTCAAAAAGAAGTCAAGTGAATAGGATTAGGGATAATAGCAAGAACAACAAGGACGAGAGAATGCTTGTTATAAGTGAATGTCAGAAATCAATCGAAATGGGAATGGAAATTTGCGCGGGTGGTGTTGCGTTGCTGATGCTTATAGCATGTGGAATCGCTGTAGGAGATTACATTCTGGATTGAAGAGACTTGAAATACAATCTGAAGTTAAGGGTTGCAGGTTTAGATACTTATAAAGATAAAAAAGACACAATTATGAGTGTGTCATTTTTTTGAGTATGTATTTTCATATGTTATTAAGAATCCTGACAGGATTTAGGATTTATAAATTCTTGTGAATAAGAAGGTAAAGGAAAAATGTGAAAAATAAAACGAACGAATTTGTGTGCTTAATTTTTCTTAGGTAAAAAAAATGCAAGATTTATTTTACTTTTTTTTTAAATTTATAAATAAAAGATAACTTACCTTTGATACTTAACGTAATTATCAGTCTGTAATTGCTTATTCTTAAGTAAAGCATTAACAATCGCTTCTACCTCACTCTTAAACTCATAGGTTTTCAAATTACTCCTAAAAACGGACTTGCCGATAACATCACTACGTACACTATCGTTGCAATGATTATAGAATAAAATGGTCAACGTCCCCATATATAGGAAGCCGGCACCGATTAATAAATAGATTACAATAAGGGATGATGCACCGCCCTGTAACGAGGACGTTGCATACAACTTTAGGCCACGTTCACATTGACCCGCAGCACTCGTTATCGAACTTGCACTACCCGCTACATTTTCACTATCCGCACCACTTACATCTTCGCAAGCATTCACGTGTTCGTGACGTGTATCCTTTTTCGTACTACTGGACAATTGATTGAATATACTGAGGAACATTTTCACTAAAAAAGAAACTGAATCAATTTCAGTCAGAGCACGACATCATTTCATCAAGACAAGCACAGGACAACACAGAAACCGTGTCTCAGAGGAAGACAAGATTGATCGGAGTAAGGTTTAGTATGTGTTTAGCAGAATTTCGACATTGCAGATTAACTTGGATATGATGTGGACTATATATGAAGAAATAGGGAGCACACGTTTCACGTCACTTCCGAGACTATAAGAAAAAAGCGGTGGTAGTTTGGATCCACCACAGCCACGAGAAAATCACTTTCATCTTATGCTCGCATGTATATTGTCCGTTCATATTCCTCCTGTTTTCACTACTTTTTCCGCCTCATTGAAAAGATTTATGATGACACTGATGTCGCTGTAGTGTCATAAATTTCACGTTAGATTTTTTTCGGGTAAAACTTCCTATATCTTCTCACATGTAGTCTAGTGCGGCGCCGGATTGTGATGTCAGTTTCAGCAGAAGACGAATATCATGATCTCCAAATCATCGTCAGTTTCAGCAAAGTTCTCATTGTCGACAATAATGACAACGATGCCAAAATATCATTGGATGGAATCGTACGTCTATGAATATAGAGATGCCGCCAGCTAAAAATGAAAACGAGGGTGGTAAGTTCATGTTTTGGGGTCGTAAATCATATAATCTATGCGGAAAATGAGTAGAAAAAGGGGAGTAGAGCGATTCAACAAAATCTAAAAAAAAAGTTTCTCTGTACATGCATGGATCAAAATTGAGCTTCTATTAACCGAGGGAAATTGGATATGTTGATGCTATAGGCTCTAGGTAAGAAGTATTTGTAGTGTAGCAACTAGGTGATTTCAGATTGCAAAGTGTGGTGGAGACATTTTTTTTTGTTTCTTATGTTTTTTTGGGGTGCTGCGCTAGAATCCGGAGCTTCCCACCAAAATTTCGTTGTGGAACAGGGTCAAAACCGAAAAAAAACCCAAATTTTCGGAGTTTTCCCGTTCTTATGTTTATAACTCCGAAAGTGTACATTTTTCCGAAAACCTGTCCATGAAAATATTAGAGAAAACATAATTGCGGGTCTAACGCGCCATTATTGCTACAATTGATATTTATTTTTTGGCATTTTTTTCAATTTTGACCCTATTTTGCAACGAAATTTTGGTGGGAAATTGCGGATTCAGGTTATGCGCCCCAAAATACATAATGTACAAGAAAAAGGCAACTGTTTCGACCAAAAATGAAAAACCATTCAATCTCAAAATTTTATTCATAATACGGAACTATGCTAAAAATGGCAAATTTAAATTATCAATTGTAGTAATGCCGCTCCACATATTTATAGTATTTATGTCTCTTTGGACGCGCAATTATGTGCTCTCCAAAATATTCATGGAGAGTTTTTCGCAGAAATAAATAGTTTCAGAGTTAGAGGCCAAATAACTAAAAACAGAAAAAATTTTAGGATTTTTCGCGATTTTGACCCTGTTCCGCAACAAAATGTTGGTGGGAAGCTCCTGATTCGTGTTCAGGACTCCAAAAACATAAGAAACAAAAAAAAAATTGTCGCCACCACATTTTGCAATCTGATGTACTAGGTTTATCACACCATTGTGGGTTTATGAAAAAATGTTTTCAATTAATTTTTAGGATCAGCACAGAAGAAGTAGTAATAGAGGTGACAAAATCGTTAATATATTTTGTTTCGAAAAAATAATGGTTTTCTGGGAATCTAACGTCAAAATTCATTTTTCCTATAAAACAGCTTAACACAATAGAAATATTCGAAAAATTCGAATCAGTTTTGGCGCGCTAATAAATGTTCACATTTAAAGCAGCAAATTTTTCTCAATTTCTAGAATTTACTAATAATATCCATCTTGTGCTCGCTCCGCTCTCGGGTTACCACCCCGAACATGTCCCTCGTCCGGCACCTGCAAGAAGGAAGTTGGGAGAGGCCCAGTTTGTTGATAAAACTAATGCGCTCAGAAATACTTCATTTCAGTGAGGTGGTTGTTATGAAAAGACTCAGCTACTCACTCAATTGACAAGTAGGTACTTGTTAGGGTTTTTAAGCCGTAGCCTAATCTTCCAGAACACAGATAGCCAGCGTAGTAAATCGTTTGAAGGAGTTTTGGGTTAATGGCGAAATCATCAAAATTCTTTCCAACAAGTTGACAGATTTTCAGCAGAAGAATGTTTCAGATAACTCACGTATTCCACCATGGCAGAATATACGATCCCAAACACAACAAATTTTATAAAAATCGGTCGAGCCGTTTCGGAAAAGTTTGGCAACAAACATCTTTGTTGCGAGGTGTTTATAATAAGTGCGTTTTTTGGTTATCCCGTGTAGGTTTGGGCAACGAAACTTCGTATAAAAAAATGACAGGTGGGTCAGCTGGCATGTTTTTATATGGAGTTCGTTACCCAAAACAACACGGGATGACTAAAAAACGTACTTAAAATAGATTTCCCAGTTACTTTAATTAGATTCCTGAATTAAATTATTTTTTTTTAAATTAAATTATTAAATTTGCGGCAATACGCATTTCCTTATGCATATTTCTTAAGGGTATCCTTATTCTTTAAGAGAGGGCAATGAATCCCGCTCTTAATTTTTAATACTTGTACAGCTTGATAAAACTCTTCGTTTGGAAGTAGACTTTTGAGACACCTTGTACGTACATATATATTATAAAATAATGACGGGTTTGTGTTTACAAATATGTAAGACGACTTTGTTTTTATTTTTCGCTTACACTATGGAGTTTTCTATGAAAAATATCTATTTTCTTTATCTTTTTTTTTGCTTCTGCACGAAAGATTTAATTTGACAGATGTCTATCAATGCCTGTTTTTCTATTATTTGGAAAATTAAACGTTTACAAAAAACTGGCTTGGCGCCAAAAATATTCCTTGACATTGTTAAAAAATGATGTTCCCTTCTTACTATTATACGTGATGTCTATTTCGGTGGTCTAAATGTTGATATTATTGTCAAATAAATCCAAGTTAATTTGTTTGACATGGTGTTCATGTCATTTATTTTTTTCATTTCGCGTAAATACATATGTGAGTACCACGCTCTGTGGCTCACTTGGTTGAGTCGCACTCTACGATGCTAGTAATCTAAAGGTATACGAAGATCGAATCTCGGCGTGGCCCAGGAAATATATATTGCTTGCATATATACAATGTAACGTTGACTCAAAGAAGCCTATAAACGGTTGAGTGAACCCACCATGCCCACAAGGGGTTACGGTACAGAGAGAGACATATGTGAGTATAAACGATACTGAGATATCCTGTTTTTAAAGCGTTCTCTTACTCAATTTGTTATGTCAATACTATATAAAATTAGATAGAATCGATAATGCTAACGGTATAAGAGGACATATTAGCAGCACATAAACGGTCAAAACCATTCACATGGTAGTGTGACTGAACGACATCATAAAACTATTAGAGTAATCACATTTTCCTGCATACAAACAAGGACATCATCCTAAACGTCCATATCACCTCAAATTACTAAATGCATATACAACATCTGTGCAATCATGCTGAATGATACTCATTATAACGGTGCACATCACATGGCAATATTTACGGTATTATTGCACCATAATGTCAATCCTTTTACTACACAACACAGCATACCATATTCCGAGACATAAAGTGAATCCTTACAAAGTCAGATAGCTTGGCATACAGAAATTGTTTCTTTGACAGACGACATTTCTCATTGTAAGGTTGATAAGTCCTGACAACGCATCTCATCGTATAGTTGTCGCTTAAAGCAAAATGAGTAGTAGTGGCAGCAGTGGTAGCTGGTGTAGAGGAGACATAGAAGACCGAAGCATTTAATTTCTCATCTGCAAGTGACGCATTTAATGGAATCGTGTTTGTAATCGTAATAGCGACAGTGGATTACTATTCTGCATTTAGATTTTGTCTCTTGTGGGGTTTCGTAATTTTCAAATGTGTATAACGAAAATAAGGACATGTTAGCGAGAATTCAAAAATTGTTAAGTCGTTGGAAAAGGAAGCACTTTAGTCAAATTGCTGCTTTTTCGTTTCAGTTGCGGTAACTTGTGCGCTGCTTTGAACAATTTCAATTGAAAACATTAAAAAGGATATTTTATTTTCTTATCAAGAAACGAATTTATCAATTAAATTTAGCAACCAGGAAGTGAGTGATAAATCGCTTTTATACGTCTAATGCATGATTTAAAAATTTATTTCAACTTCATTTTCCTCAATTTTTTTTTGACAACTTTCCTACGCTTTTTTCAAAAATCTAAAAAGGAAATGACTCGAAGCAATGTCTTCACCATACTTGTTACCTTGAAACTACGAATATTCTGCGGAGAGAACGTAAAGGACCTTGGATATGTATCTGCACATGAAAACCGTACATCGTGACCAATATATACATTTCTCCAACGCTATATGAAACGGTGTACATAGTAGCTGCATAATACGAGTATAGAGTCCTGTTTTGTACGGACAGAGACACTTTCAAGAATCTTGCTAAGTACCTACACAACAAAATGTTGCGACATTACTTCTGTTGGTCGCATTCGGCAAGCGAAAAGTTACGTCATATTTTTTGAGAAGCTATCTTTGTTGGTATCACTAGCACGAATAGTTTCTCGAAAGTTTTAAGAAATGTGTCTGTAATTTATGGATGCTAATTGCATTCATGCTGTGCTAATGGGTTTTACCGGTGCCAACACTATGTTTTTTTGTTGCATGATTGTCATGCGATAGTAGTGAAGATTATATTAGGGTTTTTGTCCTTGGACCGTGTCCTTATTCTATAAAATGGAAAATTTTACTTAATTATTTCATCCCCTTTGTGAGGAAGCATTGTAGCTAATATAAAATGTTTTGCTAAAATGTTTTTGTATGTAATTATGTAGATTTTGAAAAAAAAAAAATATATGTAAGGATATCCTTACCAGCCTGTAATATACAGTTAAATTATAACCTCTGAACTAGTGTTACGGCTCATTTGGCTGATAACATGACAACATATATACAGTGGGCCCTCGGTTAACGAACACAATTCGTTCCGGGATCATGTACCTTATGCGAAACGTTCGTTAAGCGAAACCTTTATTAATTCAAAAGACAATAGGTCCTTCCTCGTTGAAAAACTACATGGTGCAATGTTGATTTCTTGATAAAAGTGTTAAATTCTTTTAAAATGCAGATTTGTCTAAAAATGTACTCAAAGCAAACAATAAAATTTGAATTTTCACTATTTTCTCTGTTCGTTATCCGACATTTTCTACCCAACAATTTCGTTCGTTATATGAAATGTTCGCTATCCGAGGGGTTCGTTAACCAAGGGGCCAAATGCAGCGTCATGTGTATCGACATTTTACTATACATTTACTTTTGTCGTCAAAATTTTTGTTCGAACCACGCAACAAAAAAAAAGTAGAACATTGTAAATTGCTATCCTATTACTCGTACTCCAGGAAAACGTTCATATAAAGCAATTGTTTCCAGTTGTGTCCTACTCGTGCAAACACACTCCCATTCATACCTATACCATGTAGCATACATATTATGAAGACGTATCCCTAGATTGGCTGAGACAAATTCAAAAATCGTAGAAAAATCACCAAATGTTTCCCAGGTGGTATTGTTGTCCCCTTTGGTAAGCTTGAAATATACTATCTCGTCTTTCCCCAAAACTGAAATAAGATTCGTTATCTGTACATCGTATGCTTCCACATACATATGTGTAAACTGAAAAGATTTTGTTTTTATTAGAATCGTCTAGCAGAAAATCCCATTGCACCGAGTGTTGTGCCACCCACAGAAAACTATACCGAACAGTGAAAGGAGTTGCCTCGCTTCGCTCTACTTCTGGAAAATTTACGAAAAATGACTTTATCAGAACGATACGAGAAAAGAGTGAGTGAATTAACAGTCCACAGTTTTCACCTTTCTTTTTATGTATTGACCAACATTCAATAGGGATGCGGATGATGTTTTTTAAGGATGACATCTTGAAAACGAGGACTTGAGAAAGGATGAAATATTATTTATGGTGACCAATAATGACTGAAATATCGGGCTAGGTATTGCGAATGTTCGCATTTTCCTTTAGTTTGTGCTGTAAAATTAAGATTTTGAGACCCGATGTATAGAGCATATTTCGGCTCACATTTCTCTCTCTGTTGAGTGCTAGTTATTACCGTTTTGAAGTTAGAGTCACCCAAAGATCGAACAATAAAGTGCAAATTTCAACACCCATTTTTATGTTTTTAAATCGAAATTTCAAAAAAATTTCGCGTTTTTACACTTTAGGAAATTTTGGAAAATTATGCTATTAAATCGAATTTTTCAAAAACCACATTTTCATGTTTTCAAATCGAAATTTTCTAAAATTGGGGTTTTGACACCCGATCTACTAATCCCGGCGTACATTTCTCTATGAAGTTGAAGGTCCTATCATCCTTTGGAAGTTATAAACCAGATCCCACAAAAAATACAAATGTTTGTCTCATTTTTGTTTTGAAATCTAAGTTTTAGAAAATATTGTATTATACGAAAATTTTTCTGTTTTCAAACATTTTGATGTTTATTAGCGGTCCTGAAATTGTAAATGCTGATCTGAGCGGTAAATCACAGATGACGAATTTATGTAACTAGCTTTTAAGTCAGCGGTGCCCATCTTATCCCCAAAATCCTTCCATAGGCTCTGTTATAATCGAATCAAAAAAAAAAAAATCTGTAAAACGCCACTGTGTTGGAGAAAGTATGCTTCAGAAAACATCAACCAACCGAAATTCCCAAAATGAATGTCCTAATTAATTTAGATGCAATTACTATTGGAATTGCATTTCTCCCAGCAAGGCAATATGTCCAATAAAACTTAATTAACAATAATTACCTCGAAAGCAATAATTCCTTCATTTCCGAAAGACCCAAATACGATATTGGCCTCTGACATTAAAAGTTATTGGCGAAGTCTTAAGAAGTGAGCAATGCAATACATACATATGTTTGTACACTCTCCAATAGAAAATGTATCTCACCAGGACTTCCTGTTTGCTAATTCAGCTCACATGTTCTACGAATAGTTATACGAAAATGAAAATCGTCTTGTTCGCAACGAAATTGCACTTAATCCAAAAATCGAAAGTCGATAAATAAAGTTGTTCAACTTATGGACATACACATCGTATGTGGTAGCCTTAAGTGACTGTTTTAATGTTCTCCGGAGCAAACATTAAGCGACGGACGGAAGGAAGGCAAATCGGAAGGAAGCACTATACGGCAATAATGGGCGAACGCCTTCTTGTCGTCGTTGTGCCCAACGAATCGGACTTCCATGATATGGTGCAATTAATTAGTGTTCTTAGCTTCTTGAACTCCCCAGATAGTGCATACGATAGCGAAATGCCACCAATACACGCGACTTATTTGGTCCGTTTAAAATGGCAGAGATGGACAGCATTGTGTGGATTAAAATGTATATGTACTTCAATGTAGGTACGTTGCCAAGGTTGTTACTCGTATGGCGGTTTTCGCTTAACGGCGGTGTTGGATTTTGTTAAGAGAAGGAACGGCGATTTTGCATGTTCCAATTATAGTCCTCCTTATACGAGTACGAGGGCGAAAGCAATAAGTTTATCTGGAAAACATTAATTGATGTCCGATGTTTGGGTCAGAGCATTTCTAGAGTTCTTACTCTGTTAAGTGAAAATACAGTTATAATTGCATGCTACTTGACAGGCAGTCAAAAATGTTTTAAACATTACATGAACTTATGCAATCTATAATCCCTCTGCCGTGATTAAAAAAGTTAAAAAGGACGGTGCTCTCTAAAAGTAGGTACTTCAGTCAGTTACTATTCAGTTGCTATACAGGGTTATTCGTAATTGGACCTACTCGTTATAGCATAACTAGAGGTACGGAAATTTCGCAAATAAAAAACAGGAATTTCGCATAAACTCATTTTGAATATTATAAATTTCGCTGAAAATCGCATAAAAACATAATTTTGTACATTTTGTTATTGTTATTGAGGGTAAACTGAAAATTCTATACATGACTGTCAACTGAATCACACTTCGGGCTCGGATTCAGTTGTTGAGAAATGTTTTTGACAATGCAAATAGTCAAAAGCGCTCCTCGAGGAGTAACTGTAAAAGTGAGACTTCTGAGGCAGAAGTACACCCACATTTTTACGCTTCTGTCTTTTTTATAGATAGTTCATTTAAACTTTGCAGTTCGTCGAACCACGATAAATGCTTTTTCTACGGAATTCTTATTGCAGAAACAAAATGTATTCATCGAACCTCCGACTACACACCGAGCTGGATCTTTGGCAAGTTATATTGTGCTCGTGATTCTACGAACACCGTGCATTTATAAATGTCTCTATTCTTATTAATGGGGATCTTATAAAAAAAAATCAATTTGAGATGAAAAATATATTTTCCATAGTAGATTTTTAGGTTAGGTTAGGTACAGGGGCCGCTAGGTGCAAGAGAACCCAGCGCACTTAGACCACATATTTGGGTCCGTTGTGATACCACCGAGAAAAACCTGTCTAACAGTTATAAACGCGAGAAGCTTTGCCCCAAGCTTAAAACCAGCCCGTACTAACAATGTATTTATTAAGTAGTACTGGGCTTATATCCCGAAGATCGTCTGTATCGAAAAAGAACCTTGAGCCCAGATAACGCTTCCGTTTCTCCGCTAAGGCAGGACAGTCACAGAGGAAGTGATGTACACTTTCTTCCTCTTCCTCGTCATCGCAACTCCTACAAAAGTCGTTATGAGGAATTCGGAGTCTCCTTGCGTGCTCCCCAATAGGACAGTGTCCAGTGATAACTCCGACCACACTCCGTATGTGTTTCCTGTCCAGGGACAGTAGTTGGGCGGAGCGAATGGCGTCCAGTTTTGGCCATATTAATCTCGTTGTAGCACAAGTGTCACCGTTGATCCATCTAGCATTGGTCCTGCGTTTTGCAGCACCTTCAATAATCACAGCGCACGCGGAAATTGGCGCTAGTAGATTTTTTGGAGAAAATGAACATTTTCGTGGAAAAATACAAGTTAGTAAATTTGGCATCTATTCACAAAAACGAGCAATTTTCGCCGAAATTCGCATCTATTTCGTAAATACGAAATTTCCGTACCTCTAAGCATAACTTTTCTACTGATTTTTAGCGGTTACTGAAATATTTGGATTTTTGGTTTTTGAGGATTTTTTTTAATATTTGAAATGACACTGCATTAACTATTTAGTAAATGTATTTAAAAAATATTTATAGCCAACATTAAGATAGATACTTCGCATTCATTCAAATTTTTAAAGATAATTCGCAACTGTTTTTTTTTCACGGAAAATTATGGAATTATTTAAAATAGTTTACTATACTTAATTTTTAATGTACATTTACTCAATAAAATTTTATGACGCAAATCATGCGTCGACACCGAAGAGAACAAGAAAGAGGCGTCAAGCATGCCAAAAACATTTGCAGTCGTAGTTGCAATAAAGAAGATTCGAGCAATTTTTGCCTATAGCATGGACATAGAGGAAGGATCTTTCAATAAATCAATCAGTATTGCTGCAGTCTGTTGCCAGTCTAAAACAAAAACACAAATATCTTTTTTTTTGTAAACTAGTAATCAATTGATTGTCATTTCCTTACTATTTCATTCCATGTATCAATCGAATAATAAATGTTGCCACCTAAAAGGTGTATGCGTCTATGAAGTATATTTCTTGGACTTTCCGGCTATAGCATTTTCCCGGTTATAGCGGTTTTTTTTGCTTAGACCCCAGAATATAGTAAGCCTGCCAAGGCCATCCAGAATATTGTCAACAGGAAGAAAATACAGGTATGTATAACTTGTATCAACATTTATACTTTTTTAAAAAGCTTCTACTAGGGATATGTCAAAAGAACGCCTCATTTGCGCCGTATTTTTTCGGTAATTGTACATTGAAAATTAAGTTTAACAAAATTAATAAATTTTATTATTTTTTAATTACAAATAAATGTATGCCTACAATTTTTAATTTTTTGCGAATGAATGCGAAATGGGTGCCAATGTGTTGTGGCATAAAAAAAGGAAATATGTAGTTCTAAAATTAAGAATTTACCTTACAAATCACAAAAATCCAAATATCGTATAATAACTATTAGAAATCAGTAGAACAGTTATGCCTCTATTTCGATGCATTTGAACTTTATTTAACGTCCCAAGGAATACGTCCAATTACCAATAAGCCTGTATCGGATCGGTTCTAGAATGAAATTTAGCAAAAATCTGTATCATACTATTTTCATCGAGCGCAAAGTTTGCACACCTCGGCCTGAACGTACACTTAGTGAGATACGATTACATATTCCTACGAATACAACATGTATGCAATATGGTAAAGATTCAGGACTTGATTTTGTACAGTAATTAACCACATATGTTTCAGCATGCTCTTTCGTATACCGTATCATCTCGTGTCGTGTTGGTTGAAAGGATATCACGGTCGTGTCCAACACTTGCGGTTTTTCCTATGCAAAATTAATTAAACTTATCGTAGGAGCGCTGCGCTGCAACACCGATTACACATCTTCATACAATCTCAAATTGACCTCGCGAGCATGTAGCTGACCCTCTTGATGCTATAGCATTTACTTTGGCATTGTCTTATAGCTTAGGACCTTTTGTCTTTCATGAAAGCTAGGCGTTTTGCTATTTGGACATTTTGACCTATGTGCATTTTATATGAACGTGTGTGTGTGAGTATAGGTATATGTATGCTACGAAACTTAATTGAGGTCGTGCGACTTGAAGTAAAAGTAGCAGTTCGTTTTCGACCAATTAGAAGAAGTTAAGAGTAGCCAAAGTTGCAAGTTTTTTTTCTATGTGCTCTTTTGTCATTGTGGTAATTTAATATATCGACCGGTTGGGACTAATATGCCGACAAAAATTGGCATAGGAAAAAGGAGCCAAAAGTTATCATTGGTATTTTTATTTAATTTTGCTGGCCTCACCATTTTATTTTTATTGGTAAGGTTTGATTTAGAAAACAGACTTTTGTTTACTCCCACACATTTTTGTTTTTTTTTTTTTAGATACTCAACAAACTATATACATTAACTTTTTTTAACGATCCTTTTAAAATACAGCCACTTCTTCTTTGGATTAAAAAATAAAAACAGAGTGTCAGAAGACCTGCATTCTTTTCTAATTAAATGAGAGAGGAGCCAATATTGGTAGTGCTTCTGAAATGCTGTTCCTATAGATACATTTGTTTTTTTTTTTCGATTCCGTTGAATCGCTCAATTTCTCTACCAATCAAATATGTACACGTGCTATACTAATACCTTTTTCCTCTAATTTCCCAGACTACCTCTTCCAGTTATCAAGAATCCAAACATCAATTTGGATTCCCTAAATTATTTTTATCCACCTGCCAATTAGCTGTCGCTGTCGGCCTTTTCAAACATACAACACAATCAAAAGGAATGCCCACACTTTCCACTCCACGAACTTTATACAGCTATTGTTTGCGTAGGAACGCACGACAATCTCGACAAACACCTCGCTACCGCACTATAATTTCACTATGGGCACCAAAAATAGAAAAATAAAGCCAAAAAATTCAAATTTCACAAGAAATTCTGCGCTATCTTTTATTACACAAGTTTTCACTTTCGCTTTACACTTTAAAAATGGAAACGGTTAAAAGAGAGCGAGAAGTGTCCTTTTAATTAAGAATGCACAAGTTGGCATGGATCACATTTTCATAGGTTTCAAAAAAATATATAAGAGGAGCTAGGTCATCACCAACATATATAGGAAGTATGTATGCAAACAACCACAACCACTCAAGACACCACCAAAAAGGGACTAAAAGGACTACGGTTAAAATCCGCCCTAATATCTTCGAATTTGAAGAGATCCTCAACAATGGCCCGTTGCCTGACGACTGGTCGGAAAATCGGAAAAATTTTGAATATAAGAGCCGGCCTAAGAATGAGAATGGATATTTTGGGAAGCTTTTGGAAATCAGCTGGTTTCATGCTAGAGGCGGATGTGCATTGGATATGCGTTGCGCCGGCGCGTGCAACGGGGTGCGGGCGAAAAGCTCCAACACAGCTGATTTCATTCCAATTGAGTACTCCTCATAATTTCCCTTACGTCGTACCGCCCCTTTACTGATTTCTGATGCCTAAAAGGATAACAACCACGTGTTGCAATACAAGGGATTTCCTATCGCCCACGCGTCGTAGCCATGTCATCGTCATCATACTTTTCCTTCTCACTCCACGCTTTATCCGCTGTTTTTGTTTACTTTAGCCACAACAACGACTATGAGGGCCGTTAGAAAGTGAGTCACGCGTAAGGAAATCTAATGAACTGCCAAAGCCTATAAAAAAGAGGAAGAATGTTGGTATACTCGTATACGCTGGAAATTCAATTCTCTTACATGTTTTCTGTGAATCAACTTCCGAATGCATCCTGCTGGTGAATGGATTGAAGCGGGTGAAAGTTTTTGTTTGTATTCATAGAAGTTGATGGTAAGAAAACGATGTGATATCATCATTACAAAATGTATGGAAGTATGTTTTGAAAAGCATGCAATTAGTGTTTATTTTGTGTTTTTTTTTACTTTCTGACGCCGCAGGAGCTTGAAGTATTGAAGTCAAATAGTTGAGGTCATTAACCACAGATTATGTGTGTCAGTATACATGCTGACATGTGTAGATTAAATTAAAATAAACTTCACGCGATAGTATTTTCATTTGGAGCAATAGTTTGAGCAAGCAGTATGTTACTTTAGGTAGACAATTTACAAGAACGATCCTACTTCAGTAGATTCTTAACGAATTTTCTAAAATCTTTCTTTTTTCGAGTAGGTACTAACATCGTCAGTTCACGTGAAATCCATGCAAATACTGTCAAAATTTTGATGATCGTGAAATCGAATTCGCTTGATTGTACTCACTTCACATGAAAGTTTCCACGCCGGTTTTTGACATTTCGCCAGCGAAAATAATGCAGTTGCACTTTATTTCACAGTGAAAAGATGTCATCGACAATCAACCAGAACGCGAGTGCACATTTATCTTAAATTGAGTGAATAAAAAGCAAGTCAAGTTTTCACGGGAGACATCTATGCAAGTTTTTCGCTAGGTGAACTCAGTACATACCTTTAAACTGCAAAGAATCTTATGCACCTTCAGTTATTGAAATGTCTCAATATAGTATCCTCTGGCGAGTCATCAAACGTCTCACTGTCCATAATTTTCAAATAGCATATAAAACTACTTCAAATTCGTACGGCGAAGCATTCTGAAGTATACATATATAAAGAAGTCCTTAAGAACGAATAAAAGTTTTGCCAATTCAATTGTTGAATGCAATACGTTTTCTTACGTGGTTCTTCCGCTTGTATGTAGTACGAGTACCTATTGGTACGTAAGTACGAACGTACGTACGTGACGTGCGCTCAACAAGAAGAGTTCCTTCGTGACTTCCGCCATGTCCGCATGATGGCATCAGCTTTCATAGCATCGTAATCCTTGCTGGTCTTATTCCCGGAATTTTCACGAGGAAGAAATGTCTTCGGGAAAAACTGATTTCAAGTTCAAATTAAATATAAGAGTGCTCACCAAATAAATATATCGAAAGAATGAAACTTTATTAGCTCTTCGTGCAACGTCTGGAGTGTTTTGGGAGTAAAGATGCACATTGGCATTTTTTTACGTTTTTCTATTTAAGGTAGATTATAACTGTAATATTTTAGTGCTTTAGTTGGGAATCCCGAAAAGGAGAATCCCGTTATTTAGAAAAAATACCGCTTTACATAATCCTGACATTACTAACTACCGCCACTTAAAATCCCGCCATTACAAAATCCAGTCACGTTAAAATCTCGCACACTAAAAACCCCGCCGTTTTAAAATCTCGCTAATGAATAATTAATCCCGAAAACAAAATCCCACCCGTTCATAATCCCGCTTTTCACAAAAAATCCCGCTTTAACCGACGTTACTTAATCCCGCCACTTAAAAATACCGTCATTATAAAATCCCGCCCACTAAAAGCCCAGCTGTTTTAAAATACCGGTAGTAAATAGCGAAATAATCCCGTCAAAGTAGCGCCAAAAATTATTTTAATTGTTCACAAAAAAAGCAGTATTTTATGTGATTCCCAGCAAATCTGTCGTTGTTTCCTCGATCAAGATGAATCGGGTCTCAAAATCTGAATTTTCTGCGGTTTGGATAAAATCACCCAGTCAACGATAAATAAATATTATTCCTATAACTCTTCAATTCATATTCATCGTGAAATCAAAAAATACTTTAAGGCCTCCATTACACAGTCATATTTCTATTATAATATCTATTATGAAATAGAAATATTATCATATATATGACCGTGTAATGGCATTTCATAATAGATATTATCATATGTACTATAAATAGAACCTATCATCATATCTAAACGTCAAAATAAAAATTCGTAACAATTCCGTGTTCTTCGCGTCTGGCGACCCAGGGACGTTCCCAAAGAGGCTTTTTCTACCCGTTCTTCTTTCTTATAATCAAATAGAGAGTAATAAGCGACCCGAAAAACGCACAATTCGCCATTATTTTGATGCATTTCCGCGACTAAAGGAATAGGCCAATCAAAGAAGACATTATAGAGAACATCGAAGGGGGTGACGATTTTTTTCTTCGGTATTTTGTTAGGAGTAGTTAGGAGGTACTAATTTTACTCGGAGCTGAGTGGTGCGCTAACGCGGGCAGGGGGGGGGGAGTTAAAGGTGCACTTTTTTTGTGTTTTGGGCTATATCTCGAAAACGGTGAGTCGCAGAGAAAAAAGTTGTGAGTAAGCATTAAAGCTTTGTAAATGTCCTATTTATTTGTCCGTGCTTCCTAACGGTTCTTCCAATATTGTTTATTAAAAGTGAAAATATTTTAAATTTTCTCTATTTACAAGGATAAAGACAAACGTTGTGATAAAGCGGGAGGGGGGGGGGGGTGAATGTTTTTATTTCATGGATCTATAATGGATGGTTCGGAGTAAAACATACATAAACAATATAGGAAGAACCGTTAGGAATTTTGCATATGTATGGGCAAATAAATAAGACATTTAGAAAGCTTTAATGTTTACTCACAACTTTTTCTCTACGACTCACCGTTTTCGAGATATAGCCCAAAACACAAAAAATTGCACTAAATTGCACATTTAAACCTCCCTCCCCGCGTTAGCGCACCCCTCAGATCCGAGTAAAATTAGTAGCCTTACCTCCTGACTACTCCTAACAAAACACTGAAGAAAAAAATCGTCCTCCTTCGATGTTCTCTACACCCGCTTTTTATGCGTTCATTGCTTGGCCTAGAAAACAAATTTTGTATTTGACACTTGAATAAACAATAGATATTATGATATAAATATGATGTAGTGTAATATGTAAAAATTTGATTTTCCATGATAGATATGATCATATCTATTATAATAGATATTATAATATAAATATGACTGTGTAATGGAGCCCTAAAATTTAAATTCGCTTTATGATTGATATATTAAGACCTGAGTGAAAAAAAAACACAAATTCAATAAAACGTCCACCACCATCTTTCAATTACACTCACAAATAAACAACAATTAATTCAGCAAAATAAATCACAGTCATGTGTTAGAAATGGATGGTGGTTGTCTAGCAGAAAAACATCATCCCTTAAATCTCCTAATCCCTTAGCCCAACCCCCAAATGTATGCTTACTCCATACTCATATATGAATGCCCCGGAGAACTTTACTACTTCTATGCACATACTTCGCAAGGAGCATGATGGGTTATGTGTGTACTGCTAAACCACTAACTTGACATTAAGTTAAGCTCTATTTGACGTAACAAAAAATGGTTGGCAAACGGGGTGCCGCGCCGGGGGAAAAATTCCAACGAGCACAACAAAAAGGCGAAATATTTGCAATAGAATAAAACAATATGAGGTCATAAAAATGTTAGCAAGGGTTTTGTATTCTATATATGTTGTAGATGCTGTTGTGTGCGGTATTTTACGACTTCACCAGACTTCGGGGTAAAATTGTTTTATTTTTTCGTTTTAAGAGGGCGGAAATAAGCGTCTAGCAAACTATAGTGACAGGATGTAAAGAAATAAAGTGTGGAATCTTGTTTTCTATCAATAGATTTTTTATGAATAATTGCTGAGCTGTGTTAAGCAGCTCACGATGCCAGTTTTTTTGGCAAGATGCCATAATTGGTAGTGAGTTTGGATACAATCTAAGGGTAGTGATCGATATTCAGTATGCCGAGAAGCGTTATTACGACGTCAATGATGATCTAGAGCATTAGAGCATGATCCTAACTGTAATTTATTGCATCAAACATGGTAACGAATATCGCATGCGGGACTCAAAGTTTCCCCCTTTTTTTAAGGTTGTGGACCCCCAATCGGTTGGGACTTTTAATGCCATAATCTGGGGACCATCCCCAACCATAATCCAGAAAAATTTCCGATGTAGGATTTTTGCCGTTCGATGGCCATATTTTCGTGCAATTTTCTTAGACTATTAAAATGCTATATTTGTATTCACTTCAACACTTTTCTCTTTTAAAACAATTTTTTTCAGTTGAAGTCTTTTTGTTTCACACACTGCTTTTTAAATGACTGGCTTCATACGCCCGAATAAATCCAATTTCAATTGCCCTCGATGCCAGCGTACAGTATCCTCCTACGCTTCCGAGTGTCCTATTCGCATGTTATTGCCTCTACGTATTTCGAAATAACCATAAACGTTACACTTTTTTTCCGACGCCATATAAAATTCCAACAGCTGAACTGCTACTGTACATACCTCAAACAGTCGTATGACCGAAGCAGGATTTGATCTTTTATATTATAGCGTCTAGTGCAAAATGCTATATAGCATATCCTTCCGCATACATATTCCTCAATATTTGATTTATACAAAGAGGACGAGAGTAAGCGTAAGGATTAGCTTGACTTGGCCACTAAATTCACAGTTTTGGTCCTTTTCTGTATGCACAATGCTGGTATAGATTTGTTTATTTCGTTAAATGGTTTGTTTTGCAGAATGTATTCATAGCTGTGTTTCCCGATGGCAGACTCGATGAACAAATGCTTAAGTTTTCGCCTGTACCTAATTACTTTTTGTATAATTATTACGATTTGAATGCATTTCGTGATACTGTTGTTTGCCATTGGCTCTGCAGATTAAGGCGTCGATCGCTCAGGTTTCCAATAAAAATGACGAGCTTCCGAGGGTTAAAAATAAATTATTTTAAGAAGATTTTCCATCTTATATAATAGCGAACAATTTCTTTCAAATTTGAATGAAAGTTAATGATCTAACGGGCTTGTTTTCCAACCAAAAAACTGATGACAATTCTTATCTACATCTAATCCTTTTTATAAGGACTTTTCTTGAATGTTTCTTCTTATCATAAAAAGCTTTTGTTTGAATACATTTACTTGCTCGGCTCCCATACGTACTTAGAACAAGTAGACGAGCAGAAGGAATTATTTACTTGAATATAGCCCGCAGTTGTATGAAAGAGAAATTCGTAACGATAACAATATTTCTATACTTACACTTCCTTTGAAGGAAGGCGTATGCATGAAGCCGGGAATAGAATGTTGTGGTCATTTAATTTTTTTGCGGGTTTTGCCCTTTGGGAGTTAATAGACATTTGCAGAAATAAATGGCAGATTCAGGATACTTCAGGATTCAGGATTTGTTTGACTTACCATAATAAAAATTGATAGGCTGGATTTATGATATTGTTTGGGGTATAGATTTGTGTCCTTTTTGTCATTAACAGATTATCCGTTTGAAACTGAAAGGATTCAAAACTTCGGTCATTTATGTCACGTAATTTTCCAATAAGAATTTTGTCTAACATATTTTTTTCTGGGGTAATTCACTTCTAAAATACATATATTATTTTTAATTTTGGTTTTAATAAAATTACTTCATAAATAATATAATACTCTGCGGCCAGGTTGATTCCTGATTTCAGGGACTCTCTGTATTCCTCGATAGAAATACCTATATCTAAAAAAAAAAATGGTTTGGACAGCTTATATTTGTTTTAATTTTCTTTCACTGTGTATATACGACCATATCATTATCCTTCTTTTTATTCCATAATATGCATAACATATTTCGTTAAAATCCTTTCGCATTGCTGGCATTTATAAATCATTTTTTGACGATGGGATGGAACCAAAAGACGTATATCCTTAATTTTTTTCCACTCTGCTCATAACATTTTCCAGATCAAACTCTTGACTAGACCCGTGCTATATGTTATTCATTGTTACCCTTTTATACAAGAAATTATATCTTTTGACCCTTTTTTTCCCGTACGTTCACTCCCAATGGAGCCAAAATGTATACGTTGGCTATGGCATTCCTAGAGACAAGAAATATCGTCGGCTTAGAGGTAAAAGTGACCAACTAACATTTTTCAAATTGTTCAGGAGAACAAAAAAACCAAATTTTCGTGTCTTAAAAATCGAGGTTAGCAAATTCAAAATAAAAGACTATTGAATTTCCATTTAGAACTGAAGACCACTACATCCATACTTTTATTGGAATTTTAAACTTTCTACAGATGGGTAAATTTTCAATTTTCGCACTTAGTCATTTTTACCTCGCAAGACTTTTTGTTTGGAAGTATTTAGTGATTTAGTCTAAGTATCAAATCATCCAGAAATGACATTTGTACTGTACTTTCGGAATGTAGGTGAGGTCAAATTTAACCCTTCTGTCGGCACCTACTTCAATATGCATATTCTATACCCAATAGGTCTGGCTGGACCCATTGAGAATTTTTTTTATATTTTTTAGAAAAGGTGAAGTTTTTATCCGTACAGTCATTCTGCTAATTCTAAACTAGCATTTTTAAACAATAAGCATTTAAATCATTTTCGTAGATATTTTGGGAACGTTTTTAAGTAGACATATTTCGAGGTGGTATTAATACAAACATGTTTTCTCCTCATTTTTTTCGTTTTTGCCTGTTTATTTTCATGGCGTATTTCTAATAGAAAGTTTTATCGTATTTTCAAATTCCATTATCTTGGGGGAAATATTTAGGGCTTTGTTAGTAGATTTTACCCCGATATTAGTCTGCATATTTAGGGAAATAGATAGAAAGAAATAGGGAATATTCAAGCGCGAAAATCAATTTATTCTAAATTTTTCGTAAATTTCTCGATCGAATCTATTTAGAATGACGCTAGCAATAGTCACACATGCTTAGTCCTTACCATTACAAAGGAGATAAAACGTTTTGAATTTCCTAGAAGCAAATTTCAGTTCATTAGGTGATGTTATAAAATCTGATAAATTTGGGCATTCCCATTTTCCGAACATCGTGGCTTCTTAACGAAAACTCCAGAATTTTTTACTGTTTAAAGTACAAATCGAATTTTATTAACGTTATTACATCACAGATAGGTGAAATTTAATAGAATTTTTTATTTTCACTTTTAACCTGGAGAGAAAAATGGGGTGGAAAATTATAGGTTTAGCCAGACCTATTGGGTATCAGAAAACACTATAAATTGAAATTCGTCAAAAACATGCTCAAAACTTCAAACGATTTTTTTTCAATTTTTTGCCAAATGCTTCTAAACATATTATTCTAGGATATCATGAAGTTTGAAGTCGCTACGATTTCATCTTCAATTCTTTTTTGTCCGAATTATAGTGCCAAAGGACCTGGACCTTTGTGCCGACAGAAGGGTTAAATGGGAAAATCGGTGAATATTGGAGGAATGTGCTAGAAAAAATCTTTGTAAGTTTACAAACGTGGCATTTTTTGCTATTCGTTCTCACGAAGACAACTTTTGTGTTTCGAATATGTTGCATTAGAAATTTAGGTACACGAAAATTTTCTTAACATTTCAGATTTTATAATTTTTACTTCCCAAAACTTTTGTTATCGAATTTATGTTGTATTCAACTAAAAAGGTTTTATTTTTTAATAGATTATTATTATAATTATTGTAAGATTTTCAATACACAGTAGTAGTAAACAAAAATGTTTAATTAAAAATTAATAGAAAAAAAAAGAAAATCTTAATCTTCCCCTTCGCTTTCACTATTCTCGTTTGCAACCGGTATACTGCTGTACCATTGCACCACTTCTTCCAGAACAACCCCTTTGTTGCAGAGGTCCACCTCTTTTTTGCAGCACTTATACCTTCATGGGAGTTGTAAGCAGGCACAATTTCATTACAGGGAGTTTTGACATTTAAGGCACTGCTTCTTTTTAGGAACGAAGAAGGATAAATTCTATTCTGTGCAGAAAATGTGTCTATACTGGCAGAAACGTTGTCTTTTTGACACTCCTCTTCATACAGACGGTGCATTAAATGCATGATGTTTTTAAATTTTTAAATTTCCCGATAATTACTTCTTATTGGAAGTTTTGCTAATATAATGCTCTATTAATTGGACTCTCTCTCTATGTGACGCTTCACCCTAGCGACATCCTCCGAAGAAGTCTTTCTTACCTCTCTTATCTTCGCCATTAAATGTCCCAAAGGATGGTTAGTAGTTGGTTAGTGCAGTGTTGATCGATGCATTTGAAATACCGTACACAATATTTTTTTTATATCAAATTAGAGTTTGTAAAACCTTCTTTAAAAAGAACATTGTGAATTTCAAATGGACCGATCAACACTGTATACTATTTAGATTTTGCAAATTTAGAATTAATCGAGCTAAAATTGTTGGTGTCAGGACATTTGTACATGGAATGTGATTTGATGCATTCTGTGATTGAACGAAAAATGAAGCGCCCAAATATTTTTAATATGAATGATTTGAGAAGAATTTTTGAAGAGGCAAGCACAAAGAAGCCTTACGAAACAAGTGAAATTATGTTTGGCAATTTCGCTGATTTGAAAACATTACGTGCTTCCATAATGAAAAAAGCGGAATGCAGACGAAGAAGGGGAAATAGTTAACTGGCTAAAAATAAAAAGCCTTAAATTCAACAATAGAGAGCAAAACAAATAAAAATAACAGGCGTGACATTGGGCTAAGGCCGCAGATGTGTTAGTGACATCCAATTTTCAAGATCTTAACTCTTTTTTTTTTTGGGTGTTAAGATCAACAGCACGTTCAGCAGTGTTGTTTACTAATTAATTTGAAAAATAAATAAAAAACATAATCTTACAATAATCTATTGAAGAAGTAAAACACTATTAATGTTTTTTTGTTGAATGCAACATGTATACACATATGGACAAAAAAATAAGTACACCCAAATATTTTTTTCATCACACTACAGCGGTTATTAAAGTCAATAAAAATCGTTTGATGATATTTTGTTTCCTGATTGGAGAGGAATTAAATAATATATACACTAACCATTTAAAATAAAACTAAAAAAGGCTGGACAAAATAATAAGCACATTTTAACTAATTCAATTCAAACTAGTTTTAAATCAATCTTATTGCTCCAATTTGTCGAGAATTTCGTTTCTTTTACTATTTCTCGACATATTGTCCATTATTCCCCAGAAAAAATCCGTTCTTACTGGCGGAATGGTACCGTATACCAAGTTACTTCAAAAAAACCCAATGATTGTGTCCTTATTGTGGCCTACCTTTTTCCAATTCTTTGACTTAATTCTCAACAAAATTTCGAGTGAATTCAATGGTAAACGACTTCATCAAGAAAAAATGTAACTTCATTTCCATGAAGCTATTGCTTCACCATCTGATGAGGTGTGGTTAAAGATATTATCCTGCTGAAATTACCACCTACCTGATATAGATTCTGTACCATAATGCGAACCAAAAATTGCTTATATTGGATATGTCTCACCGTAACGGTTACTAGATGCATTTGAATGACGCCAAACTATGAAAAAAAAAACATTGACCATGATATTTGGCCCTGTTGAAAAAAGTGCTTTAAGATAGTGTTGATAAAATTTATTTTTCTGTGAGACAAAGAATATTACGAAAGGGGTCCTTTATCATATCATATCATCACTAAAACAAAATATTGTGGATTTTTCCTTGTTTGGTCTTGACCAAGGAGGAGTATCTCTCTCAATAACTGATCGCACCGTCCATATTTTTTAAAAAGGAAACTTCGAATCTATTCACCAAAATTACATTACTTATTGTAGTCTTCCATTCACTTTTCGGAGAAATGAAATATTTCCAATACTTCCCGCGATAAGTATCGATAATGTCAGGGGACCTTTTTTCGCCATATTGATTGTGAGTTATCATTGAGGGTCTCATTATGGACTATATGGTACTTCTACTGTACTTCTTCTACTATATGGTACTTCCTTTCTGTGGGCCTAATGAGCGCTTTTCGCACATTTAAGTATTTTTTTGCTTTTAATTTGACGTTAGTTAGCACACTAAAAAGGAAAGAAAACACAAATCCCGATAAAAAGTCGGAAACTGTTGTGAAAAAAAGTTAAAAAACGATGTCGTACTTCTTATTTTGACCAAACTCACTATCAAAGTTTAAACCGGTCCGGACAGAGAACCTAGGGGGAGCCATCCTTTTTGTCGGGTTCCTTACCATTGTTGTATCCTAGTTTTTATAATGACTATCTACATATTTCGATTATTACAATATAATAAATGCAATAAAAATCAGGAATAAAATGGTGCAAGAAGGTGTACTTATTTTTTTGTCCATATGTGTAGTTGATAACAAAAGTTTTGAGATGTAAAAATTATAAATCCTAAAATATCAAGAATTTTGTATTTTTGCAACGAAGTTTTTTAATACGAATACGAGTTGGTTATAAGCTTCGACACAATTTGCATAATGTCTATTAATTTTAACTTCACAATCGTGAAAGGTGTTTTTTTTTTAACTTAATATCTTGAAAATATCTTGTGCTATTCTTAGGCTTTAATTATATTTAGATCTAGGGAATCATTAAAGGACAACTAAAATTTTTGAGGTAAAAATCACCAAGTGCTGCACTTGGTTATTTTTACCTCGAACATTTTCTGAAAATTTTGCACTTAATCAATTTTCATTTTCTATAACTTCTGATTTACTTATTTTACCGCCTCAATATTTTAATGACAGATGCGGGACATAAAAGTAATGCAATTGGCGTAATAAAACGATTTTTGCGAAAAATGCACTTAGTCACTTTTACCTCTAGGCAATCGATATCTATATATAATTCGGAATATTCAAGTATGTGAAAGGAACATCATAAATTTATTCCATAGTATGGAAAATAATGTTGGTTGTGAAATTCTCATGGGAGAAATACATTTTCAAGCAGTCTATGCTGTTTTGTTGTCCGCGAAGCGGACATTTTAAGTGAAATAATAAGAGATAATAACAAAATAATAGTCCAAACTATTTTAATTTTGTGAAAGTCGCGCACTAGTTGTATCTACCGTGAGCATGAAAATTCAGAAACTACATTAGCAGCTAAAAGGATTTTTAACTTTCAAGAAAGTGTGTTGTCTATGTCTAGCTTAAAGCATAAATGCGAATTTTTGAGAAAAGTGTATAGCGAAGAGACGACTTCTTTTCCATTTAATTAGAGACCAAAATGGTTTCAAGTTGACTCAATTTAAATTTTGAATTCATTTGGATAGTCTGTAGCGTAGGCTTTAAATTTCAAATAGACAAATAAAAAATCCACGATTTTGACTAATTATTAGTTTTTTTTTATCATTGCCCCTAATACTCGAATCCCAAGCAGATTACAATTCTCTTTTTTAATAGTAATAGGGAAGAGGCATACGCAGAATTTTTTTTCAAAAATTTAAATTTCATATTCTGCTGTAAAACTTGAACTTATAAAGATATATGCAGCCTTGCAATGAGGTACTGTTCCCTCCTCAAGAGTTTCGATGAAGTGGTTATTTATACCAGTGTTATACTTGTCGAATCTGCGGTTGAGCCAACAATCAGCTACTTACATACACTTGGGAGCAAAGAAATCGACCCACCCCAAACGCTGTGCTTTAAAACACAAGAACTCAAAAACTGAAATTGGAAGGGAAAAGTTTTAACACAGTTTAATAAATAATGTTTTTTATTGACTTTACAGAGTTAAAAACAAAAACAGACTGTTTATTATTTTTTGAGTAATCGTGTTTATTTGGAGTGGGTCGATTTGTTTGCTCCCAAGTGTATTCCATGTGCGGATTAGGTGATGTGTTATATGACAAGAACAAAAGACCTTTACTTGCCTTCTGTTGAAAATCGTTAGCCGATATTATATTTTAACGATCTGGTGACCTCAGCGCTAGCTATATGTAGCTTGGCCGTTACGGCAACCAGATACCCAAACTTTCCAATTGTATATTATAGTACATATGTATAAACATTGTTATTTTAGGTAACCAGGTTCGTATTTTTTTAAACATGTCAAAGCGCTGACTGGATTTTTATCATCATCATGAACCCCCAAAACCCCTACGTAGGATCAGCCACTGGTAACAGGCTCAATTTATAATATATATTTCGTCAACTTTTAACAAACTTGTCTGGCGATTTTAATCTAAACTTAAAAGGAAAAAAGAACTAAGGAAAGTTTTAATAATTATGATAAGTAACTTAGTTAAACCAGATAGACGACAGATACGACAGAGAGTTACATAAGTTTCAGTCTCAAAATCCTTTTTGAACTTCATCAACTTTTCATTCATTTCTACGGTTTGTTTGTCGAGTGACTAAAATAAAAGGACCATTTAAGATTATAGTCTGTGTTGAACCTTTTACGAAATGTAGTAGAATATTAAATGGTCGAAATCAAGATGCAATTTTTATGTATAATGGCAGAAGTTTATAGTGTTGCGGGGTAAATGTTGTGCTTTTGCATTCAAGTCCTAGATGAAATATCCAAAGATAAGTGTATTACAAGAAGTAATGGACGTGCGGTCACCGGATCTGTGTTACTTATATGGATTAGGAAATTCTGAATATTAAATGGGCTAGTTTGTAAAGACTACAAATAGGTAAGTTGGGTTTTGAGAAAATGTGGGTCGAAAATATGACAGGATAGCTGAATTTTCCATATGAATCCTAAAAGGATTTTTTTTTATTTGAATTAGTGTATGCCTAATCTCAGCAATACTAGCATACTTTTATAATTCAATTTCATCTGAAACTTTTGGTTTTAATAACCTCGTTTACTCTCCGCCATCAATGCAAATCTCTACATACACATATAATGTCCAAAAATCCATACCAACGATTTTTACTTTTACAGCAACGAAAAGTGCAAATCAATGTATTGCACTTCATTAAATTTTAAATGCATTTAGCAGACTTTTCACCACTTTTCCATGTTTTGGTGTTTTTTATGCTACTCCATATTTAATACTGCTTCTCATATTACACTCAGAAAATTTTCAATGGGAAATCCCATTAAACTAATCATTTTGTCCCATTATTTTTAGTCAATAGGAAAAATCAGATTACTTTAAAAATATAGGAATAGGAACCATTACTTTCACTCGATAAATATCCGTTTGTTTTAATAGTTGACTCCTTTAAAAATAAACACATGGTCTAGTTATTTTCCTATAGGATATATCTTTTTGAATTAATAGGATGATTCCTATGAAAAAAAAAATAAACTTACCAAGTCACTGGGAGGTAACCGAACGGCTCCGGAGCTTGATGTTGGTTATCTTGCAAAATGCATCTATATGCTTGAAATTCAATTATTATCCCATTGATGCAATAGGGCGTTATATAAAACAATACAGCTGGTCTATTTTCGGAAGAAGTCTTGTCTTTTGCCGTTTTGTTAAATTTATAAAACAGAAACTATTAACTTTACGGGATGCATTTTTCTGAGCGATATATAGTTGATTTTATTAGTTTTGGATCTGTTTTAATGGGACCCATTCTATTTATTAGTTAATCATATCAGATCTTGTTAATTTAATAGGAAAAACTTATTAAAATGTAATCTGATGTCCAATTGTATCTCAATAGGATTCATTCAGTTATATTAATTATTTCATCTGTTTACTTTTGCGAAGAAATCTGGTAAATGGCCGTCCATTTAAAATAATGGTACAACAACTTTTAAGTTTACTGGACCCATTTTTCTGAGTGTAGGTACATGTAAAATTCATGATTTGTATGTGTAGGTAGTTTGGTACAAAACTTTGTCATTTGCAAACTACCACTGATGGAAATGATCTTGACATTCTGATAAAATGCATTTTCGTTCGTCCTGTACATCATCATTATAATTTTGTCGATTAAAGTACTCACATATGAGCCCATGCGATGTACATACGTGTAGAATATTTTGTAGTATAATATTCTGTATATTCCTGAATACGACCATACCATGTTGTAGTGCACTCCAGTAAATTATGTTGAAAATTATTATGGACAATATGATGTTGTCCGGGATACGAACTGTGAAACCGATAATAATTTGGTAACGTAAAAACTTTGTTAAATCCTAAGTGGTAGCTCGCTTCCCTCTAATTGTGCAGTGTGAGTTATTTATGTGAAGTTCTGCAGTATTTGAATATCTTAAATATTAATGGGCATGTTCTGATATCTGTTCTCATAAGGAGAACTTTGCGATATTGTCCTTTATACGGTGGATGTCAAGGTAAGTGTCGCTGGTGTTGATAAAATGAAGATGAAATTCTTCTTTCGAGTGCTGATAGCGTAATGTTCCAAAAGAAGAATTATCTTTGTCTGGGTGGGGCAATTTTCCCCGGCTCCCACCAAATTTCGTTGCGAAACAGGGTCAAAATTGCCAAAAACACCAACATTTTTGATGTTTATCCGATTTTGGGCTTAGAAAATCAAATTATCAAATCAGGTTCTCTATAACATATTCATGAACAGTTTTTCGCAGAAATGAACAGTTTCAGGGTTATAAGCCAAAAAAAGGAAGAACGTCGCAAATTTTTTAGTTCAAGGGCGGTTAATCTATAGATTATAATGATTAGTTTCATAGAATTTTGTTTTAATTTTCATTTTAGCGTTCATTAGAGTGTTCATTGGTATCTGGGATGATTTATGGTTTTACCTGTAGGTTTTCACGTTGAGCTTAGTAATGTTAGCAATATATGTGTATATATTCAGGTGTATATTTTGAAGTATACTCAGTTAATTGTCTATACGAGCTAAGAGATGTCGGCTAATTTAAATAATATCAAGAGGAGGGCATATCGAGCAAGCGTTTTTAGTTTTTTGCAACGAAATTTTATTGGGAAGCTCTAAATTCGTGTCCAACACCCCAAAAAACATAAGAAACAAAAAAAATTTCCACATTTTGTTTTCTCAAATTAGGAAATGACTATAGGCCACTATAAACCCCGGCTACTTTTTCAATTATCATTGGAAATTATCAATCAGGAAAAAGTTACCTTGATTAGGTTACTAAGGGACCTGAACATCGCAGACAAATCGATGCTCAATATAATAAGAGATTGAGAACATGAAATAAATAATTGGCACTGAACTTGATTTTTTTCGTATTTAACAGTAGGTGTTGTGATTAACAGCACACTCTGCCGAGATTTACCCTATTATAACTAATTAAAAAAAAAACACCAGGACAGGGCCTCGAACTAGCGACTAGCGTTTCACAGGAAAAGCGTTAATCAAAACAGACAATAAAGAAGATCCTAATAAAAAACAGAATCTTTTTTTTTGTTTTTTGTTTTTTTAAATAACGGCAAGCGTTACCTATTCGCCATTTTCGTAGTAATAACGACAACAGCATTGGATCCGTGGATGGAATTTAGTTTCCATAAAAATAGATTTAATCAAATCTCTCTCTCCCTCTTTCTCGCTCTGATTCCTGTTAACTCCTTGTGATCTTTTCTGTAACCATGCTCTCGAGATAGCAGAAAGACGTTTATTGAGAGCCCAGCATTACGACCTTCGTAACAATCAGCACAACCACTTCAGCTGCACAAAAAAGGTTTCACAATAAGAGAAAAATCAGCATCGAACAGATAGTAAAAGTGATCTAACATCTTTCAGCTTACTTCCACCTCCTTCCTTGCTGAGGTTCCATAGTAAATCGGTATGCCAAAAAGAGTAGACAATGAAATGTAACATGACTAGCTTAACGCTATGTGAGGCGTAAGATTGGGCTCATTGGCAAGCCTCCCCGATGATGGAAATGACATTATTCTAACGCCAGGATTTGTACTTATTCTCATATTTGTACGCTTTCTATGAGCCAGATAGCTAAGTTATCCGGAAATGGCTGCAGCTTTTCGATGATGTTAAATTTTAAATCCAACAAATTCACTCAGCGAAAATTCTGATTAAATCATCATTAATTAATGAATGCCATAAACAAAAAGCATATTTTCCATTATGACGTCATCCCTATATAAAATCATACCCATTCAATTTAAACGGCATATACATGCATAGTATACATAAAATCCAATCAAAATCATCAATTTCCGATTATAAATCAGAATTGCTCCTCGTATAGACATGCCGTGCGGATAACAAAAACGTGAAAATGTGCGAGAATGCGTGTTGGCCAAAACGGAAGCGTTATCCTTTTTGAGCATATAAACAACAATTTAATTAAAATGAAGAGAATAATTGTATTTGGCGCGGTGCTCAAGTGCTAGTTGGCTGGTCGATTATATTGTACACAATAACACTATGTACTTCTATAGAGGCGGCCTAAAACATATGAGCTTGCCTTGCAATATCCTTGCAGTGCTGGCTGGTTGCTGATGTTGACCATTTGGGCGGAAAGTATGATGCCCCAGGATATAAGCATAAATGCACTTGTACGTATGTTTCTCTTATGCATATCACGCCAACAGAATACGTTCGCCAACATTTTCGTTGTATGTATCCTTTTTGAGCAATTCATGTACACTGTTCGATTTTAATTTAAGTTTGTATTATAGTCGTACATACAAACATACAACATGATGATACGACGATATACTTAGATATATAAGTATGTCTGTCTAGGCTAGGACATGTAAAAGTAATTTCTTTCCGGAAGCTATCCAAAAGTTGTATTAATTAGTGCTGTGGAATTATCGTAATTTTTCGGAAATTTATAATTTATGGGTTCATAAATTAATATTATTGACAACGCAAGAATTTTGGATGTATTGTGCATTAAGTCAAGAGCGTTATTATTCGTATTGTATTTTAAGAGTGAAGTTTATCAAATTTAAATAAGTATAATAACATTTACCTTTAGGAGTGCAACTAAAACAAATCAAAACGTCCGACTGAATTGAAAAAGTTTATTAGAACTACAGCACTTGCCGCCAATTTCACTTGTAGTAATGTAATATTAAGTACCTACATCATTTTTACCGTTTAACATCATTATACGCCACGTCAATCCATCTCAGACATAACAAATTAGTTAAAAAAACACAGATATTCATATTACTACTGTAACTCTGCCAGTTGTACATTTCTGTCGTCTACAGGAACTTCTCCTAAAATGTTTTTCTGTAGCCACCTCCTTGTCAAGTATCTTTCAAGGACTTCTCTTTTTTTTTCTTGAAAGCTCTTCAATTCCTGGAAACCTATTCCTGTCGGTGACAAGGTGGCAATGAATTTTTTTTTGTAAAAAAAAATTAATTGAAATGAACAGTACTCAGTTAAAAGTAGGTACCAATTAAATTTATTAAATTTTCAAGACATCTTTAAAAAAAATTAAATAAAAAGAAAGACGATATGCCTCCTTTGGGGTTTTTTTCAAAAGCTTTATAAAGAATGAAAAAGTTTTCCTTATTTTTCAAGTGAGTATTGTGTGTGTGAACGAACCTAAGGTTCACCTTGAAAATAAAACTAGGGAGTGCACATACATATATATCAGTGCGAGGTTCTTAGCATGAAAAATGTTTGTGAATATTATATGCATATAGGTACAAAAAGTCTTAATTGGTGAATTGGACAATTGTGAATTCAATTCGGAGCCTTCTTGTTATCAATATTAGCGGAATTATTCTTCTTCTTATAAAATTATGATAATAACTTTTTTTCTGCTCTATTGTAACACAACTTTGGTAGATACTCAATCTTTAAAATTAAACTTTAATTTCGAATTACACCGAAATAAATAAACAAATACAGACAATAAATTTACGTCATTTAAATGTGAACTATCCCGCAAAGACAACATGCGTTAAAAATCCCGAAAAGTACAAAATTAAAATCATCTTCTTCTATAGTATACCCGAACGAAAACAGAGCATTCGTGCCACCTCCTGCCAGGCATTGCCGGCGCGTAAAAAAAAACAGAAAGAAATTAATTATGCCATTAGAATGTCCTTTTTCCTTTTTGAGTTTGCCACTGAAAAGTGGCTGGCTGCTTTTGATATGCTGCCACCCACCGTCCCGCGTAGGGTCTTTCGCATCACACTCTTCGAAAAAAAAAACGCTCAAACGCTCAAAAATCGCCACGCATTTTCGTGAGAAATTTTAATTAAAGAAAATTGTCTGTGGCTCTACATTATAATGGTAGAGAGAGAGTCTACACGAGTAAGATGGGAAATGGTTTAGAGAGTTTTGCAGGGTTACTTTTTTCTCGGGCGTTTGCAGTTTTTTTTTATCTTGCCAACTTTTTCGCTAACTGTAGGATCTGCTGGATGCTGATTATGCTGTCAGAATAATACGGACGGACAGGATATTTGAAAAAAAAAAGTTAAGAGAGAAAAAAAGGAGGAGGTTATATGGATAAGTCCGTCGTATATAGAGAAATTATATATCATAGCGGATAATTGAAAAATTGGAAACGATTACTTAGCTCATTGGAAATTTGTGTATTTTCTGAAATGATTTATGTGGCATTTAGCAAATTGATTCTTTTTATTTTGTTCGATCATTTGGGGGCTGTGTACGATTTTATTAGGATAAAACAATTTTCTTTTCCTGCTTTGAGAATAATTAGATTTTTTATGTTGTATTAGTGATTTTGCTTTTTTATTGTTGCTTTTTGCCAATATCTCGTAGCATGGGAAGGAGGAGTATTTGGCAAAAAGATTGACGTTGGTCAGAGAATCCAGCACGAATGGCACGGCCTAATCACTGTGAATGCGAAAGAACACTACTGAAATTACTTGAAAACCTTTTCGGTTACTTAACGTCACTACAGTTGGATTAAATCAAGACCGACCAGTCTCATGTAGTATAGTACAGATAGCTCAAAACCCAAACATCCAAAAGAAAAAGAAATTTTTGATGCCAAATTGTTGAATACACTAATTTGCGCCATGGGTTAAGGGAGGTGGGAGGGGGTGGCAAAGGGGTGAAAATTCAGTTTTTTTTTTTGCAAATATTTGGGAAACTATGAATCTAACCTTAAAATGTCTTGAGGACGAAACAAACTAGACAAAATTACCTTTGTAATGATATATAACACTCTAGACATTTTTTGGAAAATTAATAATTACCCTAGACCCCAAAGTATTATGGAGAATTTACCTGTAGCCTGTAGCTTATTTTCAAATTGAGCCAGGCAGATCAAATTTGGTGGGGTGCTGAGTCTAAGCCCCATTATGTTTCTTATCAAAAATTATTACCATCCGATCAAAACCAAGGGTACCCCCTACACAAAATGAACCAATTTGAAAAGAAGCTACAGATATGCCTTTTTGAAAAATGTTAGGTGGAGTGAGGGGGGCGTCAATGGGCGGGGCACTTCCATTTTTGGTACAAATCAAATAAATTTTGATCCGAAGTTTATTTTATCAAGAGTTACATAGTGCGATATGTGAAACTCAAAAAAACGTAAATTCTCTATAATACTTTTGGATCTAGGGTATAATTTTCCGAGAAAATGTCTAGAGTGTTATATACCATTAGAAAGGTAATTTTGTTCAGTTTGTTTCGTCCTCAGGACACTTTAAGGTCAAATTCATAGTTTTCCAGATATTTGCCAAAAACTGTTTTTTTACCCCTTTGCCACCCCCTCCCCCGTTAACCCAAATTGGTGTAACTTTTTACTGCGTATATTGAGTAGTATATTCAACAATTTGGCATCAAAATTTTTTTTTTATGTTTGGGTTCGGGGCTATTTTGAACCAATTGTACTATACTACATGATGGTTTATTGATCTATAGAGCCTAAATCCACTTGAGAGGCTCCTTCTCTCCCCTAATTGTGTTATTGCACCGAAGGACTTAATTAAGAATTAACTTAGGCTCTTAAGGTCAATGTCAAGTTAGTGCAAAAATTGTACAACATAAATTTTGATTTTGCCAGTTGTCCAACTTCTCCCTTCATCAGATCTAACGCAATTATCAACTTCGATTTTTTCTGGTTTCGGGATTGCAGAAAACATCCTATCAGTACATCATTTTCTTGATACTGATTTTTTTTTTCATTATTATGCCGCACACACACGGAGAACCGAATTAATTTTTTGGGGGATTCTTCGTTCTGTAAAAATACAAGAAAATGTATGAATCTAAAAAAATGGTTTATTATTTCGTATTTCATATTATTATCTCTAAAATGTTAATAATTATACCCTACACCCATAAGATGGTATAGGGCAATATTAGCTGCGTTTTTTCGTATCGGGGTTAAATCTGACTCAAAAAAAAAAACGATCGCGGTTAACATCCCGATTAAGACCAAACATCTGATAGTTCTTGAGCATTTTTGACTCACACTCGTTGGGTAATTTTGTAGATTTGGTGGATTTTATCACAAAAGATGATTATTTCTTTGCAAAATCTTTTCTCATGATGAGAAAAACTCTCACATTTGGTTTGAAAAAAAAAAAAAAAACAAACAAATTCCCTCATATTTCCACTTTGCATCCGCCATCTTCATTTGATTCCTCTAAGCTCTATCCCGTGTAGGGTAGTTGCACGCGTGAACTTTACCTGGGTAAGTGTCATTTTTTTTATATGAAGTTCTAGCCAAACCTACACCTACACACAATAAACCGTGCCTATTGTTTTTAAAATCATTTCGAAAGGATTAGGCACCCCTTTGGTCTCTTCCCTCTGTCGGTAAAAAATACTGTCGTGATAAATGTCCTATTTTTGTCAACCAAAACCAAAACCCCTACGTTGGATCGCCACTGTCTCGTACTGTTTGAACAAAAACAACAACTTTCTCAGATGTATCTGAAATTGTCAATTGTGTCAAGATGTGAGGCACCAATTAAAGGATTCGAATTTCAACTATCATATCCGACATTCAAATTTAAAGATTAAAAAATACGGATATTTCTAAAACGCGTCTCAAGTTGTCTACTCACTCTAATTTTATTCTATTTTTTCTCATCGTGAATAATACGTAATACGGTGTTCAGAAAAAGACAAGATTTACCTCATTAGATCACCATGAACCCGACTGCTATAAAACTGAATTCTATGTCAACTACATCCTTATTATGAAAATATACGCTCTGTCGAAAACAAACAACACTCACTCGTATTCATTATAGTCTAACGTATTACGTATTATACTCTTGGCCGTTCCGTAACATCTGGAATATTCATAAAAGTCACGTGTTAATGCCGCTGTTTATACACAGTTCGGCTTCATCCTCTATGTGTTTTTCAGAACGAAGTTTTTCTGCTGCATTATGAAGATATTCTTGTATTCGCGGAAATGAAACTGCAGGGCGAATTCTCTGAAGCGTATTTTGGTAATTATATTATATAAATATGCGAAGTCTATGATTTCATATTATTATTAAAGTCTGTCGATATGTGAGAAAAGAAAGATAGAACGGGTGTTGTTAGCACAAATACCAAGGATTCTGCGGGGCAGGCCGGCATTTTACATGTTCCTGAAATTGTCCGGCAAAACATCCAAAGTTCCCGAATTTAGGTAGAGTGACCCCGTTTGTAGTAGCAATTTTTATGTCCTTTCGCTTTGAACGCAGGCAGTTAGGACTCTGAAATTTTCAACGAAACGTGCGCCACGATATGCCTTACATCCTCCCCCTCGAAACTCTCTATCGTCGTACCAAAGTATAATATCTACAAATAAAGTAACTGTGTTGTCAAAACCAATAAAATAACAATTTTTGTATCTTTTTCACCCTAGGTTCTGCCAGGTGTCCCTTTGAACTTCAAAAGAAAAACAAGTAGATTTGACAATCCTTCGTACAGATGGTAAAAAATTTCCCATATTTGGAGTTTGATATATTGCTGGAAATAGAACGAAAAGCAGGAAGACCACAGAAATTTGTGAGTATAGAGGCAATCTTGTCACTACTGAGGAGTCAGTTAATCTCTAAAATGCTGAAGGAAACCTATAGCATTTCTACCATTCCTAACTTTAAAAAATCAATATGCTAATCAAATAAGATCAAACCAAATGTATGGCAAATCTGTTTCTAATCTGTCATTTGACCTTTATCGAACAAATATGTATATTTCTACCTATGTTCAGACCTATTTAGGTTATAGCTTATATGTTCTGCTGCCTTATCCATATTCAAATAAATTTCATAAACGTGCTGCTTCAAAAGCAGCCCCACTTAAGGAGATTTCTTTCCAAGTTGAATGTTAAATCCAAAAGGATTCCAGCTATCCTCCAATACGCTATAGCCATACCTCCAACCCAAACAGACAAACAAAGAAAACACCTGAATGATAGATGCCATCCAAACAGAGAAATGATGCCATCCAGTCTTTGAACTATAGGGATTAACAGCAAACGAGGTCGAATAGCTGACGGCCCTTTTCACACGAACAGGATGATGTGTCGAATGTATGGATGTGGAGAAGCCTGAAAGGATATCATAACCGCACATTCCAAACTGTACAGCTATGTAGCTATGCACGCGAGAGTATAGTAAGTATCCTATACGAGTACTCGTACATCGAGAGATTTTATAAGACCATGAAATCGATAGATGACGAGAACGATGGCGTAATGTTGAGTTTGATCGTGTGATGGAATCGCGATGTAGAGCACGTATTCGGCTTATTGAATAGTCCTTTTATGGATATTGGGGAAAATGTGACAGAGAACAGGAATAATTCGGGGAAAATCGCGCTTTCTCTACACAGTCGAGTCGAGAGGATTTTATGAATGGTTTGCATAGCTGTGATACACTCGCTCCTGTTTGTTCGGTGGGAAAAGATTCTATATTGGCTTCTAATTGGATATGCATGAACACAGCGGATAACTGGATTGTAATCCAATTTGAAAACAATAGTAATTTCCAGCGAAAGATTCATGGACATTTGAAAGAGAATGGACTAAAATAGTCGCCAATGGAAATCACAAAGTATTGCAGCCGTCCAATATTTATACATATTTGTCATCCATTCTTTAAATCTTTTGCTGTATCGACATCCTCATCTATGATCATTTCGACGTTCATTCTTACAATAGTTCAATCAACAATCCTATCCTAAACCAAGGCATTTAAAAGACACTTAGCTATGGCTAAACAATGATTCTTCTCCGATAATTCTATTGCTCTCCCATATACATAGTTCATATCAGTTTGCCACTACATTAAACTAATCCGAGAAACTATCCTAAACTCTTTATACTCGTACAACTACACAGTAATGCTGGAGCTTTATTCGTTCTATTGTTTATAATACCCGAAAAAGGATTTACACTATATAGCCCCTGTCGTGACGAACGTGTGTTTCAAGAGATATATGGTTACCAAAAACACAAAAGTTGGAGTTAACAGAACAAAAGGATTTTTGCTGCAAGTCGACAAAAAACTAAGACAATGTGAACATAACGACGACATAGAAGTTAGCATCAACCGACTCTATTAAATACGAATCTCGTATAGCTTGTGGTCATAAAAATAAAGGACACCTTTTAAGTAAATTGGATGACATTATACTGACTACGATCTGAATGACCTCTGGAGCCTGAATAAGGTGTGTGTTCATTGTTTCGTATGGTTGGTCGAGGATTCATGAATATGAAGTGATAATAGGAAGTTGTGATGAGAGAATACTTAGGATTACGATAGGTGAACTTGTAGTTTGGAACTGAGTAGCAGTACAATGTGTACAATGGCCATTTAGATAATGGTCTATGTGTATATGGAAGAAAAGTTAATCCGAATGTAACTGGCAATCCTATTGGTTTTTTTTTAATGGTGAGTTGAATAAGCTGATACCATTGAGTAAGTATGGAGTCGCAATGCCCATATATTCCCATGGTAGCTTGGCGATAGAATTCCTATACATGCGCAACTGCATACACACTGCGTCGCAACACCCGCACGATCCGCAATCCTACATAAGCATGTTTACATTTGAGAGGACAATATGTCAAATGCTCGTTTAAAACCGGTCTGGTCCAATATTGGTCCAATTAGAATGTTTACGTTTTAGAAAACAATATTTCAAACTTCCATACAAAATCCAGTTTAGCAACTTTATCGCTGCACTTCACTTCACGTCTCCACTCCTCAACCGATTTCGTTCATCTCTCACGTAGTGTTTCGGTTCCTTATAACTCTCTGTTCTGATGCTGATACACACATACATAGTAGGAAAATGTAAAAAGTGAATGCCCGTTACACTTGAGGCTAGGAAAAACCCACTTCATGCAGACGACTACTCACCTAATAAATGTAAAGTTTTTGTAAGCCGTACAAACGCTAAAAACGAATAATATAAATTCAAATATTAGGTGTGTTTTTTTGGTTATCCCGTGCAGGTTTGGGTAACGAAACTCCATATAAAAAAATGCCAGCTGATCCACCTGTCATTTTTTTATATGAAGTTTCGTTACCCAAAACTACACGGGATAACCAAAAAACACACCTACACTAGGTGTGTTTTGCTTATAATTTAAAGCAGAAGAATTGGATGCAATAACAATTCATATAACTTTATCATCACCTATTTCAAGAAGAACATGACGATTCGTATTCCAAAATGGTTTTTGCAACTTTCTAATAATATTCGCAATTGAAACAACTTGTTTCACCAAATATTAGGTATGCGAAATTTACTCCAGTAGCACTATTTCTGAATTCATAAATTTGACTAATTATTTAATATTTTCGGCTAGCAAGTCTCCGTTGATCCCATGGGCGTAGCCAGAGGGGCCCTGGCCGTTGAAATTTTTTTTTATTGAATTGAATATTAATAATACTAAAAGAACAAAATTATCTTTGATATTTATCAGAGATTTTTTTCCGATTCACTTTTTCCCATTTATGTTTGCAGTTTACATGTTCTAAAAACCCCACAGTAACATTTCCATATCAATTTATTACAAGCCGTTCTTCGCTTACATTGGGTGAGGTTATAACACACAACGTTCGCGCAACGTTCGCGCAACGTTACCTTTAATTTCAAATTAACCGGCCGTTATGGATCAGAAACTTCTCCCTACAAACAGATCCCCTAAGCGCTTAGGGAATCTGTTTGTAGGGAGAAGTTTCTGATCCGTAACAGCCGGTTGATTTGAAATTAAAGGTAACGTTGCGCGAACGTTGTGTTTTATAAACTCACCCATTGTAATCTACACATATGAACATACCATACATGTACATAGATTTACAGCAATCCTGGACGCTATGGATGGCCCTTTTTAATGTCTAGTCTAGTAGACTCTCGTAAACGTGAACTGCGCCAAACGTGAATTTTTTTTGGCCTGTTTGCATCGACCAGTAATGTAGGTACTTAATGAATGATAATGAATGTCACTTTGGATTGCGATTTAATTCGCTAGCTTAGCTAAGATCTTAAGCTTGACGATTGTTTGCTGCTTCTCTGTAGTTACAGCTTTTCAAGCTTTCTTTGCAATAGCTCTGGTTTTCACAATCTGGTTTGAAAAATGTTGGACAACAACTTGGCTGTCGAATGCTCTTGATACCGCCATCAATGGCAACAATACTGTCTAAATCACTGCTTCCCAATAGGTGGTCCGCGGACCGTGAGCGATCCGTAGGTGGATTGACTCTAGACACTTCTTACAAAAAAGACCGTGACTCATGACTGAAAAGTGTGAATCGACCTTAATTTCGAAATATTTAATGAAAATAAGCAAAAAATCGGCTAGAAAATAGTGTGACTGAAACTATGAATCATACTCCGAGTTCAGATATCGAGAAATATTTTTGACAATACAATAGACGACAACTTTTCAAGGAGTTACTGAATAATTGTTTCGAAGTTGTTGGCTGAATTAAATCCAATTTAAGGAAATCGAAGACTCCAGCATGAAAAAGGCGTTGGAGTCGCCGACGAGAAAAAAGGTGAGGTGAAATTAAGCAGAGCCATAATTGGAGACGATGGAGGTAGTAATAATTCTATTTTTTTATGTGACAATTTAAACATTGATCTTGCAGGCGACTGTCATGTACCTCTTTTAATTATGGACGGAAGTTTTTTAAAATTCAAGAATGACGAAAAGAACAAAATCAAAGTGCAATCAAAGATTACTCGTAATTCACAGAAGTTGCAATCATATTCTACGACGCGAAGTTTTCTTTCAATTTAAAAAAAGGAACCAAACCAGACATATGGCATCCATGTTTTCTGTTTGTTTTTATAATAATAAAATATAAACCATTGTCATTTCGCTGAAAAATGTTGTTTGACTTATTTTCCTCTAGTGAGCCATAATTCTGAAGAAGCACACGTATGCTATTCTAGCATCTTATCAGTTTTTGAAAGGATATTTATTTTTCAGTTCCTCCGATAAACATAAACATTATTAATCATCAGACATCATCCAAAATGATCCTTTATAAATTCCATTTAATTCAATTTTTGTCTTTTCCTATCACGCTCGCACGAAAATAAATGCAAGGACATTATATTCGCACGAGAATATGTGGAGACTTTGTGTTCATACACTGGTTTGAGCATAGGGTACTCGTCCGAAAAACTAAATACCTAGATGCGAGCTATTCTCGCCTCGCGCGAGTTTTTTGACAAGTTTTATATGGAAACTCGCGCGAATCATCGAACTGATTACTATACTTAAGTCGCAAAAATGAACAATTTTCGAAGAAATTCGCATCTATTTCGTAAAAACTAAATTTCTATACCACTAATTCATGTAACGACCGGGCTTATATCTGGACAGCCTTACGTAGGAGAGGCATACCAGAGAAACTGATTGCCATCATAAAGGAGTCCTATAACGGAGCCCAATGTCGCGTCTTGCACAAGGGCGAATTGTCTAGTCCTTTTGAGGTGAACAATGGAGTTAGACAAGGTTGTATTTTATTACCAATACTGTTCCTTATTACCATCAACGACGTAATCTGCGACGCTCTAGGCGACTAGTAAGGGTATCAGGTGGAAATTATTTGATTACCTTAAGCACCTGGACTATGCCGACGACATTTGCCTTCTTTCAAACACCGCAGATAATCTGTCTCAAATGACAGATGCTTTGCATCGTGAAAGTCGAAGTGCTGCTTTAAAAATTAATGCCGCTAAGACGAAATACCTGAGCTTGACATCAGAAAGGCAAAGAAACATTTCTATCTCCGGACAGCAGATAGAAAAAGTCGAGACCTTTACTTACCTTGGGAGCGTAGTGACAGCGGATGGTGGGGCTGATGCCGATGTAGAGTCGCGCATAAATAAAGCCCGAGCAGTATTTTTCAGTTTGACTCCTCTCTGGCAAAACAAAAACATCTCCAGAAATACCAAACTCCGGATCTTCGAAAGCAATGTAAAATCCGTGCTTTTATATGGGTGTTCCACTTGGAAGGTGACCAGTGATATTACAACCAAACTACAAACTTTCGTGAATCAGTGCCTTCGACGCATCCTACAAATTCACTGGCCTGAGGTAATCTCTAACGACGACCTCCTCCAAATTACTGGCCAAAATAGGATAGGCATCGACATCAAAAGGCGGAAGTGGCAGTGGATAGGTCACACACTTCGAAAAGAGCCAAAAAACATTGCAAGACAGGCTCTAGATTGGAATCCTCAGGGAACCGATGCAAGGCGTCGTGTGGGAAGACCCAAAAATACGTGGAGAAGATCTGTTGAGGCAGAGGGAAAATCTATAGGCAAGTCGTGGGACCAGCTAAAGTCGATGGCTGCTAATAGACAGAGGTGGAAAAGAGGCGTAGTCAATGCCCTACGCCCCACTAGGGGTTAAAAGGAACCAGAGAGAGAGAGAGAATTCATGTAACATTATTCAGTAAATACTTTGCTATGCTCTCTAGGTCTGTGATTATGGGAAGGCCATGGTTTGCTTAGTTCCGAATTATTCAAACTATAAAAATTCGAAATCGATTGCAAAAATTCAAAAAGGGATTTTCGCGCTAAATATTGTCACAAATCCGTATCTAAAAACCGAGCTATACCTTAAGCTTACTGGATAACTTTTAATAGAAGTTAGCTATTCCAGACCAGAAGACATCTATTTCTTTGCGAGAAAAATCTCAGCTAGTTTTGTAAATTGTCTTGTGGTTTTTTCTATAACTCTAGCAATTCTGTAGTTTCACAGTTAAACGACTGTTCAAAACTCGCGTTGCAAAAAAAATGTAGCGTGTTTATTATTCAGTATGAAGTGTGTCTGCCAACTGCATCAAACTCCGAATTCAGACAACAACACATACTCGTATACTAGTCCACAAGACCACTACCCAAGGAGTTACGGTAACAGTAAAACGAAAAACTACTGAGGCATTTGCCGTGAATATCGTTACCCTTTTATCTTTGTAAAGTTCATTTCAATGTTGGGGCCCGCAGAACCACGAGAAAAACACTCCCTAAAAAAAATTTTTAGATGTGGTGGATTTTATCACAAAAGATGATTATTTCTCGTGATGAGAAAAACCATGGAATAGAGAAATAAAAAGGAATGCTAAATCAGCTGTCACCCATACAAACTGCATGGCACGATTTTAAAAAGCGGTTGTCCACATCTGTCAAGTGTTATTGTGAAGTTTTTACGAAGTAAGTGGGGGAAAGATTGTTGCTGGAGGAAGTCAGGAAGTGTATCTATAAAATGTAATAGTCATATCGCAGTTTCAGTGCGACACAAAGGTAAAAAAGACGAATTGTCCCCACCTGTCAGATCCAGTCTGATATGAAAAATTCAATCATTTATCGTTTCTAGGGGGCAATCCTCTTAGTTCTTAGTATCAGTGAGAAAAACTCTCACATTTGGTTTGAAAAAACAAATTCCCTCAAATTTCCCCTATCCGCCATCTACATTTGAGCTCTATCCCGTGTAGGGTAGTTGCACGCGTGAACTTTACCTGGGTAAGTGTCATTTTTTTTATATGAAGTTCTACCCAAACCTGCACGGGATAAACACAATAAAAGGCTCGTTTATTACTACATCCCGTTTAGGTTTGGGTAACGAAACTTCATATAAAAAAAATGACAGGTGGATCAGCTGGCACATTTTTATATGGAGTTTCGTTAACCAAACCACCACCCCTCCCCCCTTAACCCATGGCGCAAATTAGTGTAACTTTTTACTGCGTATATTAGGGAGTGTCTTCAACAATTTGGCATCAAAAATTTCTTTTTTTTTATGTTTAGGTTTGGGGCTATTTTGAACCAATTGTACTCGACTAATTATTATTTGATTGTCTAAATAGGCTGAAACACAACTTCGGCAAATGTGTAAAAGTATATGTATAAGTATACAGGGTTATTGGTTAAGTCGACCTATTCCCTACAACACGTTATAATAGGGTCAAAATGCAACAAAATGAGGCCATAAATGTTAGGCCGATTTTCAACGGTCACTGAGATATTTGAATTTTTAGGTGTTTTTGAAATAACCTTGAATTTTACCATTTAAAGTAAGAATTAAAACTAAAAATTACTAATGTAATGGGTTAAAACTTATTTTTGGATTTTAGTCAACACTATAGCAGACATTTCTTAATCATTTAAAATTTCAAAAACCCATCACAATTTCGGAATTTTTAATTTTTAATAAAAAAAAAATTATCTTAAATTTTTTTAAAGTTGATTTTAAATATAGTATTACTAAGAAAACTTTTATGACACGGAGTCTGCAGACCACTGGAAAAACATACTCGTGTTGTCAGCTTTCCAAAAAGGTATCAATGTCAATATAAATATTTGAAATAATTGAAACAGCTAGCTGCAACTTGTTCAGGGACCATAATTTCGTTTGATAAAAAACGACAAAACCATAACACAATAAAAACTTATTACTACACCATACATTTTATTCCGTTTTTTATCAAGAGAAATTATGGTCCCGGAACAAGTTGCAGCTAGCTGATTCAATTATTTCAAATATTTATAATGAAATTGACACCTTTTTGGAAAGCTGACACCACGAGTATGTTTTTCCAGTAATCTGCAGACTCCGTGTCATATAATTTTTTTTAGTAATACTACATTAAAAATCAACTTTAAAAAAATTTAAGAAATTTTTTTTTTATTAAAAATTAAAAATTTTGAATTGTGATGGGTTTTGGAAATTTTAAATGATTAAGAAATGTCTACTATAGTGTTGACTAAAATTCAAAAATAAGTTTCAACCCATTATCTTAGTAGTTTTCTTTAATTCTTACTTTAAATGGTAAAATTCAAGGTTATTTCAAAAACACCTAAAAATTCAAATATCTCAGTGACCATTGAAAATCGGCTTAACATTTATGGCCTCATTTTGTTGCATTTTGACCCTATTATAACTTGTTGCAGGGAATAGTTCGACTTAACCAATAACCCTGTATAATGTACATGTAAATCCATTCAATTTGTGTTTACTAAAATTCGTTTCATAACCCCATCCAATTATTGTCATAAGCATCTTGTATTTCCGGTACGCTATCTACGTAAGTTACATAGTATACATCGTGTATTTTAAACAACCCTTAAAAGACATCAGCTGATCCTAACCATCTGTTTCATTTCGAGACTCGAACATAATTACATAAACACCCCTCCCACCACGAGAAACTCTGTGACATGTGTCATTCAGACAATGCATTTTTGTCAATTTTTATGCTTTCTTTGGATGGTACAACCACAACGTAAATAAATTTTCTCTCTTTTTCTGAGTTAACGTGATCAATTCAAAGTGATTTCCCTGCAGCTACGAGTGTTTTCTTTTTAAATGTCATCCATACTTGTACGAACATTGAATGCAAATCGAAAACAATTTCAATCACGAATTGCATCATTCCATCGTTGCGATGAGTCCACCAAATTGTGGTCGGGTGGCGGTCGTTTTCGCGTGTACTGTAGTGCTTCAGCAGGATCGACACCACCTAAAAAGGCGTCCAGTCTATTTCAACGTGTGACTAAAAAAGTGTTTGGAAAATATCTGTTGACTACAAATATTCTGGGATCGGGTGTACTGATGGTGATTGGCGATGTGGCTGCACAGGAGATTGAATATCGACGAGGAGTGGTGTCGACAAGATGTGATTGGCAGAGAATTGGTAATTAAATGATTTTGTCGAGTGAACAATTATTATTCATTTTTAGTTTAAGCGTATATTTGCATATTTCTAAGATTTTATTGATCAACCTCTTTTTTTTCTAAAAAACCAAGCGTCCTTTAATACTATCAAACATCAGCTATATTTAAATACACTAAAAAGTGTTCCTTGCCCAAAAAACGAATGGGCTACTAATTGTAGACAATTTGGTTCTAACTCCAAGGCGATAGAAATCTGAATCCAAAGCTAATGGAGCTTTTGCTTTATTTCCTCATTTTTATTTAATTTTTTAAATATTTGTGCTGTGCTGCCATAATCCTTAAATCTCACAATATGTATGTGAACACAACATCTTTTGCGATAGTAGTTACGTGGAGTTGATTAAGTTTTGCTGAATAATTGAGTGCTGCTCATCTCTTTAAACGTATAAGAAAGTTATAATCTAGTCTAAACAACCACATCACCATTTGATTTAAGTTCAAGCAATTTGTGCACAATGTATGTATATGTATGTTAAATCATAATGCATCATCTTCCAACAGTAAAAACAAATTGATTTGTTTGTTTTCTCGCACAGGTCGTATGTTCATAGTTGGCTCGTTGCAAGGACCACTTCATCACTACTTCTACAAATGGATGGACACGATAATGCCAGTTGTAACAATGTCGTCAGTATTTAAGAAAATTGCCTTAGACCAAGTATGTGTAAAACTTCGCTGTCTTCTATCACATTCTTTAAAAACTGATTAAATCTAATATTTTTTCTTTTGTTGCAGTTTGTGATGTCTCCCGTATGTATAGCACTATTCTTCTATCCTGCCTGTCTTTTGGAAGGCAAAAACTTGAATGAAAGTCATAAAGAATTACAATCGAAATTTTTGACAGTATATATGGTACTTACCTTCGGAAATTCACAATTATCACATTTAAAAAAAAAATGTTTTCTGTTTTCATTTAGGTCGACTGGATGGTTTGGCCGTTTGCACAATTTTGTAATTTCTACTGGCTTCATCCAAAATATCGTGTGACCTATGTCAATGTGGTGACAGCTGTTTATAATATTTTTCTGTCCTATATTAAGCACGAAGATAAAGCAAAACTGATTTAGTAATAAGATCAACATGTAGGTACATACATACTTTATTAATATATTTTGATCCCTCCGATTTTTTTTCTAAACACTAAACAGTATTTATACGGGTATAGATATTAGATGACGTATATATCAGTGTTGAAATCAAACCAGATATTATGCAATATTTAACTAAAATTTCAATTGAGACGGAGTACGGAAATCGTACTTTATGTTTGTATAGTTTGCATTAATTCAATTTGATTAAGTTTTGACGTATTTATTTAATGTTAAAAATGGAAAGAAAAGTGTGTTGTATAAATGAAATTTTGGATTGAATCAAAATGCGTTAATTTTTTTCTCCTTTCTTCTTCTGGTTCTTGTTCGTTCTTCTTCTTCCCTACCTCGTTCTTTATACAGCTCTATGGCGTCGCGTCGCTCGGCCTCCGGTGTAGGCACTCTGGATCTTGTTCCTTATCCATTGAAAATAGTTTCTGACTATTGTCCGCTCTAGGGCCGCACACACACAATGAATTCGAATCCAATACAACGGATTTGAATTTATTTTATTGGATTTTCGTTCTGTTAAAATCCAATCAAACGGATTCGATCCATTTTATTGGATTCAGATTCGCCGTTTGTGTGTGCTGCTTAGGGATGGACCGGTCGACGAGGTACCTATTTTTTTGGGCGGCATTTTGGCTATATCACTAAAAACTAAGAAAAGTTGAAGAAGAATTTTAACAGACGTCAATGTACGGTTTTTTTTTGAAATGCAACTAAAACCATTCATTGTCAATGTTGCAAGATAGACCGATGACGGGTTTTAGCCGCCTGAATCGTTGACTTCCAATTGTGGCGCTACCTTGTCCTCCAGTTTCCGAGGTGCAAGAGCTGATGGGCCTCCCCTCCTACTGAGTACTTACAGTGAGCTCTCAGTAATCCATGCAATCTCGCTCTGTCAACTCGCTGCGCGTTCATCACCTTCTACATGCCTCGCCCATTGCAATCGTCGACGATTCACGATTTCGATATATCCGGCTCATCGTACAATTTATACGACTCGTGGTTGTACCGTATGCGCAATGGTCTCGCTTGCGATTAGCCCCAAAAATTCACCGAAGGACCTTTCGTTCGAATCTGTACAGCAAATTTTTCGAGGCTTGAGGGTCCATATTTCGCAGCCTTAGTATAGCACGGGTGGGATAATCTTTTAAGACACGCGGAGCTTCGTGTTCCTGTGCACATGCTTCGAATTCATAATTGGGAGGATCGAAAAATACGTCTTATTTGTTAATTGTACCCGTCGTCCAGGAAATGGAATTTGCGTGCGCCTCGTATTAATTTAAGTCGACAACAGCTATTGGACCAGTCTCAAGAATAAACCATACCATAAAAGTTGGAGAGAATATCGAGACCGAAAATACTTTGATTGTTTTTTTACCCAAGTTTAAAACCGCATGAGCTACTGGACATTATTCAATAAGTGCGATACTCACCTAGTCCTTCTCATCCCTACCATCTGTAAAAAAAAATTAAGAACATGAGTTTGCCATTACATGCATCAAGAACATAAACACATCCAAAACATGAAAACAAGCAGAAAGCAAAATGACAATATTGGCCCGGCCAACAAGCAGAATAAGGAAAACAGCGAAGGAGAACCACTTTCATCCACTGGTCATCTTGGCATATCTTCTTCTATCATCGGTCATCAGTGTTTCGCTGAATAGGCTGACTGATTCGGCTGATTTAACTGATGCGGCTTCTTCACTTGGTTCAATTCAACTTCGCTATCTTCTTTATCCAAAAGTAAAACCCTTCTACCTAAGGTACACAACTTTTAGCGAAAACGTTATACAGATATTCTGGTAGAAAGCGAAGGGGGAAACCACAACCTCCTAGCTGTCACAGAGGGGGATTAACTCCGGACTGGAGCACCGCGCCTCTACCCACGTCTCAGAGAGGGGAGACACGACAACCTCTCTAAGATACAAACCAACACTCAGAGGGGACCAACTCCGAGGAGCAGACACGGCTGTAAACAACTCATAGAGAGGGGAGACACCACAACCTCTCAAAACAATAAACTCAGCGCGGAAAGGGGGAAACCACAATCCACAACCGTTCCAAGTACATACATCAAAATTCGAAACATTCGAATGCCTCTAATTTCCGTACTCTAAATACAGAGCAAAACTTAGGAGGTTTTCACACTTACGGCCTGATTACGTAATCTGTGCAAATTACTTAATTTGAGCTGTCAAATTCCATACACTTTTAAACTCACCACACCGCAGATTACGCAATCTGGCCAGATTGGGTACAAGTGTGAAAACCTCCTTAGTCCACCATCTTTAATTACTCACAGAATATGCTATTTTCTATAACACAACGTAACAACAAACTCAGTGTACTCACCCAATTTATCAGTCCGAAGAAAGTAACTTTTATATTCACTAATTCACCACTAACTTAAAAAGATGTCCCGCACTGACACACTCCAACAATTACACTATCTGAAATGTAATGTCGGTATTCATTTTTCTTTTCCTTTGAAATGCCTATTAAGAATAAGGAAATTTTCAAACTTCTAAATAATAAATTTTTACAGCCTACTATGAAAATAAATATTGGAATGGCCCCTTGATTATGGAAAAAAAATCTTATCGGTCGGTGGTCAGGAAGTAGGGACAATTATGGATTTAAATAAGGACAAAAGTCAAAAATTAAATTAATTTCCACGCGACAAATTTGCGCAAATTGTATTTTTCTTTTGTAGCGCTTGTGTGTTTCATTTTCAAATACTTAGAGCAAGGGTCTTTAGTAAAGTTACGACCAATATTTTGAATTAATTTTCATAAAGAACGGAAACGGCATAAAATGCCACCCGACTCGCCTCCCTTTTCCCCCTTAGCGACGGTCTAGCACCAACACGTACTCTCAATTCGTTTATAGGCTTTTTCATGCTTTAATCCCCTAGTCTAGATTTATGTGAGTTACAATGTGCTTGGAAATCAATGATCGTTTTATAATTTTGTTCAACCTTTTTAAGTTCTTTTCGATAATTTTTTTTTCGAAAATTTCGATTTGAAAAAATCAAAATGGGGTCAAAAATTGCGCTTTCTGTGGTATTTTTGGACGATTCTTACTTCCAAACGTCTGAACACATCCTTGAGCCAATATTACTAAACCAAAGCAACGAAGTTTTTATATTTTCCTTTCTCTAAGGGCGCTATTACACAGTCATATATTGGTAATATATATTATAATAGATATTATCATATCCTTAAGCCTACTCGATTTCGTTTAGTGCACGTTTAAAAATTTATACTGAATATGACTGTGTAATGGAGGCCTAAGCTTCAATTGCGATGCCAAATATTTTGAAGTATGCTTTTTTTTTTGAAAACGCAACTATGTATTATAATTTTATATTTTTGTTTATTTTCATGAAACATTAGAAACATTTTTTTTTCGTAACGGCCACAGGTTCGTTTAAAACGTAAATTAAATTTATAAATTTATGAGTGTTATTTTCAAGATTTTTGTTATATTTTCAACAATTGCCAATATCATGCCGTAGGTACCTTATAATATTACAACAAATTAAATATTAGTTAAGATAAACGTCCATGATGTACAATATATATCTATAGCGTCACGAAAGAGTAAATCAGTCAATTAAGTTTTGTTTTTTATATACAATATTATATTTTAAAGATTTTTTTTTTAAATCTTCCATTAAAGTGTTAAACATTGAATTTATTTGATAGTTAAAAAAAAAACATTTGAAGAGATCTAACTATAGAATAGGTGTAACAAGAAATATATAAATGTAATTATGGGAATAGTACTTACATTGAGATTAGAGTTTATAATTATTTTTCATCGCCGGTTAATGTAAAGTGTCAATTAAATGAAAAAGTATTTGTAATTTTGGCTGCACATTTAAAACTTTTTTTTTATAATAATATCGTTGAGTCACAGGACAAACCATGATTTTTTAGCGTCAATTTAAACTTAACCGTAGCTACAGTCTACGATTGATTCAATGTACATTTTCAAATTTCCCTTCCTTAGATATTTTTGTATGCTGATTTACTGATATTCTAATCACGCTTTTTTGACAACAATATAGTTACAGTTATGTGTAGTTGATTTTTGTTTTAATTCATATTCTCTTATTATGGGAAGATTTGATAATTTATTTTATTTATATTTCAGCGTAAAACAAAGACAAAAGTTTAGTATCATAAATAGTTTTTTTACCTTTGAAATATTTTTATTTAGTGAAGCATGAAGATAAGAAAAAATAAATTGCGAAAAGGCTCAACATATTTTCAGTATGTAATATAAAACTAATTTTATTTTAGCAAGAAGGATGTTTCTTAGAAATATCGATGAATAACGTACGTATCGTATGCCACGCGTTGGATTTGGTATGAATGGGTCGCTGATTTTCTAAACTAAAATATAAAAAGTTTACTATAACGGTAAGAATATTCGTTAGTTATATCTCTGTATTTCTTCTTAATGTTCTTAAAATATTTTTAAATTGTATACGATCGAATTAGTTCTGCCTTGTGAGCTGTGAAAATAAGAAAAAGTGGAAACGTTATAAAACAATGTATTAAGATAAAAGTAAAAACAATATCCGGACTCTTATGCAGGGCAGGAAGATGCCTACTGTCTGTAGGATTCACATAGGGTTTTCTTTTATGTAACCAGTTAACACAATTTCAATACAGACAACTAGCATGCTTCTTCTACGTCTACACATTTATCTAAACTGCGACTCACACATTTACCAATAGACTCCGCGGGATATGATTTGAAAGAACATTTAAATTAGCCTATTTTCCAAATACCAAGCGATAAATTCTTTAATGGGAGGAACAATCATAATAATTATTATCAAGCAGGAAAATGTGGAAAATTTAAAGCAATTGGTTCCTATATATTTCAGCTTTTGAAATCGGTCTTATCTAGGGGTCCTCTATACGGTTCAACGGTTATCAAAGAATTTAGGTATGATTTGGATGGCGAGGTTAATGAGCTGGCCGGCTGTTGTGCGGTTGTCGTAGTCGTCGTACTACTACCCAACTGAACAAGAATATTGTCACAGCTACGAATTTGATAATTTTTACGATTATCACTGGGACTAGTGGCGCTTAGTAGGCGTGGGGAGGTACATGTTGCATAACTTGTGGGACTGCTGACCTTATTGCGTGACGGTGAATTTTCGGCCGAGCGCGCGTAACGATTTCCCGTGTATGGCGGAGCGTTCGGTTTCAACGAATCCAGATAGGCTTTCGTAATAATGGTTGGCGACGACGGTGAACGATCCGTTCGGGCATCACGTTCACGTTTCTGATACAAATAACGATCGTACATGGTCGCTGTAACGGTCGTGTGACGAATCTCAATTCGATTCGGCACATAGGAATTGATCGTCGATAGAATATCGTCATCGTCGTCGTTCTTAATTCTAACGGTTGTCGGCTCATTCCAACGCAATGGACTTTTATTGTTATTTCCAAGCGTTCGATCAACCGAAGGAGATCGATCGGCATTGTCCTTACGAGTAGGACTGTATATTGGCAAATTATCACGACGCGCTCGACTCTCATATTCCTCACGATCCTCGTCCATTCGTCTGCGTGGCGAGATATCGCGTCTTAAATCGCGTGAGTAACGATTTCGCGGTGAATAGCTCGACAGATCCGTGCCACTAGTGAAGTCCTTGTTGAAGTTGTAGTCGGGTTCACTGATTTGAATAAGAGGAGCGGCAGTCGTGACAGGTTTTTGCTCGAATAAGGAGTCTATATATCTTTGGCATTTGGCATTTTTGTAGGACGAACGATCATCGCACAGCGAGTCAATGGATTTGATTGTGTTCTTTATGGAAGCGAGACGATCCGCGATATTGTCATCGTAGCGAAGAGGGGTTTCAGTTCTAGAACGAGAACGGGATGAACAGCGTTCTCTATCCTGCTTTTTAGGAGATGTTGTCGAATCAAGTGAAATATTTGGCACGCCTGTATCCTGTTCGTCCAAAAATTCGGCCGACTCCACCTCTTCAGTACTCGGTAGTGGCGATATCCTACTAATGGGCGATAAAAGATTGTCTAATCTACTGGGAGATTTCATGTTACATTCAACATCAGTTTTGGACTCGCAATCCTCACTCGTTGCGGTATCCACTGCTTTACTGTCCTCATTTTCAGTAACGCCGTCATCCATAGCGTCGACTTCTTTCGAATTATCATAGCTCTCTGCGTTTGGACTAAGCGCATGCTTCTTCAGAATTCTATGAAGAATCATTGAATTTTCTTCGATGATTTTGAGTACACGATCACTTCGGCATTTGTCATCGACAATATCGGCTCTCGCTTCCGGACACGATGTCGGTCGGGGCTCTTGTCTCTCCACTGTGGTGGCATCGTCAAATGAAAATGATTTTTCGCGATCAATGTGATGATGAAGTGGATTACGTTTAGCAAGTTTCGAAACACTAAATGAACTAGGCGATTTCGGTGATGTATCGTCAGATGATTGTATCTTACAATGATCGGTGGTGGAGGCAATTGTTACTTCTGATGTAGGCTCTAATGAAGTTGGCTCATGATAATTTCCAATTACCTCAGAGTGCTCATCTCCGTCTTCGTCGTTTTTGTGGTCTTCCGTATTTTTAATGGGGCTAACACCTGGTTCGGGCTTGGTAGACTCCGGTTCAGGCGATCTAGCTTTGAAGTCATGGAGAAAATCACAGCGTTCATTCAGCGAATAGAACAGCTCCAGATTTTTAGGACGTTCCACCAGGTTGACTCGTTCGAAATACTCATTGGTCACACCCTCCTCGCTTGCGTCATAGCTGTCATCAGTATCGTGAAATACCGCATCATCGTTCCGAGAAGCTAACAGATCGGTTAGATTAAAACCAATCGATGGAGTTTTCAGTGGACTTATAGTAGACGAACTAATGTACGTACTAATATCAGCTATCGGCGACAGTTGGCTTGTGCTAGTTATTTCGCTTGTCGATTTAGATGTGTCCACATGGAGATAGCGTAGGTTTTTGTCAATGGGTGAAACGTAAGGTAGGCTGGACGAGGTACACGTAGATGCGACAATTATAGGTGAAATTTTGTCCAATTTTTCAGTTTCCGTAACATCATCAGTCGTGTCGATGAGTCGCATATTCCCCTCTGAACGGTCACATTCGGCCGAACTGTCTTCATCAACTACGTCTGCTTCCGTTGCACTGCCAGGTACATTTAAACTATCATTTGCTTCGACATCTTCTTCTAAATTTATTAAGACTATTGCAGGCACTTCGTTCTGATGATCGTCCTCATCTAAAGTGGACGCGGTATATTTGCTTTTCGAAAGTGTGTCAAACTTCCGCAGAGGGCTCGCTTCAAGCGAGGACAAACCAATATCGGCATCATCATCGTCACAAAGACTTGTACTCGTACTAGAATTTGCATCGCTATCTTCACTATACGAGGACGATTCACTCTTTTTGCGCACCCTAGCCGGTGCACCTGAACCACTTTTTTCGGAAACTTTACTTCTGGTAGAAGACGACGCCGCCGGTAAGTCTGTATAACTTTTGGAACTTTCCGATCCGGAGCTACTCGTCACGGCAGAGGAACTTTCCCTAAGGGTAATGGAACTTTTTCGACGTATTGCCGCCTCGGTGTCGTGCCAGTGAAGTGTTTCGCCACGTTTCGTTGGTTTCGCTAGTGTTTGCTTTAGCGGTTTCGAGGTTGTGGCGGGCATTTTCCGGGCCGGCGGAATGGCTCCTGGCGGCGGACCAATACGACGCCCTTTATTCGTCACGATGGCACTACGTCCCATCAATAGTTGATTCATTTGTAGCTGTGGAGATGGATTGACAACGCCGCCGGGACCTTGCTTAGCCACGGCCGCGGTAAGGATGATGTGAGCCTGTCGTTGTCGTTCGCGAAGACGATCGTATTGCTTTTTCAAAAGCGATATGTCGAGGGCGATACGATCTTTATTGTCTGATGTCGGTTTGTTGCTCACTGATGGCGCGGTCGATGATGACGATCCACGTCGATTCAAACGAAGTCCCCAAACGGTGGCGACTGCTAGACGGGAATCTTCGTCGGAATCGGCATCGTCGTCAGAATAAAAGATTCTAAAAAGAAAGAAGTATTTATAAACTATGACTCAACCGCGATATGCAAAAATGTACCTTAAACCTTTCTTGTCTTGCCACGGTGCAATGTTGTAAAGATGTTTCTCTCGTAGTTTTTGCAGTTCTGCTATAGGTCCGAGTTCGACAATTTTCTCGATTAGGCCGTTCGAGTCGATGAGATGACCGTTAAGCAGTTCACCCGATAGTGTTCCCATACGACAGTAATAGTCATCTGCTGTTTTGGCCGTTAGAATTTTGCTGAAATTGACTGGACAGTAGTATCAAATCGCTCGTCAAATTATTTTTTATTACCCCTCCAAAAGACTCCAGATCGCCAGTGCTGTTCGCAACAATACATCGCTTCCCTCAATCATAATCAAGTCCCAAATACGCAGAACACAATTGATTGGCAAACATGTACAGAACAATGTTAGGAACCATTGCATAGTAAAAACATTCGTGAGCGGGGGTTCAAAAGAGCCCTCGCCCAACGGCCCTTGTAGTCGCTGCAAATGTTTTGCTAATTTGGGCAATTTCGATGTCATAAGTTCCCGGAAAACGGCCATGTCGGCCTGAAGACCACCCAACGAACCGCTAAAATACCCCGGTGGCAAAACGCCTTCAACGAGATAAATCATCACTTTCATCGATTCCTCTTCACTTTTGTCCATGACTTGCAGTATTAAGGCCCCGAGCATGTTAAAACCCTGAAAATGGAGTATTAATTAGTCTACGATTCGACGTTCAACTTCACAATCAAATATAGGTAAGAATCAGATCACCAAGAGAAAATATGCCAATGCAGGAACATCGGCATTGTTTCTTTGGCTAACGGACAGGACAGAAATAATGTAAGCTCGTTAATCAAATTTGTATTTACGCTACACTGTCCTGATCTGTATCAAAATCAGGAAACTTACTTGACAATAGCCAACTTCAGGATTCCAGCGTGCGTATCCCAGAAGAACACGTTTCAATTTGGCTTGATTCAGTGATCCGGCGGGACCTGAGCAAATACTTGAGCCAGTCCGGTGTAAATCCTTAAATAAATATATAAAAACTAAGAATTAACAGCTCTTCGCAAGGTTTTCACTTCACCTTACCTTAACTATTTGAATGCCCAACTCTTCATCATCTTCGCGCCATTGTTCGCTAAAACATTTTTCCTGCTCTTTGTTCCAGTCGACTTTTTTCGATTGAAGGTAACGATCAGCCAACGCAAGCCAGAGCTAGAGAATTAGGAAAATCGTAAAAAACAAAGAAATTGGGAAAAACTATGGATTTTGTGTTACCTTGCGTCGAAACTCCGGTGGCATTCCTCCTGGCAAACGAGCGACCATTTTCATTGCATGCAGCCATTGATTGAAGTCGGAGGAAGCAGCGTCCAGATTTTTAGACGGATCGATTTTTGGCGGTGACGGTGGTAAGAGCCGGAACTTCATGTCTTTGGCTTCAGCTGTTAAGGATTCGTGAAAATCATTAGTTAACCAGTACATAAATAAGCCGTGAAAAATAATATATGTGGAAATTAAATAACATAAAACCGATATTATTGTAGGCTGAAATTGATGAATTCTTGAAAAAAGTGCTGAGTTAAATCCCGAATACTAAAAGAATGAAAGCAGCTAAAGAAACGATATAAAAACGGCGGGTGCATTCTCTTTAGAAAAACTAATCCTGGTGAATGAGGTCTGCAAGGTGAGAGGCGACAGGTGACATATTATTGTAGGCTGAAATTCATGAATTCCTAAAAAAATAATAATTCTGAGTTGGCCACGAATACTAAGGAATAAAAGCAGCTAAAGAAACGGTATAAAAACGGCGGGTGCTGTATTCTTGCTAGAAAAACTAAACCTAGTGAATGAGATATGTAAGGCGATAGGCGACAGGTGACAGTCACTTACCTATTCGGTAGCGGCTAACGCTAAATTTTAGTTGCTTTATTGCAGTATAATAGATATAAATAATAATGAATGCTAAGTGTTATAGATGATAACTCTTCACTGAGAAAAAAAATCTTGTAAATTCAAAAAATACGCATATGATTCAAAGAGATTCAAATATGATTTTGCTTCATATTTGTTTCCCTTTGAATCATTGTATAATCCCTTTATTTCATAGACTTTTTAATTCAAACGGATTTCCCTTTGAACTAATAAGATATTCCTTTTGAAAGATTTCCTTTTAATTTAAAAGGATGGACTCTTTGTTTTAAAGGATTTTTCTTATTGCTTATCCAAATGCATGAGCTCAAAAGAATACTTTAAATTACACCAATAGGAGTAATTTCCACAGGGAAAGATAACATATTACTCATAAATGAGTTTTGTATAACTGACCTCGCTGCTATAGGTGTTGGCGACATTTCGTTTACCTCTTTACGCTCTAAAATGCATAATAAATTACCTACCTACAGTGGGATTCGATTCGGCGACCCTATGATGTAGACACCATCAATACCTTACGGAGCTGTGAGATCTACAAATTCTATTGTTTTCTGTTTTTCGACGAAAGAAGCACATAGTTCACAGTTGGCTCAAACAACCTGGACGTCTTTCGAATGCGTCATTAAATCATGCGCAAATTTTTAATCGGCCAAAGAGTCCAAGTCGTGTTTTCATAATTTTTTTTTTCTAAACGATTCAATAGACGATTCTTCTCCAACACATCGTTTCGAGCATAAAGGAGTTATTCATCGTACTCTGCGACTTTTGTCGAGAACATTCTTACAAAAAAAAAAAAAATAATGAAGAACACTCTTGCATATTCAACGAAAAAGCTCAAAGTCAAAAGCTCACGTTAATTTATGTACGAAGGAAACATTTCAAATTATTGTTAGGTTTGTATTGCAGTCTCATGACCCCATGGTCCGATTTTTGAATGTCCGTTCAATTAAATTGAAAAAATTTAGGCATGAGGCAATGATTAAAAGATCTTGCATTTACCTTGCTAGCTATCTCTAAAAAATCCTAAAATGATGTGTAATGAAATTATTACCAAATAAACACGAAAATAATATATATTATAGCAACCTGATAATTTCGACTTAAAATAAATATAAACATTAACCCATTGATATCGTTATTGCAGAACAGAAAAAATGTAAAAACAGATACTCAATTTCAAACTTCTGTATAGAATACTCCACGCGGAATTGCATCAACGCAACTTTTCCAACATAAATTCCAAACAGAATGTTCTCATCGGAATTTCGCGTCTGCCATGGTAAAAGTTCTCTATAACTTTCCTCTTAAATAGACAAGAGACTTTCCGTAAATTGAAAGCATAATTTATTGAACCAACTTATCCTCTTCTTGTTATTTTTTCACCCATTCTTTAAACTTGTGACCTTTTTTATATTTTTTTTTGTTCAGCGCAAAAAGAAACCAAGAAGTCCATTTGACTATTAATTTACAAATTCCCGAAACTTGTACCCACACAAATTTCAGTGTTTTGTCCGTAATTTTTGGTTTCGTTTAGCGGAGTGTATATCCGGGAGGGTCACGGAAATGATTCCGAAAAAATTGTCCCACTGGATATTATGTATTATATCCACCCACTTGAAGAATAAATTTCATTTTGTCAAAAGTACTTTAGTAGAACTTACATATATTGAAATGTAAATTCATAATGGTAATGGTATTCTCTATTGATTATAATAATGTCAAAATATGGAATCAAACAAAAATTGGATTACCGAAAAGTGTCCTGGAGCGTGCTCTCTTTCTTATGTTATTCACGTGGGAGTTTAATCATATTTAAATTGACTGTTCCGCAAGACCAGAGGCAAAAATGCGAAACACACGACGCGAAAGTAATATAATTTACCAGTAAATTCTAAAAATCTCTTGTGAATAATAAAAGGTAGATATTGTTTAAATAATGACGACCAACGCCAACCAACGTAAAACGAAAATTATTATGAATGAAAATTTACGCCCAAAGTTATGCAGTGTGTATAACATACATAGAATAAGGCACAACAAAAATAAGAGGCGACACCCACACTATCGTGTCGAAGGTCCTTTTGTTGTGGTATTTTTTCGCCATGCGACAACGCCACCCACATAAACACCACGTGTGTGTTATAAAATAGAATCATTGCGCGGCTAATCCTTAGGCAATTTTCTTATCCAAAGCAATGGTGTTTAGCCGTCGTCGATATGCCGCTTCTTGCATCGCTTGTTCACATTTATGTGGGGGTATGTGAAGTAGGTTTGATGTGGCGTCTTGAGTAGATTTGAATCACCCTCTAGAAATACCCGATCGAAAACTATTTATCACGAAATCGGGCGAGCAAAAAAGAGGAATGAGAACAAGCTTTCTATGCTATGGTTATTGAATGAATGAATTGGAACGAATTGGTGGTATTAATCTGTCGTGTCGTCGTCCCGCTGTTATAAGGATTAATGGTTGATGTTGCCATTTATTGTACAGAACAGGAATAGCGCACTGGTAATAGTGTGAAAGTTTGAGGGTAGGAATGACTTAAAGTTAAAGTAATCTATCGCATGGCGTTTGATGAAACTAAAAATAGAAAACTATTTTTAAAAATATGTAGTAAAAATAGTCCAATGTCATGAGCTGGAGATAAAAAAAAAACTTCAGTATAGGGCGTACTGTATTCTATCTATTGCACGCACTATGGTCAAGTGTCACAATATGGATGACAACCTTATAACTAGAAGAATCGAAAAAAATGTACAATGTGTAGTCCTTAGACTAGACCATCGTTCCTCAGCCACTATGTGGTACGTCGCGCACTAGACATCGTGTCCAAGACTATTTACCAATGATCAGTAATTCGTTATGTTAGCATGTCTCCTCCAAGGTACACTGCAGGCCGAACGATACGACGCCATGGAGCGGTATGATAACGATGCAAGGAACCAAAAGCCAGTCTCCTCAAAACGACACTTGTATCAGGATATAGGTAAATTATTCCGTTTAGGCGTATTTTCTGATTAGTTTGTACGTCTTATAAGATGTTATCTAAAATTCTAGAAAATAGAATATCATTGATTGAAGAAAGCCTTCTGCATAATCTCAATAACGCCGCCAAAGAAGTTGGGCTACATATCAACGAATCTAAAATCAAGGTCATGATGCAATCAAAAACTAGAATGCCAGTAACTTCAAGCATCACAGTATAGGGTATGTAGACAACTTCACTTACCTGGGTTGCGATTTGTCAAAGGACGCCAACGAAACAGATGAGATGAAGCGATGGATAAAACTAGCTAATAAGTGATATTTTTCGGTCCTCCCAATTATGAATTCGAAGCTGGTGCACAGGAACACGAAGCTCCACGTGTATAAAACCATAATCCGACCTGCGCTATGCTATGGCTGCGGGGCATGGACCCTAACCCAAAACTCTGAACACCTGTTGGACACATTCGAGCGAAAGGTTCTCCGAAGAATCTTCGGATCCGTTCGTGAACGAGGTGATTGGCGCATCCGGTACAACCTTGAGTTGTATCAGCTGTATGGTGAGTTACAGGTGTCGAAAATTGTGAAATTGCAGCGACTGCAATGGGCGGGACATGTGCAAAGGATGAACGACGATCGAATGCCCAAAAATGTGACGAACGCGCAATGAGTGAACGGAGCCAGATTGCGTGGACAACCGAGAGCCCGATGGGAGCATTCTGTATGTGAGGACGCCCACCAGATGCTAGGCTCTCGGAACTGGAGGACAAGGTCGCGTGACCGCGACAATTGGAGGCTTTCAATCCAGTTTAAAATTTCTTTAAAATTTGAATGGGTGTATCTCGGAAGATACGAGCAACTTCGTAACGGGCGAGGTGTCGTTTTATTGGAAATTTTATGTAGTTTCAGAAAGTGAAGACATATCTCGGATGAAATGTTTGATGGTGTGGCAAATTTTGATTTTGTTCAGGAAGTCGGGCATTTTGATAAAAAATGATATTACATAGTAACGGTTAAGAATAGAGGGGTCCCGTTGTACATTAATTTTCCCCAAATGAGCCAGGCTACCTCCCATTAAAATATTCTCCACCATGAATGGGACACGCTGTATATGCATATGGCATACGTAAATCTGCCGGCTTTTAAACAAAATTTCTTCATCGGTTTTAACATGCGTGGCTTATTTTCATAAATGTGTCATCTGGAAAATAATTAAATAATATGATCAGTGCTAGTTAAATCGGGATCCTATTTAAATCGTGATATTAGCATGTCCGCAATCAGATTAAAGGTACATTTTCTTCGGCACGACGCCAGCGGCTCTAGCGACAACGACTCGCTCATTCCATATAAGAACTCGTTTTAGAAGCGCTTAGCATTACATATTATTAAACCGAGAGCCGCTGGGGTCGTGCCGAGGAAAATGTACCCTAAGGACGGTTGCTTTCGCTCTGGCAGTGGGTTCTGTGGCTTCATCATACTTATTTTGCTGAAACGCAAGCCCCCTTGTTCCAAATTTTTCTTCTAAAAGCTTACAATGCAGTTGAAACCAACTGAAGGAATCCATTCGCACAGAGATCAGGCGAAATTAAATTGAAAGGCTACTAAAGGAATGGATGGAATTTATCGAAAACGAAAATTAGTGATGAAAATTGTGCCCTTGGGTATGACATTTTTCACAGAATATTTTTTTTTAAAGGCTCTTGTGCTGAGTGCTTACACGATTCCTTATTTTTCATGTTATATTAATTTCTACTAGGGTACAATATTTATTTAGTAGACTGTTCTCCTATGATTCAACAGAGTAAACAAACATTTTAGACTTAACCTTCCGGAAATTAAATTGGGACATATTGCATAAAAACAATAATAATTACGTAAATATCGTCCTGTAATTGGAAATTCGGTGCCTTTCCCTTTAGCAAGAATTAGGGATCATGCAGGTCCTCTTCTGGCGAAGAGAAGAGAAACTATAACTATATAAATATTCAATTGGAGGTCCAAATAACCACATAATTCTGCATTGAAAATCTTTTTTAAGAAGAACTTACATATATAACTGAGCGAATTGTCCCACTTTGCTTTTCGAGAGTGGGGTGGGTGCTAGTATCACAGACGTTAGATTTAGGCCATTTTTACATAACGCAGAAACCTCGTATCACTTGTAGTCACTTCGAAAGTCTTGGAAGGGAACTTTACCTCTTTGCATAATGATGCAGTTCATAAAAAAAAACAAACATTTCAACACGATTTTTATTAAATAATTTATTTAAAAAATCTATTTCGACCCCTATAAGACTTGTATGAAGTATCGCCACTGCAACTTACTAATTGAATTTTGAGTCCACAAAAAGGCTCGTGAAGATTTCCTATCGAATTACTTGCTGGGACTAACAGCATTGATAACTTCTATACCAATGCTTTTAAATGATGTATAGCACTCGCAGACGTTCGTACAAACTTGCATGTTGGAAGTATACACTGGCACGTGAGATATGGTGTCAACAGTGCTATATGTGTATTCTCAAGACTGAAATAAATCGTCAGCTACCACTTCATATGTATGCCCTTTAGTAGAGTAATGATGAGTCGTGCTAATTGCAAAGAAAAGTTACAGCAAAGTGAACGAACCGAGTGGAAGTTTGTCACCGATAAATATGCTGGCACTGGCAGTAATAAACGAATACGAGTACATAATTAAATTACATATACATATAGGAAAATTAGAAAAGTTGATAATGAGTGGAAAAGTAAACGAAAGCTAGCTGACAGACTTCACATCATAGGCAACTGTTTGTGTCGGTATCGAGTAGGCGTGATCAAGGACGAGTTCTACAACCGCCTAGAACTCATTTTCATCAAACGATGTCAACGTTCTGTTCCGAGTTTTTAACGTCAAAGTCGGATGTGGAGAACTACTGAAAGCCACAACCTCCACGATGAAGGCAACAACTGTCAGCGACTTATCGACTTGGTGAGTAGCAGAGTCATAAAAGTCATAAGCCACATGCTTGCCTCATCGACGCATTCATAAGCAGACCTGGAAATCTGCAGACGAGTAAACCGTGATCTAAATCGAACCACGTCCTTATCGCTACAGATGGGCTTTGAATGTTTCAGACTGCCGATCCTGTCGAGGAGCCATCCTGGGTACGCTTCCAGGTTTTTTGTATGAAGTTTCGTTACACAAAACTATACACGGTATGATCCTAAAACCCACTTAATGATAAGTTTACTGAGTATTAAAAAATAGGTAAATGACATTTTAACATTCAGTGCAAATAAATTGATTTATGGAAAATTGTGCAAAAATGCGAATTCATAAATTGATGTTAACTTGATAAAATGATGCATCATGCATGATATAGCTTTAAGTCGCGGCTATACTGTGGTAACTTCTGAGTAACTTTGATGGCTGCAAGTTATTTGAACTACATTATGTGAATCAATGGCGTAAATGCTTATCAAAGTTTAATGAGAAGTACGAATATAATTAATTATTTGCATTAGCCGTAATTGAAATTGGCAAGCATTTACCTAAGCTAAATTTATTTTATTATATTATTGTCCTGTATTGTTAGCTTTAATGCGATGAGCAATGGCAACACATAATATACTACATGCCAAACCAATTTAAAAAAAAAAAGTTAGCTTAGCTAGATCGGCTAGCATATGATACTGCTTGCACTGTATGTACTTACAAAATTTACCTTCTCTCCCCAAATCACGCTGTACAGCAAACTGTTTTAACGAGCTAAGAAAATAACTCATGTCAGGATGAGATGATAGCTAAACAGTTCATAGTCCTTATAACAATTGAAAATTCGCGATATACGCCTGTATCTATATATGGGCTTCCTGCCAATTCGATGTTCTTCATAAATCAGCTTGTTTGTCAATAATATTAAAAGGCGATAGTGGGGTATTGTGGATGGTTGTGTAAATTCACGCATCACAAGGTTTTACCGGAGTATAGGTACGTATTTCATTCATTCATCCGTCTATTATAGATATCATATTTAGATAATGATAAATTTACTGATGAAGATATTCGTTGTTTAGATATTGTAGGTACATTATATTGATTTATTGTTTGTTGGTATACTTGGTATAGTATACGTTAGCATGCGGAAGTAAAGCTGCTTAGACATGGAGACGGGATACTATTAAAAAAGAGATAAATAAATATGTATGTAGATATATCATAGTAAAATTTAATGTTTATTTATAAAAACGTAACATAGTTTTAGAATTTGTTAATTTATAAATTTGTTGGATTCTAATCTGCATTGTTCTAGCTCGGATGTGTATCTGTTTAATATTCTCTCTTAAATAATACTTCCGTTAAAAATATATCCTGCTTATTTATTAGTGGGGGTAGTGAGAATGTATAGAAAAAAACAGACATAAATGCTTTACCACAGTTTAGGGGTCATAGCAGTGGCGGCTCTTCAGGTGAAGTAGGTGAAGAGCCCCTTCACTACAAAATATACATAATATGAAAATTTCCTCTAATACTATTATTTAAAAAATATTAAAAACTAGCTTCTAACAATAAACAACTCCTCAATAAATCATCAATGAAAAACCATAATCAAAATGTACATAAAATACATATTTTGTATGTACATATATCAAAAACTGAAATTTTTCTACATACAGTGCGTACTCGATAATCCGGACTACAGAGGAATTCGGACTAGTGGAAGCCTTTAATTTGTTCTAAATTTCGAAGAAATGGACGAGTTTAATCAAATTGTTCGAAGAATCTGTTTTCTATTTTCGAAGAATTTCACTGTTATTCTAGATTTTGTTGTTTCCAAGAACAAAGAAAAATGTTGTTTTTATTTCGGATGATAATATCACTGTTATTATGAGAAAAAAGTCAGATTCGGATTAGAGAAGCTCTTGAAATTCGGACTACAGAGTGTACAATGCAATCTTTGAGGTGATCCGGATTACTGGAAATTCGAGGTTTCGAGGCTTCGGATTATCCAGTACGCACTGTACTTCAAATTCTGTGCCCTTGCACAGCAAAATTTTTCCTATCCACAGAATGATTAACAAGTGAAGAGGTAATCGTGTCACAGCTCCACTTCTGCACTTCAGATACGGGAGTCTACTGCAACAATGTATTCAGCACGAAATGTGTACACTGGATTTTCTTAGCAAGTGAATAGCTTTTTGCCTGGTATGTACCTCATCTTCACTTCCGTATCGTATGAGGTGATTCTTTGTGATTTCTCTTGTGTTTTTAGTTGATGCAGAATTTTATTTGTGGATAATTTGGAAATTGATAAATTGTTTTGGTGTACAAATTTGTTCGGTTGAGTTATGCAAGTCAATCAAATGACAAAGATAGTATTTTGCCTTTGTAAAACAAAAGGTTCGAGAATATCATTTACATTATATCGATCCTTGGTATGAATGGTCACTTCACCTACTTTTGGAGCCACGAGCCGCCACTGGGTCATAGAGATGCATATTTGAAATTGTACATTTTTTCGTAGAAATTAATTTCGGATTTTGACCATACAATTAAGAATAGATAATAATTATTTAATTATTTTTTAATAATTTAATTTGTTTATCTATCTATTCACGATTTAAAAAATCTTTTAATTTATAAATAATTAATTAAAAATTAATTTAACTCATAGAAAAAGAAGTAGAATACTTAATTTAATTTTATTTTAAAACCTATTACTACCGAAATTGAACCAAATAATGTTAAACTCCTTTCCAGAGAGAACTTCTACATTGCGGACAGCGAAAAAAAGAAGTTATAAATGGTATATTTAAGCCCAGAAGTCTTGTAATGATGAAACACATAAAATATAGATTTGGGAGCTTTTTGAAGCAAAATATTTCCTTGTGATGATTAATGGAAATTGGTTGCTCAATCGCAAACATAGGTGGCTGGAATCCTCACATAAACAAAACCACACTGACGCAAAAATTTCAGCTTGGAAAGACTAGGCGAACTCGTTCTATGCTGCTATTTGGGCAATGTCGTGGGAGAAGTTGAGCTCTGATTTCTGCAGACACATTAAGACATTTCTGCTATGAAGCCACACTTGCCCATAATTCTGCTCAGCCATCGCGGATTCAGCGTTTTGGGGTAGTGTATCAGGCTTCTAGCAAACGGGTGTCTTCCATAGAATTAAATACATAGGTGCGGATATAATTTAACTTTTAATAAGTAAATGCATATTGTTTAGGTATATACTGTAATGCGGATACATGTAATTCGATTACGTATTATACAGGGTGGGGCAGAGGAAACGCAGAGAAACGCATGTTTTTTTAACTGCTAGTACGCGACGACGAGAGGGGATATTGACCTTGAATGAATTTTGGCAGACTGCCCATACAACGCAGTTTCAGTCGCAATGGAGCGTCGGAGCGTAGAGCATCGTGTGTTCGTTGTCGACCAGTACTTTAGAAACAATGATTCCGTAGTCACAGTGCAACGTCTTTTCCGTCAAAATTTTAGAGTTGGACGCCGAGGTGCACTGCCTGATCGAAATACTGTACTCCGATGGGTTGCAGCGTTTAGAAGTACTGGATCTGTGATAAAAAAGAGACCACCTGGTCTTCCCCGTTCAGTACGAACTCCGGAAAATGTAGACCGAGTGAGAACGGTATCCAACAAGAAGGACGTCATCTCCAAGACATTATTTTTCGAACTTTATTAAAGTATGTATATTTCAAAACGGCATTAAAAAATCTATTACTTAATGCTTGTTTTTATTAATTTTATCGAGCCGTTTCTCAGTCATTCAATAGTGAAAAACATGCGTTTCCTCTGCTGCACCCTGTAGTAACTGGTTTGACAGAGTTTGACTAAGGTGGATTTATTGGTAATTTTGTTTTGTTTTCAAGAAGTTCCTTCATTCAACTCCTTCAATGGCTGAATTAAGATCGAGAGTGAAATTTTTCGCCCAGGGCTTTTATCAATAAAAATTGATACTTACTGTCGTAGAATATGTCCCAAACGGTGGGGAATTCCATAAGCTACAATCTGAGACCGGTTCCATAATTCTCCTCGCCATTTTATGTATTATTTTTCGATTCCCCGGTCATTTGACATTTCACGATCGGAAAAAATACATAAAATGGCCGAGAAAAATTATGAAACTGTTGTCGGATTGTAGCTTATGGAATTCCCTAGCACTCCCCACATATTCCACGACAGTAAGAATACATTTTCATTGAAAAAATCGCAGCGCCTAAAATTTCACTCTCGAGGTTAGTACTAGGCTTTACTACGAAGTTCAGTAGAATATAAGAATTTTGAAGGGGCTAGATTTCGCAAAATTTTCTTTGTTGGTGGATAACAGGTAAATGGCGAAATATATCGTAAGTTAACGTTTTACTCTATATATATATTTTATATATGCGTAAATAAGAAAAAATATCCAAAGCGTTAAATTGATAAATTACACTGAAAAAAATCATTCGCTTAAAACAAGAAAAAATACAATAAAAAACAGCGAATAAATAATTTTTCTTGATTCAAGACTTGTGCCAAGAAAAGTTTTTGCTTAAAATAATGCTTATTTATTTATTTTAAGCAAATACTTTTCTTGGAACGAGAAAAAACATCTTAAATCGGAAAAACTGTTCTTGGAACAAGAAAATACATCTTAAATCAGGAAAAAAAAATTTCTTGGCTGTTTTTTATTGTATTTTTTTCTTGTTTTCAGCAAATGATTTTTTCAGTGTACATTAGATAGAATGATTAATTTTTTGTTTTGCATCGAATAGTTTTTTCATTGCGATTTTTGGATGTATTTGATTTCATACCTCGGCGAAGTATGTCTTCTTACGACACTGAACTGGTTACTTACAGGCTATTAGCAAATAAATTTCGCGCACTGTAGGTCGACTCAACATGTATACTGAAAATCGGCTCAACATGTACCTATATATTCGTTTTCTAGCATTTTGACCTTAGTATAACGCGTGTTTCAAGGAATACGTCGACTTACCATTAACTCTGTCAAATTACTGGAGTACATATTTTGAATTCTTTTCTGCTTACACGACAATGAAATTATGTCCTTGCAAGTGCTTTTAATAATTATATCATTAATCGAATAAATTATCGAAATTTACTTATACTTTACTTAATTATTATTCCAACATTTCTAACAATTTCCCATAAATAAATCTAAATTGTGTCACTCATTCGTATGACATTAATTTTCATTTTCATTTCCCCCCATTGAAACCGGGATACATTTCTTGTCCATTTATACATAACTGACATTGTCTTCTATGTCAATGAAATGCTTAGAACGCCTGACAACAATTGTCCTGTCTATATGATGTGCTGAACAAGCAAATGAACATGCATGTAGCCCCATTAGAACAACAATCACAACAAATTTCAAAAGAACCATATAACCATGCTTGAATAAGACAACAACAACAGCAACTGTAAAGAATGCCTAGACATTCAGTTACCAGCTGGAGTCCTATATACATACTTGGTGTTGGTGTGTGGACCATTGTGCGAGTATAAGAGGAGTCTAATATCCTGACAATTTCTGAAGTGATACATGAATGCCTAAGTAGGGTAAGAGCGTAAGAGATTTGTATTGTAGGAAAAGAATTTTTGACTATACTATACATTATACTCATACTACGTAACGGAGTTGATGATGATGGTGTCTGAATTGCAGATTTTGACGGCATTAAATATTTTCCTCAATGGAAAGCAGGACTACAACGCAAAGAAAACTAGTTTTCTGATTTTCAAAAGACCACATGGTCGATGCGGACAAAATTTCGTTTCGGTGCCTAGACAATAGAAGAAGATGGTAGCTACAGGAGTTTCATATTTATCTCGACGATGAACAATTGATAGAAATTTCCTGATATAGGCAGAATACTGTGGATCCTAGAGAATATTACTTTTTTTTTATTTCATACCCTCTATAAAATAGATAATAATTGAATTCTTATATCACTTAAGTATCGTATTCAGTCAATTGAGTCTTCCTCGATGTCTTTAAATATTGCCCCTTTTGGTATGCTATGACACCTACTCATAAATTAATTTGCTTTTATTCTGTCACGTGCACGTCGATATTTCCCATTTGTGATTTCGTGATTTTTCTTAGAAGCACGTACTTGAGACGAGGATCCGGAGAGCCCTTTCATGAGTCCTAGAATATATGTCTATGAAGAGCGCACATATTTTATTCCTGAATAGTGAAGTTGCACTTGTTTTTTTATTGTCCCCATTGTGTGTTCCTATATCTCAGGTATCGATAGGGGATCTCTTAAAAATGCGCATAGCTTAGCTAGGCAAAAAGGCTGCCACGTTGCCTATAGTAATGGCAGAATCCTGCATTTTATTATTTTATCTTATCATAATTTCAATGGTTCCTCAAGTGTTACGGTTTTTTTTTTGATGAAACAAGAAATTTAAGAGTCCTTTTCTGTCTTCAGATGTGTTTTTTTCTTGATATCCACCGAACTGTATATTTCTCTTAATATTCGAGCAAAACATTTGAGTGTCGAATTCACTTTAATTTTGCTTTTGTCTGTCCACTTTCATTTCCACAAAGTGCTCGTATCTGTTCGTCGACATCTTTTCGCCTCCCCAAGGACAACAAGTAAGTGTCTTTTGAGAATAAGAAACATGTTGATGAACTCTTAACCTTTAATCGTCAGCAAATTACATTTTGCAATATTGATACGCGCTGGAAATGGGATAATGAAAGTTTGAAAAGAGGATGAAAATGGTTAGTGTATCAAGTCGATGAGCTTGTAATTTAACCCAGTTATAGAGTTCCTTTGGTGTGGCAACTGGCAAGAATGATTGACTTTTAAGATATTTTAATTGTCTCTGAGAGCGTTGATTATGAATTATACAATGAAATTTATTGGATACTGGCACTGTGTACACTCTTTTTTGTATTTTTGAGGTGAAAAATCATTGCTGCTCCGCAAAATTTGGAAAAGGGTGCAAAGGGTGCGCGATTTGTCAAAATTTTATCACAAATTGGCTTGTAATAAAATCGATTCCACTCTTTGTTCAAAGCAGATAGGACAAGTTTGTTGAAGAAAATGTCAATATACAATGCAGAACATTTTTCAGATGTATTTTTCAGAATACAGCATTAAATATTAATGTGTACATTAACTGGTCGAAATAAAACCTCATGAACATCAACAGCAGATAAAAATGAAAAAAAAAAATATATCCACTCTAAATCAACGAAATAAATATGTTAGCCGTAAGTACATAATATTAACATTGGCCTCGAGTCTACATACAGTGAAGCAGCAGGATATACGTACATCGTACATAATGGTCCTTTTTATACTAAATTAGACTTGTCTTCACGTTGGTCAACGATATTCATCAACTCCTACATGCGATGGCTATGATGGCAAGGCAACAACATATCCTTGTTTGTATGTATATATATTTCCAGCTTTCATTTTTATTTGACTTTCTCGCAGATTTACCGGAAAATTTATGAATTTCTCTGTAGAGTCATCTGAATCTAGCTGCGAGATGTTTTTGATCTGAGTAAGTAAGATAAGGTGTATCATTTATTAATGAATTGTAAGTAATGTGGCGTATATGAAATTCGTAAGAAAACATCATGTTTGGTGGGCGAAAGAAAATTCATGAGTTTTATATTTCCTCTGGCTTTTTACTGACTCATGTGAGGAAGAGCACATATACTCATATGTATGTATGTAAACTAATCTCAGAAAAAGCCTTTTGTCATTTAAGCTCAGCATTTTTCGCGGTTCCAAAGGGAAAAATCCGGTATCATTTATCTTTTGTCTAAAGATGTTACAAAAAACTTGATACCGTTGATATGTACATTTAATTTCACAAAAGAAAAAACAAAGCTGTTAAGGTAGCCCCATAAAAAAAAATTCAAAACAATTTGATATGCAGTTAAGATTTTGGATGAATATCTATCAAATACAAGCAGATAGCACCCTATGTATTATGAAAGTGTGACAACGATATTTTGACATTCTTAGGATACAGATATACTAGATTCCATGTGAAAATAAAATGAGCTACATTGAAAAATAGTCCTTTACATTCAGGCTTGTCGTTGTCCAATATACCAAACCAAAATGTGAAACTGCATATAAGTGGTGGATTATAGCGATATCAATTCTGTTTGATATAGATTTTTCTTACAAATTTGCTGTTTTTGTGGGATATCTCACGTTTTGATGCTTGGAGTATTACTGAAATCCAGAAAATACTAATTTTCATTGTTCAATGATCAATATTTATTCAGAGTTTAATATTCTATTCTAAGATTCTCCCAAAATGTCTATGGAAAATTTCATTAATTTTCCAAGTTCGGGATTAACTTAAGAGCAATTGAAAAATAATTGACCTGATCTTCGGTAGACGAGACTTAAGTATCTCCTGTGTGACATTCTTCTTCTGTAGGAGCTCAATTATATCTTGATTGAAGAAATAAACCAATATTCTAACGAATTTGTGCTAAGAGAAAGTATTGCATTAACTGCTTGGAATCACACAATGTAAAGAGCAAACCAGAACGTTAACGTTACGTGCCGTTTCTTTCCGTGCCGTGACAATTATTAGATGGTCACATAAATTCCGTTCCAAAACGTCAAATTTAAAAAAAAAATTTAAAAAAGTATTCAAGGTGAAAAGCAAAATGGAAAGAATCGAGTTTTTTTTAAGTACTTTTAGCATTACGAAATATACGAATGATATAAAAAAGAAATAAATTGGTTAAAAATAACATTATCGTAAGTATGACAAGCAAACTGACATGGATTTCCGTGCAATTTGACATTTCGAAAAGTTTTCCGAAAGCTTCCGTTCCGTTATGTGCGTTTTGTGCAGTTGCATACAAGCTCCGTTGAATCATCTTTGACAGGTGTTCGGCACGTAACGTAACGTAAGCGTTCTGTTTTGCCCTTAACTATGAATTGATTTTTTTCGCAAACAATGAACATATTTTTTGGGGTTTTCTGACTGGATTATGTATTTCACTATATACCATTTCTCAGTCAAGTTGAAAACTTTGGAACATCAAATTCGTAATTTTGGAACATCAAATTCGGAACTATGGAACATCAAATTCGTAACTTTGGAACATCCAATTCGTAACTTTGGAACATCAAATTCGTAACTTTGGAACATCAAATTCGTAACTATGGAACATCAAATTCGTAACTTTGGAACATCAAATTCGTAACTATGGAACATCAAATTCGTAACTATGGAACATCAAATTCGTAACTTTGGAACATCAAATTCGTAACTGTGGAACATCAAATTCGTAACTATGGAACATCAAATTCGTAACTATGGAAAATCAAATTCGTATGTAATTTATTAGGTCCATATTCTCGATCGTTTTAAATTTTATTTTAATTATATATATATATATGTATATATATTTATACATATATTTTCTAATAGAATTTCCTCAACAACTGTTTTCATCGGAAAATGAAATATTTCCTATTTCGCAGTAGCTAGAAGGTTTAAAACGCTAAAGGTCATAAATCAAACATAATATATTTTCTAACTATGTAAATTCTCAATTTGTTTATTATAACCCTATTATCTAAACTAAAATACTATGTATTTATTAATAAACGACGAACACCTGAAAATAGAAAAGAATTAACGATCAACATCCTTTGAGCGTATTAATTGTTATACCTTGAAATATATTTACCTATTCTTCGTTTAATCGTATGGTCGTTTGGTTTTCTCGTTATGTAAGTCTGAAATTCAGATAATTAGCTATCACAATTCCTTTGCAAAAAGGTTGCTTACCGTATAATTTTACATATTCAAACTAATGGACCTCCTCTTCCCCAGCGGCTAGTCGCAATATGGACAACATTTCCTTGACTGAACTTTCGCAGTCCGCAGCAGCAACCCCATTTACTCCCTCGTCAATAAGTTCGGTTAGAACAAAATCTTTCGAGACATCGGCCATTATACTTCGAACGATGCTTTTAACATTCGAGAAGATTTTCCTGACTGGATTTAACATCGGCGAGTTTGATGGTAAACATTTGATGCGCCGCTGATTTTGTTCCACAATTTCTCTAACTTCGGCGCTTTTCTGGATTGCTGCGTTATCCATTATAATTAGAGCACCTGTCCATGAAGAATCCACTTTTCCCACCAATCCTCGTAAAAAGTCGCAAAATTCTTCCGAGGTACTCATGGAAGCAGGTCGAATTTTACTATCAAGGATACCATCTTCGGTCAAGGCAATTAATAGGCACACGTTCCTTCCCCTAACTGTGGGATTCACAAAAGTGCTCAAGCCAAAGAAATTTTAGAGCAAAATGGATTAACTATTAAATTCTTTACATTACTATATTGTTTAAATTATTTTATTAAATTCTTACCACCGTACTCTCCGATGTTGAATCCGGTGGAAAAGGCATTCTCAAAAATCAAAATTCATGTTAGAAGCATAATGGCGGGCGTTTTGAGAAACTATGTTCTAACAGATCTTATCACTGAGGGAATGAATGAAGTTACCGTTACGGACTGCGCAAATTGGGTGCAACAAATGCTGTCCATATTGCCACTTGCCGCTGCAGGAGAGGAGCTGCATTTATTTAATTATAATTTGCGCCTTTTTCATATAACCTGGTAAGCGCCATACTTCTATAATGAATTTTGCTTGCTAATTGATTAGTTTCAGATTGAATAATTCGCGCGAGCTAAATATCCAGATTTATAAGATCCAGAAAACTTGTACACGGTAAGGACCGTTTTAGCAAAGGAATTGTGGTGGCTAGTTATCTGAATTTCAGACTTACATATCGAGAAAACCAAACGACCATACGATTAAACGAAGAATAAATATATTTCAAGGTATAACCATTAATTCGCTCAAAGGATGTTGATCGTTAATTCTATTCTATTTTCAGGTCTTCGTCGTTAGATTTTATTAATAAATAGTATTTTAGTTTAGATAATAGGGTTATAATAAAAAAATTGAGAATTTACATAGTTAGAAAATATATTATGTTTGATTTATGACCTTTAGCATTTTAAACCTTCTAGCTACTGCGAAATAGGAAATATTTCATTTTCCGATGAAAACAGTTGTTGAGGAAATTCTATTAGAAAATATATGTATAAATATATATGTATACATATATATATCGTACACATATCTAATTAAAATAAAATTTAAAACGATCGAGAATATGGACCTAATAAATTACATACGAATTTGATTTTCCATAGTTACGAATTTGATGTTCCACAGTTACGAATTTGATGTTCCAAAGTTACGAATTTGATGTTCCATAGTTACGAATTTGATGTTCCAAAGTTACGAATTTGATGTTCCCTAGTTACGAATTTGATGTTCCAAAGTTACGAATTTGATGTTCCAAAGTTACGAATTTGATGTTCCAAAGTTACGAATTTGATGTTCCATAGTTACGAATTTGATGTTCCAAAATTACGAATTTGATGTTCCAAAGTTATCAACTTGACTGAGAAATGGTATATACTACCGGGATTTTAAGCAGGCGCGATTTTGTAATAGTGGGATTTTTAAATGTCGGGATAATGTAAAGCGGGAATTTTTCCGAAAAATCGGGATTATGAACGGGCGGGATTTTGTTTTATGGGATTATGTAGGTATCTCGTCTGCGGGTTGGCTACGATAACCCGCTTTTCATATTACCGTTTATCAAAATCCCGACGTTTATTAACCTGTCATTTGATTATCCCCGTTCAATTGGATTCCCGCCTAATCAAAAGCTCCCCAACTTAATATCCCGCCATGTCGATAAATCGCTAATTCATAATACCGCTTTTCAATATCACGTCACAGAAGGTAAGTATACTTTAAAAAATCGACGGTATTTTGACGGGATTATTTCACGATCCACTAGCGAGATTTTCAAACGGCGGGTTTTTTTAGAGCGCGAGTGGCGGGATGTTGGGATAATGTAAAGCGGGATTTGTTTTTTTGTAAAAAGCTAGATTATAAACGGGCGGGATTTTGTTTTATGGGATTATGTATAGCTATCCCATAAAAATTATTTTAAAATAAGAATAAGCTGAATTAGTATATTAGTATATAACAGTGGCGGCTCGTGACCCCCTAAATTGGGGGTTCACAACTGAAACAAACTAGAGGGCCTAATTTTTCAAAATTATGTGAATACCTAACTTCAGTAAACCTTGTACTTTGCACCATTTTGTACCTCTTTTTTAATTGAAGAATTTTCTTTTCGGCTTCATTAGCTTTTTTTATACAAATAGAGATTTTTTGTGGTTATTAAATTTTAGGCCAATAAAAATGATCGAATTTAGTAAGATAAGAAGCGTAATATCTTGAACTACAACAAAAAATAAATTAATATTTAATTTCTGCTAATATAGTTACAGATAGAAACGGTTTTCTTTCACAATGCATGTTAATTCAATAAATTAAAAATTCAATTTTTTTTCAATTATTTCTCGAATAATAGATACACTAAAGTAAATATCAGAGTTCTAGTTCCAAACATTCATTTTTGAACCACTCATATTATTGTATCAAATTATGCATCAGATTTTTTTAACGGATTTTAATCAGAGCGCATACATAATCAGCAACACATACTAAGAATATAGCTCTAAAATTGTGTACAAAAATTGTACAACATGGGTTAAACAATTTTTAATTACAAAATACTACTTAATCACGATTATTTTGTTGGTAACACTACATCATCCATACATGTTTCCAAATTAGAGATATAAATTTGTAAATATTGTTTACTACATAGCCATACTTAATACGAGTACATTCGTCATTACTTTTGCCTTATTTAAATTTATGTGCCCATACCTTTCCACATAAAGAAGAAAAAACTGAGCAATTAATATGATGTAATCATAAATATTCATACAAACAATGCAAAATGCATCAATTCACAACAAATCAACCGAAAAAACATCACCGATTCTGAAGCTCGCACGCAATTCTTCCACTGTTCGCACATATTTTGTGTGCTCCTATGCCAGCGAGTCTGCGTCGATTGATACTATGGGACATCGCATAGGATCGTATGGAAACGGATGATGGGTACAAGCAACTCTAACCGCACGTGCGATTAGAGAATAGGTGGCTTGTTCTTTGACTTGTGTTATCAATATTTCGGTTACTCTTCGCGGGTTTAAGATACATGACATCGATTTTTAAATAAATTTGAAGTTTTGCTTTAAATTCTATGATATAAAATTTTAGGTAGGAAAGCAATTTTACGATGTGATGGTTATGATGAGCGTAGGGGGTTCACGTGCTCATGTGCTCCTAAGGAGTAACCGCCACTGGTATATAACCTAACAGAAATACAAATTTTCAAAAATGTTTCCGGTTTTTCCAAAATGCAAATTGTGCAGATTTAAATTACCATTGCATAGAATAACATCCATTTAAACATTTGAAATTTAACAATTAACATTTTCTCCCGCTTAATCTGGAACCCTATTAGCGTCATCACCTCAGCTTTACTTAAACCGAGGCCTAGTAGCGATTCCTTTTTCCTAAAGAAGGCCTTTAGGAAAAAGGAATACCAAAGCATTTTGTGCACAACAGGGTGTCATCTGGGTGAGAGGGATCATTTTTTTGTAGTAACAATAAATATTCACACAATTGGTATTGCTAAAAAATAAAAAATGCATAATATATTATGCACAATCAATAAGACATCAATCTTAATGTCGTCTATATGATAAATTACAATCTACCATTGCGAACCCCTCAGAGTGTCCTGATAGCAAAACGGAATACTATTCAGATGTACTTATGTATTTTGCTGTTCGAGTACAAATTCAAATGCCAAAAAAGTCAAGGCCGAATTTCGTAGATACGATAGGATGATTTCGCCAAATTTTCTCGGTTTTCTTCTAAATGGTCGTATGTTTCGTATACGAGAAGAGAGCCATTTAGATAATTATCCTTTTTTTCTAGTACATAATAAAGTTCATAAAAAAGTACTAAAATTCATATAAGTTGGTACTGACTACCGTACCGTATGCGTATTGAAATGTTGGTTGGTTTCTATATTTAACATGCTTAGGAAATAGAATAGATAGCTCAAGAATAATCTAGGTATTTATTAGATTATAAGTCCATAAATTATACCAAGTCTACTTTTAAAACGCAATTAGCATTACTTTATTAGAATTCTAATGAGCTATTCAAAACATCAAAACGAAACCACTCAAGCTAAGCTCAAAAAAGAACTACAAAATTAAAAGCACATTATACTTTCAAATACTTATACATATATGAATAGATAGAATATTCACCCTTTTTTGCTTTGGCACGTCCACCTCTTGTAGCCTCCATGTTTTCGCTGCCTGTTTCTCTGTAGTCTTCCCTACTCGACAACTAGCCCGGCTGTCGACATGATATATCCACGATGTATGTAGTTCAGGATCAGGAGCATTTTGCGCTGGGGACTAGGTCAACAGCAATGTGGCACTGTTAGAGCAGATAGCATGCAGGAACATCCTCCTCACCATCACCATCATCACTCTATCACCACCCCCACATCAGCGAAAATATAACAACAAAATTGACGACACATTGTATGATTATGTGCATGTGCATTTATACACAATAGAAAAGTTAGTGCGCGGTTGGAAACGCTCACTCAGCTGACGAGAGTTTGAGTTTGACCCATTTTTTCGCTATTTTCCACGTATAATGCAACCGGAATCAACATCACGAACGACACAAAAGAATCGAGAACAGCACCTGAATGTCGGGTTGAGGACCGTTTGGTATACAGCGTCAAGTAGTCAGGATATTTGACCTTTTACACTCGACACTCCTTTCACTTGCACGTCATAGAGAATATGATGATTTCACGTCGACGACGACGTCGTCCATAACAGGGTCGTCGTCTTCGGCAGAAGAGATCCTTGAAATTATCCCGGACTAAATCGGAAATGAATGTGTAGGCAGATGGTTTTTTTTTGCGTAAGTATACGAGCTCTTAATTTCCGGCTACATTAATTGCTTCATGGCTTTTTTCATTCACTCACGTGGGGATGAGATGTTAACGACGATATTGTGTATAGTTGATGACGACCGGATAGGCAAGGCAATAGGGACCGGGGTGTGAATGATTGGGGTGGTAAGGTCGTCGCGACGCTGCCGCCACCACCACAATCACCCCCACGCAAAAACAAGAAATACAAAGACAACGACAAAAATGAATTTCATTGAGAAAAATCGCAATGCAGTGACGGATCAATACGAGAAAAAACTTCTTTCGATATTACACACAAATTTCGAGCTAAAAATTATAGCGTTTCACCGTGAACTACACTTTTTCACTCTCAATTTTCCATGATGGCACATATTGGGTGAAAACACGCAATCATACGTTTTTTGCACGACATTCGTTTGGATGGCAAAAGTCGATACGAAGCAGAAGTATCGGTTGAATAATATAGATAGACAGAACCAACACGCACTATGCCGAGAATACTGAAGAAGCTCAAAACACACTTTAGAGGTTTTCTATCTTTAGCATTTGTATGCTATTTTTAGGATTTTCCTTTCTCCACGAATCCTTTCTTTTTCGCGTCTAACAATTAAAGAACGCGTACACAAAGTTTCAATTCCTCCGAGTGACTAACCAAGTCTATATGAAATTTCAAGGCTCTTCCTTCATCTGATTATACAAGATGATAGAATCTGACGGAAATGGATCATGCGCTAAGTGTATTGTAGTTAGGGTTACCAGGAACGCTGATACGGCTTGAAAGTGTACCACCATGAGGGTGGATTGTGGGTGGTTGTATAACAGATATGGTTGCCATGATGTTATATGAGCTTACATTTTTGGCTTTCCTATATGATGTACTACACGTGAAGCCAATGTTTTTGTTTACATAAACATGAAAGCTGAAATATGCTGCTTTCAGCTAGGTGACTTGTTGCATTCGTATTTAGGCTTAGTTTATCAGGCCGACGATATCCTGTGTAGACCAAAGCATATACGTATGCCAATTGTGTATATTGCTGTTTACCTTGGGTACCTTTGCTCTTTCAGGTATACCAAGTTCGACTACCTAGGGGTAGCAGTCACTAAGTGTATTTAAAAAAATAGATTTATTGCATAATTGAATCAATTTTATGCACTCTCAACATCAACTTTTTTTCTTTCAACCAATCTTAGCCAAACTCCATCCAATCTTAAAATTCTGAATACCCATAATTTCCACAGCTTAATAGTTCCACACCGAGATAGTCAACCCTATACCTCGACACATCTTACTCGTGAGTGATGTGTCTACAAAATTAATTCCTTCTTGCTTAAATCGCGAAAATAATACCTGCATCAATCTGGATCGACGAGATTGAATTTTTTTCCTCAGCGGAATGATCGAGCTTCCCACTCATTTGTCCAATACAAACAATTTCTACATTGAGGTTGAATATCTTGGCATAGAACTAATGAGCTTATGGAAATCAGGGGTATTCAGAACGCCCAGGCTTATACAAATATTCTACCTAATATAATGCCTAAGATGACCGACATTTTCCATGCAACTCCTTTAAGATAGCAAGATAATAGCCCCATTCAAGAAGAAAGGCTGGAAAAAAGATTGGTTTCAAGACCAGCTCATCAACGTTACGCAATAACCATGGTGGTCACTAGATATAAATATCATCAGAAAGGTTTGGGAATAGCTGACAAGGAAGATCTATACCGGCACACGATAATTTAACAACACTGGTGAGCTTTTGCATGCGATTAGGAAAACTCGGGAACAAATTAACTTAAATTACATTCAAAGCCTACACGATTTTATTCCGGATAAAATTATTTATCAAAGGAAGTTGAACTTATTCTTAGCCACATTTTCCAAAAAAAAATATTTTTTATACCGTTATTTTGTGTCCTCTGGAACTATCCTAATGGCATTCACGTTTGTACGGTTTTTAAGAATTCTCGTAATAGAATCCTAACGGGACTTTGGATCTGAGATCTTGTATTTTTAAAAGAACAAGCAGGCTACTGAAAATATTGTCACCAAGTTTGAAGAAAATACCGTTATCACTTTCCAATCCTATCCTATTTATTGGGAGTGTATGTATTCTCCTGTTTCCTTTAAATGTCGTTTTTGGTGGTACATAATATCCTTTTTAAAATATTCATAATCAGTTTCTATAGAGGACTTGTCTCAACGAATCCTTTATTTTGATATCCATATCGGTGATCCAGTCACTGATCAAAATTGTCGTCTCCGATGCTTTGGCAGGACCACCAAAGGGTCATATATACAAAATTTGGTGAAGACCACACTACGGTAAGATCGATGACGTCACGTCAAAAATGTTAGCCCGTTCAATCTCATATTATGTTTTTTTATACCCTATACCCAAAAGATGGTATAGGGTATATTGTTTTTGTTACGACGATTTCACCTCAAAGGAGCCACCGGAGGTATGGCAAAGTATATATATAAATGATCACGGTCGGTCCCTGATTCGAATAAGCCATGTCCGTCTGTCTGTCTGTCTGTCCGTCCGTGTGTCTGTCAGTTCGCACGATAACTCCCGAAATAATGAAGCTAGCGTTTTGAAATTTAGGTCAGATGATTGCTTTGATAAAAGCTTGGATGGTATTGAAAATGGTCCAAATCGGTTCAAGGGTTCCCCTACCTCCCATACAAATTACCCCTCCGTGATAGTTTAATTCGCCCATATTTTCCAACAGAATATCGATAGCGACCTGAAATTTTCATGAATGCCTAATTGTGACATATGCTTGAAGTTGGTGGAAAGTGGAGAACGTCCGACTACCCCTATCCCTACCTCCCCTACAAAGTTATATTCAGCCATATCTTTTGCTAGAATGTCGCGAAAAACTTATAATAAGTATCAAACGGTAGCTATTGGATGCCTTCATATAATATTAAATATGTGCCAGGTCCGAACCATCTACCCGCCTCCCTCCCCTACAAAAAAGATGAAATTGAATTTTTGAGTTTTGCGTGCCTTCTAGGTTTGTACATGGATATAGGGTATACACTCATCGTGCTATTCGCACGATTAGAACTCGGTCTCGTTTTTTTTTGTATATGAACCAGGCTAAAAACCCCAGAGAGAAAGAAAAACCTTTGAGAAACTTTCAAATATCTTACCGGATTTATCAGATACGGCTATGAGACATGCTGTTACAACATCACATAACGTTTCTTGCTTTTTTCGCTTTCGATCCTTTTCAATCAACACTATGATCAAATATGTGCCAATAACACGAATTTCGAGTCGAAATGAAGCGCAAATCTGTGTCAAAGATTCTATGGCTGTGAAATATGTAAAATGTCAATTTCAATAAGCCATGTCCGTCTGTCTGTCTGTCTGTCCGTCCGTGTGTCTGTCAGTTCGCACGATAACTCCCGAAATAATGAAGCTAGCGTTTTGAAATTTAGGTCAGATGATTGCTTTGATAAAAGCTTGGATGGTATTGAAAATGGTCCAAATCGGTTCAACGGTTCCCCTACCTCCCATACAAATTACCCCTCCGTGATAGTTTAATTCGCCCATATTTTCCAACAGAATATCGATAGCGACCTGAAATTTTCATGAATGCCTAATTGTGACATATGCTTGAAGTTGGTGGATTAGAACTCGGTCTCGTTTTTTTTTGTATATGAACCAGGCTAAAAACCCCAGAGAGAAAGAAAAACCTTTGAGAAACTTTCAAATATCTTACCGGATTTATCAGATACGGCTATGAGACATGCTGTTACAACATCACATAACGTTTCTTGCTTTTTTCGCTTTCGATCCTTTTCAATCAACACTCTAATCAAATATGTGCCAATAACACGAATTTCAAGTCGTAATGAAGCGCAAATCTGTGTCAAAGATTCTATGGCTGTGAAATATGTAAAATGTCAATTTCTGCTAAAGGAAATACTTCATACAGTCATACTCACACTGATTGTTCAGCACTTCCACCGGATATTTCCACGTGTTGGTAGATAGATGAAAAATATTGTTCTCCTTGCTTCTGAATGATCCTTCAGAACACTTTGTGCGTTTTACATCTTCATCTTCTTGTTGTTGCCTTAGTGACACCTTTCCGTAGATATCCCATAGTAGTGCATCGACTAAATGTTGAAGTGTCCTTGTTCGAGAAATATGAAACGAGAGCTCCATTTAATTTAGATGACACTTTGAATGAATTTCATTGTTCGACTGGTAAAATAGAAAATATTTCGCAGCCATACGAACCCCATTATCAACTTCAATTTTTTGCGGTTTGTTTGTGATAAAATGCTAATCGCATTCGATATGTTTTATGAAAAATAATGTGTATAAGTAAAAGAATTATGTTTACAAGAGAGTTACACATGATACGTCATTTTATGTATGTACTTACTTACATATGTCTATCAAAATCGAAATTGAATATTAACGCACAGGCACCTCTGTCCTTATTTCTTTCCGATATTTCTTAATTCGTTTTCCTTATTTTTTTCGCTCCGCATAAAGGTCGACCCACACTTTTCAGTCATCAGTCACAGTCGTTCTCCATACAAGTTGACAGATTGTTAGTTAATTGATTGACTGACAATCTGTCAACTAGTTAATTGATTGACTGACAATCTGTCAACTTGTATGGAAAATGACTGTGACTGATGACTGAAAAGTGTGGATCGACCTTAAAAATACAACCATTTAATTTTCATTTTAGTAGCTACCCCATAGTAGTATTTTAATTTGAATTTAAAATCTGAAAGTTCAAATTACCTTCTCTTCGCATTGACATCTTACCGTATATGAATATTGTTGTACATCCTCTCGGCTCTACCAACCTGTATTTACAGTTTTTTCATAAAACCCACTCTAAATGCAAATTGATATAATAAGTTAAGTCCCTAACAAGTTCTACTTGATCCCTTCTGGTTGCATAGCGGAAAATGATGAATTTCAATGAGACCTACAAAAATCCCTGAAAGTTTCGAAAAAAGTTTTGTTTCCAAACATGAATCGTATCCATGTCGGTATCATCATGAATGAATACGGACGATATCCATCCAATTACCTCTTCCAAACAAAATGCCAATCCGAAGCCATAGAAAATCCATAGCAATTATTTCAACCAAGTCCAATGTTTGATCGAACTAAAGAGTAAACGTAGAGCAAGAGTTTCCGTGAAGCTGATTGTTGTTTTGGTTTACATTAAAAAGTTTCCAATTTTTGGGTTCTGCGAACAATGTGTGAACATCGTAACAATTTTGCCGAAGAATTACAGCAACAGAACTACTATCCAACTCCACAGATAGGATGCGATAAAATTTGTTCGGAAGCGTCGAAAATTTATGAAACCTTAAAGTCCGCACATCGTTTTCAATGTCCTTGTAAGAATTTGCCCGATTTTCGTACATATTGACGTTTAATTGTTATTAATATAATTGCAGATCTTTTTAAAGGATATGGTGTTCAAAAATCCAATCAAAATCCTCCATTTATAACGGCCAACTCAGAATATGGTTGGTATCCACCAAATGTGTATACGGTACCGTTTGTTTACTATCCACGATCGCAGGAATTCTCAAATGCTTTGGCCAAGAGTGGAATGTATCGGAATTATTCACTAAACACAGCTATGGATCGGAAATACTACTAAAATTAAAATTCCTTATTAATTAAAATCAAATTCTAAATTTTGCACAAAATCTACTCATTGTACATGACATTTGTATTGCATTCATATAAATAAATCGGTCAAATTAAGTTTTCAATTCTATCGGAGCTCAACATGAAGCACGCTTTCTTGAGTTTGCGCATTACACCTCTCATCGATTTTTCGAACACTTGAAACAAGGATTGACAGTTTCTACTATACCGGCACGAGTACATATTGTATTTAACCAAATAAAAATAAATCTTTCTAGAGATGTTTTGTTAAAATTGTACAAGAATCCTTATATTGAGTGGTCAATATGGTTAAGTTAAACTACGAATGCATTATTTTCCTAATAGCAATTCTGTATCCTGTGTCAGTGTTTTCAAGACGTGGACCTCATCATCCACGCAGTGAAGTGTCCAAAAATAAACATAAAATCGACGAGCATATTTCGCCAGCAGAGCAGTAAGTTGATTCGATACAAGGATAATATTGATTGAATTTAATTCAAATTTAATTTGCCATAAATTTTATTATTAATTACTCTTAAATAGTGATATCGAAGACGACTTGAATAAACTTGGTGTCGATGTAGATTTGAAGAAAATGACGGATGAGGATAAGCAGTTCTATTTCTTTAAGGTAAGTGTAGTAATAAGTTTTTAAAGCTAATATTGATTTATACATACATAGTGTAGTGTATTGTTAATTTGTAATGAAACACGTCGTTTCTGGTCAACGGTCTGTGACGGAATGACCGCCATACTATTTATTATTTGACAATGTTATTTTGACAATTCATATATAACAACCTCTTCCCTAGTGTTTTTTTACAAATTAATTATTACAAAGTATTGTCAGAGTGATGAATCAAATCAAAATATGTAATTTCAAATATAAAGAATTCAATTATACAATGATATAGATAGTTAAAGTCTAATAAATCTAAAAACAGGATAATTTCAATAAATTACAATTCACACTATAACATATGTATGTATTTATATTATTAACAAAAAGTTTATATATTGAGTTTAATTAAAAATAAAAATTTCATTTACTTTTGTTTTTTCATTTTTTCTTTTGCTATAATTGAAGCTACTCTAGGAACCCTACCACCTATCCCTAATGAATTAGATTCAGAATCTCTGGTTTCCATAGAATGATCTGGAAGCGTTTGAGACTGCTCAGTGGAAACTTCAGTAATACGAGGTGATGTGTTATCTTTACTACTACTATCGAATCCATCGAACGGCAATTCATCTTGACTGGTAGTACGAATTTGGTCGAGATGTCTTTTTATGTTCCGATTATCATGTATTAACAAGCATGTATAATTTCTCGGACCGATTCTATCTTTTATTATGGCTGGAGACCAACTCTGCTTATTTGGATTACTATAATTTCTCACGTAAACTTTTTGACCGACCGAAAAATCTGCATGCCGATGACCTCGAAAATTTTTAATGGCAATATCTTGAGATTTTCTGATAGTTTGTTTTATAAGCGGAGGTTTCAATAAGCTAAATCTGGATCTAAGTTCTCTATTGAATAATAATTTTGCTGGTGATTCCCCAGTAGAGCAATGTTTAGTTATACGATAATCAAAAAGGAACCTGCTCAAAATTACTTCAAAGCTAGAGTGATCATTTTGTAAGGTTGCTTGTAATGACTTCTTTAAGGTTTTAACAAAATTTTCGGCTTGGCCGTTAGTGGCAGGATGGCCAGGGGCAGTGAAAATGTGGTTGATACCATTCATTTCAATAAATTTTTTGAAATCATTCGAACTAAACTGCCTGCCATTGTCGGTTACTAATGTTTCAACCAACCCAAATCGAGAAAATACTTCACGGAGTTTCTCAATGGTAAAAGAAGATGTTATGTCCTTTGTTTTGAACACTTCTACCCATTTTGAATACGAATCAACAATCAAAAGAAGATAAAAACCTTTTACTGGGCCAGCGTAATCAACGTGAATTCTTTGCCATGCACAATCTGTAGAGGCCCAAGGGATTAAAAAGGCTTTTTCGGGACTAGCCTGTGTTTTTTGACATGAATCGCAGTTTTGAATCATAACTTCGATGTCTTGGTCAATTTTTGGCCACCAAATATATGAGCGAGCTAAGGACTTTGTCTGAACAATACCAAAATGGGATTGGTGTAACAAATCCAATATAGCCTTTCTCATTTTACTTGGTATTACAGTGCGATATCCCCACAAGATACAATCTCTTTCAACCGATAGCTCTAAATTTCTAGCCCTAAATTGTTCAAAATCCTTTCCAACAATCCGGTCTAAAGTACCATCCTGAATGCAGCTTAACACTTTCGATAAAACTGGGTCTCTTTTGGTTTCAACTCCAATCGTTTTGTAATTCAAATTTATAGGATTAATAAATCCGACATAATCAATATAATTTGGTTCAGGCTTCACTTCAGAAATTTCAGATTGACTCATTCTTGACAAACTATCTGCTCTATTCATGGTACCTTTAATATACCTGATTTCATAGTCAAATCCTGAAAGTGTGAAAGCCCACCGTTGCATTCGAGATGCAGCCATGACTGGGATACCCTTATGATGACCAAAAATTGCAATAAGGGGTCTGTGATCAGTTTGTAAGATAAAGTGAACACCTAACAAATATTGCTTCAGTTTAGTAACACTAAAAATGATTGCGAGTGCCTCTTTTTCTATCGTACTATAGTTTTTCTCTGCGCTGTTTAATGCCCTGGATACATATGCAATGGGTTTTTCAGATCCATCTTCAAAACTATGGGATAAAACTCCAGATATAGCAGAGTTAGAAGCATCTGTCGATAAAATAATCGGCAATTTTGGGTCAAAATGAACAAGTATTTGACTAGAACAAATTTCTGTTTTCATTAATTCATAAGCCCGCTGACAATCAGCATTCCAAACGAAATTAACGCCCTTCTTCAATAAATTATATAAAGGAGTCATTTTTGTTGCGAAATTTTCTATAAAGTTTGAGTGATGATTCACAAGACCAATAAAACCTCTTAATTCCGAAACATTTGATGGTTTTGGTGCATTTAACACAACTTTGACACGATCTTTATTATTATACAAGCCAGTGGAATCAATATCGAATCCTAGATAAGATATTTTCAACTTAAAAAATTCACACTTATCGGAGTTCAGCCTCAATCCAGCTGTGCGAAGGCATTCTAAAACTTCTTTCAAAGTTTTCAAATGAGTAGCGAGATCTGGCCCGGTAACCACTATATCATCCTGGTAACTGAAAACATTTGGAAATTTCGATAAAAGGCTTTCAATTGTTTTTTGAAATATAGCAGCAGCCGTTTTTATGCCAAAAGGAAGTCTCGTCATAGAAAATATGCCTTTGTGTGTGCTCCATGTGCAAAGTTTTTGAGATTCTTTGTCTAAAACAAGTTGATTGTATGCGTTCGAGAGATCTAGTTTCGAAAACAGTTTTCCTCCTTGCATTGAAGCAAAAATCTGATCAATTCTCGGCAAAGGATATTTGAAATCTTTTAAAAATTTATTAATAGTAGTTTTGTAATCTCCACAAATTCGGAGTTTGCCATTAGGCTTTAAAATCGGAACCAAAGGAGTGCCCCATTCAGAATGATCAGTCGGGACAAGTACCCCGGAGCTAACTAATTCATCTAATTGGTTCTCGATTTCCTTCTTCCATGCTAGAGGAATTGCTCGAGGCTTACAAAACACAGGTTCGAAATCAGATAAAATAGGTAAATTGACCTCAGCTAACTTATATCGACCTAGACCGCTTTTAAAAACATCAGAAAATTCAGATTTAAGTGACTTAATGATTTCATTGGCTACTTCAGGGCTTGGAAAATATTCTTCTTTTATCAAATTAATTTCTTCTGGCAATTTTTGAATTAATTCAAAACCAAAACCGCGGAGAAAATCTCTACCTAACAAAGTTGGTCTATTTGAATCGGTCACAATTATCTTGCCTTTAATTTTTTTACCATTAAATGTTACCATTGCGTCGAATTCTCCAAATAACTTTAAATAATCGCCACCATAACCAGTAAAAGTTCCTTTGCACGTTCGAAGGATTTTCCTGTCGAAATTCTGATCAAAAGTATTGATCGACATCAAAGAGCATGGTGCACCAGTATCGCACATAACCTCAATATGCTTCCCGTCGATTTCCACTGACAAGTCGTAATGGTTTGATAGCCCGTTCCGATCATCGATGGCAAAAACCGAGAAATCCGAAGTGCTTTCTTGAACAATACTGTAAATTGAAAAATTATTAGTAAAATCATCACTCTCAACAAATTTAACTTCTCGATCTTCCCTTGAATTTCCTTTATTCCGGCAAATGTTTGCAAGATGACCTTGTTTTCCACACGAATGGCACTTAGACGTCCGAAATTTACATTTTTCCGATGGATGATTCCGCCAACCGCAATGAGAGCAGGGTTTTCTTGCCCTTTCTTGCTGGATTTTCTTGTTGCAACTGCTTTTGTTGACTTCCCCATTGGATTTGTTAAGTTGGTTCGGTCTTCGTTGCTTGATGAAATTCACCTCATTAGATGGATGATTAGCATATTTCGATTCGTAGATGAGCGCCTTTCTAAATGCCGCATTAAGGGATAAAGTCTCATCCTCCTCACAAAATTTTTCAAAAATTTTAGGTGATAACTCTATTAGAAATTTGTCGAGCACTTTCTCTTCCATGTTATTACCAAACTTGCAGTGCATAGATAATTTTTTTATTCTAGCGAACCACGCTGCAACAATCTCTGAGTCAGACTTTTTTGCATTATAAAAATTTTTTCTTTCGCGAAACACAATAACCGGTGGCATAAAATGCCGTTTCAAAAGTGCCACTAACTGTTCATACGGTTTCTTGCACGGTAAAATGGGACTGCATAAACTACGTAGAATTCCATATGCCTCCGCACCAATTGTTTTCAATAACGTGGAAACTTTTCCTTCAGGCGTAACACAACCAACTTCTACGAAATGCATCTCCAACCGTTCACTCCACAATTCAAAATTTTCATGAACTGAGAACTCAGGCATATTTGACGCCTGCACAACCGCACTTGCCATTTGGCTTGAGTTTAATGTATCGTCCGGCATTATTATTAGAATAACTATTCGCACACGGTATTAAATTATTTAATTTAATTAGTTTATTTTTTTAAAAAGATTAAAAAAAATATAATTTTTGATTCTCGTCGCCAATTGTAGTGTATTGTTAATTTGTAATGAAACACGTCGTTTCTGGTCAACGGTCTGTGACGGAATGACCGCCATACTATTTATTATTTGACAATGTTATTTTGACAATTCATATATAACACATAGTATATAAAATCAGAGTATCCTTCGAAGTATCCTTATTATAGTAGTCGATAAATCCATGATGTTCTATTTTAAGATCTCTGCGTGAAATCAAGAATCTCAAACGCGTGCATGGAAAAGCATAAAAGACTGCGTCAGTGATTGTCCTTTTTCATGTTTTATGGCTTAGCAATCGACATAAATGAATGAAATTGTTTATTTCTTATTGATTCCATAGAATGTAATCCTAAAGCTCCAGTACTAAAACAAAGACTTAAATGTGTAGAAATGTCCATAATTTTTGGAATTAATCCATAAAGATTGCTTTATCGTATCCATATGCCTTTGTATTGGCAGTGAGTGTAAAACGAATTTATTTTTTAGCGTTTATTTCTGGGTGCCGTCTATCGGATGTCGGGTGCGATTTTAGATAAATCATAGTAACCCATTGCATGCGTGAGTCCAGAGTTGCTATGTGCACAAACAATCTATATACCTATACGTGTTTCGCGTTAATTTGTTTCATTCGAATTGTTTCAAATGTCAAACAATTTATAAAGCTCCGCTTACATTGAGACATTTTCCGACAGAAATTCATGCCGTTTGGAAACATGAAAGCAAATCCGAGAGGCCTTTTCATGTCAAATGATGAGACAATTCAATTACCGTGTTATTATTCCGAATGCAGCATTCATAAACGCAAATATTTATCATATTGGAACCAATTATGGGATAATTTTCCGATGGAAAACGTGTCAATGTATAAACTACCTACGCCCTTGTGTTTTTATTTTGTATGTGTAAATTGCGATAGTGTGAAAAAATGGTGCATAATTTTTTGTTGGTCTAACGCATAGTAACGCCTTACTATGTTTTCTCTAAGATTTGAAATTTTTGAATGTTACGCATACTCGCGAGGAATACACTGAGTAGGAAGCCAACTTGATACGTGAAATACGGTTAAGGTAGTGTAAGTTGAGAGCTGTATATCCTAGCGACCATGCAAATGTTGCAGAAAAAAGTTACAGACGTTCAAAGATGTGATTTGAGGACAATGAAATTCCAAAGCGGGACCAAGATGAAACGGGGTCATTTTTTCCATGCAAGCCAGGGATAAAAAAAAAATACACAGAGGAATCCAAGCGCAAATGGAGACGTTTTCTTAAATGGATAGTAGGGATCAGGGGCAGTGGCGTGCACTTCATACATGCAAAAAGGCACTGCTCACCCTAGTAAAAAAATGGAAAATGAGTAATCTAAAAACATGTCCTAATGAAGTTTTACATTCTATGCAACTAATGCATGCATTCATTGATAAAGTGACGGCGAATTATGCACCTCCTTCAAGCCATTCTCTTTCAGATCGCCAAAACAGGGACAAAAATAGCTTCTGCCTTAAATTTACGCATACAATGCCACGTAAAATTACACGAACGGATACACATGGCAATTGGACTGCAGCATAAACTAGATGGAAAAGTATGGAAAATATTGAAGCAGTAAAGAATCAGATACAAAACAAACAATGCGTGAAACTACACGGGGAACAAAAACGCGAGAACAAAACCAGTTTTTATATGAAAATTTAATTTTTCCTTGCATTGCTCCTCACGAATCTCTTCTAAAAAAACGGTTTTTCAACTTGTTCTTGTTTCGCGTGTAGACAGACCCAATGAGATGATGATGACTGACACTGACGCAGAGTGAAAGAGACGGATGCGCAGCCTGAGCATTTTCTCCGACTAAATTAGGGAGCATAGGACTTCGCTTTGATATTTTTGCTAGTATCATCTACAAGTTCCAGGATTAAAGCGACAGAAAAACTGACATCAAAGTGTTAAGTCCAGTGTTGAATTTTGAGAATTTCGAGAGACTCAAGATTCTTTATTTTAGAAGGGACCAACCAAATTCCTATCATTCAATGCAACGATTCCGGCAATACAAAAACCAAATCTGAATGTTTACCGTTTAATTAGTCTAAGAAAATTACGATATTTGGTCGGCAAAAATCCTGAATCGCAAATTTTTTTGCATGATGGTTTGGGATGAGAGCCAGATTATTGGAAAAAAGTCCCAACCGATTGGGGGTCGGCAACCAAGTTCCTTTTAGGTAAAGGACTATATTAAAAAACAGTTCAAATTTGTACCAGTCAGCACACGATAAGTGAGCATTGAGAAAGGGCCGCTATAGGTTAATAGGAAGCTGAACGATTTTCGATCTCTATCCTCTTTTCCTATCGAATCTATAAGGAACGGAATACATATTTCTGCATCGGTTTAAAATTTAGAGTTTGGCAAACTTGAAGTCAGCGCATTCTGTGAACCCTTTCGAAACAAAAAAAAGAGATAGGCGGTAATTTGTCGTCTTGCCCGGGGAGGCATAAGTGCTAGAGAGGGCGTTGGTGGCATGTAATGATAATTTGATCGTTTAACTTGTTATGTATAGGAAATAGTTTCCATGTTAGCTCTACTTGGTATTGCATTTTCTAGGTTATTGGACTGCCTACCCTACATGGTAAGGCTGTGTACGCCACTGGTCAGGGAAGTCGATGTAGACATTTGAAAAAAATGGAAAGGGGAATTAGGAGGTCGATGTAGAGATAAATTGACCCGTTTACATTTTCTTTTTGAAAAATTTGTACATCGACTCCCCTGATCAGCGGCAAACACATCCTCACCATGTAAATGGGTAGAGGGGAATTAGGAGGTCAATGTAGAGAAAATTCGGCTCTGTCTGCGCTTGGTCTACCGTTTGTATTTTTTTTATCCTTGTCTGTCATTTTTGAACGGTTGTAACTTTTGAACGCAAACAGCTAGGACCCTGACTTTTTCCGTAAAAGCGACCCCCTGATTTCCCTCTTTCGAATTTTATGCATCTCTCTTTTTAAGAATATTTTCCGCCACGATATACTCTACATCTACCCCCTGATCGCCCTCTATAAATTTTTTTGTTGTTAAATTGGTCCGCGTGTTTAATAAATTTTCATGTTGACAGGTCCACGACAGTGACAATAATAATGCCTTGGACGGTCTAGAAATGCTTCATGCCGCCCTCCATCAGGACGAACATTTTGCCAAAGTAGATCGAGATGCATTCGTCGATAACGCGACAGCAGATCTCAATCATATTATCGGTAAGTACTCGTATCTTTGAATTAATTTTTATACCCTATACCCATAAGCTGGTATAGGGTATATTGTTTTTGTTACGCCGATGTTACTATGTAACACCTCAAAGGAGCCGCCGGAGGTATGGCAAAGTATATATATAAATGATCAGGGTCGGTCCCTGAATCGAATAAGCCATGTCTGTCTGTCCGTGTGCCAGACTGTTAGCACGATAACTCCCGAAATAATTTAGCTAGCGGTTTGAAATTTTGGTCAAATGTTTATTTTGCTAAAATCTTGAACGGTATTGAAAATTGGTCAAATCGGACCAAGGGTTCCCCTACCTCCCATACAAATTACCCCTACTTGATATTTTAATTCGGCCATAACTTTCGATAGAATATCGCTATCGACTTGAAGTTTTGATCAATGTCTCATTCTGACATATACTTTGAGTTGATGAAAATTGGAGTAGGTTCGACTACCCTTACCCTTACCTCCCCTTCAAAGTTATATTCAGCCATATCTTTTGATAGAACGTCGCGAAAAACTACAAATTAGTACCAAATGGTAGCTGTTGGATGCCTGATAAGATAATAAAGATTTGCCAGGTCCGATCCATCTACCCCTCCCTCCCTTACAAAAAATATGACGTTGAATATTTTGGGTTTTGCATGCCTTCTAGGTCTGTACATGGGTATAGGGTATACACTCATATAATAATATTCCTTTCCAGATGTAATCGATAAATTCATCCACATAGCTGACGTTAACAACGACGGCTATCTGTTCTATCCTGAATATGTGAAGGCCATAAACGATAATCGGATGCGCGAAGAAATGGAAGGCAATAGTGAATCGGATGATTAACACAATTTTCTATTTCATACAAAAATAAAAACATTTACTCGTAGATAAATAAAGGCTCTGTTGGCTAATGTTTTCTTTTACATAAATGTATATTTATATTGTGATATGTATAAGCAAAAGAAAATCACACATTTAACTCATTTTAAATTCCTACCACTCGACTATAACATGTTTATATACTATTATAAAAGATTTTTATGCTAACATTATTAATCTGCATATTTTATACAAACAATGATGATGATAATAATAATAATTAATGGTTTAAAATCAATAAAACTGATTTCCTACGTACAAAGGTGTTCGAATTTATTTTAATCGCATTTACTGAATCAAACATCGCAATTGTATATGACATCGCACGGAGCTCCTTTGTATCCATCATAAGCCGACTTTTCCACAAACTCGATTAATTTTATGTAACGTTCTTTTTCGCTCACATCACTACAATTTTTATTATTTTTTTATAAAAGCACACAGTCTGAATTTTTTCTATTCAATTTAAAATTACCTGAACATTTCAATACCATTGAGAAGAGCTTTTCCGGCTCGTGCATATTCAAATGCAACACGCGGTGCCCGACAAGCTGCCCGATGTAAGCAACCATCTCGTCCGGATCCTTGAGCGGCCAAAAAGCCAAGAAGTAGCGTAGGTTCACCGACCGTAAAAATCGGATCTGAGGATAGTAGGCAAATACAATAGATGTGGTAACGAGTTAAAAGCATGAAAAAAGCCAAAACAATATAAATGTTAGTAATATTCAATTGTTACAAAAGCCACCATATAAGATGCGGAAACATCTTTCAGAAAATTACACGACTTAACTACCGTAAAGTATTTGCTCACTTCACACATGCAATCACATAATTATCAAACATTTATGTGACAATATTTTATTTTTTTTTATTACAACACAATGCACTCACCTTCATCATTCATTTTTCTTGCATAATGACTCCAATTGCCAGCACCAATCATACCAACGCCAAATATTAACGCCTTTAGAAGAACAAGGACAACTAAATTGCCCAAATTCAAACTGAGGATCTGGAGGCAAAAAAAAAAAGTAAATTATTTTATCAAGGGCACTTCACTTCTGATAAAACTGGGTTTTCGAAATTTCGCCTACTTGACTATTGCCCGACGATCGACTAATTAATTCCTTGGCCATTTGAACCATCATCTGTCCGGCCGGTCCCGCAAGGATATTCTGAGCACTTTTCATCCAATTGTTTGGTTTTGATTCACTAGTAATTATTTCATTTGTGTTTTGTTGTCCAAACGATCCGGGCACTGAAACAACTACGAATAATACAATCCACCAAATCCTGGTATCCATATTGGTCCTGATTTATGAATGTTTGCGACTGTACGATACTGAATGATGAAGTGATGATTTTTCCGAACCAACTTCCATTGAACTAAACCCTGACTATAGTTAGCGTCCTAATAAATAGTTAAAATGACAACGAATTACCGACGTCTGTACACCATAGAGGCTCATCGTCGTCGACTTCATCCCCAGACATTTTTTCTAATGTCTGCCTTGGAAAAACAATAGAATTACATTCGGTAGGGTTCACTGGGCACGTGACAATATGGTGACGCGAAGTTTTACCATCAACTATTTAGGTACAGTGTAAGCACACGATGAGTTCCAAAAGACTGCAACAGGTAAGTGGCGTTTTGATTTTTGCAGGTATGACGCTATAATGCATTATAGATAACGAGCAAAGACGACGAGGTAATCGCTATTTATGCTGTGGTAACCTTTCTGATAACGAAAGCAATTTCGTGGAATTGTAGCATAATAATTTTCAAAAAGATATTGCACTCATGAGAGAGATTATTAGCTAAGAGTTTTTTGAGCTAGTTTACTTGTTTGAATTAAATAGATCAATTTGATAAATGTTCATGAATAATGTTTTATTTTCAGGTATGCATTGCTAATATGTACCTGAAGAATTTGGAACAAAAGAATATGCTAAGACATATTCAAGAATAATGATGTGCAGTGTTGTCATCAAAACGAAAGATTCAACGCAGTAACCTGACAAATTTTCCCATGACTACATTTTTCGAAGAATTTACTTTTGATAAGACAAAATCTATTTCTAACTCTATTGATGACAAATTCTTTGTTACTCTAATACAAAAAAAAATCCTTCTCTTAAATTCTCAACCATCTACCCACAAAAGAGGCTAAGGTCTCCTGGACGATCCACCTAAGTATGTATATCAGCCCACAAAAGAAATGCTGTTGGATACGCTCATCTTGACCCCTGAATGAAAACAAATGAATCATTTGTAATAAGTAGGTACTCATGCGGATGATTGTGCCGAACAGAGAGGACAGAAAAAAAAATCAACCATAAAAAAGCAGAAAAAAAAGCCGCGAGGTTGAAGATGCTAGCGATGATGTAATGTAATCAATATTTTTTAAGACACGCCACAGTAGAGAAGTAGTATTCACCATTTAATTTTTATCTTGTGGCAAATCTTTGGTTCTGGATAAGACACTACGGACTGTGCATTTATCGGTGGCGTATCCGGTGATCATTTAGTCAAGAAATGTCTTTAAGTACGGCGTGCAGCTTAAAAAACTCGACACAAGCTAGCTTATATTGATCGTTGCCACACCTTTAGACAATTTACCTCAGCATCATGTTAAAGGTAAACGCAAAATATTAAGTTCATTTACTACGCAGTTAATTCCTAAAAATTATCGAATTTTCGTTCTATTCATATTTAGTTTCGTTTTGGCTACGCTACACTACTAATTATTATTTTGACGATCAATCATACACATCAATCGACTATCGTGGATCTTGGAAAGATTTTGCCGCCGACACAACAAATCGCGGGCAATGATTATCGTTCACCAATAAGTATCATACGCATTAAGCCGGTGGAAAATTTACAAAGTGGTGGTGGCCTTCGATTTCGCCGAAAAGAAAAGTCCAACGTTGATGATGCAAAGTTTCATGAAAGTACCCCTCGAGATTTGTCTTCCTTGATTGTTATCAAGCCGGTTCTTTCGCCGGTAGCCGACTATACGGCACCCGTAACAAAGAAAAAGGTTGTACCAAAGTTCTGGAAGAAAATGACAAGACGTCCGAAATTTTTGCACGACATCAAACGGAGTGCTGACGGTGCAATGGTAAGTCGAGTGGCACGAGTTCATTTGGCCCCCGGGGCATATCCCGTGTATTACGGACTGGCCAAAACGAATGGACTTTTTGGTAAAATTAAGTCGGTAACATATGCAGGGGTCAATTAATTTTAAAGAATAAATTTGAGATAATAACATTGTGTTTGTGTGTTTCTGTTTTTTTTTAATATTTAAATTTTTAGGTTCAGACTGGTAGTGAAGCTGAGATTAAATATCTCGTCCCAGATGAGTTAATTTTGGAAAATTGTCAAAGCAAACAAAATCAATTTAGATACACTTTATGTTTAGGTCATCTTGCTGCGACTGGATAAGCGCGCACCATACTTGTGGGATATTACGAATTACAACTAATAGGAGAGTAGCATGGTAGACAGTCCATTTAAAATGGCCGAATCAATACGTTTATAACAGACAGTTGCAAATTTCTAATTTCTTTCAAAATTTAAATTCTATTGTTGGTACTTCTCTTGTATTTTCCACTAGAACACAAAACGGTTTATGAATAATTTCATTCAAAAGCTTTTTCAACTTTCAAATGTTGCGAAATTAATTGTTGAAAACATCTCTTTGTTAAGACACACTTAATATTCGATTTAATTTTGCATAAACAAATAAATTTAGTATCGGTTTACAAAATGTCTGTTATTTGGAATCTGTGCTCGGATTACAAGTTGTTTTAGAATATATTAAGATTTATATGTTTTCTAATTTAAATATGAACACACATTTGTTTATAGGCAACATTCTGGTCATTCACTTCAAATCAAATCTTTTGATATGAATGAAGTATCTGTGATTTATATGTATATGTATAAGCAACTCAGATTTCAGTGCAGTTAAACAGTTAGGCTTCAAGCAAACGGCTCTCACTTGTAAATTTTGAGTAAGAACCGCGATAGAGGGCTTGTATTGAAGCATTCAGGTGACGCACGGTCGAGAGCCCCTTCTTGTGTCGTTTTTTGTGGATTTATTTGTTTTCAGATAGGGACTACTCCGTATCTGTTGTTAGAACCACACTCGACATGCCATACAACATGCAACAGAAGTAAATACAATACCTGACTCTAAAGCGTGGTTTCCACGAGTTGAGTACAGGGACGAAGCACAGATGTTTTCAAAATAATCGAAATCTGCCTCATGATAATATATTTTATATTCAGTCTTCACATAATTACTCATTCGCCTAAATGGCAATCAATGTGACAAATGAATTTTTTAATTTTTTAAATAAAAGTCGTAAGTCCGAATATCAACAAACTGATGCAATATTTTCGAATCATTGATTTATTTAGGGGAGACGCTAGAAGAGAGCCCGGGAACATACGACAAGTTATAAATTATTCTATATTCGAGGCTTTAACCTTATCTCTACAGCTCCGGTAGAAAAATGAAATAAACGGTTTCATAAGTCGAAATTATCATTCAGCAAATCACTTCTCATTGTAAAATCGTTAGTTTGACTTGTTAAAATGTTAATTTTATTTGCGAAATCATTAATTTGATTTTTTAAAGCGTTACAGTGCCCATATACGATTGATTGACCAATCGATTGAGCAATCGATCGCACACAATCGATCTGACGCCCGTACAGCACATACACTATGCAATTTATCGTGCAATTTGAAATGACAGTCTCACGGTCCACACGGCAGAACACAACATAGCAAAAATTATAAATATAGTTTGTGGCGATGGAAGATGGACATCCATTGCTACTTTCGATGGAGAATGACCGGCACAACCACAATATGAAGAATGACCACTGGTTTATGTAAAAAAATCAGCAACTGAAAACACGTGATTGTCATGAAAGAATGTATAAAAAATTGCATGGCAATATGTTCCACACGTCCAATCAAAAAATTGGCTTGGATGGTCACATACACCCCATACATCTTCCAATTTATCGGGCAATCAAAAAATTGCTTCAATCGATTGGCAAGTCTATGGACACTCTTAGTTTCATTTGCGAAATCGTTAATTTTATTTTAAGCATAGCTAATTTGTATCGAGAAAAAGGTGAATTTGTCTTGAAAATGGTATAACCTATCAACTGATCGACATTTTAAAGATGAAAATCGTTTCCAACAAAGAAGTCAAATTTCCTTTGAAAAAATTTATTATAAATAAATTAAAATCAGAAAAATTTGGTAGTTTGGCAATATTCGAACAATTCCCTGGTAGAATAACAGTAACGTAGAGTGGAATTATGACCCCCACCTTAGCAATGTGAATGCTACAAAGAAGGTTTTTACCCTATAGCAATCGTATAGTAAAAGCAAACAAACCAGATAGTCTGTAGTGTTATATCATCATAATAGTATGACGTTAAATTGCCATTCGGTAGTGTGTAGTTTTATAGGAAGATATACTCCCTAAGTTATTGGAGGAGTTTATAAACTACTCCGAAACACCATGATGGAAACCAACTCTCTTCAATGGAATTGTTTCAAATCTTTCATGAAATCCACATGCACTCGCACATTGCCAATTTCTTAAGTCGATAGTGTGTCGCATCAGTGTCATTCTATAAGCCTCCTATAGTTAGCATGAACAATTATTCTTTTCGTATTCATTATTGGAGGAAACGCACACGCCACAAAAATATTGAATTGAAGAACGGCGCCAAATGCCACCTTTTACATCATAAAGTCTCCTCCTATTACTATTGGAAGATAATATTCTATGAAGTAGGTATTATAGACCTCAAATTGTTAGTTGGACCTAGCGGGCATCTTCAGGATCTTTTTGTTATTTTTCTCGCAAAGATAGAAACGATGCATTACAAAGACAGGAAACAGCCAGATCTAAAAAAAACTAAACAAAAATTAAATCCGAAATATTCAGATTTCAGAGTAGAGCTTGAACTGCTTGTAAAAACCCGTCTATTTTTTAAAGCGAATTTGAGTAAGTAACGTGACTCTCAATAGTCCTGTTAATAGGATCCAATTCGATTCTAGTATCGCATATGGAAAGAGTTTACCGATAAATAACAATTCGGTGTTTCCATTCGTTGAATACCCTCATATTTTTATTTCTATTTTATACCATAAAATCTATCTAGAAACCGCTCTCCTTTTTTTCCTTGCCCTACTATCCCACTCGAATGCGTCGCGTTTTTATTTTATTTTTTTTTTTTTTATTGAACACCAAAGTTATAGGGGATAATCCTTTTGTGCAAGAGCACAACTTTGGTAGAGGACGGGAAGGGAAAGTAAGGGAAGGGAAAGTAAGGTAAGGGAAGATTTCAGTGTAGAGCGATAAGTAGATGATGATGTATGTTTTGTTTGAATTTTAGCGGTTCACAATTGTCCGGAAAAACAGCAGCTGGGAGAGAGTTCCATAAACGTATTGTTCGAGTTAAAAATGACTCATAGAATTTTACAGTGCGACAGGTTGACACCTCAAGAGTATGAGGATGACTAGTTTGCCGAGTCTGGCGAATAGGTTGAGCATTTTCGGGAATCAAACTATGTATCTCGTTTGAGCAACGGTTATAGTAATAACGATATAGTAGTGACAGACAACCAACATTACGCCTATGTTCAAGAGAAGCAATATTAGCAGTTATTGTGCTATCCCCAATAAGTTCGAAGGCTCTGCGTTGGACTTTATCTAACATAGCTAATGCCGTGCTCGGAAATCACTCTCACCAAAAAAACAAAACACAGTTTTTTTTTCATATTTTATTCACAAAACATATTAACAATACTTCTATAACTATTCTCCACTTAAAGTATAAATTCGTGCACCAAATCGTCCGTTTGCCGTGCCCGGCGTATAATAAATGGGATAGGCTCCTTCAGCAACATGCAATCGTGCTCCGCGAATTTTTCGATTAAAATCCATTTTCATATTATAACCGACAGCGGCCGGTATTTGTTGTGGCGAGTTGGCATATCCATACATCCCTTCACTATCTCCTGCACTCCTTGCAATTCGATCACTTCGCGGCAGAGCGACATAAAAAATTGGTGAATCCGGATACTCCACGGGAAAACTGTGGCCGATCGCAACAATCAAAAGTAAGCAAAAACACTAATTTGTGCGAAACAAACATTTTTAATGTTAATTTTTTTTAATTAGTACAGCAATGGCGAAAAAATTTCTTTCTTTATTACTCACACTAAATTGAATTGCCGTCATGGTTTGTTAAATTTTTCGAAACAAAAAAAAAAGATATATTTGCAATCGTATTAGAGTGTTTGCGGTTCAACTAACTTACTAAAACAGAACTCATCGTCAGTGTGGCTCACACTTTAAATAGATTTTTCTATCAGTTTTCGCAAAAAAAAAACTTGTTAGAGCACATTTAGCTCTGTTATTTGTATTCAATTATTATTATTACTTAAATAAGAAGTCATCTGAACAGATAGAGAGATCTTCATCTTTGCAAATCGTGAAAAAGAATCTACGGCTAAGACATAATAAAATAAAGAAGCGCTAGGTGCGGGTCAAATCGCAAATATGTACACATATTACCCGGAGGCAATGGTGGCATGAAGGAAATAATAATAAATTTTTAGCTGTATAAAGAAAAGAACATTCATAAGTATATGCAGAGGCAAATATTGGTGTAACTATACTCTACTGTATCTGATTTATGATCAAACACCTCACGTTCGTTGATTTAGAAAAAAAATAGAAGAACCGGTAATTAGATGCTTACGAACAAATTAATTCACTCGACGAATAAAATTTAGTGGATAGTATTTTTTTAATGGAGCTGATGATGGCTCATCTTCTTTCTTAGCGGCTAAGATTCGGGCGGCTGATGACTTTTGCATCAGATCGTATCGTCATTTTATGCGAGAAAGAAATGTTGTGATAGAGATACTAGCATCAGACATTAAGTATAGTGGAAACAAACAGATATCGAATATCTACATGTATGTTTTTTTGTTTAGTAATCACCGAAATGCATAGTCAGAAAAACGGCATGTTTACAATTTCCCTAAAGGAAACGTTTAATACTTGGACCACGGTCATGTCATAGGGTATTCTACGAGTATTAAAGCGTGGTACACGATACTTTTTTTTGCATAACAATTATTATTATTATTTATCGCATATGAGTTTCGTACTCATGGTGGGCAATTCTTCAGCGCTTCAGAACATCCTAGGAAAAAATCAATAAAATTTTCTTCCTCCACCATTTTTGCAAGTTTAGATGAATTTAATACAACGTATAGCCATCCAAATCTTGTCAACCATTTTTTTCTGAAGTAATAATTTGGAATATATTTATTTTAATGGAAATACAGACTATAAAGATGGCTAGAAATCCTTCATACCTAACACAATCATCACACAATTATATTTTATTTTATAAAAAGTGACGCTGCGGACAGGATTCGAACCTGTGCGGGTAGAACCCAATGGATTTCAAGTCCATCTCCTTAACCACTCGGACACCGCAGCATACAATGTAGGTACATAAATATAAATCAATCAACACCCTTTACTATATATACGCATATTGCCAACCGAGACATTAGACATTAATTTTATGCAATCAATCGATTTTATCAACTCTATCCACTTACAAATAAGCTATGGAAAATAATATGCACGATAAAAAAAGTATGGTAAACCTTATTTTCTCTCTTGAGTACCGTAACTCCTAGTGGAGCATGGTGCGTTGATGACTACCGTGTGTAGTCATCAACGTTACAAAGACAACTGAATTCGGAGTGTGATACGGTTGTCAGCCATACCACTTCCTAGTCGCATTGTTAGTTTATTATTCTACGATAAGAATATTTTCTTATCATCTTCTTCTGAATAATAAACTTGCGACGAGTCGTGCCGAGTGTGGAAACTCGTTTCTCTATGAGTGTCTATTTCACAGAGTGGCGACCGTACCATCACGGCCACAGAGCACGACTATTTTACCTTAACCTTATTTTGCTTTTATAAAATCGTTTTATTGTTATTGGAATTAAGATTAAATTTCATTTCGTTGTGAAGATGGTAATGGTATGATAAAGAAAGATGAAACCACGTGAGCTTTTAAAGTAGTGATTAAAAAAAAATTAAAGAAGCTAGCATATTTTTAGGCGTTTTAAATTTTCAGTTTTAGCATTTTGAATACAGCGGTTTATCCTTGATAAAAATAAATTATGCAAGTTAATTTGATAGTAAATGTATGTGATTTAATTTTGTACTAGCTTTCCATACAATTGTTGTAAGATCTAACCATTCGGTAATAATAGTAAATTTTAGGTACTAGGGTAAAATAAAAGTAATCTAAAGACCATATGTACGTATAAGGATCGCAGAAGTTATACAGAAGTGATTCGAATACCTATGAAGCTCCTGTATTTTCCAAACAGGTAAGCGAGGAAAACATCGCGACATTTTCTTGTAAGTTCTCAAACTAGTCAATATTTTCTGGATTAAGTGTCCGGGTGACATATTTCTAACATTTTTGTATTTTTGAATCTCAAGACGCCGTTTATATAATTACAAAAAATAAACTGAAGGCTGATTAAGCGGTCGCTTTAGTAAGTGGTTTTGTGCCGACGACATGTCATACGAGCCCTACAAGGATCAGCTCCCTTAATTTTAAAATCTGACGAATTATCGATTGAATCATGTTTCCAAATTGCTCAAAAGCTTTGGAACCTTTTTCCTTGCGTCGTTGTTTATGTCGCTCCATGCCATCGACCTGCGGTGTAGGTACATTTGGAGGTAATGTCTCAACATATTACAACAGGCAGCTCTATCTTGGATCGTGTCATCGCCGAGACCAATGCATTGTTAATGCAAACAATTTGGAATGTATGAGATAAAATTGTAGCATCGAAAGGAGTCCGCAGTTAGCATATGATTACAAAAATGATTTGTTCAAAAACTGATCCTTGCGATTGGCACACGCATTTGATTTGTTATGTTGCGAAAACGCTACGCTGGACCTTAACGTGCACTCAATAATCCGGAAATTATGCATCATCTCCTCAGGACGACTCATGGATCAATTTATATAGAAACTGTTAATATATAATTTGCCATGAGAATACATGGAAAATAAATATTTTGAACCACATATTATATTTACTGATTCGGTATATCGCTCCACTCATATAATCCTGATCTATGGTTTGATCCAACGTTCCAGTCTTTCCAAGGACTAAATAAAAATACTTTATTGGCTTTTTTCTTAATTAGATCAACAGTAATTTGAATATACATTTTCGTCGCACTATGGGATAACGGAATCATGGATATTGTTTTGTAAGTCCTAAAATCTGCCCAGTCCGGGAGGATTGAATTTGACTTTCAATGGAGCGTTCTTGAATATTAACATGGTTTTGATAATTAAATTGAAACCTCTCTTCAATAGTTTCTGTTGTACTTCAAAATGAATAAAAACTGCAATTTATTTAATACAAAAAAATAGGATCCTTAGGGGTAATACCAGGTCTAGAACGCAAACAATTCCCCTTTAGCCGTGAGTCGATATTGAGGTTTGATATAGGTACCGCAGCGAAAAAGGATCATATCATATTAATTCGCAAACGATCAGTTGACTTCAATCACCAAATGTTCTGGAGCTGCATGTCTTCCATAAAATTCCATTTGCACGTGCTGCCATTATGGTTTCGCATGAGACTAAGTATGTACGTTTATTATCTAACAGCCTTCTCGAGGATTTTGGTAGAGTATGCCCAATCGGGTCTTGAGAATTTCCGACCCATGTTAACAGAAAATTGCGCAGATCCCGTAAACTGCATGATTCTTCTTCTTCCTTCTTCGCACCACTACTTTTTTGTTATAACTCACACTTTTGCGAAAAAGATAAGACTTTCGTGATCAGAAAAAATGATTTTTTCTTTAAATTCAGCATAAAAAAAATCCATAAGAAACAACGAAAAATCAGGGGGCTTATTATTCATTTATTTTCTCTTATATATACTTAATCTTCACAAAAAAAATGCACTGTTTTTTTTTTTTCAAAAATAACAAAAAAAAGCAATTAATTTATGAATAAAAATAATAGGCGCGACAATCCAACATTGGACTTAGGCCGCAGGATGTGTTAGTGACATCCTATTTCCAAGATCTTATCTGCCTTTTGTTGAGGTAATGAGATCAGCAACACGCTCAGCAGTGTTATTTATCCCATAAATGGGTACTCGTTTAACATCTAAGTGAGATCATAGTCCGTCACAAGCTCGTGAGTTCGGAAAACACCATGATCCACGGTGAGATTCGAACTCATGACCCTGTGCACCAAAGGTGCGCGCACTAACTGCTAGACCAGCCAGACATACTAATTTATGAATACAACTTCATTTTATTCCTGACTCTCTCTACTTACGCCTATCGTCGTGAACGTTGATTTCCAATCAATTACATAGAGTGACCGAAATAAATATGTGTAAATTTAACAGTAAAATAAATTCCTAATTTACATACTATTTAATTCCATTGGATTTTATTCGTAATAAAAATTCATTTGTTTCTTTACCAAAAATAATAAATGCTTCGTTATAAATAAATCCATATTTGGCTTCTCTTTACATCCATTTTTCCTTAATTTTAAAATATTTTCCATAAAAGAGAAAGGTTGGTTCGATGAAGGACATCAACAGCAATTATTTAAATGCAAACTATTGTGATACGAACCTAACACCTAAAGTTTTTTAGGTGAGCTTATAATTATTTCGGTGGCTGTATCTAGCAATATCATCAAGAATTCACTGCCATTCGTTGTGTATTCAATAGGCAAAAGTGCATCTTAAAAAATTACATTCCATTTCTTTGTCGCATAGATATGTGCGAAATGTGTACATACTGAATGTAATGTACGAAGTACGAGTAGTCATCACATCACAACAACAGATTGATAATGAACAGATAAATATGGACGGCAAGGAGTTACTACCTGACAACGCCTTTATTCGTGTGAGTACATAGTGCAATTATGCAATTTATGGCGCTTCACGCAGGTCGTAATGAACCGATTCGAAATCGATACAACGACATCTTGTAACCTTGATGGTTACTAGAGTACAGTACTATTTTTATTTTTTTTTGCAATCGGGGTTGCAATTTACTATTGGCATTCATGTTTGAATTATGTGTACTGGTTAAAAAAAAAATATCACAACATTGGTATAAACAAATAGTAATAATAATAGTAGATTGACCATACCTAAAAAAGGGTAAATATTAACGTAAAACGTCACGCGTCCATCTGGTATTTACCTATACTATGTGTAAGCGGAATGAACGTAACACCGTCGAGAGGGTGGAATTTACTCGATTTCAAAAATGTATGAAGTAGGTACTTGAAAATTCAGGATATTATCATCGTGAATGAGTTCAGTTGCATACAGAGATGATCGCACCAGATACATTACATACGTTTAACATTGCAAAGGTTTAACTTTCAACGCATTCTATAAATTTACGATGTTCATTATATTAAAAAAAAATTGTAAAAACCCCCAAAAAAATTTAGAATTAATTTTCCAAAATTACACTTAACCCGATGCCGCTGGCATGTATGTACTCATACTTACATTTTTTTCAAACCAACATGCTAGTCCAGGCTTTTTTTAAATAAAGATGTCAAAATATTAATAAGAAATGATTTTATGAATTCGACAAATCATCAAAGCCAAATAGTAGGTACATACTTGGCGTAGTAAACTCGACATAATAAACTCTTATTATTAAAAACCAAACTCAAAGCATAAAATTATCACTTAATTTTACGTTTATGCTTCACAATTTACGGTTTAATTTTAATGTGATTTTATGTCATAAATAACAAAAGCTGAAACCCAATCTATTACATTATGTCCCGAATCCATCAAATTTAATTTTGTGTAATCAATCTGGTGGCCCATAACAGTGCGTTTTCATATTATCACCTTATTACCGGAGATACATACGCACATATTTATCGAAAAAAGACATAGGCCGGGTTTCTGATAGCTCTTATTCAGTACCTGTCGGCTGATTAGTCTTATCGCGTAGAGAAGACACACACCATATTTAGAAAGCTTTTCCATTGTGTTAAATGGAATTTTTGTTTATTTTGCATAGCTACGCCATATTTTGCTTGTTTACGCCATCATGTTAGATTGAGAAAATCATTGCGCACTTTCATCCAACAGCGTAAATAAGCAAAAGATATCATAACTATGCAAAATTAACAAAAAATCAATTCAATATAATGGAGAAGCTTTTTGAATATTGTGTGTGTCTTCTCTGGGCGATAAGACTAACCATTCTATAAGATCTACGAGAGAATGGGCCATAATAAAATAAGATAAATGTATTATAGGTCGTAGTACCAGATTTTTTGTTAATATCAATATAGCGTGCAGTATAAGAGTATTTTATCATGTAAGGTATAGGTATCACCGCCACCAGTAGCATATGCACGGTGTCGGTGTTGTGTTATATAATCAAATATTTGTAAGCTCATAATTATCACCTTTGGGAAGATTACAATGTTAATGTTTCCATAATTTTTTGTATCTTTAATACTTTAGAGCTGGGCGTGATTATAGGGGAATTATTATGTAAAGGATGGATTACACTCGTTATGGTATAGCAATGGGGGTATGCTTGTATCGTGATTTGTGGGGTAGGTTTGTGAGCAATTGCAAATTATATACTAAAACAAATGCAAGATTTATCAAGAAGTATACTATTATCTGCTTAGTCGCGAATAAATTACAACTAGATGATAAATTTATAACGATTCTGATACGGTATGAGTACATGAAATAAGCGTTGGTCAAAATTCTACAAGTAAACTTCTTCAGAGTCCAGGAAATTCAATTATGAATATTGTAAAAATCAATAAGGAATTTTGAACGGCCATTGTTTTGTGTAATTCATTTCGTGTGATTGACTCTAAGAATATAAATGTTGTAAACGAAACAATCACTACCAATCACAGAACACCGCATCACCATCTATGGATTACGATTAGTATCAATCTTATTCATATGCTCTTATGCATACATATTCATATTTAAATGTTGCTATTTGCAAAATAGTCACAATTTGCCGGTTGGAACAAAATTGCTTTTAAATGCGTAACAGCAAAGTTACAAGGTTTTGTCTTTCGTTAAACATTCAATTGCTAAAGTTTCTGTTTTGATTCACAGTACTATAGTAATACAGTAGAACGTCGATTTATCCCAACTAATGTCGACAAGGAGTGATTCGGATAACCGGAAGTTCGGTTAACCGAGTTTCCATAGAAAAATTGGAGGATTGCCTAAAAGTTGAAATAAGCGACAACCTGCAAATGTGCCAAACGACTAGCACTAAACAAAAATTAGAAATTCGAAGCAATTGAGTGCTGCTGATGAGAAGTTGCTTCCTTCAGACACTTGATTTTTTCATTTGATTCAATGCATTTCATATATAAAAAAAAACGGTTTGGTTAATCGGCGTTGGGATAATCGACTCTCTACTGTATAATATGATTTTCAGTGTACTCGTACACCCAGAAAAAAACTGTATTAAAACCAATGAAGTTTTTACTTTACTTCTGGTAAACAGAAAATTTCTTTAAACGTATGAAGTTTGAATATAATTAATTAAAAATGCCATTGATTTCAGTAGTAATAGAATTACAACATCCAACAAATGACTTAGAATGAAGTAAGTCAAATTCTTTCATTCATTCATGGAAACTATGATTATTTTGCAAACCTCTATGTATGTATAAACATTTTAATTTTGTATTGCGTATAAGAAACGTTGACAACATTCCACATCTGGTCTCATGGCAATGTGAACGGACTGGCACGTAGGCGGATCGGGTTCGAATCCAAGTTTCGGCATAAGGTTTTTTTTGAATAAGAAAATATAAAAATTTTAAATGAAATTAAATCACAATAAAAAAAAATAAATAAAAAAAATATTCTTTTCTATATTTTTTTAATAAAATTCAATGAAATTTTCAGAATCGATGAACAATCTCATTGTTATAATCGAATATTCACTTCATATTTACAATGATTTTTCCATAATTGTCCCAAAAAGGCTATTTCATCGGCTCCAAATCATAGCCAAAATTTCATACATCCTAAGTAACTTTTTTTGGGTGTATAATACCTATATACCACATGTTGATAATTGGAAGTTTCAATTTTGTAATTTGCTTACAAACTCTTTGGCAATTAAGATCTATCTTTAGGAAGTTGGTTTTTATTATAAGCAAAACAATTTATCTGACAACGGATGTCGGAAAAATTGACTATTTTCGAAGTTTAGTTGTATTACACCATTTCTTTTGTGTAATACTCAATGTACATTATCTTCATTTATATACCCCAGTTAAGTTAACCAGAAACAATTGAATTGTTGTGACTACTAAAATCGGTTTTGTCAGCACTTCAGGTGTTATTATTTACAGCGTCTACTGATTTTGCGGGATGGGTTTTACTGTACACACTATCTACTAGTAGTATGCATGTGTAGTTATACCTACTATACTTTTGCTCATGATGATTAAAATGAAATGATGTGGTGGTACACGCACCATACCTCACCTGAAATCGTGTGCCGCCAGCTGTATAGTAATCAAGAAGAAATGCACTTAGCAAAGTAAGAGAGATACTCGGCATATACACTCGAGGAGCAATAGTCAGTCAGTTCAGTTATTTTCCTTTCAATCATCGAAGGAGATAGTTTATTATATATTTTCAACTGGATCGGCGGAAGAATTAATAGTATCAGTGAAATTGAGTGAACAATAAATTTGTCGGTGACTAATAAATACAATTTGTGATTTTTAAGAAAAGAAAAAAATATAGTGAAAAAATTACCTTGTTTCCTCGCGTTTGGTTTTCACAATAATTAAAATTCCAAAATGTCCGATTTCCGGATATTATCGCTGCTATGTTTTTTCGTAACCATAACAGTGGCTACTAAGTCGCGCGAAGTTGTTAACAATAAACCGCAACTAAAAGAAAAACGTAAGAAATTAAATAAAATTTACGATTTTGTTTTTATTGTTTACATACTAGTGTACCAACTACCTTCATTATGTATTTGGATGTATATGATCACTTCCTAAGTAAGGAATTCTATTATCCTACTTTTCTCTGATTTTATGTCTATTGCCTGGTTTCATACAGCTTTTCCGGGTTTAGATCAAAACAAAAATGTATGTACATGTGTTGCAAAAGACTATACTACTCGTATATTATTTTGTGCTTATTGTGCATATAATTTGGTTGTTGATGGATGGAATCATGAGACCCATGATAATCATCCATAATGTTCGTATTATGATTACATACTACATATATTTACGAACATATCGCAGACAAATTTAAGTTATGAGGTAATCGAACGAGTAGAGGTGTTATCTCATTCATTACATTACTTAGCACATATCTTTTGCATCCAAAAAAATGCGTGGCGCATCTAAAGAAAGTTCGACCGAGTCTGTGGATTTTAAGTGCACTCTTCGATATTAAAGTTTACTTTCATTGACTGAGTGTTAACAGTATTTGAGTACATGTAATGCATGATATTTACATTTCATGGTTAAATGGTTAAGTGTTGCGTGTGAGCACATATAGAAGAAAATTGCATTTTTTCAATATTTCGGTTAGTGCAGTCAAAATATCCAATTTCAGGCCTCCAAATAGAAAAAATAGAGTTTGGGTTTTTTTGTTTGAGTTTTTTGTGGTTTTTGAATCAACGAGCTCCCAGGAATCTAAAACTCATTTTGCTAAAAAAAAATTTGATCGGAAAGGTCCCAAAAAGGACAAAAAAGGATACTCTTTAATCCTTGACCGGAGGTCAGCATTGCATTGCATTGCATATCCGGTATTTGTTTCCTATTTCAAGGACACTAAATGGAATAATTCGGGCTCAAACGAAAAATTACGGCTTTGGAAAGATATACATATATACGAGAAACACGAAAATTTTCCATTGGGACCCAATTTTCTCCTGTGAGGGTCCTTGAAACAAGTAATAAATACCGGATATGGAATGTACTCGACGTCTTCTTTGATATGACACCCCGCATGCCCACGTTCGATCAAGGTTTGTAATTAGTGTCCTTTTATGTCCTTCTTGAGAGCTTTCCGATAATTTTTTTTCTTAGGAAATTTAATGATAGAATCTTTAGCTACAATACATTCGGAAAAGTGAGAAACGAAGTGACAACTTGAATCATTTTCGTAGTTATGGCTTTGGAAAGATACATGGAAAACACCATAATTTTACATTTAATCTCGATTTATTCCGTTGAGGGTCCTTGAAACAGGAAACAAACACCGGATATGTAATGTACTCGACGTCCCCTTTGATCTGATACCCCACATGCTGACCTCCGGTCAATGATTAAAGAGTATCCTTTTTTGTCCTTTTTGGGACCTTTCCGATCAACATTTGACAACAATGAGTTTTAGATTCCTGGGAGCCCACTGATTCAAAAACCACAAGAATTAGCCTTATTCTATTTTTTTCTATTTGAAATGCTAATATGACTGCACTAGGTAATGATACTCTCATACGTGAAGATATTTTGCTAATTGAAGCTTTAATACCAGCTAAGTCTACCGCATCCAAACAGAAAAGAGCCTCAATTCGCCTAGGGATCAAATGAAGGCGTTAAGAGTTGTTTCGCCCAAGTAGGAGGTATACGAACCCTGTGCAGTTATATTAGCCCCGTTTTCTTGGCTGCAGGCTCCAGCTCTGAACAGAATAATCTCACTTTCCATGCCAATTTCGTCCTCGACTATCCTATACAGCAGCAGGCGCATGTCAAACTTCATAGCTTGTATTGTATTGTATAATTTAGGTGTAAATGTAAAATGACAGAACGACAAAAATTTCTATGAAAATACATTTTTGGAATTTAAATACATTCGTGATTAAGGCCGCTATTACACAGTCATATATTGGTAATATATATTATAATAGATATTATCATATCCCTAAGCCTACTTGATTTCGCTTCCTGCACGTCTAAAAATTTATACTGAATGAATCGAGTAGGCTTAGGCATATGACATACATATTATAATATAAATATGACTATGTAATGGAGCCCTAAGCATTTAAAATAGAATAAAATCTTTGGGAAAATGTTGATGAGAAAGGTTCCAAAAAACATAAAAGGACACCAATTAATCCTTGATCGGAAGTAGTCATGCGAGGGTCATATCAAAGGGGATGTCAGGTACATTACATATCTTTTTGGAATCTATCCAGTCAAAATGTTTATTAGCAAAAAAGAGTTCTCGACTCCTCTGGCACTCACGAATTCTAAAACTAAAAAAAATAACTGTATACTATTCTTTTCTATTTGGAGCCCTATTGTATCTCCCAGAAAACAACACTTTGGAAAGGTGTCCGCCAAAGAAAAAAATACTAGCTGCAAAAAGGAATTGATATCACTTCATATCTACTTTCGCCAGTCATATCTACTTTCCCATATTGGTTGGACACTATGGATAAACCTGCATATACGCGGACTATTTTTATACCCTTCGCTCATAGAGTGAAAGGGTATTATAACTTTGCCATGAAGTTTGTAACGCATTGAAGGAAGCATCCGACCATATAAAAAGTATACATATGTATATGATCAGCATGACGAGATGAATCGATTGGGCGATGTCCGTCTGTTTGTCTGTCTGTCCGTCTGTTGCAGCACGTTTTTCTCGGCCACTATAAAAGCTACGGAGCTAAAATTTTGCACACGTGCTTCTTATTGTTGCAGACTGTTTGTATGTTTGAATCAGCGAAATTGGATCACTGGGTCATGGGGCTGCCATACAAACCTAGCCCCCCAATTTGAGTTCTTTTAAGAAAAACTTTTTTATTTGTGTACCAATTTCAACCAAATTTCACAGAAATATGTATGTTTCTATAGATAACACAAAATATATGGAAGATTGGATCAAATCGGACCATGGCGTCATGGGGCTGCCATACAAATCCAAACCCCCAAATTAGGTTCTTCTAAGAAAAAGTTTTTCATTTATGCACCAAAATCAACCAAATTTCACACAAATGTATTTCTATTGATGACACAAAATATATGTAAGATTGAATCAAATCGGACCATGGGGTCATGGGGCTGCCATGCAAACCAAACTCCCATATTGGTTCTTCTAAGAAATATTTTTTTACACCAATTTCACAAAACCTTGAATTAATGTGTCTTTATCAAAGCAACTAAAAAGTTCAAAACGAATGGAATCGTACTGTGGGGTCATCCTCCGGCAACCCCAATAACATTTTTCAAGTAAATATTTTTATTTGCCCACTTATTTCAACCAAGCCCAAAACTTTTGTCAAGACGGAAGGAAAAGAATGAGGAGGGGGATTAAATACAAGTCATAGGTACGCCCGAAAAAACTTTTAGCCCAAGCGAAGGGTATCCAAATTTCGGCCGCGCCTGAATGAGCCTCGGCCCCGGGGGTTGGCGAGCGAAGCGAGCAGGGGGCGAAGCCCGCTAGTTTTTAACTACCTTTCTGTTCGAAGTAAATTGATCTTTTTACTTTTAACAACTTAGGCTGCCAATGCTGTTTATTTTACCTGGATGTTTCTCGATGATGACCAGTGTCATGTTTTTATCGTCTGTCCAAAATTTGGTGGTATTTAGTGATCGATGAATCAGAGTTCCGCGTTATCCCTTTCCTATCGAATGCCGCACACATGTTTTTGGTCCTCTCTCTATCTCTCGATTACCGTAACTCCTAGTGGAGCATGGTGCGTTGATGACTACCGTGTGTCATCAACGTTACAAAGACAATTGAATTCGAAATGTGATACGGTTGTCAGCCATACCACTTCCTAGTCGCATTGTTAGTTTATTATTCTACGATAAGAATATTTCTTATCATCTTCTTCTGAACAATAAACTTGCAACGAGTCGTGCCGAGTTTGGAAACTCGTTTCTCTATGAGTGTCTATTTCACAGAGTGGCGACCGAACGATCACGGCCACAGAGCACGGCGGTTTTTGGTCCTATTCTATCAAAATCGTACATTTTCTTGGACTTTGACAGTACACAAATAAATATCTATCCAAACTATAGAGAGATGTTATTTGTTATTTGGCCCAGGCCACACTTTGAGTTTGACACCCCTGACCTGGTCTATCAATTGAATACAGACCACCCAATTATTATTTTTAATTTATTTAGTGAACTTGGAACGCATGTTCATTTATGTCTCAAAATTGATGATTTTTTTATTATTCTACGGCTTACCAAATAAGTAAACCAAATTACTGTCATTACGAAAATTAAAATTGAATTCAGAGGCGGCATATTATTTTTCGAAATTGATAGGCTTGCGCCCAAATTAATCGTTTGAGCAATAGTCACGTTTTTTTTAATGTATTACTCATTAAGAATTTTTTATACAAACTTCTAACAATAGGTGTACTTGAAAACATTGTAGAGAATTGTCATTCAACCCCTCTGAGATACTTAGATCTGAATTGCAAATCAGTTAATGCAGGAGTAAAATTATAGTGCCTAAAATTAATTTTTTCAAAATGTTTACGCTTATAAGCTGAATTATTTTTAAGGATTTTCTTAAGGGACATAAAACCTATAGACTAGAAGGTGCTTAGCATCCTGATTTTTAATTAGCATTTTGTTTTTTGTAAATTTTAAGTACATTAAATAGTTTATACGATATAACTTTTCTTGTCAATTTTTTTAACTTACTCGTATTTTATTATTATTATTTGCAGCTGCTTGGCTTCAAACATGCAAACGATCCGATCCGAATGAAGATCAATGTTTTCGAAATTTGTTCGCGGCCACATTTCCGTCATTGGCCAAAGGTATTCCTGAGATCGGTGTAAAAAGGTTTGAGCCACTGTACATTGATAATGTAGCGATTTCGAAGGGAAGCGGTAACCTAGTTTTGGCTGGTGGATTTAAACATTTAGTTGTGAAGGGACCATCCAATGCTACGGTTGAGAATGCGATGTAAGTTTGAAATAATTTATTTTTTTATAAATCGTTCTATCGATTTGTAACAAAATAATGCTATATTCTTGTGCAGGTTGGACTTGGAAAATGGAACTCTCAATTTCGATTTAGCAATTCCACTACTTCGAATTGCGGCCAAGTACAATTTAAATGGTAACATTCTACTGTTACCGTTACTTGGAAGTGGCGATGTATTGATGGCGTTGTCGGACATTAAAACATCCGTGTATACGAATATAACAGTCAAAGGACTTCCAGAGGTGAGTAGTAAGGGGTGTGGCGATTTCTTTGCTCCTAACAACAGGACACGAAGTAAATTTCAAGTATGTGTTGAATGTCCGCTAGAGGTATAGCAATTTCCTGTAGTGTGACTGAAAAAAAATCATCACTATCAAATGCCCTATTTCAGTCACACTACACTACTGCAAATTGATATACCTACCTAGGCCCACGAAATTAGACTAAGGGCTCCATTACACAGTCATATTTCTATTATAATATGTATGTCATATCCTTAAGCCTACTCGATTCATTCGGTTTCAATTTTAAGACGTCCAGTAAACGAAATCAAGTAGGCTGAATTATATTATAATATCTATAATGATAATATACGAGTATGACTGTGTAATGGAGGCCTAAGGTTTTTATTTCTTCGTGGCTTGCTATGTAGATGATTTTGATAAACTAAAGGCATATGTTCAATTTTAATTGACCGAATCAACTGAACCATTAACTTCATTTTTCAGGAAGCCATTGAAATCGAATCGATGCAAGTCACCTTCGACGTTGGCGGCATGCGAATACATTTGACAAATCTATTCAATGGAAATGAAATTCTCGCTACATCATTGAATGCGTTTTTGAATCAACATTCGAAGGAAATCATCAACGAATTGCAACCAGATTTGGAAAGTGGATTGGCCGATATATTCAAAGGATTGTGGAATAATCTATTTACCAAAATGCCTTTGAAATTTTGGCTAGTGTAAAACGAATTTGTTTTGATTAATATGTCAATAATTATTAATTATCATATTAATTAATTTAATTTAAGTTTTTTTTACATTTTTATATGATATAGTATCGTAAAGTTTAATTTAATTGATATAAGTCATTTATTAATAATGTTATTTATGTATATAAATTGTGTACAGTTGACGTTATAATAGTTCCTCTTATATTAAAGGGATGATGTACCTATTTAATTTTTTTTATTTAATACTGCCCGTTTCACTTACAGTAAAATCCTCTTAAAAAAGAACTCCCTGACCACAAAACAAAATTAACATCAAAGAATTTTTCAGTAAACAAACAAACATTTGTTTATCAGGAAACATTGAGAATAATTTCAAATTAACTTTATTTAATTTATGCTGGAGAACTAAAACTATATTTTGAAAATGTATTTAACAAAATTTTAGGAAACTTAGGCGCGAAGATTTTGCAACCAAAATTGTTACGACTAAAACATAAATTTACTTCGGGCAGAAAATCGTTAAAAATTAGAGAAATTCACTCGACATGCTTTTGGTGATTTTAAACAATGACATGTACCAGTAAAGCTTCATACCTATCCTAAAGGGGAAAATGAATAACTATGACTGAAATGGGTGTTTTCAAAGGTTCACAGCTGAATCCAAAAATTGGGGAGTTTTCAAGCTTGGCCTTCTTTCCAAAAAAAGCTTAAAGCGAAATCTTTTCATCCCATAAGCCGAAAGGTGTACTTTAACTTTACTGAGCAAAACGCAACACTTCTTTTTGAACTGAATACCGGGACAAATAATTTCATCAAGGGCCCTTTATGGCTTAGTATTTTCCTGCGCAAAAAGATGAAACACAATGAACAAATTCCAAATAAATAACCTTATAATAATACTTTTTTTAATGGTAAGATTACTTTATTTGCAACCCCAAAAAATTGTTTTTAGTGACGAATTAATAATTAACCCTCGGACGGTTCAGTGGGGTCTGACAGACCCCAGAGAAATTTAAATCTTAAAATTTTCATAGAAAAACTTATTGAATGGTATTTTGATGCATATGTAATTTAAGTACAGTAGAGCGTCGATTATATTAACTAATGTCGACAAGGGTGGTTCGGATAAACGAAAGTTCGGTTAATCGAGCTTTTATATAAAAATTAGAAAATATCCCAAATGTGAAATTAAGTGACACACTGAAAACATTTAAAACGACTAGAACTGAACAATAATAAAAAATCGAGGTAATTAAGCGATGCAGATGAGAGATTGCTTCCTTCAAACCCTTGATTTTTCATCTAATTCGATGTCTGTGATATGAAACGAAACTGATTGCCTGGCTCGGTTAATCGAATGTTCGGATAATCGACGTTCGGATAATCGACGCTCTACTGTATGTGTCACATACGTTCACTTAAGCATGAATTTGTTTGAATTTGTGATTTTGTTAATGCACTTTAAAAGTGGTCTGGGATCTGTCAGACCCCACGAACCATTTTCGTATGTCTTTTTTTACAAAAGTACATTTTTGGTTTTGTGGGAAATTTTTAAAGTCTTCTTCTTCTTCCTTGCCTCGTTCTTTATACCGTTCCATGGTTTCGCGTTGCTCGACCTGCAGTGTAGGCACATCGCCCGTTTTGGCGATAATATCTCAGCATATTTCTACAGGCAGCTCTATCTTGGATCGTGTCATCGCCGAGACCAATGCGTTGTTGTTGCTTTTTCATTTGATACATCCAGGTGTTCTTCGGTCTGCCTCTGGCCTTGGGTCCATCAAGTGGAACTTCCATTGATATCGCTTTCTTTGCTGGGTTCTCAGGCGGACGCCGTTGAACATGGCAATATTTTTAAAGTATCTATACATATTATTTGGAAAACGATAAAATGTAAAAATAATGGTCGGGAAGTGTTGAAACTTTGAAATTAGAGTACATTTATGGAATTAGATATGTTATTTTTGAAAGAAATGGAAAATTTAGGGTGTTTTGAATTAGGGATTTTATTTTTTATTTTATTCGAAATTATGCCGTTTTTTACCTGTTTTTCATTTATGTGGATCTCCTTTCACTATTGTGTCATTACCTTATGACTTTTAAGTCAAGTCTTAAATTAAAGACTTTTCTGAGCGTAAGAATCAGGTGGGTGTTTTACATAATACATAAAGCTTCCTTAACGAACTTGGCTATACGCTTGCCTTCCACGAAGGAGGAAATCAACGGGCAATATTCGTCGAAGCACAGTGCAAAATATTGACGACATTTTGGGCTTTGTTCAGTTCCCCCACCCATGGGGTCAGATGCCCCAGGCCCCCCATTGGGGTCAGATGGTCCCCCAAACAGGCAAAAGAAAAAAAAATAATTGCGACGAGTGCAAAAAGCCAATCTGCGAAGACTATCGAGGGGAAAAAGCTTTGAAGAATGCTCTAAAAATTTACTAACCTTGGATCCCGATTTAAGAAAAAATATTAACCCTAGCTAAAGAATTTTGATGTACTTATCTTTGTTAGTTAGTATTAAATATGTTTTGACTAATAAAAACAAAATTTTGTAAAAACATTAGTTTTTATATTGATTTATTTGTGATAAGTTCAAATTACCCCCAAATTTGACACCAAATAATTTTTTCTTCCACATACTAACAACTACTGTCCGAATTCCACTTTTTTTATATACCACTTAATCAAAAGGCTTCACATTTACTTCTAGTTTAACCCTCCGTCGGGCGCACCCTGCCTGACAGTTTCTGCTCTGCTCCACGCTAGTAGAGGGGCCCACAACTTTTTTGCTCCGTTTACTCGTCTAACTTTAAGAATCTTACACAATGCCTACCTATAGTTTGTCATGGTCCTTTAGACAGTTGTGTGGTAAGTTGACTCTGGCTTCACAGGCCCGGTGCGCCTGATCGCGTCATAATTTAGAATGTGCCTAAGCTACGCGAAAGCGCTGCATCAAAGAAGCTTTTCCACATTTAATTTGGAGCATTAAGAACCTTTTCAAATAACGGTTATCAAAACTGCCTGCCTTTCATTAATTTCAATTTTTCTAACGAACAATGGATTTGGCATTTTTCATAAAATTTTCTCTCTTGGTTTTTTCTGGTAAATCGATAATTTTATTTCTGTATTATACTATTTAGTAAATACGTTTCTTAGTACTATATTTAGTTTAATTAAATCCCTTAGATACTAATAACTTAATTTCCGAAAAGTATCTGAAATTTATAGTAACACATTGAGAAAAAAGGACTCAAATAGATGAGTGGCGTCTCTGGCCGAGTGCGCCCGATCTTGTTTTAATTTGAGGTGCGCCCGACGGAGGGTTAAACGAATGTGTTTCTCTATTTAGAATTATGCAACTCCTTTCGAGCTGGTTAAAAGCACAAAAACATACATAGAAAAATTAAATGTTTTCTCTCGTAACACTGAAAATATTGATTTTTAAATTTTGAATAAACTGAAAAGAAGTACAGTGCGTACTCGATAATCCGAAGCCTCGAAAACTCGAATTTCCAGTAATCCGGATCACCCCAAAGATAGCATTGTACACTCTGTAGTCCGAATTTCAAGAGCTTCTCTAATCCGAATCTGACTTTTTTCTTATAATAACAGTGATATTATCGCCCGAAATAAAAACAAATTTTTCTTTGTTCTTGGAAACAACAAAATCTAGAATAACAGAGTGAAATTCTTCGAAATTGGAAACCAGTTCTTCGAACAATTTGATTAAATTCGTCCATTTCCTCGAAATTTAGAGCAAATTAAAGGCTTCCACTAGTCCGACTTCCTCTGTAGTCCGGATCGACCCCGGTTTTCATTAGTCCGGATTATCGAGTACGCACTGTATAGGAGAATTAACTACATTTTCACTAGACGATTTTTGTGGTACCAATCAGCAAATGTTCTACTGCTCGAGCGAGCGGATTTGAATTTGAATCCAATGAAATTCATGGATAAACCGTATGTGTGCGGCAATAGAATGTAAATCCGACCCACGGTGATATAAATACATATGTTCAAATTCAAAATTGTTTATAGTGTGTATTTAGGCAACGTCATCTTGTTATATCTATCTCTCTCTGAAGCAAAATCTATCTTATAGGAATTATGTCAATGATTTATGTTCGTCAATAGGTTAAAACATCACACTTTTGTGTACAAAAACATGTGCCAAGCGAAAATGGATTAGATTACCTTTACTGTAGTATTGTTAAATGCGAAGCTCACCACCAGTGTTGCCAATTTAGCCGTTTTCCGGCCAAATTTAGCCGGAAACCGTGTTGTTTAGCCGGAAGAGATTTCTAATTCCGGCCGGCCGGATTTTTAGCCGGAATTGATTTTCTTCGGCCGTTTTTCCGGCTAAAATTATTTTATGAATTTTTGAAACTAGAATCAATTTTTCAATATTCACAGCCAAAATAATTAATCGCCGTGAAATGTTTCTACATACTTATTGTCGTGTATTAGGTTAAGTAGGTACCTACTATGTCCACCGAGAGGAAAACTTGCATTTACGGATATGTGTACTGGGAAAAATTTGCTGGGTACCCAGCCAGCATCGGCATCATATACCGGAAACATAACAACAAATAAGCTTCACTTCATGAATCACGAATCGCCATTATGTATCTATAGGACGCATGGTCAGCTGAAGGAATGTCGACGGATCATATGTATAGGAAATATAATGGTTTTCTCCTCAAGTGTGATTTTTGTTGCTGGGGTGATTAGAATCACTAACAAAACATGACAATTCGTATAGTCTGGCTGGAGTAGTGGTTAGGGCGCGCATCTTCGGCGCATAGGGTTATGAGTTCGAGACTCACCGTCGCACGTGTTTTTTTAATTATGCATTGATGCATTGAATATATGTATATGATACTTAACATACATATACATAATGTTTACGAATTTATAATGTTTATCCGTAATAAGGCGCTAATGCGTATATACATGAAATAGGGGGACATCGTCATATACTGCTTGTATGAAAACGTAATGAATAAGCTATATGTGCTTAAGCGTGGTGCATGAAATAAAGATTACAAATGTGTTAAATGCTGGCTGGGTACACATTTTCGTAGATGCATTTTATTTTGTTATTGGGTTTGTAGCAACAATTTTATAAAAAATCTATATCATTTCCCGGCCAAGCTCAAAATTTTGGAACATCAATTTCGTATCTTTGGAGCATCAAATTCGTAATTGCGGAACATCAACAATTGAACATCAATTTTTGTAACTATGGGAAATAAAATAAAATTTGGAAAATGAATAAAATGGTTAAATTTTAATCAAAATATAAAATTATTCAGGCGCGATGATGGTAATATATCCATACATAAATGCGGTTGCCGTTGCCAATAGTTACGCATTGGATATTGGATATGTTCCACAATTTCGAACCTAATGTGGTTATGCACTTGACCGAGAAATTGTACCTGTATACAACAATTTTGACTAGTTGGAGCTATCAAACTCCGAACAAAGTAAATTTTGACTGTAATGCCAGCAATTGGAGCATATATGTAAACTAAGAAATCCGCTTAAAGCATACTTTATGGGTAGTACTCCAGAAAAGAAATAAAATTATTAAAATCAGTTTCTTACTATATTTGTTCGTAATGTGACTGTTTTGTATGATTTAGCCGGTTTTTTGGCGTTTTTCTGGCTGAAATTTATTTAGCCGGATTTTTAGCCGCTTTTGGAAAAAATATAGCCGGTTTTCCGGCCAAATTTAGCCGTTTTCTAAATTTCCAGTTTGCAACACTGCTCACCACACTTCACCATGATTTTGTAAAGATTTTCTCCGAGATTTTGGTTATAATCTCCGTACAAAATCTATAAAAATTTATGGAAAATCTACAAGATTTTCGCCTAGATTTTGTAAAATCTCAAGATTATGCAAAATCTTTTATAGTGTGTAAAGAGTTTTAAGCGCTTTACACACACAATTTATGCTCCCCTACCCCACGCATGAGAAATTGCCACGTCGCTTTTGGTGTGGTGGATTGTACATGCGTGAATTTGAGTGTGTTTTAAAAACCTAAAAACCTGTTGGTGCCTTAATTCTATCAGATGACTTCCTGGAACAAAACACCGCGGCAAACAATGGGTGGGGCTACGGAACGTTCCAGTTGCGTATGTTCCGCAAACATGTTTGCCGTTCTGATCTCCTAACTACCATTTTGCGGATCAGAAATTATCTCCGGTTGTTTTCGTTAACATATTCCACAAAGGCAGACAAAGTAAAAGAACCGGAGATTATTTCTGATCCGCAAAATGGCAGTTAGGGAATCAGAATGGCACACATGTATGCAGAACATTCGCAACTGTTGCGTATCGTAACCCCACCCAATGCATCAGGTGCTCTATACAAACGTGTGAATATTTATATTTACTTGGAGAAAACTTACCCGATGAGTGCGCTGATTAATTTGCAAACAAATCACAAACCGCACCCACGATGTGCACCAAATGGCGAAATTCAAATGTGCATAATCAATTCACTGCTGATTTAGTTATCATATTCATAAATGAACTAAAAGTCCCACCTTACAAATTCACACCAACCGTTCAATGTTCCGCGAGCTTTACGAGAAAATGTGTTGCAAGTGCTTTGCAAGATTCAAACTTTCGAGACTCGAACAAGTATATGGCGAATATAAAACAAAGCAGTCTAGCCTGGAAACATGTTGCCAAAGTGCTGGCACTTCCATTTTCGATATTCTTTCTCATTCGCATTTCACAATTTATACTCAGAGTTTATGTATCAGAGACCCAAGGCTTGAATTTTCTTAGCAGCGTGAATGGTCGTATGCGTTATTGTTTTCGATTATTGTGTTCTGCAGAAAAGGCAAAAGTGAAAATTATTTTATTTGCAAATATAGGGCAGTCGTAGAATATAGTCCTACGTACACGAATTAAGCAAAAAAAAAAACAACTACCAAGTGAAAAGTCTAGCGTCTCTTGCTGTGAAACTTGAGATTGAGCTTGCTTTTCCTTTGTTTTTAGTCTCCTTCAAATTTATTGCAAATATGATAGCCGATTTGAGCCCTTCTTTTGAAGAGGGCGAAATTGAGGATGATTGCGATCCAATAAATATTCCAACTAATAATTGTCCTGTTGGTGGTGAGTATGATGATGAGATGATGAATGTAATGTGACCTCGGGAAGCGAAGTCCCGAGCATGCGGATTTTTTTTTTGATGATTCGCATATTTTTCTTTATATTTTGTCTCAATTTACAAGAAACAAAACAAAATGCTGTCACGGCTAAAAAATGCAAATGGCCGGATCAAATACAGTTGGAGAATGACGGAGAATATCAGCAAAAATATGACGAGGTAATGGAAAAAAAATGTTTTAAAGGGGGGCGTACATGTTTGAAAGTTTTTGTTTGAATTTGTGCACTTTTATGTTTGAAACAATCATTGTTTGTTGTACAGTAGACCCCCGATAATCCGGACCACGAAAATTCGGATATTCGATGATTCGGATTCCGAACCAAATTTTCTTTGATTTTGAAGAAATGAGAATTTTTTGAAGGGGTTTCTATCGTAGTGCTCCTTACATTAAAGAACCAGTTATGTCGATCATTAAAATGTATTTTTTCGGTTAAAAACAATTAAATCCCGTCTACAGGAGTCTTAATAGGTGCATTTCGAAAATTCGTTAATCCAAATGGGAGTCGGTCTCAATTAATCCGGATTATCGGGGCTCTACTGTAGTTTCGGTAACCCACAAATTTGTCTCCAGTCCAGTTTTGTGCAGCATTCTCATTCTCATAGAATTCAAAGAAAAAGGACACTACAAATAAGATACAATTTTGTATTTCCTCCATGGAAAAAAAAATTGTATCTTATTCTATACAACGATTCTGGCAAAACAACACTTTTAATCAAATAGACACTACAAATTTATTCACAAAACTAGGTAGTTCATACAATAGTAGTATGAAATGGATTGAAGAATCAGCTGCTCGCCGAATTAGTAGGTATTATACAGGTCTTTTCTACCGAAACCTAATTGATCAGATGTAATATTCCAAAAGACCCATCATCAAAATGTGACAATCCATTCACTTAGACCTTAGCTTAGAGCAGTCATTCTCAAACTTATTTTGACCGCGGACCCCTTCACACATGAGAAGCCTGTTTAGGGACCCCCGACTGAATTCCAAGCCTTGAATGTTTAAATTGTTTAAATATTTAAAAATAGGTACACAATAAAAATAGCTTTGATGTTTTAACAAATTTTGTATTGTGCATAATATTATTAGTAGTACCAAAATAAAACAAAAAGTTGCATCATAATGTTCAGTGGGATGGGTGCATTTGATGGGACGATATGAGTCGGGTTGCATGTTTGTTAATAAAAGCCTTAAGTCCACACGAGCACTTATGTGTTATCGGTTTCTGTTGTTATTTACAAGCCTCATAACGGCGCTAAAACCATGTTCAACTAAATACGATGAGAGAAAAATGCCATTAAAAAGGAACTCAACCGTAGACCACAATTCAGGATACAGACTTGGTATGGTTTTTTGAAGTATAAATTGCTGATACCCTTCCTCGAACTAAGGTTTCAACTCTTCATTCGTTGATAACTCAATAAGTGACTCCTGCTTGAGAAAGGTCTCCTTCTTGACTATATGAAAACGGATTCAACACTCAATCAGGAATATTGAGTTTAAGAATTTCTTCGAACCTTCTTTTAAAATCCGAATGAAATTCCTCAAGGTGCTTGGAGTTAACCAAAAGGTCTTCATTTTTTATGCAAATTTGCAAGATTTTGAAACAGAGTATTTGCCTCTCCCTATGCTCTGCTTGAACAATACAAGCTTCGTCACAAACGGGGATATAATACTTTTAGCTTGAATTAACTTATCAATCACCATACTGCTGTAAAGTCTCTCTCTCGATTACCGTAACTCCTAGTGGAGCATGGTGCGTTGATGACTACCGTGTGTAGTCATCAACGTTACAAAGACAACTGAATTCGGAGTGTGATACGGTTGTCAGCCATACCACTTCCTAGTCGCATTGTTAGTTTATTATTCTACGATAAGAATATTTCTTATCATCTTCTTCTGAATAATAAACTAGCGACGGGTCGTGCCGAGTTTGGAAACTCGTTTCTCTATGAGTGTCTATTTCACAGAGTGGCGACCGAACGATCACGGCCACAGAGCACGACAACTGCTGTAAAGTGGTTTCATTAAATTTACCGAATCTGTCAGTCATGTAAGCTATATTTAGCGTAATATGTACTTATTAAATTTAGTGTTAAATTATAAATGTTTCCAGCTACAGAAGTTACAAATTCGTCATAAACGACTATACAGCATACAACCCCGTTACAGAGATATTCACGAAAGAACCCAACAATTCTCGTTTTTTCTAAGGTTTGAACCCCCGTATCACCCTAAGGCGCATCCTATACAAATCCGCTGACCGAAGATTATTTCGAGTGATGATCTCCTTCGTATCACAGGCCTAGATTGGATTGGAACTTCTGTCAAAAGGCGGAAGTTGCAATCAGGTCATACTCTTCGAAGAGGGCCAAAAAATATTGTAAAGCAGGCCCTAGATTGGAACCCACAAGGAGCCAATGCAAGACGTCGTGTTGGACGACCAAGAAACACGTGGAAAAGATCAGTTAATAGGGAGGCTGCTTTACTAAACAAACAGACTTAAAGACCATGGCACAGAACAGAATGAGGCGGAAAATAGGCGTAGTTGATGCCCTATGCCCAACAAGGGGTTAACAGGAACCAGGGAAAGAGAGCGCACCCTTAAGGGTGTACATATTGATGAGAAATTTGACCACTTTCTTCAGAACAATATTTGCTACGAATTAGCCATACATCTTATAGCCAGAGTTACCGTTAGAGAGATTTTGTTAAACCCTTTTTAAAAATACCGCTTGACCTGCTGGCACCGTTAGGAATGAATCAAAATCGAATTTTGACATTTTATTCTGCAACCACAAGAGCGACAAATTTGCCATATACGATTTTTCAGCACATATTACCGTTATCGAGATATAAAAAAACAGTTTCAGAGGGCCTTTGAGCCTCTGTAGGACCGCTAGCGGCACTCGTACAGACGATGACTTACGGGATCTTGTGTAGGACCTCGAAAGGAAGGCTCATGAAAAAATAAAGCGTTTCCCTAGTTTTTCCGAAGTTCCTAAATTTTTGTTCAAATTTCCTGGGGTAATAGTGTCTCTCGTAAAAAAGAATTTGAAATGGAATACAAATGGTTAGTAAATATTTAATTTTATCGAAATCTTCCGCGGACCCCCTAATCGGCTTCACGGACCCCCACATTTTCTCACACCTCCCGCGAACCCCCAGCACGGCTTCGCGGACCCCAAGGGGTCCGTAGGGACCACTTTGAGAATGCATGGCTTAGAGCATCGTTTCCCAACCGGTAGGTCTCCGTGAGTTTTCGAGGGTGTCGCAAAATATCTCTCTCTAATCGATCACTCAAACCTGAGAATTTAGACAGAAAATGCCTCAACCGTCTTAGAGCGAATTTCTCTCTTAACGTCCAGGAAAGCTTATCAGCCACCACCGTTTCATGATTCCCAAATAGCACACTCGCAGTATTCCTGGCCATGCCTTTGTGTCCCTTGGTGATGACTCGACGTGAGGTTCAGTTAAAACTAAAATACGCTGAAGCGACTTTCCCTTACAGTTAATATCCTGGTACTGAGCCCAGTGATGTCGACAGTTTTCACCCTTTTCACACATCTGTGTAGAAAATTATTCTAAATTCATTGACTGACATTGCCTCTTTTTATTCTGAGCGATTTGGGATATTGCATGAAATTTGCTTAAGAGTAGAGTCCAATGGGTAACCAAACCGAACCCTCGAACGTGTATATATCTATATCATATTTTGAAGAAAATCATAACTAAATATGCAAAAACCTCTACTGAAAAAATGTGAGCATACGCTTCTATAAATTTCGATCAAGCCTTACTGCTCAGCTATCCAAATGTAGATCGTAATATCAATGTGTCAATAAATTTCTTGGAAGTACGACAGTAGTTTTCGTTGAATGAAACACAATAAATCACAAGATCTAAACGAATGATCGGTGATCTGATAAAAAACGAACAATTAGTCATGGGCACTTGTTTTTGGGAGTACATTTGTCGAACAGTTTGATTGCCCTGGGAGACAACCACACAGGTACCAGGTGTACCCAGAGTTGCATGTGGGCCGATCCGAAGCGTATAAAGTGTTGTTTCATGACGATACGTTGGGAATATTACTGGTCGGAATTGTTTCAAATTCGCGTGGAGATGTTGTATTAAAATCATATTAACTTTTAATGTCCATCGAGCATTACTGTGTCCAGAACAAACAAAAATATTACTACTGCTACCCTTCCACCAAACCAAACAAAACACAAAAGGCAAAACAAAAAAAGCAATCATACATTTTTCTCTTCATCACAGATATCTTCAAATAAAATTGATCCCTTTGCCCAGGCCGATTTAGATGACTATGAATTGCTTTATGTTCGTGGTGCAAGTCCGCCGAAAATATCCTCATATTCACCTACTTACTACAACAGACAACGTTTCGAAGATTTAGAATCCCGCGGAATCTATGACGGATGGCTTGACGACTCCAACGATTCACAGCCACGACGAAAGAAAAAATCCAAACGTAACCGAAACAAGCATGGAGACGTTAAAAAGAGTGCCACAAAACGAAAGCTAGCCGAAACGGTAAGATTCATTCCTTCAGATTATGAATAACAACTTCATGCCAATCTACCTATCTACTATACATACTATACAGAACGACGATGAGTCCCCGCCATCTCCAAAATCCCTAAAAATGGAAATTTGCAAATTCTACTTATCAGACTGTTGCAGTAAACGTATCGAATGCACCTACATGCATTCGGAATTTCCATGCAAATTTTTTCACTTGGGATTCGATTGCAAGGATGGATCCAATTGCAAATTTAGCCATGGCAAAGCTCTTTCGCGAAAAATTGCCAAAGGTCTGGCCCGTCATATTGCCAGCGCTCCGAAACATATTTTGGGAAATTTTCGACGACTCGGCTTTGACGAGGCCATGAGTCTGATTGAGAAAAAGAATTGTGAATTAAATGGCAACTTAGATAATAACGCAAGTACAACAGATTCAATTCTGTCCAATACTGGACAATTGAGTCCTGCAAAATTTTGTCCACCCAAAATCCAATCAGTAGCACAACGATCAACAACATCCCGATTAGAATTATCCAATGCTGAGATTTGCTCAATCTTAACGTCCGCGCAAAACGAAAAACTCACAACCTTGGGCATAACACAGTTTTCAGAGCTGCAGAATATGACGTTGATGCAATTGACGGGTGACATTGGTCTCAGCTTACAACAAATTGGAGAAATTCAAGAAATTACCAAATCTCATAAAAATGATGATTCGCCGAAAATCACTGCAACGACATTGGTCAGTAATAATGTCAATAATAATAATAATAATTGTAGTGACGAAAAGAACTGGGATTGTGAAGTCAAAACGACGTCGTCATATCAAGTCGAACGTAAAGATGATGAGACTGAGAACTGGGATTGTAAGATCCGACAACCGATAGGCGTTGACGCTGACGATTGGGATGTGGATGAAGTTAATCAGACGAATGTTAGCGTAGATAAGGTGCAACTGGACACCTCGACAATATGTGCAAATAATAAAATCACTGCAACGACATTGGTCAGTAATAATAATAATAATAATTGTAGCGACGAAGAGAACTGGAATTGTGAAGTCAAATCAACGTCGTATCAAGTCCAACGTAAAGATGATGAGACTGAGAACTGGGACTGTAAGATCCGACAACCGATTGGCGTTGACCCGAACGATTGGGATGTGGATGAAGCTCATCAGACGAATATTAGCGTATATAAGGTGCAAGTGGACACCTCGACAATATGGGCGAATAATGATCGCGGCAATTACGAGAATTGGGCTTGCGAAGATCGTACTAGTCGTAGTCAATGGAATAATGGTAACGAACGAACGACCTCGAATTGTGAAAGAGCATATGATGCAAATTATGGTGAAGGCGAAGAGAACTGGGACGATGAACCCCCACAATCAAAAAATCATGAAGTTGAAGTGATGCAACCGCCGATTACAGAGTCAAAGGCAGACGATCAACTTTGTAGTGATTTTGTGGAAAAGAGGTTTGTATGATAGTTTGGATTTTTGGTTTTAGAGACGTGCAATTCACATATTCCTCGATTTTCAGTACAATTGATCAAGTGGACGATGAGGCCACTGAATTTTCGAACGCCAGCGAGGGGAGTGCAAGTGGAACTGAAGAAACAACTGAAGTGGAAACACAACAGGATACAGGTAAATTTATTTTTGATTGGTTTTATTTTACTAAGCATGCATATTCGTTAAATGCTTACAGATTGGCTATTTGATGGAGAAGGTTGCCTTTTGATTGATGAGAGATCACTAGATATTAGTGACTCGGATGACGAAGGAAACAATGCGACGGTAAACTTATTGTATTTTGTATTTATAGGCAAAGTTTTGCCAATGTGTTAATTATGTACTTTATGATTTCACTTTGTGCGTATACACATTTTCCTAAACTGGATAAAATTAGTGTACCTGTAATTTTAATGAGAGTATTGTCCCAAAAAGTTGGTAGGTCCATCGGTTCCACGTTGAAAACACGGCCAACAAAAAAAATTTTGGGCAAATACCAATTTCATTCAAGAAATCATTGACTAATTTTGAAAGGGTCAATAAGTCGCTTGTGGTGCAACTGGATATTCGTAATACCACAAAAAATAAGTTTGAAAGGTGTTCGCCAAAGGAAAATTTATCAATTGCAGGAAACAATTCAAATCCGTCAGTCATATCCAGTTTCTGCGACCGTCAGAGGATCATGCGTGTCAAATTTCGTAAAATTGTTTTTCTACAATTGTAAACTTAATTATAAAATCGGGTTATTCGCCTTAGTCTTTCAGAAAACAAAATGCCGTTTATTGCATACATCTTTTCCGTTATTTCGGTAAAAAAAAATAGGAAAAGCCTGGAGGACTGGAAGGCTCAGTCCTGTCAATCGGTAAACCATGTTTCGTTCGGTAATCTTACTTGTTCGCGTCTCGTTTTTCTTCAGCGCAAGGGACGGTTTCGCGTCTCTTGATAACCATTGAAACTGTAGATGAATATCTGTGGAAGAATATCTTTCTGGTTTATAATTGTGGATACTTTTCACTTTTGATTCTCACAAAAATGCTCGGATGGTATTTTTATTTAAAATGTTTTTTTTTTATGATTTCGCAGAAAATTGATCAATCCATTGATTTCTGTTTGTTGGCAAAACCTTCTTTGGATGTTCTTAAGAAAAGAATGTATTTCTTAAATGATAATGACGATGAACCAGTGATAAATGCTGATTTATTCGATCAGATTGCCCAGGATGGCATAGGTACGTGTGTATCTAATTGCATATTATAACGCTGAGGTCACATGAGCGATGTATCACCTTATTATTTATCTAATTTCAGACCTGAATTCGGTCAGTCAGCATCCATCATCCATGGTCCTTGACAGTGAATCTAAACATAGTGCTGATTCTTCAAGCTCGAATTCACTACAAATCGCCATGCCTACTTTGAGTGCTCACGATTTACGTTTACCCTATGACGACATTCTTGTAAATCATCCAGTTGCAGTCGAGATAGATGGCTCGTATAAACCCTATCGGAAAATTCCATGGAAGGTAAGTCTTAGACTCATGTAGATTTTAGGACTCTGTTCGGGAGTTTGAACGATTTACGGAATCGTCAAGATAATGATACGAACACAAGCGTTTTTATTTTTTTATTTTGAGCAATCATCGCGGTCTCATACAAAATATTAACGGAAACTACCGATTTTATACGATTAAGTTAATCACAGCTCAATCTCTTGTTCAATATCTATCAAAACATTTTTATCGATTCTTTCTCTAGCTGATTCAAATAGCGTCACCTGAACGAAGACGGCCTTCACTCCGACTGGAAAATACTTCAAACAATGACCCAAGATTCTGCAAATCTGTACATAAACACGACAACAAAAAATCATCTTCGTCATCTGGACATTCAACCGCCACAATAACAAGCCCCGACCACGTTGGAATGCAAAAGCAAAATGATCCGCGAAATCAAACCACTCCAACTAGCAACCAATCCATTTCTATGCCTATCAAGACAAATTTCAATTTCATTTGTAACAATTTCTTACAAAAATCATTTTGGTATTTGAATCAAAGTTCAAAAGCCAAAATAGAAATCAACGAACTTGTGCATAAACTCCTTTGCGAACTGAATCGATTTGAGTTGAACGCCGTGCATAATAGACCCTTTCAACTAACCGCACTGCCACATTCGGTGGAAATTCAAAAAATACTCCAGGAAATTGGCTTGGAAGTGGGTCGTGATGGAACGCTTAGTCCGGCCGTTTTTCAAACGAATCAATTGGCCGGGGTGTCGGCAAATGCAGAACGATTTTCCAGCATAAATTGGACGTCGTCGAATGTGGGTCCGTTAAATATGTTTCAACAACAATATGCGCAGGCGCAGAATTTTAATATGGTACCGAACTTTTGTATGAATCAGCGTTTTGACTATGCCAAGCCGGGTCTCTTGGGATTTGCGCCCGGTTTTGAACATTCTGGATTGAATACGGGTAACACAGGAGGTTGCTTCGGAACACCAGGCGGCGGGTGTATTGAAAACCAGGCTAACTATGAAGTGAATCAGCAACAAAACGAAGAGTTTATGGACAATGGCAATAGGAACATGTCGAATTGTAATAATCAAAGAGCTACTAGATGGAATAAACGGGGACAGGGAAAGTGGCGACGTGGACGATTAAATTGAAATGTTTCTGTGGCTAACATTAAAGTTAAAAATATGTTTACGATATAAAAAAAATTAAGGCCAAACTATCAAAGATTTTTATTCGGATTTTTACGATTTGTATACTTATAGGAACTGCGCACCATGTATTTATTGACTGAATAAGAAAAGGAACATTACGCTGTTTAATGATACCTTTTACCACTACAAATTATGCCTTATAGTCACAGGATCAAATCCTTCTATTTCTTAATAAGTGCTTACCCTTTGACGACCACAGCCAAATGAGTTTGTCCGGATTTTTTTTTCTAATTTAAAATTGTTCACGTAACAAATATTGCAGTATACTCTTCGAGAAATGTATAAAGGAAAGTTGGGGCAACAAATTTGTTAATGTGGGTACAAATCCCCTTGGGTGGCAAAGGGGGTCATGCCACCCAGGTGTCGCCAAAGTTAAGTAAAAGGTAGTCATAGTTCAAGGGAGTGCGAAGTGACGTCTAAAGGTATTACTACTTACAATTAATCTGACGAGTTTATATAATTAGTGGTGGGGGGAATTAAAAATTTTATGAATCTGAAAGGAATAATTTGCAAGATATAGTGGTCGTAAATGTGACAACCCTCTGATTCGCTATCACCGCAACTATTGCTTTTCGAATCTAGTGAGTATGACAAAGGAAACGGGGAATTCGGTAGCTCAGTGGCAGAGATGTCACTCTATCACTGAGTTGCCGGTGCGTGGGTTCGAATCCCACTGTGACCCATGGATGTTTGTGTTGTCCATAAAATGCTTCTACGGCAGCCGGTTCATCGATGTAAATCGTCCCGGAGCTACCCGTTGTTAAAACGGCCAAGAGCTGCCAAGACCCCCTTCGATTCGAGAGAAAAAAAATCTTGAATCGCTACAACAACAACAAGGAAACGTCGTCAAATTATATGAAGAAAAGGTGGTCTTTCCTGGAAATTATATTTGAAGCCAAGCTTAAAAATTGTCATTGAATAAGCGAAATCCACCAGAGCACTATGGTGCTTGTTTCTGTAGATATATAAAACGATGTCTTCTGCACTGAAAAAAAAAACGGAAAAGCGGGAGAATGGAATGGAAACATTGTGCATCTATTTTTCTACTAAAAATTACCTGCTTTTAATTTGACCTATTTTTAAATTATTTATTCTTAAAATACATATGACTTACACTTGTAAATTCCATTAGGCCTGTAGATGATAATAATAAAATAAATTCCCTTTCAAACAACCACAGCCAAATTTATTTGCCAAACAAAGGGTTAAGAACTGCATTTTTGATTTTATGGAATAAGAGCCGGTCAATATTTTCTGAAATGTCTCATTACAAAAATATTAGGCGCAAAAAAGTAAAAACAAAACTTGTTAAAAATGTTTGACAATCATAGAAAAAAATACAGGGTGTCCAGAAACTGCCGCATAAACGCATCGGATTGTGATTCCTCATGTAATTTCCAGCAAAAAAGTTGTAATGGAGCATACCCCCTTAGCTGCCACAGGCATTTGGAGATTTTTGAAAAAATAATTTTCTTGTACGACTAAGGCTTCAATATCTCAGAAGCTAGACTAGCTAGAATAGCAAGGTAAGATGATTATTACAGCCAACAAATTTACCTAAAAAATAAAACTAACGGCACTAAAATCGGATAAGAGGTTTGGTTTTTACAGAACTTCAAAGTAAAATTTTTGTAATTTGACCTAAAAACAATATGGTTTTCCATCTCAATTTTTCAACTTCTGCCAGGTGAGGTGCTCGTACGATTCTTTTAAAAATTGGCACATAGTCTAACGATCATTTCTTTCTTACATCATTTTATTCTAGCTTCGTTATTTCTAATAGTTTTAATGCCTTAAGTGCAAAAAACTAGGGTTAATTTTGGCTCAATTTCGACATTATCTTGAATGTATTTTACCAATTGCAGATGTTTATGAGCAGTGTGAATTGAATTGTATTGAATTCGAGCTAAAATTAACCCTAGTTTTCTAGACTTAACCACATTTTAATAACTACTAGCTTGTCTGTGACTTAACGTATAAACACTGTTAGAAAATATGGAGCTAGAATAAAATGACGTAAGAAAGATATGATCGTAAGACTATGCGCCAATTTTTAAAAGAATCGTACAAGCACCTCTCCTTGGCAGAAGTTGGAGAAAATTGACATGAAAAAATAGATTGTTTTTGGGTCAAATCACACAAATTTAACTTTGAAGCTCTGTAATAGCCAAACCTCTTATCGGATTTTAGTTTGGTTAGTTTTATTTTATAGGCAAATTTGTTGGCTCTAATAATCATTTTGTTTCATTATTCTAGCTAGTCTAGCTTTGGAGATATTGAGCTTTAAGTCGTGCAAGAAAATGACTTTTTCAAAAATCTTCAAATGCCTGTGGCAGCTAAAGAGTTAAGCTAAGGGCGTATGTTCCGTACAACTTTTTTGCTGGAAATCATATGAGGAATCACAGTCCGGCGCGTTTATGCGGCAGTTTTCGGACACCCTGTATAAATGACGTCATTTGATCAAAGAGTAACAATTGTCTGAAAAAGTAACTCGCTTAAGTCTTTCGTTTTTTTTATTCATTGATAAACGGTTGATTTACCCACAATAATTGTGTTCAGCCGAAACATTACTAGCACAATTTAGAATTCCTCCTTGACGATACTCTTGTTGCGACATCTTACGCTCTAACCTTTCATGTCACGTTTGTCGTCAATTGGCGGCTGTCGCGCGGTTCGACCCATTAATCATTTCATCGCCTAACCATTCGATAATAATGTCTTCGACCATTGAACTATTGCTCGTAAACTTTCGAAATCAATTCTGTTTAGAGTATGCATTTGAACTGCTAACTGTACTTAACAAGAATAATTAAATCTTAATAGACATATCGTTCCAAAAAGAATCGTATGACTTGGCCATAATGTGCAGGCGATTGCAAGCACGTTGTAAACAGACCCCTCTTGTTAAGACCTTGAACTAGTAACAGTTTTCATGGCACTCAAGAAGAAGATAAAAAAAAGTGAATAGGATTTTGCGCAATTTACGGAAATGTGAGCAGAATTTTAAATAGACTAAGTGGCAAGTGTGTTTTGCTTGCTTGAATTGTAAGACAATGCAATTTTTATCAATGATACAGAAATACAAATAATTTATAGGCGGACGTCATAGCTACTCCTTTTTGACGTATGTATATACTGTTTTCGTTTTAAGATTAAATTGACAAATAAATAATTTCAGACCCATAATTTAAATTTATTTAATATGTTCTAAGAAATCAACCGCACATCGAGATCTTTATAGAATACGTAATATCGGTTTTAATTGAGTTGAAAATGTACCTATATTTTTTGTCTGTGAGAGACAAAGAGATTTTAACCAATCCATAGAGTATCATCATCGTCATCTACTCAAAATGTGCATCTAACGATACGAATAAACTCATCACTCAGAAACAGTGACTCTAAGTAAAGGTCGAAAGTGCTTTGAAATGTTGATTGCATGCGATTGCACTATTATAGTCAGAAAACCCCGAAGTTAATCTGAGTCATCATATTTTTTTATTATCTGTTTTTTAACCTCATTTTAAACGAATGGCTCTATAGCGCCATACCATCAAATAACACATGCACAACAGTATCACATCACTTTTCATTTCATGGCATGAGCATCTATTTTGTACTATTTGCTGAAGTGTTTTTTTTTTGTCTTCTAAGTTAATTATATTACACAATCAAGAGCTTCCATGAGGCTTATTAGAAGGGACAAATCAAGGCTTTTTTTTCATAATTGCGTGCTATCATATTTCACAGAGAAAAAGAACACAATTACATTATCGTCATTAATCAAAATTAAATAAATCATTAAATAAAATTTCATTTGTCTCGTTACATTTAACAACAATACCTAAAAACTAAAAGTAGATATTCATAAATAGATATGTTATGCAGCAGCGGAAATTTATTATTATTAAAGACATTTTTTGCGAACTCTAGTACAATACGATGTGGACACTGACATGGCCATAGAAGAATGATCCGTATGAGCATTGAGGTTAAAAGTGTATATATGAAATATATACGCATTCTACTCATTCGTTTCTAGTAATCATATCATCATAATCAGTTGTGTTTTTTTTTTTATAATGGACAAAGCTAATTTATATATTTCTTTGCTATGCGCTTGGGCGACTTGAGTCCTCCAAAATTGCAGTGTACGTATTTGGCCAGAAGCGCGTATAGTAAATAGCATGTATCGTTTGCAACACTGCACAATTTGGTGCAATTATTTTCTAGAGAAATAGGTAAAACTTCAAGGTAAAGTGAAACATTAAAGTTATCTAGATTTTCAGACAGTACAACACTACAACTACTTTGTACCACCACGGTGACTTATGTGAATAAAAAAACCAAAACAACAATATTTTCGTTGGTAATAATATGAAATAATTGTAGTGTATCCGCCGATATATTGTTTTGATTTAGAAAAAAAATGAGTGTCTTGATATTTATTTAACACTGGTCAACATTTGGATTTTTAGAAGATTACTGTCTTTCATTTTTGGCCAAATATTTACAGTTTAACGATACTGGGCATAACCAACTTGGACTCTGAGTTCCTATGGAAGCGAACAGTGGCGCAACCACAAAAGGGGCCAAAAATAAATAAATAAAAGACCCGGTTGAAAGGAAAAGTTGAAAAATCCTTTAGCTAGTGATAGTGATTTTTACCGAACTTTAAATATTTTACTTTTGAGACATGTATGAGGCATGTCGATTAAAATTTTATCAAATCAATGCAATTGTAGTGGTGGTGGCAACACCAAAATTTTTCAACATCATGACTTTCCATGAGAGGTAGTGGCCATCAACACAAAAAAGCCGCGTTTCATAACATGGTTTTCAGACTATGTAGATTACCGCTCAACATAAACTATTTTATGCAAGAACTTAATTACATCAAATATGCGGCAGTCATGAATGGCTATACGGAAGTAATGATAGATAAGATGGTTAAACTACATTCGAAAAAGATAAACATGAAGAAAAAGAACAATCTTGTGAGGGAAAAACAACCGAAGAAAAGAATATCACTCTCATACATTCCAGCTATTACAAACAAATTGAAGGGCGTTTTCAAAAAGCACAACTGGCAAATCGTTTTTTCAAACAAAAATAGCCTACGCCATCAACTCGTTAAAATGAAGGACAAAACTGAAAGTCTAAAAAAAATCTGGTATTTACAAGATATCGTGCAAGGACTGCAATCAAATATATATTGGTCAAACGAAACGAAGTCTCATCACCCGCTTTAAAGAACATATCGCACACATCAACAAGCAACAAGCGACAAAATCAGCGGTAGCTTTACATGCTTTGGAGAGTAACCACCTCTCATGGAACATCGACAATCTATGCTTAGTAAAACAAGTGGACCAAAAATACAAGCTGGACGCATACGAAAGCATCTATATGTATCTGAACCGGGATGTAATGATGAACACTATGGAAGCGCCGATACGTTCTACATTGTTTCAACCATTAGCCAAATGTAAAATAAAATAATTTTTCGTATTAACGTAACAGTAAAAGATCGTTAAATCCTTTCCATAAAATTTACAATGTATACGCATAACATCAATTGTTTCAATTTTTCAATGTAAAAAAATTTTAGTTTTTTTGGAATTAGTAATATAGTACTTGCTGAGGATGACACTAATGTCGAAATGCATCCGATTTAAAAACTTTGTTTTATTTTTATAAATTATTTATTTAAATAAAACAATTTTGAAAGGCAAAGTCATAAAGGTGTTTTTTAATATAACTTTATAATAATTCTTAATTTCTCCATGATAAGAGAATGGACGGTCAGTTTGAAGTGACGAAATATGTTGCAAATTACTATCGATGACTGCACCAGCACATTTTTATACCCTTCGCTCATAGAGTGAAAGGGTATATTAACTTTGTCATGAAGTTTGTAACGCATTGAAGGAAGCATCTCCGACCATATAAAAAGTATACATATCTGATCAGCATGACTTGGGGAGTCGATTGGGCGATGTCCATCTGTCTGTCTGTTGCGACGCGTTTTACTCGGCGGGTATTGAAGCTAGCAAGCTGAAATTTTGCACACGTGCTTCTTATTGTTTCAGGCTATTTGTATGTTTCATTCTCGCAAACTGGATCACTGGGTCATGGGGCTGCCATACAAACCTAGCCCCCCAATTTAAGTTCTTCTAAGAAAAACTTTTTTATTTGTGTACCAATTTCAACCAAATTTCACACAAATGTGTTTCTATAGATAACACAAAATATATGGAAAATAAAATAAAAATAAATAACAGGCGCGACAATCCAACATTGGACTAAGGCCGCAGGATGTGTTAGTGACATCCTATTTCCAAGATCTTATCTGCTTTTTGATGAGGTAATGAGATCAGCATCACGCTCAGCAGTGTTATTTATCCCCATAAATGGGTACTCGTTTAACATATGAGTGAGATCATAGTCTGTCACAAGCTCGTGAGTTCGAAAAACACCATGGAACACGGTGAGATTCGAACTCATGAGCCTGTGCAACGAAGGTAAGCGCACTAACCGCTAGACCAGCCAGACTACTACTACTACTAATATATGGAAGAATGGATCATATCGGACCATGGGGTCATGGGGCTGCCATACAAACTTAACCCCCAAATTAGGTTCTTCTAAGAAAAACTTTTTTATTTGTGCACCAATTTCAACCAAATTTCGCACAAATGTATTTCTATTGTTGACACAAAACATATGTAAGAATGGATTAAATCGGACCATGGGGTCATGGGGCTGCCATACAAATCCAAACCCCCCAAATTAGGTTCTTCTAAGAAAAAGTTTTTCATTTGTGCACCAAAATCAACCAAATTTCACACAAATGTATTTCTATTGATGACACAAGATATATGTAAGATTGAATCAAATCGGATCATGGGGTCATGGGGCTGCCATACAAACCAAACCCCCCCATATTGGTTCTTCTAAGAAACATTTTTTGACACCAATTTCACAAAACCTTGAATTAATGTGTCTTTATCAAAGCAACTAAAAAGTTCAAAACGAATGGAATCGTACTGTGGGGTCATCCTCCGGCAACCCCAATCAAATTTTTCAAGTAAATATTTTTATTTGCCCACTTATTTCAACCAAGCCCAAAACTTTTGTCAAGACGGAAGAAAAAGAATGAGGAGGGGGATTAAATACAAGTCATAGGTACTCCCGAAAAAACTTTTAAGCCAAGCGAAGGGTATCCAAATTTCGGCCGCGCCCGAAATTAGCCTCGGTCCCGGGGGTTGGCGAGCAAAGCGAGCAGGGGGCGAAGCCCCCTAGTTAAACTTAGAACGATTTACATATAGACAAAATATTATTGTCGGTTGTCATATGAAATTGCAAACAGTGCACTGTGAACACTTTTCGGTGATTTCTGAAAACGTACGGCGAAATCAATCCGTTTTCGTCCACTCTGGGTAGAATATTACATCCAATTCGCTGACGGTTTCTGTTTTTTTTTACGCCGTACCGCGTCTATACTCAATCCTGTTTATAGCCCTGTAGCGTCGTATTTTGCTTTTGATTTGGAAGAAGTAGATCGAGATAAGATCTGTTTCGAATATAACCTTTTTTCTTCTCTGAACCATTGTGCGGATGACATTCTCTTAGTTTCCCTGCCTCGAAATAGAGAGACCCGCGAATGAAATCTTTCTAAAATTCGGAATGAGACCAATCACCTTCTACACGGAGTTCTATATTTGAAGCTCGGAAATTTTCAAGCTATTCATTTTCCATTTTCAGTTTGCCATTTTCCACTTATATTTTTCCAATTTCCATCTTCCATTTATCGTTTTTCATTTTCCATCTTTGCATTTTTTTCATTTCCAATTTTATTTTTTCCATTTTCAATTTTCAATTTTTTCATTTAAAATTTTCCATTTTTCTTTTTCTATTTTACGTTTATCTTTTTCCATTTTTTTTTTGCATTTTACTTTTTCCATCTTCTATTCTATTCTCTGGCTGGTGTAGTGGTTAGGGCGCACACCTTCGGTGCACAGGGTCATGGGTTCGAGACACACAGTGAACGAATTCAGTTTATGGTGTTTTTCGGACAACCCATGTGAAGTACTATGGTCTCACTCAGATATAAAACGAGTACTCATTTATTAGGATAAATAACACTGCTGAGCGTGCTGTTGATCTCAACACTTCATCAAAAAAGCACTTAAGATCTTGGAAATTGGATGTCACTAACACATCTGTTATTTTTTTATCTCCTATTTTCCATTTAGCTTTTTTTATTAGGCAATGGGAAGACATCATTTAGTTAATTTGAGCATTCTAAGATCCGGATGCTCGCTTAAGTCTGTCAGAGAAAAAAAATGTCGTTGATTGCATATATCTTTCCAGTTATTGCTCCGACCGAAGCGTGTGATAGCCTATGTACCAGATTTTGATATGCTGAATATTGTGGTGAAAAATTTTTTTTCGGAAAATTGCTTGCAAGGCTGTAGCCCTGTCAATCGGCAAACCATATGTTTCGTCCGGTAATCTTACTTGTTGGTGTCTCGTTTTTTTCCTTAGACGAGCGTGACGCTCCCGCGATTAGAAGTGAAAACATGAAAGCATGAAACTACTAACAATTATATAGGGTGTTTTTTTAGACGTGTGGTTTTCAATCTGGCAATACTTTTTTCGGAGTTGTTTTTTTTTCACAGCTTTCACTTGATTTATGCACAGTTTGGTTTGCCATTTCATAATGAAGACTTACTCCGGAACAAATCGTTTGCAAATCGTGCCCAAAACAAGATGGCCACCGAACCCGATTTTCACAAGAAAATTTTGTTCAGCGATGAAGCTCACTTTTGGTTGAATGGGTACGTTAATAAACAAAATTGTCGCATTTGGAGTGATGATAATCCACAAACCACTGCTGAGACGCCGTTACATCCTCAAAAAGTCACTGTTTGGTGTGCTCTATGGGCATCATTGGTCCATATTTCTTCAAAAATGAAGCCGGCCATAATGTTACAGTCAATGGGGAACGCTATAAAGCCATGATTAATGATTTTTTCGTGGTGCCTGAATTGGAGGATGTTCGATGTGGATGACCTTTGGTTTTAACAAGACGGAGCTACATACAGCCAACGAAACAACCAATTTATTGAAGGAAACTTTTAGCGAGCACATTATCTCGCACGTCGGCCCGTGGCGTGGCCTCCAAAATCGTGCGATTTAACACCGCTGGAATATTTTTATGGGGTTATGTGAAGTCGCTTGTCTACGCTGATAAGACCGAGACGATTGACGCCTTGGAAGAGAATATTCGGCGCGTTATTGCTGACATACGGCCCCAATTGCTGCAAAACGTGGTCGGAAATTGGAACTCTCGGCTGGAATTTATTCGAGCCATAGCCGCGGCAAACCCTTATCTTTATAATAAAGCTAAGCTCTTGGTCATAACATTAAATTATATGCGTTTTATTTCTTTTTGAAAACCACATACGTCTCTAAAAAAAACATCCTATACAAGCGATGAAGCTCTTACCGAAATTTGTTTGAAGGCCGCTGAAATGGTTTTAGAAGTAGGAGTTAAGAATACAGTTTAAGGAGTAGTGTCTGATAATTTTGATTAAAATTGATGTCCACCCCTGAACGAAGTCCTGGCTACGCCTATGACTGTCATTGGACGTTTTTCTTACAAAAGCTCTAAAACAATCAAAATTTGAATATTTATTGTGTTCCTTAAGATTTTCAGGTAAGTGAAGATTTTATATCTGCTGTTTATATTTACCAAATGACAAATCGAAGAGTAAATCTATATCATCAATCTCGAACTCTATTCAAAATCTGGTTGAATCGCGCCGCGCGCCCGAACAACCTTGCCAACCCAAAGTAAATTTGAAAAAAAAAATATTTTGCCTCCCTCTACTCTTCTTAACACTATACTCTCCACTAAAATGTTATCCTAAGTATAAAAGTGACCGGCTAGCCATTGTGTCCGTTTATTTAGCCATCGCAAATTCATTTTATAAGTCATTCATATAGTGGTGGATGCGCTATGCTCTCTCACCTACTTAACTTATAACGCGATATAAATCTTGCATCAGTTAGTATAGTAATTTGCTATTCGCGTTAATATAAATACTCGAATCATTTTCATTTAAGTATAGTTTAGTGCTTCTCGCGGCATTTACATACATACATATACATAGTTTACCCAGTTTTGATTGCAAAATTTCCTTTATATCCAAAGCGTATATGTTTTTCGTGGTGGTTTGCCCTCTCCAATCAACCAGTGACTTATTATAGTATGTGCGTTCGCGTCCATCTACCACTGCTTCTTATATCGTAGAGACTACAAAAAGTCGTTGGCTTGGTCTTGGACAGATTGATCCAATCAACCAACCGTCATCCGTGCATCACCTGGTGCATTTAAATCGTATATTAAATTGTGAGTTTTTTCATTCTTAAATTTTTATTAATTACTAAAAAGAAGTGACATACTCGTAAAAGTGAATTAAAGACACGAAATCCTTTATTGATTGATTGTTTAGTGTTTGGTGAGTGTTTTTACATTGATTATTCAGATCAGTACAACATATCAAAGTGATTGCAAAACGCATCATTGGAGCAATCGCGAGACAAGCTGGACTAGTGCAAAAAAAATATCTGATACACGCAGGCTCAACGAATTACGTGAAAGATATTCCAATCTATACCTAAATAGTGCGACCCATCTGTTGCGGCTCCATACACACATTCGTGTATTACAAAATCGCAGTTTTATACACATAATCAAAAGTGGACTTGTCAAATTTAACAACACACAAATCTTGTCTTTGATATCTTTTGAATATAATTAAAAAATTATCCGATTGTCGAAAGAGAGCATAACAAAAAAAAGTTGGACCAATTATTTTTCAACAGATTTTTTAGTGATTTATTTATACTACACAATATAGTAAAGTGCATTTTTATTCGGAACCGGAAAAGATGTTGTTGACCAATATTTCGAAACTCTTTTTTCACAGGCAGGCGACAGCGATTGAAAGGAAAAGTGTGATATAGTAGTGATTGTTAGTGGTTTTTCTGGATCGTGTTAAGCTTCCTGCTTGCACGCGAGATCGATATATAGTCGAATCCACATAATAATCAATTGGATTTGGAGGATTTCAACATCGAATAAGCAAAAATGTGTGATATGACAAAAATTCGTCTGTTTGGTGGCACTGTAGTTGCTTTGGCGCTTCTAACTACGTTCAGCTACGCCGCTGACGATATACGTAAGTATTATAAAAATCAGTAAATAGTATAGCTAAGTAAAAAAAAACATTATTGCTCAACTGGTTAGCATAATTTTTTGTTGATTTTAGCAACATGTGTAAATGTTAGTGCATATATGCTTTTGCTTACGCATATTGTTGGATTCTCATTAGATGGAAGTGTTTTGAAAACGTGTGTATTGTTGGTATACCTACATAGATGAATAACTATTCTGCGAGAGACACTTGGGGATCAGTTATGAATATTTTCTTCAAATACAAATTGTAATTTACTAAAAAATTTAGGGTTGGTCGTCTGATTATTTTTATGCATAGGAAGCGTCAATTGGCAATGTAAATAAGGTAGCCATTTAAAAGGCAGTAAGTGTACTCACGGCGTTTGTTCTTCGTTTCAATGAATAGGTAAATAGACAAATAGTCAGAATTCTAGAACTAAAACACTACGGCAAAAGCGGAAGTACATTTGAAATGATCATCACAAAAGGGTCAAATTCATCATGAGTTAGTTGCTTCTTCTTCTTCTTCCTTGCCTCGTTCTTTATACCGCTCCACGGTTTCGCGTTTTTCGACCTGCGGTGTAGGCACATCGCCCGTTTTGGCGATAATTTCTCAGCATATTTCTACAGGCAGCTCTATCTTGGATCGTGTTATGATCATGAGTTAGTTGCTAGTTGGCGATAATTTTCTGATTAGATTTTCCCCTAATTTTAGTCAAGTATGTATATTGGACTATTTGTTAATGCTTTGATCATGAACTGATATGTGAAAAAATATAACTGCGGGTTTAAACAATAGTCTAAAATTCTTCTCATTGGATAGGGTCTTTATTATTCTAATGCTAGGATTCAGTAAATCGTGCCAGAGGATGCTAGTCTGGGGTGTGACAAAATCAAGCTCAGAAGATCAAAGTAGATCAGTCTCTTCGGGTTCTTTAGGCTAACTCCACAATCCGCGATATCCTTAACTTATATTGGATCTAGATTGACTGTGATATATTTTTGATCACAGGATAGGTGACTATCCTTCATCTTCAACATGTGTTAAGCAGTAGTGATTCTTTGAAACAAGCAGCTCGGCCTTTTTCCTTTAATTATGTGGCCTTAGAGGAGGAATCCAATCAAACAAATTAACAAGTAAACCACAAATTTTCACGAGATTATCGCACTTTAATGTTCGGCAATCGATAACTCGGGAACCAATATACCGATCTCTCTGAAATTTGGCACACTTCTAGAGCGCAGTTCATATTTCTGAAAATTCCAAGATTCGAAAAAGTGTCAGCTTTTGGTGTCTACGATGGGTTGTTTACTGACAAACTCGGAAACCAATAGACCGATTTTTCTGAAATTTTGCACACTTGAAATCTTTTTGAAATTTGACACACTTGTAGAGCGCCGCACAGTGGGGCGGTAGAGGCAAAAATTCAAAAAAATGTATACTATTGGAGAGCTTTTTTGAATAATTCATCGCATAGTGAAGATTTTGTAGTTTCTTTCTACAAAAAATTTCGGACCGATATCTGTCATAGTAAGAAATCAGCGACTCTCAAAGTGTAGAGAATTGATTTTTCAGTTTTCGCACATTTTTTCCATAATCAAGTTTCAATGAAAACCCTGATTATAAATTTGCATAAAACTTTGTTTTATGATTTTATTTTCAATATTTAGGTTATAAATAATATGTTAGCATAAAAAAAATAAAAAAAAATTAGAAAAAAATTTTATTTAATTTTAATCATTGAAGGTCAAATTGACCCTAACTGGATTTTTCACATTGAGATTTAACAACTACCTCCACGTGCCTCCAAGCGTCTGTTTATGCTACATTATTCTAGAAAGTCTCAAGATTACTAATATGTAAAAATCATAACCCCATAGAACCCCAGGTTACTTTTATAACCGATTGTGGTACGTCATGTTGGCTGTTTTAGACACGATTTTTGAATATCTAATGTAAAATATGTTGGGTCCCTTTGAACCGGAGATAACCGTAGTTTTCATCCTATTGAACTAGTTTTTTGTGGAGAGGATAAAGGGACTCTGTCTTGACGTTCAGCCAAAATTTATCACCTCCCTTCCCCCTGGAGAGGAGCTATGGACGTTTTGACTTGAACAAGTTCTAGTAGGCGAATCAGGCGTGTCCTTGGTCGGAGCAACTCAATTGTTGGCAAACATCAACTTCATTTTATTAAAAATATTTCCCTAAATTATGCTGGCTCAACTAGCATTTCTTGCAGAGTTACAGTAAAAAATGTAAATGTCAAAAAATGATAATATCCAATTTTATTTTTTGGTCTAGGGTATAATTTATCAAAATAAGTCAATTGTATTATATGTCATTGCAAAGGTAATTTTGAGTAGTTTTATGTGTCCTCGAACCATTTTGCTGTAACTTTTATAGTTTTTCAAATAATTAGGAAAAACTGAAAAATGATCCCCTCTCCCCCCTTAAAATAGAAATAACTTCAAAACGGCTGATCCTATCTGCGTGAAACTAATTCCATTCGATTTAGAATGGTCAAATACATTAAGATTAACCTGTTTTTATAATTGTTTCCAAAATTCGGGTTTTTCGCCCCACTGTGCGCCGGTTTTTCATATTACCTGAAAATTAAAGGCAGTAGCTTTTGTTTTTGGAAACCTTTAAATTTAGAAAACTTGTGGAACGTGGACTACTTCCGCAGAAGCGCAATTACTAATGCGCAATTAAACAGTTCAAGACTTTAAAAGGTTACCTTAGGGAAGATTTTCCCAAGAAATGATAATGCAAATGAAGAGAAAACGCTGCCAAACTGTCTAAAATGTTCGGGCATTCCCACTTGAGTTTCAGTTTATCAACATTATTTTTGTTTTTCTCTTCTTAATTGTTCGGAATATAATTCAGTTTCATATGAAAAACTCTCAAAATTTACCAGGTTATTTTTTCAAGCTGAATATTTTGCAAATCAAAATTATTGACATTTCTAAAGTTGAAAAATATGGTCTAATGCTGCTAATACGTCGAACGGAAATATACGTAAAATATTTATGCGTACTTCGCATTAGCAAAAATTTGCTAGAGAGTTGTGGATCCTTCAAATTATCTCAACATTTTTGCGAAGCATTTAATATTTTCAGAACTCAGTTTTTTCGTATCTAAATTGTTCTCTCTTTAGCGCTCAAAATTTGCACAAAATTGTTACTAATTTAAGGTGTAATCAATTTTGATATTTTTATTCTGACATGCAAAATTTTATACGAGTAAGCCAAACATATAAGCAATCTTGTAAAATCATTCACTCCCTTTCCGAAAAGCTATGTATATAACTGGCGGCAATTTAACCACTGCCATACAAATTAAATCCGGCTCATAGTCTCAGGAGCAGTCCATAAACACACGGTATCCATTCAGTCATCATCATCATCAATGTGGCACGATAGCCCGACGTCGGGCCTTGGCCGCCTGAATCGTTGACCTCCAATTGTCGCGGTTACGTGATCTTGTCCTCCAGTTTCGTAAGCCCAGCAGCTGGTGGGCGTCTTCACCTACGGAGTTCTCCCAGCGAGCTCTCGGTCGTCCACGCAACCTCGCTCCGTCAATTCGTTGTGCGTTCATCGCTTTCTTTGGCATGCGATTATCGTCCATCCGTTGTACATACCCCGCCCATTGCAAACGTTGAAGATTTTCGATACTTCCAGCTCATCGTACAATTGATTCAAGTCATGGTTGTACCGGATACGCCATTGATCTCGCTCGCGAACGGTCCCGAAAATTCGCCGAAGGGCCTTTCGTTCGAATCGGTCTAGCAAAATTTCGGAGGCTTGGGTGAGAGTCCATGTTTCGCAGCCATAACATAGCACGGGTCGGATGATCGTTTTGTACACGCGGAGCTTCGTGTTCCTGTGCGCAAGTTTCGAATTAATTATATGGAGGACCGAGAAATATGTCTTATTGGCTAGTTGTATCCGTCGCTTAATTTCGTCGGTTTCGTTGGCGTCCTTTGATAAGTTACAACCCAGATAGTTGAAGTTGTCCATATACCCGATATTAAAGTCCCCCATCGTGATGCTTAAATTTGCGGCGTTATTGAGGTTATGCAGAAGGCTTTCTGCATCATCCAATCTTCGAGACATGATGTTGATATCGTCGGCGTACGCTACTAATTGAGTCGACTTGATGAGTAGCGTTCCGCTGCTGTCCATATTCAAGACTCGAATTACATACTCCAAAGCAAGGTTGAAGAGCGTTGGCGCCAGCCCGTCGCCCTGCTTGAGTCGAGTACGAGTTTCAAATAGGTGAGTGAGTCGGTTCTGTACTCTGACCTGCGAGACGGTATTAGTCATCGTCCGAATCGCACTAACTTTGCCGGTATACCAAAATTCAGCATAATGTTGTACAGTACACTTCGATCGATTCTGTCGTAGGCCTGCTTGAAGTCGACAAAGATTTGGTATACGTCAATGTTATATTCCCAGCACTTTTGGAGCAGTAGCTTCACTGTGAAAAGCTGATCGGTCGTTGAGTCAGTAAGCTTAAAATATTTCTTATTTTGACACTGGTCCGTTAGATGATTTTCAAACCTTCGGTGCATTGTTCCAGGTCAAATTCTACTAATGGATTTCGAAAAAGGCCTTGCCACGAGCATGGAAAAGGGATATAAAACGAACCGACGAAATGGCCTCGCAAACTTTTATTTTCAACCTTTGTTTTCGATGGCCTTTTCCTTCCTTTTTGACTGGTACGGAGGGGCGTGACATCGTATCGTGGATTTGTCTAAAGTTTGTCTCCGTTGTGTTCAGAGGGCAGAACGTAACTGATACGATAGGATCATCCTGTAACAACCGCTATAGAAGGTCAGTGAATTCAGCGGTACATTATTAAAATCTGCGTACATCAGTAAGCATGCTAATTCAGTTAGAGCAGAGTCCAGATTTACAGGACCCATTACAATTTCCCTAGGACAAAACGAGGAGTTGACGCATAACTGTATCCTGAAAGAGTTCGACTGGATTTTAAGGATTCTCCCTCAAGATTATAGCCACGTATTTGCACCTACTGCCACTCCTCCCTACTCAATGGGTTAAAATGCAAAGGCACCCATTAAGGGTGTCTACATTTCACTCTAGGCACCCTTAATGGGTGAATTGTATTTCAATTTTTATACCACAAAACTGAGCTGCATAATCAGCTTCATCCTGAGTATGGAACCCGTAATGTTCCCCTGTCAATATAATTCTTCTTTTTAAGTCTAGTTACTGTTTTCAAGGTCAGCCCCCAATTAAAATTATTGTTATCGGACAAAAACTCAACCTTCCAAACAAAGACTTCTTATGATAGCCCTTCGGCCATCAAAGCACACGTACGTCCTTGACGTCTTAACATGTCTTATCCCAAATCGTCCAAAAACATGCAATGTCACTAAACTCATTAAAGTACAATGTACTTGAACGCAGTGAAAATTTGACTTTGAAAGAAATACAAAAGTAGCTATACGCACCAAAACAAAAAAACAAAAACGCAGGCGTGTTATAAATATATACACAACAAAAAAACAGCAGCGACAACAATAAACCTTTGACGGACGCGCATTTATTGAAGAGCTTAACTCGGCGGCATAATTTCTTTAGGCTGCAAATATTTCGAAATCAAAGGTCACACTGAAAACATGACCATAAGACCCATACGATTTTTTTTTTCGTGGCATACTCTTCGACGAACATCGATTACATCATATAGTACCAACTTTTCGATTTTCATGCTCAAGTTGTGAATATACATTTCTGCGGTGAACAATTTATGTTGTGTACTTATATCAATCGAGTATGCTTCTTGTATAAAATTGAAAAGATAAATCTTTGGGTTTATATTGCTTTAGGCTCCTCTATTGTGAGTCGTCGAGAAAATCTCCTATACGGATTGTATCTGGATATTAGTCATTTTGAAGGTCAGTTTTGGGGCCATAGTACTCTGCGATGACTCGTCTTTATGACTTTTTCTTTCTGCGCTTTTTCATTTGGCTGTTACTATTCTGTTGAACGAAATAAATAAAAGAAAAACATTGTTTAGGTGAGTAATAGTTGAAATAGATTGGCTGCGTCAGCATCAGCATCGGCAGAGGCATCGGCATCAGCAGAAAAATTTCAATTTAGAACACACGCATTTGCCTTTGATGACCCACATTGACAGCAGCGGCAGAAGCATCGGCAGAAGCATTTTTCTGCTTCTGCCGCTGCTGTCATTGTGGGTCATCAAAGGCAAATGCGTGTGTTCTAAATTGAAATTTTTCTGCTGATGCCGATGCCTCTGCCGATGCTGATGCTGACGCAGCCAATCTATTTCAACCATAAGAGATGCATTGTTAAAATTGCATTAGCCACCTCGATGACGACCTATGGCAAAACTTGTGTAAATGCCAAATTGAGTCGCGCAACACTTACATTGATTGCGCTCAGCAACAATAATAATGCCATCCACCTCGTTTGACTAAGGATAGTGTGCTATGCTAGATATTTCTTATATGCTTTTTTTCTTTTAGTTTGCTTGTGCGCTAGCTATGTCTATATAGCCGCATATAGTATGGCGTTGGTGGTTCGGTGTAGTGTAGAAAGATTTCAACACGATTGCACTTTATTTGATGAGTGCCAAAAAAGAGCGAAAACCCATTTGTGAGCTTTAATTGCAAGCATAGAATCGGTAAATTAAATATTTTGCAATTGAGTGACTGCGGTGGTAGCGACGATTGATAAATCGGCCGAGACCAAGTCGACAGGGCATAAGAAAATCGATTCATGGTGTAATATATCTGCACTGTATTCTTTGGTTGTTTGCAAACCGAAACAAATGATTGAAAGGATAAATTCAATCAAAACTATTGCAACCGCAAAATGTTTATTTTGATTAATAAAAAATGCAAACACTGATGAAATGTTTGTTTCATCTACACACTAGTTTACGTACGTACGTTGGTGTTGCATTCGATCTGTTTTCCAACTCTATGCGGCGAAGAAATTATGTGTGTGTGTGATAAAATAATATTTACTAGTTGACATTTGGATGATAATTTGGCAATAGTCGATAGTAAAGCAAGGTCATTGTCGATATGCATCATTTATGTCATTCAAATAAGATACCTGCATCATGATTTTGAAAGTATGAAAAATTAATCGGCATTTCACATTTTTAATTGCGGTCTAATCAATGATATGCTAATGAATATCATCCTATTTTCGTTTGCATTTATTCAAATTGTATACAGCTGTAAATGTTCAGACGAAAATGTTCTGCAAACAAAAGTCATAAACATTTGGTCTTCTTTGCCAATTGATCTCTTATAGGCAAAGAGAAACAAAAATCAGGTTTCTGGCTTAACTCTTTCGTTTTGCTTGGAAAATCATTTTTAGTTTTCCTATGATAAAAATAAATCATGACAATGGTCAATATTAGGACACGTTTCTGGATACAGCCAACGTTCTGTTAAGTCAAATTACTTAGTTTTAAGTTAATGTGCGCCGGTTAATTGTTTTACTCTGTTTAAAACTTCTCAAAGCGAGTTGGCGAGAAAACTCTGGAGTTTTCTGCGATAAGAAAATGCCACTGAAGCTAAAGGGCAAGTTGTACAAAACGGTTTTACGTCCCGCACTCATGTATGGATCAGAATGCTGGACCATGTATGAAGGTTACGCGAAAGAATTGACAGCGACTGAAATGAAAATGTTACGCATGTCAGTTGGTGTAACCAAAAGGGACCACATCAAGAGTAGCTACATCCGAGGCAGCTTGTCCATAGACCGACCAATCACCGAAAAGCTCGAAAACCGACGAATGGATTGGTATTGCCATGTTCAAAGGCGTCCGCCTGAGAACCCCGCAAAGAGAGCGATATCAATGGAAGTTCCACTTGATGGACCCAAGGCCAGAGGCAGGCCGAAGAACACCTGGATGTGTCAAATGAAAAAGCAACAACAACGCATTGGTCTCGGCGATGGCACGATCCAAGATAGAGCTGCCTGTAAAAATATGCTGAGAAATTATCGCCAAAACGGGCGATGTGCCTACACCGCAGGTCGAGCAACGCGGAACCATGGAGCGGTATAAAGAACGAAGCAAGGAAGAAGAAAAAAACTTCTCAAAGCTGTCAAAATACGGAGACACAATTCGCCATAAATTTCACCGATCACACACTGATTTTAAACAGAAGTCTGGAATCATTTTTGCAATATAAATTTACCGAGTCCAATGCTCTGATTTGCCTCGTTAATAAATCCAAATACATATGTCCACACGTAACCCAGAAAATTGTTTTCAAAAGCCATATTTAAATCCTGCATAGGAAAAGCCCAATTGTTTGTTAGTGGAGTCCAAGTTTTGGAACTTTTGTCATGACAGCAACCAGCTTTCTTTTTTTTGGTGGGGATTTGGACAACCTAAGACAAGAAATGTTTGTCGAAAATCGGCTTTAAAAAAAAACCCTTAACGCCAAATACCAATTTTTGCTCAGCAATACGTCGAGAAGTAAAGCAGTGCTTTTACTGGAGCTACCACAATCCCAAGCTGTTCGAGGAAATCAAAAGAAATAATTAATTTGAACACGAGCCTAGACGTCAATATCAACTGATAAAATATTTTGAGCGGTCTTTTGGCCAGCACAAAACAAGTTATTGTTACAGATATATGTATAGATTTTTTTTTAATGGAAGGGATAAAAAAGATTCGCTAGATTATTATCTTAAATTTTCGATTTTCATAAACGGCATCAAGATTCGTGTTGTGCTCGCGTTCCCCTTCCTAAACCGTCACGAACCGTAAGTACAAAATGTTGGTCTTCTACACCAGATATACCTAAATGTTAGTTTTACTAAAATCATTGAAATGCAGGTTCCTCATATTAAGCTTCACTCGTTTTAGTAAAACTTAATATTTATATTTGAGGTTAGGAAGTGCTAAATCGGAGATGACCAACATTTTTTTACGATTATCTTCCTGGCCAAAATTACAAAGAAGTGTCAGCTATCCCACAAAGAGAAAAACTAAATCCAAATTAATTTGACAGCCCCAAAATAGTTTAACCGTCATACTGATCTAAAAGCTAGCGTAAAGTTGGGATTGGCGTGTCTCAGAAACGATGGGGGAAAACGGAGTTCATATTCTGATTCAGTAGGCGATTTTATATAAAAACCACCAGAAATAGTGCCAAAAACAAAAAAAAATGTCGGCCAGTGTAAGCTGTCCAATGTTTTATGATTAGTCCGAGTTTTTACTTGATTTTCATTTGGAATTATATTGAGATTTTAAAAAAACCTCTGAGAAGTCTATGGAACGGAATTCAATTTGCAGAGATATATAAATTGTTGACGACAGCGCTTCAAAGCAACACTGAGTGCGGCTCATGTCAGGATAGGTTCTAGTTATAGACCTTCAGGAAGCTCCCAACTCTTTCTATGCACACAAATTGACATCGGTATCAGTGCAAAACTGTTGAAGTTATCTTCAGTCTCTTGTAAACATCCATAAGGTGAATTTATATTGGGTTCTGGACTATTTTATTGGTCTCATTAAGCAAGCCTCATCAACATATCGCGGATGTAATAATAAAGCAAAAGTAATTTCTCTGTTGTGATTATACATATTTTAAAGAAGCCACAAAAACACCAGGGGCACTTATTTTTTCTAGCTGAAACCTTGCTGACAGACCCATCTGCAATTAGTTCACATGGTTGAGAATCTTATTTAGATCTGCGTGAACATAAAATCCATCCTCATTACAAATTTTGAACAGTAAAAAAAACTCCGAGTCCTTCACGCCATAATCATAGTTGGTCACTCTCATTTATTGCAATTATGCTCGCATTCCGTGCGCACCGATTGGTATTGTAAAACCCTAAGAAAAAAAAACTTGAATCGTGTATTTACTAGAAGTAAGTACGCACATTTTCTCTACTGGAACGTTACGATCAATTTAAGCTTCATGAACAGATTAGCTAATTGAATGCGATTAGATGATTAAATTAAACTCTCATTGTTTTCTGTAGTTTTTTTTATAATTCACCAGTTGCGCAACAAACCGACAAAATATAGTTCCATTCAGTCGAATACGAATGACGGTGGTTAGTGCGAGCGCAGTCGTTACAAATCTAATGAGGCTATCATATACATAAGGCAAAATATGAAAATCTCTACACAAAAATCCTCGCGACTATAAACACTTTTAAGCTACAATGTTTGCAGTATATTGCTCGTACTCTGCATACATCTGCGTAGAGCAATATATTATTTCCGTGGAATATATGGCTCTACAATGAAATATTAAAACTAGGCCACTAGAAGAAGAAATAAAACTAAACGTGTCTCTGTTGAAATTGCAAGTGTTTACCAGACAAAATGCAGAAGTGTGTATACGACTCATAAAAAAGCTCGAACCGTCCCGGCTCAGACGAACTGATTCCGCGAGGTAAAATTTTTCTTTATTTAGTTTATACGCACAAACAAATTCTTCCATTACTCGCTTATTACCGCACTGAGGTTATTGTATGCATACTGAGATTGATCAGCTGTGCGCCCCGAGAGTAGGCCAATAAGTCAGCAGACTTACTAAAATGGCACAATAACCGCGCATCGAATCGTGATGTTGAGTCAATGACGTCATCTCTTGAAACTAGTTACAAGATCGACTAAAATTATGTAATAGTTTCATGTTCATTGATACATTCGGATAGATTTGTGTGTACAACACGTTCTGCATCAGAGATGCTTGTCTCCGTCTCTAAAGTGCACTTTGATGAAGATCCAGCTGGCTCGATGGTTTAACTACATAGTTATTGGTGCACAGAGTGGACGGTACTATAGTATCTGAAAATTGATGATCTGAAGACTCTTTACCAACAGCTTAGCATGGATTATATCTGAGTACATATACATGCAGTACAAGCCGGCATTTGAGCGGTAGCAGAAATTCTCTGCACAGTCTCTAATCAAATAGACCGTATAGTAATTTATTTGAACGAATGATGGCTGATTGTTGGCAAAGACAAAGCGAACATAAAGTATGTATTTTATAGACGTATACATACTCATTTGCTTATGCAAATTTTCATCGAGGCGACGATGACGATGGACGATGAAATTGCATCAACGACGTTTGCTTGCGAATCATTGAGTTACTATTTGCCAAATCTGATGCAAGAATAAAGACAGAAGTATGTGTTCGTACTTCTTCTTCAATCCCGATAGCATAGCTGAGTAGCAGTAGTACTCGTAGTGAACGAAAAGCATGCTGAAAGGATAACGACTATGTGCTCAACTTTAATAGCATTGTTAAGGTATCTGACGAGAAAGCAAGCTCCAGAGGATGTTTTTTTTTGGTTTTTTAAATGTAAAACTAAGGCAAAACAATATTTCCATATTGATGAAAAGTTGATAAGTGTGTGTGTTTCCTAGAATTAGGGTTGTCCAACATTCCATCCGCGAGCGATAATCAGGCTAGCGCAAATTTCGAAAGAATTGGTAAATATGCATTTCCACATCACATAAAATAATTTGGCCGACAAGTTATATTTTTGTAACGAAACGTTTTTTGAAATACTAGTCCTGCGGCAGAAAAACCAACACGTCCGGATGAATTTTGATTAGTCTCATTGTATAATGGCAATAATATTACAGTGCCTTTCGACTTACACGGACAGGATCATTGTCTATGAAAAATGCAAACGGATCAAAATTGCCCCCTTCGGTAACAGCTGACTATTGTGTCATCAGTTCCCTACACGATATTCTGAATTTGAAATTGCATCTGATACTATGCACCGTGCGAGATACTCGTACAATGTAAAGAAAAAGTCTCAAGAAATATTAAGATAATTAACTCGAATGAAGATTAGAAACCAAAAAAAACTGAAAAACAAAATGAGATACGGGAAATTTCAGGGAAATTATTCGCGGAGCCATCTAGGGGACGGTAGTGGCAGATGATCCATCTCATAGCCTGGATAAATTTCCAGATCAGGGACGTACCGAGTAAACATTTGTTGGGGGGGGTGAAAAGTAAAATTTGCCGACTACTTTTGAAAATTCACCAATTATAATTAGAGTTACGGAAAATTCGTTTTTACGAAATAGATGCGAATTTCGGCGAAAATTGCTCAATTATGCGAATAAATGCGAAATGTTCTAATTTGGACTTTTTCCACTAAAAGTTTATTTTGGTCCACAAATGTCAATTATTGGAGATAATTTTTCATCTAAAATTGTTTTTTCAGACGTTTTCCGTTAATAAAAATAGAGAAATTGTTAAATGCGGAGAGTTCGCTGAATCACGAGCACCAAGGCTTGCAGAATACCGAGAAAGGACTTTAGTTGGAGGTGTGATGTATGAACTTTATTTTCAATGCGTTTTTTTAGGGAAAGTTTTTCTCGTGGTTCGGCGGGCCCCAAAATTGAAACAAAACTTTACATAAAGATAAAAGCGAACGATATTAGCATATGCATATGCCTGACCAGTTTCTCGTTTTACCGTAACTCCTTGAGGATGGGTCTTGTCGACTAGTATCTATGTGTGTTGTCATAATTCGGAGTGTGTTGCAGTTGGCAGACAAATTTCGTACTGAATAATAAACACGCGACGTTTTGTTTGGCAACGTGACTTTCGAAAATTGAAATAACGACAAGAAAATTTACAAAACTAGGTTTTTATGAAAATTTCAGCGAAATTTCCAATATCCAAAGTATATTTTTTAAGCGTTCATGTAAACATCGAAAAACACAAAGCCAGAAACATGAAGGATTGTTATATGTATAGAAATTTGATGCAACCAAATAAGTTGTGAGTAGTCTGGCTGGTCGAGCGGTTAGTGCGCGCACCTTCGGTGCACAGGCTCATGAGTTCGAATCTCACCGTGTCCCATGGTGTTTTTCGAACTCACGAGCTTGTGACGGACTATGATCCCACTCAGATGTTAAACGAGTACCCATTTATGGGGATAAATAACACTGCTGAGCGTAATGCTGATCTCATTACCTCATCAAAAAGCAGATAAGATCTTGGAAATAGGATGTCACTAACACATCCTGCGGCCTTAGTCCAATGCTGGATTGTCGCGCCTGTTATTTATTTAAATAAGTTGTGACCCGCAGTAACTTAATTTTGGACCATCGCTCCACAATTCGATGTAAATCCATTTTATGGACACTATCCTTCGCAGATCATTCTACTAAATGATCGCTCGCTCGAAAATGATGTCACTGCACACGTCAAAATAAGCTGAATAATGTTGTAAGTTTTCGGTCCTTAGTTTGAAAGCCTCTCTCGCGATCTCCCCAAAATTTTGACACTCGGAGCAATTATCAAAAAGAATTTGTATTTCAGCATGAAGGCATGCAGGGATCTCCTTTGAAATACAAAAATAAGTTTCGATCACTGCAGCTACTGAGATTGTCGTGCATTTTTTCCTATCTCCCAGAATTTGAAATATGTCCTGAAATAGTTGGAGCAGTTTGGCTATTTTTTCCAATTCTTCTTTGGACTTTGAGATAAAAACGTCAAGAAGGATTTTGAACTTTTTTCGGTAAAATGTCGCAAAGTCTCTTTCGGCTGCAGTTTGAGATGATTCGTCCAATTTTTTCGGAGCACGACGAGTTCGGTGTTGTTTTTGGTAGTGCGATTCAGGATCAATAGAGAGTTTTAGCAAGTCATTGGAAATAATACGACATAATTTGACATTCCATTTAAATTTGCGTGCTTACCGTATACGAAACAGTATATCATAATTTAGCATGTCCTAAGGAGGCATGGACATATTTCCGAGTGTGTGACGTCTTTAAACAGTCAAAATTGTCGGGTCGCAATTTTTAGCTGTTGTAAAATTAATTGAAAACTCTCGTAAACGTCTTACGTACAATTCGCAAGGAAATTTTTCCTTGGAAATCGGGAATTACGTATACGGTTTTTTATACCGCAATGTAAAACTCTCTAATATCTAATTTTCTTGCGAAAATCATGGAGCTTTGCACTAACGCATAGATTTCGCTGTCGTTGTTAATGTCTTTAAAAGGCTTTATTGTACTGCGAAGGCGTTTCATGGCGTCAATAATTTTAAGTTTAAACTTTTCAATTTAAACATTAGTTTTATGTTTTTATGCCGAATAGCTCTGTTAATAAGTATGTACATTCAATTACATAGTTTTAATATTGCAACTTTCAAATGTTGATATCCTTAAACATCGACAGGTATTCTTTTGTAAATTTATTAATGCCGAAAATCGCAATCCTACATATTGCCATTGAGGTCAAATTTGCCGGCTGCAGATGAAAATTGAAAATGTTAGGGGAGTGAGACACCCCCCATACCCCCCTTAGCTACGTCCCTGTTCCAGATTATCATTATGTATGGGATTTCCAGTAAATATGGAAATGATCCAGTAAGTCGAAAGGCACTTATATAATTTCATATATTTTTGTTTTATTATGTAGGGTACAACGTCACAAAGAGCCTAGGTTATAACCGATTGAATTCAAATGTTGGGATAAGAAAAGACATTTGTAGGTTCCCATAATTGTTCTAACCAACAATATGACTCTGTTTCAAACTGAGTTGGGCAGCACTATGTTATGCATTTATTGCTGGAATCTGCTTTAAAAACATCAACACTTGAAAAATTTACTCTTCTACAGACATCAAGCTGCCTTGTTTTCTTTATCGCCAACAAATCGAAAAAATAAGGCATGCTGCATGCATTTTTTTCTTATTATTAATTTTTAATTCCAATTATTGACATTGAACTGATTTAAAAGCCAATAATCGGAAATAACTTGTAAACAAGCATTTTCATTTCGAAATTTTCATCGTGTATATAAATTGGCAATATAATTTAGCACACAATAGTCACACATATTCGTACATATTCCTATTTTGATAAACTCCATATTGTAATTAAATGACAGATTTACAATTGAGTTAAAATGATTATATTCATGTTTATTTATATTTAAGATTCAAGCGCGTGAAATGAAATTGGTAAATTGAATGATTATTGGAAAATTCGACCTTTGAACAGACAATATGTTGTTTTTGTTTATAAAAGTTGGCGGCAATAATATACATAATATTGCTCCAATGAATATAAATCATCAAGCCGATTGACTGCATGTATTTGGCTCAATGAAAATTCTTCTTCCATGTACATCATTTTAGTGGAATCTTTTTTTTTTTGTAATGATAATTTTTCCTTTGCTGACCACAGATCCCTCTCCCTCCGAAATGCTACGCCACTGGATAGTCGCATACGTTGACCTCATATGATTATGTCAATAACGTAGAAATTATGTTATGAGAATTTTATTAAAATGTATTTTTATCGGCTTGATGACACGTTATTAAAAATTATCTGTCTTAATCATGAATTAATTTTACGCTGATTTTAAGATTTTTTATTATATTTGTTAGATAAAACCCTGTTAAATTGTATAAGACAAAAAAAAAATTGGCATAGGCTTAAACACGAACTTGAATTAATTTCAAAGCATGAATAAATTTATCGTTATTTTCGTGGGCTTAATAGAGATATGAGTTCAGGTTCATTGATACCGAAATTGCATGATATTTACATACTTACTGATTTTGATGTCAACGTACATAGTAGTGTAGTAAGAACGTGATAAACGTAGCACACGAGATTGCAAAATGTGGTAAAGGATTGTTTTTTTTTGTTTTTTATTATTTTTGGGATTTTGAGTACGGATCCGAATCTTCCCAGCAAAATTTCGTTGCGGAACAGGGTCAAAATTGCGAAAACCCCCAAAATGTTCGCTGCTTTTCCGTTTGTTTGGCCCCTAACTCTGAAACTATTCATTTCTGCGAAAAACTCTCCATGTATATCTTAGAGAGCACATGATTGCATGTCCAAAAAGACATAAATTATTATTATAAATCCGTTTAGCGGTATTACTACAGTTAATAATTTAAGTTTACCATTTTTAGCATATGTAGTTCCATACTTTGAAATAAAATTTGAGATTGAACGGTTTTACATTTTTGGTCGCAAAAGTTGAATTTTTCTTGTTCTTTATGTTTTTTGGGGTGCTATGAACCCGAATCCGTAGCTTCCCACTAAAATTTCGTTGCGCGAAACAGGGTCAAAATCGCGCAAAAATTTCCAAAAAATTACTAATAGTTGTAGCGATACCGCTTAATGCATTTTGAGGCTAATGTCGCTTCATGTTTTCTCTAACATTTTCATGAAAATGTTTTCGTAGAAATGTACAGTTTCGGCTTTATAAACCATTAAGGGCTGAATTAAGATGGAGAGTGAAATTTTTCGCCCAGGGATTTTATCAATAACAATGGATACTTACTGTCGTTGAATATGTCACAAACGGTGGGGAATTCCATAAGCTACAATCCGAGATCGGTTCCACAATTCTCCTCGTCCATTTTATGTATTATTTTTCGATACCCCGGTCATTTGACATTTCACGATCGGAAAAAATACATAAAATGGCCGAGAAAAATTATGGAACTGTTTTCGAATTGTAGCTTATGGAATTACCCAGCATTCCCCACATATTCTATGACCACGACAGTAAGAATACATTTTCATTGAAAAAATCGCAGCGGACAAAAACTTCACTCTCGATGTCAGTACTATGCTTTAAACGCAAGAAATACGAAAATTGGTGTCTTTTGCTGCGTTGACCGTGTTTCACAACGAAATTTTGGTGAAAGCTTCGGATTCGAGCTCAACGCCACTAAAAAACATAAGAAACAAAAAAAAAATGTCTCCACCACATTTTGCAATCTCAAATCACGTAATGACTACACTATAATTGGAGAATGCATTTTTAAGAAAGCAACTACATAGTTGGTGATTTTGATTATAGTCAAACAGTCCAAAAAAGTTGTCATGATAGGGGTGTCCATGGCCAGAGTCTTCAACACACATCCGTCACTAACGGCAGAGAACTAGTTAGGGAGAATGACCTTGGTGGAAAATGCCTACGCGCCCATATGAAACTAGTTTGTGGATTGATGACTTCACGGCCTGAGTCAAATTGCTGCCTAGTAAACAGAAGGGGCCGTCCGGAGGTGAACGGTAGCGCTACGAGTTTGCTTTAAGCAGACAAGTAGTAAACAGGCAAAACGATGCTGCGGCTGGCAAGCCGAATTCATTAGGTCTTCCGAAAGGGGGCCAAAGGATGATCACACCAGCTATTGAGAAATCTTTAGCGATTAGTGTACCTCGTGGATGGGTGTGCCCAGGAGACCATGGTCTCTGCCCATCGAGGTGTTGACCTTGTGGGGAGGCATCCCAGCGGAGAACAACTTACCGGCTTTAAGCCGGATAAATTGCCGCTCCCAAAAGGGAGGGACGTTTGGCCTCTTGGCTTAGTTACTCCGCAAGGCAGCAGCAGCGCCCGCTCTAAGGGGGGGGGGGCAAGCCGGGCGGTCGCCCGGGGCGCCAAATTTTAGGGGCGGCTTTTTGGCTAAAGCACGAATAAAAACTCGAAAGAAAAAGCGAAGTACTGCATTTAGAATCTTAAAATGGTTAGTGATATTTGCCTAAAGTTTACATCTGTGATGCTTGCAAAGTTTTGTTCTAATTAAGTTCTTCCTTAAAAACAAGCTTATTATCCAATTGAAAATTGCTCTTCTTTTCATCAGAATTAAGGATTAGCTTGCATTTTCCCTAATTCTTGTCAAAGATAAGGGCCATCCGATTTTGAAGTGGCTTGATCTGCTATCCATTCTGATAAGGAGAACTTTTGTGCTTCTAATATTTTCCGCTATATGTTCGTTATACGGAAGAAAGTGTCGCTAGTGGTGATAAAAAGAAAGAAAAATTCGTCTTTCTCTGTCCATCCCAGGCGTGTGTTGTCCACAACTTTGATGTTTTGTGCGCGGTGTTGCAAGGCCCGATTGTGGCCCAATATTTTTATTCAGTCTGTTGAGTCATAGGAGATCACGTCCACTAAGTAAATATTGAACCTCTGGAGAAACCATAAGAAATTATAAATAAAATTAGTGCATAAGGACTCAGCACATAAAAGCGTTAAAAAATCTTCTATGGGAAATTTCTTGCCGAAATGCACCACCAACAAATTTTTTTTCAGGCATTTTAGAAAACATGTATCCACATATGCCAGCAATTAGCCCGGTCTCCTCGCGAATGGATTCATTGATTCATCTAGCATTGAGTGGGCCAATTTCGGACAACACAGTACACATTGCCAGAGCCGCAATAGCAGTCTCCCTAATATGTTTCCGGACATGCTAACATCGGGATTTAGCTAGGTTTCCCCGATTTAAGTAGCTCTTACCTTATTCTCTATAACAACTCGCGAAATGATGCCATTATGAAAATAAACCACCCAAATTGAAACCACTGAAGAAATTCGTCCTCAAAGAGACCCAGCTAATTTATGTTTATCAGCTCCATCATTTTTGGCATACCATTTTTGAGTGAGTTTTTGAGTTTTCTAAGGTGCGTTGAATGTTTTTGTGGAAAAGAAATGTTCACATTAATTTTCAATCTCTTACCTTATTCCATACATCGGCAACGATGGCGAAGGCGATTCACTTGTAGGCAGGCTCGAAACGCAATTACCAGCCCACTAGGGAGGAAAGCTAAACAGGTACTCAGTTATACACGGAGTAGCCTAAGTTGGACAACTGCCTTAGTGACAGGGCATGGTAATTTAAAAGTGCATCTAACTAAGATGAAAATCGTGGAGGATTATGTATGCAGACTATGTCTGGCTAAGACGGCAGCACACATTGTGTGTGAGTGATCAGCACTAGGTAGTAGGAGGATGAGGATCCTAGGCAAATCCACAATAAGTGTGGAAGCCATGAGTGAACTTAGCTTCAAAGACATGCTACACATCATACGGGACTCAGTGATGACTTCTGGAAATCACTGTAAGGGGACGAATATGGACCCAAAAAGTAGTGGCCTGCTTCGATAAATCCCCAAGTCACATATATACGTCTATTCTAAATTCCGCCAGGTTTCCGCATGACATCTGTATATTTTTTGCCGGTGGTGAATAATATGTGGCTGAAGAAATTCAATACTTAGATTTAATTTTGGAATTTCAAACAAACTCTCTAGAAGGCTTTGCTGAACTTAAATGAATTGCGCTTAAGAGTATGAATTGTGGCGGAACGGACTTCTACATACTATCTGGGCTTTCTCAGTGGGTAGACATTCTATTTTCTGATTTACTATAGCGTTGGTTCGAATCCCACTGTGACTATGCATTTTTGGGTTGATCGTTGATATGTGATCCTACGGCAGCCATCGTGGAACCGATGAGTTATAACGACCAACGACTGCCAAGATCACTCGAGTTAAGAATAAAATGTCTCTTACATAGCTTCTACAACAACAAAGACTTAACATTTGTGCTATCTACTATCAATCTGCCTGGTACTTTACCTAAGGGGCGGCTATTTGTCCACTCGCCCGGGGCGGCGTAAGTGCTAGAGCGGGCGCTGGGCAGCGCTAGTAGACGCAGACTCAATGGTGTACTATACATACTCTATAAAAAAAAATCGTTGCACTACGCAATGTGTAAGGGCGTGAAAAAGCGGCTTTGACGATTTTCTACTCGAAGTCTCGAAGATTATTCGTAATTCATTCAATTTGGTGACAAAGGTTAAACCATTTTGCTTGATAGGGATCATGTCAAGAATGAGTTCCAAATGTTCAGTCTTCCGAATATTATAAGCCACTGTAAGCGCAACAATTGGGTAAATAAAACTGAATTAAGACTTTTTTTCATAATAGCTTAACCCCCTGTACCACTAAGTGTAGTAATCAGTAGTTGTAAAAGTAAAAACACGTGCGGGTGACACTTATCGTTACAAGGTGAACAAGGTCATTGTCATAAAATTTGTATCTTAAATATTCCAAGTAATATTTTTGCAACCAACAATTTAAACCGACGCACGGTGAATCTTGATTATTGTTGTAGATTTAAATTACACGCTCCAACCTCCTGTAATAGCCATGATATTGAAGAATTTTTGGACTTGTATCTTTAATTGACAACATTCTCAGTTCCTGTAATATCGAGTTTCTCCTAGTCTTTCTAGACTGATATTTTTCGTTAGAGGGAGACCCTAAGATTTTGTTTTCGTGAGGATCCCTACTAACTATATGTTTGTGATCATATGTTTTTAAAACAACTTCTATTGATAATAGCAGGAAAATATTTTGCCACCAAAAAGCTCCCAAGGTCATATTTTCTGGGGTTCATAACTTCTGGCCTTAAATGTACCATTTATAATTTTGTTGCTGTTAAATTATATGTCACATGATGTTCTTCTCTCGGAAGTTAACGGAATTGAACACTATCCCACCTGAAAGGGATAAATTTGGTGACAAGGGTTATAATGATTTAATCGAGAGCTAAAAGGCTAAACTGGAAATTTATAAAACCTTTTCTAATAATATTTTTGGAAACGACAACTAACGGGAAATCTTAATTTTTGTCAAAGATTTCATTTACAGTCGAACTTCCATAAACGGACACTTCTAATAACCGGACAATTCTCATAAACGGACACTTTTATTGTCCCCAACGTTTTTCCACATATATTACTAGGGAAATAACTTCTGATAACCGGACACGGACAGTACTTTCTTACCCGTTCTGAACAAGGGACTCTCTAATAAACGGACAGTTCCATAAAAAAAGAAATTCTTACATTACAATTGTATTTCGGCCAAGGAGTTTTTCGATTATCAGAAAATGGATCTTTCAAGCAAGACCCAATGTACTGGAAATGTAAAATTATATCTCTCCGTTTGTTTTTTTTTAGAAACTCTCGCGTAAATTCAAATTATGTTCGGGCGTTTAATCGTGCAATTTTCTATTCTTTTTAAATTATTGTCAAACAATTTTGCGAATTAAAGGAAAATTACAAGTCACATAAGAATTCAGGAAAAAAATAGTGTGCTCGCTTTCGGAAAAAATGTTTTGGGAAAGCATCTGGAAACGACGAAAATGTTTATTAAAGATAAAAGTTATTTTGAAAAAGTGAAAAGAACATGGGAATGAAATTACTAAAAATTATTCGCGAATCCGTCGAGACTAGAAATTTTTATCGCGGTTTTTGAATGGATACGCAAATCGTAGTTTAAATCTATTTTATAAAATTGTATACCGTAGTGAAATATTCCCATAAACAAAATCTCATTCCCCATTGGTGTCCGCTTATGAGAAGTTCGACTGTATATGCAACGTGAAAACTACACTGTAGAAACAAAATTCATTTTAACTAGTCAATGGAAAAAATGACTGGATCTGATTGGAATTGCATACAATGTGGACTGCTATTCGGTTTTGAATTGCTAACCTGAAAGTGGTTTCGGGTTAGTATTTGCATGAAAATTACACCGTATAGGATATATAGGTTAGCTTTTGCAAAACGGCCAATATTAATTATTTACGAGCCAATAACGATAAGAATAGTATTTCTATGCCTAAATTGTGCAGTAACTTACCTCATCATCATCCTAATATATTTTTTTTTTATTTCAGCGGAATATGTGAAACCATGTCGTCGCTCCGATCCCGCCCTGAATGCATGCATCAAAAATTCCTTCAATCATTTGAAACCGTACTTGCCAACAGGTCTCGCCGAACTAGATGTTCCAGCTCTTGAACCGTTGGAAATTGACGAACTTATCATGGACAATAATGCCGGTGCCGTGCGAATCAAGGCACGTTTTTCAAGCATCGCTGCTTCGGGCGCTAGCAACTATACCGTTCGTGAAGTACGCAATGATATCAAGGTGAGAAAAAGGATATTAAATTTATATTACCCGAAATTTTGACAAAATCGGATTTCATATCACCATTTCTATTTTTTCCCCCTTTCAAGAACCTTCGCATCGATATGGCATTGGGCATTCCGCGTGTTGAAGTCACTGGAAAATACGATGTTGCTGGAAATGTTTTACTGTTGCCAGTTCGTTCGCATGGAAATTTCTGGGCTGAATTCTGTATATATATATAAAATCATTTTCAATTTTTTTCTTTATTTCTTATAATCACATTTTTGTCTTGCAGTAAACATCAGCGTGATTGCCAAATTGTACGGCGAAGAAAAAGAGCGAAATGGTAAAACATATATGAACATAAAAAAATTCGGAATTGATTTCACCATGAAGAATGCACGCTTCAAGGTCGAGGATAAATTGAATACACAAAATATTTTGGGTAAACTTAACATGATTTTAAATTTAATCAATATCTTACATTTATAAGTAATTGTTTATTTCAGGCGAGGCTATCAATCAATTCCTGAATCAAAATGCCAAAGAACTGATCCAAGAAATGCGACCGACTGCATCGCAAAGCATAGCACGACTTTTGCAGAAAATTCTCAATACGGCATTTAGTAAAATAGAAATGAAATCGTGGCTTCAGGATTAGGAACATCAGACACCTATTCTGTACATACTTACAATATGCGCATACATATTACAATAATATTATTTGCATTTAATTTGTAAGCTTCGTTTATACGCTTTATATATTGATCATTTTATCTCTGTTTAAGTTAATCAATGCTATGATTGGTTTATTTTTATTATTTTTTTGTGTTATTTAAAATAATAGGAAACGCAAATATTTAATTGCAAAAAATATTATGTATCACACGAAATCATCACATTACATTTCGACCCCAAAGATTGAAATTAATTTTAATTGTTTTTGCACAATATTGCACAACGTTTGTCGCATTAAATACACACTTGTTCATGTATTTAATGTTATTATTGTGTATATCTTAGAATGTCTTAGAATTAAGGTATCGTATATGCGATATGTTACCGATTCTAACCACCTTTCATTTAATATAAGATTGAAAAGTAGTTTTTAAGTTTGCCTAAGAATTTATTAGAAAAGGATTTTAAAATCCAGTGTTATATTTTTTATAAAATCCCCAAAAATAAATTAAAATGCATGTAATTCATATGTTTAATTGATCTAGTTTCCAAAATATTAGTGTGGTGTTCCCTTTATTCCCGAAAATTCGACTGGAAGTTTCGATTTCAGTGTCTATTTTTAGAAACAAATATTATATGAAAACGTCTGATAAGGTATCGTAAGTATGTACACAGCAATTCAATGTTGACATCGAGGCCTAAAGTCAAATTTTCAATTTTGAAATCGAAGGGCGCCAAATATATATATGTATATGTATTTTATGTATTTTTAATAGCAGATCAAAAGCAAAGTCCATGTTTATTAAAATGAAGAGACGCATTCGATTGCCTAAGGTCAAAATGTTATATTTATGCTTAAAAACGCGACAATGCAATGTTTTGTGCCAAGAGTGCCAAGACGTTACGACTTGTGATAGTACGGATGGTCGCAAGTTCTTTTAATCTACATAAAAAGAATGTTATAGGCCGGGCGACGACGGGCGATTGTCTCACTCTATTTATAGACATTCATGTTTGTACAGATAGTGAAGTGCTTTTGTGCAGACAATACATTGATATGTATTGATACATATAGAGCTCTAATATTATTTGATGCTATTGGACCAATAATATAAGAATCGGCCGTGCTAACACTGCGAGCGGAGTGAATTGATATGAAAAAAAATACTAATTTTTACATTTCTTATAATAAGAGAAATTCAAGGACAGCGGACCCATTGATGTCCATAAGCGTGCACGACTCTTATATAGATTCCTATCTAACTTGACCGCAACATAACCTATATTAGTAATCGTAGTTTCTAACAAAATCCAACTACGTCGCATCTATTCATTAAGTTCACTGTTCAATCGCAATTAGCCTCAATTACAAATATTAATCACATAAATCTCAACCATAGAGTGCATGTGACACTATCTATACATAATGGATCGTTTATACGTATTATACGAGTTTCGTAGAATCATTATCGCAGAAATAATACTGCACGCTCCAACTTATGCGAATAAAATTCATATGTGTAATGGTCCTATTAATAATGTCCTCGTTTTCATAACTCATCAGCAATTAATCGAAACGTTTCATATTTATATACAAAATTATCACGCGTATTGGTGATAATTAAATCATATTTATATTGTTGAATATTTTAGTAGAGATTTGAAAATAGTTTGTCTGTCTGCATTTTATTGATGTCTACTAGACGTTTCTTTTATTTAAATAAAATTTCACTGATATAAACATATTTATACAGTCGATGCCTTTTATTACTTTTTAATTGAATGGTCTAGATAAAAGTTCCTGTAATACTCCTGTAAAATAAATTGGAACCAACCATTCTCACGAAAAAGAACATCTTGCAACTGCCACATAACTAATCGTCTTACAATATTGCAAATCATCGCCAAATTGTAAAAATGCTTCAAATTTAAATCACTGTGTTCAACTGTGATTTTCATAAAATTGCGATTCTTGCATACTACGATGACCTTTCTCGATAATTTATAAATATAATCAGAGGTCATAATATCACTATCAGCAACTGCACGTTGCGTGTAAAATTCTTTCATAAAAAACACGGTCGCCTTGCCAATCGCAGCATCCATAGTTCGGTCACTGTTTACAAATGTATAAATTTTAAATCTGATAAAATGAAATTTTTAATTATTTTTTAAATATTTCCTAGAACACCATTAACACTATGTTGAACAAATTATTAGAAAAATGTTTTTTTTTTAAGTATGCTTGAATGCAAAAGTCCTTCGAAAAGACTGGCCTAAGCTAGTCTCAAACGAACATACATATCATTTTAATACATTTCTAGCTTTCAAGTATAATTTTTTCATCTAATGGCGCCAGTTAAACGAAATGTTTTGACAATTTCTAGCTGATAAACTGCACACAGTTGCAAAATAGCAAAAACACGGTTTTGGTTCTTATAGCGTACTGATTCGATGGTCAGATTAGAATGAAGCGAAATTCAATTTGAAGGTCTTGTTTCTATACGAATGTAAAATTTAATAGCAGACTAATTACTGCGCGATTAGTGACGAAGCTAAGATCAACGCTTTAATAAAAAAACTGTCCTTTAAAAATATATATTTGCATGTTTAATTCTATAAATATTTAATTTATTCAGTGTAGCTCTGGAATTTTCATTATAAAAAAAACTTACAACTCACCCAAAAGTACACGGGATGATAAAAAAAAGGACTACTAACGTAATCAGGCCAGCACATTCCTTCACATGAGTAACTTCGATTAAATTTCAAACTAAAAGGGCTAAAATTTTAAAATTATTACTGAAAATACTCGGAGAGGTAACTTATTTGTAAATATTTGAGTTTTAGAACGACGAAGTGTGAATGTGAGTAACTATATTCACTCAGATCGTATTAATGGAACGCACTCCTGTTATACATTTCCTATTTTAATATGGTAAATAAAATTTCATTCTATTAATAATAATTTAGGCGATTAATAATTTTAATAATTTAGGGGATTCAGCTTCAGCAATCCCTATAGCCTAAAGTTACAAGATTAGTTTGTATTTATCGGAATCGTGTATAATATGTACCATCTGTTAGTCACTGATAAGTGTTTACTACAATTAATTTGAATATTAAAAACAATTGATTTCGGTTGTTGCCGAAATATTGATACCCTCCACATTTGAAAAAAGTTTTAGCTTTTTTTTTGCCTAATTGTTTCTACGCAATCCCTATGATGTAGAGTTCTCATTTCATATGCTATATGACATATGGTACAGTAAGTGTCGCTCGTGTCGATAAGAAGACAGAAAATTCACCCTATAAGAACGGAACCTTTCCAGCAAGAAATTAACAGAAAGATAAATCTTAGAGAAGTGAGTTTATACCAACTATCTTCCGAGCAGGAAATTGATAGCCACATACAAAAACTTAATGAGATCATTAGTTGCTGTTCCCAAAAATAATCCCAGAACACCATATGAACCCTTACGGAAACGGTTTAATGTTATGGCTCCATTCATAGAAAATAACCGATATGTAGTCCATCCAAAGGAAAAATCTGAGAAATGTTGGGGAAGCAATTTAGATCACACCACAATCTGCCAACAAATAGTAATTCAAATCAGACCGAATGCAATGTAGCTGCAAGTATCGCTGCTATTAACAACACCTAGATTAATGCTCGAGTATTTTGTCGTCCAAAGGACATTAGGGTTATAATAAAAAATCTGAAAACCAAAAAATTAGCGGGTGAAGACCAGCTGATACCCATAGTGATAAAGCATCTTCCCAGAAAGTGCATTGTCTTACTAACCCACATATTCGACGCTTGCATGAGTACAACATATTTTCCAATTACTTAGAAAATTGCTAAAATTATCCCTATTCTAAAACCGGAAAAGAGAGCAACATCAGCCGAAAGTTACAGACCAGTTAGTTTACTTAATATTTTATCAAAAGTTTTCGAGAAGCTTATCCACGGAAAATTAACTAAGTTCATTAACCATAACAATATAGTTCCAAACTTTCAATGTAGCTTCCGCGCTGGACATAGTACAATGCACCAACTCAAAAGAATAACTCGAGATATTAAACAAGGTTTAACAAATACTTTTATCAACCGGTGCCATCTTTCTTGATATAGAGAAAATAGGGTCTGGCACGACCAATTATTATTTATTCAAAACTTCCCATTAGAACTAATCAAAATAGTTCAAAGCTTTCTATCAAACCGCAAATTTTTTATTACTCTTAACTCTGAAAATTCCAGTTTATTCTCTGTACCTGCAGGCGTGCCTCAGGGATCCGTCTTGAGTCCAATTCTACTATAATGTTTACACAGGCGATATTCCTGTATTACCACAATGTAATATAGCACAATTTGCCGATGACACCGCGGTCTATACAACTCATGACGATCCACAGTATATTATAGATTCTTTAGAACATGGATTTGTTCTACTTAACAACTACTTACTCATGCTGGAAAATCCATTTCAACATTAACAAAACCCAGGCCTTATTCTTCACGAGGCGTAGAGCGCCTCAATATCTTCCAGGGAGAAATATATGGTTGAGAAATGAAAACATTAATTGGAAAGACACTGCTAAATATTTAGGTTTTATTCTAGACCTCAAACTAACCCTTAAACACCACATATTGGATCGCAAAAAGGCGAATAGTATATAATAAATCGGTAATCATTGTTTAATCCTCAAAACAAATTATTAATATATAATTATTAATAAAAACGGCTAAAACTAACTTGCGTACATTGCAAATCGCACAAAATAATATTTAATCTTCCTCCTTGGCATTCATGAAAACTTACATGAAATTTCAATGCAATATATTTATGAAAAATGTGTAAATTATACAGAAAAATTTGCACAAGAATGTTTTACACTAAGAAATCCTTTATTTAATGCCCTATACTATTAACATAAAGTGAAATGAATTAAAATTTTAATTTAAATATTTCTGATTTATCTATCAATGCGTAGTTTTAGAGGGGATTCACACTACTGACAGGATTTTCTAAAACCACTAAATTAATCCAGTAGAAACCCGCGTACTAGATTAAATCGTATGTCATTAAATTCAAACTGCATCGGAGAATGTTCTTGCATTATTCAAATCACAGTGCAATATGGTACAACTGATAAATAAATCTAGGATTTAGTAAATCTTGTCGATAGTCTGAATCACCTTTTGGCATTATCATAAGTTTTATTTAAAAATTATTGAGGTTTTGTATATTTTCCTCTATTTTGATGTTCATATTTCCAAATAATTATTAAGAAAACAATCTCACGAGTTGTATAGGATAAGTCGTAAAGCCTGATCTCCGAGAAGGATTTATGTATATCAGCGCACTGTATTTATTATAAATAACATTATGAGAAATAAAAACTTGAACGGAACCCGTAATGTTCCCCTAATGTTTAAGGTTGGGTTTCTATGGCAGCTCCATAAGCTCATCATGGAGTGATTTTACTCGTTACGATCAAAGCAATGCAAATGTACTAAACGCTTTAATAACTGAAATTTGTGATTCTACAACTCAAATTAACGACACATCAAATAAATTAACGAAAGAACAAATGGTTTATTAAATTATTTTAACGATATTTTAAGTGAAATTCACTGTTTTACTATACATAATAAATAACTATTTCTCAATACAAATTCACTATTTTTCAAGACAACTGTTACATCCGATACTTGAAACTCACGCTTAAATTAAAACTACTAAATTATAAGAATTTTAAAAGCCTTTCATTATTAAAACATACTAAATTATAAGAATTTTAAAAGCCTTTCATTATTAAAACATCCAAAAGAAAATATAATTAATATGTAAATATACTGAAATATTGAAGATTTTAACATAATGTATCATATCACTAATGCAGCTCGTTTTCAGTTGTTAATATCGTTAAAAAAAAAAAAATAAATTATTAATTTCATTTGCCTTTTCGTTAATTTCATTTGTTATATCGTTAATTTGATTCTTTCAATCGTTAATTACTTTTGCAAGACCGTTGTTTTGTGATGAGAAATTGTGAAGTTGCCTTGAAAATGGTATATACACCCTTTCACATAATGTGAAAAGTATAAGGAATCTTATATGAAAATGATGTTTTCTCAGATTCGCTAAAAATAATGGCTTCGCTTTTATGTAAATATACATAACATATTATGCTTACACAAGAAAAGAAATTGGAACAAAAATAATCTTCATTCTCGAGATGGTTCACCTCTATCACCTAAATCGTAAAATATGTTATCATCAACAATAACTTAGACATTCATTACAATATATTTAATTTAATTAAGTGAAAAAAATATGGCCAATATTTTTAGAAAAATAAAATTCAACACTTTTATTCCAAGTGGGATAATTAATTTAAATGAAATAAAAAACGCCAGTTCACAGTATGTAGGTGCTAAATTGATAATGCTAATGGACATATAGTTTGTTATTTTTTCTAGAAATTCATTATGTGTATTTTTGTGTAAAAATATTTGTGCTAGAACAGAATAAAAACTTACTTTGTGCCATCGTTATAGCGTTTCTTGAGAGTTAAATAAGTTAAAATAATAAATTTGGTAGAGGAACGACAATGTAAATATAGTGTTGCATTCATTAGAATTTTAGCAGATAAAATGCAAACATAATTAAATAACCTTAGCGGTATTTAGCTTGCTATTTTTATACATATGGATGAGCATGATATTAGTTCGTTCTAGCTGCTAAAATACTAACAAAAAATGGATAAATAAAAAATTTCAAATCTTACATTAATGCAACTAATCAGAGTATCTCGGTTATCCTTAGAATAATTACTTACATAATTTCTGTTTATTTCTCGTTTCTCTTAATCAATTATTACTTCTCTGTTGTGTATATTGTTCTGTGCTATTCTGATACAATCATAAGATGTACGAATAACTTTTTTTCAGACCTGGAAAAATAAGTTATCTCTGCTTCTGGTTTATCAAAAAACGGAAGTTATTTGTAATGTTGACCTAATTATTTCTGACATGTCGAGATCAGTGCGTTGAAAAGTGAGTTTCTCAGTGATTTCTCTGACTAAAGTGAATAATACAAACAGAACTGTAATAGTACGAAATTGTTTCCGAATGTGCGATGCGATTAAAAGCAAAAAAGGTTTCTTTTCGGCAAGATTTCAAAAAGTTTACCTTTAGAGTTAAGGTGGTCATCAACATGATTGCGCGACGAACGCGACATAAATTTTCAAAATACGTTAAGGGGTGTCGGTACAATTCGTAGTCATTTTTGAAATTTTTTTTTGCAATTTTGACTTTGTTTCACTTTTTTTTTATGTTGATATAGTAAGTTTGGTTTAAATCGACGAGTGTACTGTAGAACAAAGTTGCGTTGGGTCACTCTTAGAGCTGACTTTTGGCGGGTGGTATAATAGTGTACCTACTCAAATGGCGTTAAACCAACATTTAACCTCCTGCTCCTCCTTTGAGGGAGTTATGGACATGGCGTTATGCCAAATTAAAATGGAGGGATAATGGAGGTTCTTGATCAGAGCCACTCAAATTTCGGCAAGAATTATCTTAGACATAATATGAATACAGACACCAAATTTTATGGTCTAATATGCGCTCTTTCGAGAGTTAAGAAGCTTAGCTCTTAGAAATTGCTAGTGACTGACGCGTTTTTTTATTCATTCTATAGTGTGATTGGACTTCCCTCTAAACCGAATTCCACCAAAAAGTAGTATACGTACAGGTTATTCAGGTATCTCTCTTTAGCTTTAATGAATCCTATTTTGGCGATTAAGATGTCGGATAAGTTGAGGATATTTCAAAGTAGACGCCAGTCAAGAGCGCTTTTTTAGCTTATTTTCAACTTAGACCAACTTGGTTGTTCCGTTGACAAAGTTTCTATATGTATATGACTTTAATCACTAAAAATCATACATTGCATTATGCATCTCATTCTTCAATGTCATTGTCTCATGTGTAACAATACGCAATTATGTACATAATGTATGTACCTACGTAGTTAACAATTAGACAAAGACTCCGAAGAATTATTATTATCAATTCGCTTATTGGTCCAATTCAAATAAAAAATTAAATATTTAACTTGGCTTCAAGCTGCTTTTAACCGGAATCAGTGCAATAGCGGATCTCAAGAATATCACGAATCTCAAAAGTTCATCATGGTTCGATTGACAAACATTTTTTCCCTCTATACATAATTTTTGGCTCGCAAAGCTGAAACTGAAAGCATAAATATGTATTCAAAAATTTCATCCTAAGCCATAGTCACTGTATCTAATTGAAATATTCTGCTAAATTTGGCTGATAGAATAAGGTTATCTACGAGTATATTGGCTGATATTATTAACGAAACCACGTCTATCGTAAAGACGTGCACAGTTTTTTTTTTATAAAATAAATAGGCTTTGTCTGCATTAGATGCAAACATATCAGTATCAATGGGTACGGTTCCGGGACGAACCAGTCGCATATGTTCCGACAACATGTTGTCCATTGACTGATCCTTTAACTGCGATTTTATGAATAAGAAATTACCTCCGGAACGTTTCGTTTACATATTCCACATAGGCAGACATACGGAAAACACCGAAAGTTATTGCTGATCCGCAAAACCGCAGTTACAGGATCAGAATGGACAACATGTTTTGGGAACATATGCGACCGGTGCGTTTCAGAACCGCACCCAATGATGCTTACGTCTACCAAAATACGTACATATACGTACACTAGTCGGCGTATGAATTTTGACATCTCTGCTACTCTCGAGCCCAGACACTGATTTTGTTGAACTAGAGCGAATAACGGTAAATTTCTTAAAAGCAAATCAAAGTACATATCAACGCCAATAAGTATGCTTAATATTTTTCCTATCAACACCAATAAGTATGCTTAATATTTTTCCTGCCCGTTTTCGAAATCCCTTGCTATAAAGAAGAGAACAGATATGTACGCAATTCGATTTCGGCGTAAATATTCTGACATATTTAAATCTTTGATTGTACACCAATTTTTCTGGAAAAAAATGGACAAAACATGTTGCTTTTATTAATTTGAGCTTGAGCTCCTAATTTTGATTTTCAAGTAAAAAATATCACCAGTGGTTCGAAACATAAACAAAAATTCAAAAATTAGAAGTCTGGTTTGAGCACCGATAGAGGCAAGCCTTAGTCCAGGTTTAAAACTTGAATGCGCTGCTATTAAATTTTATTTCAGACGGTAGGTAAACTGTTCATTAGTAAACACACAAATTTGATTAATTAAATAAAAGACAAATTTTGGCGCGGTCTGAAAGTAAGCGAATGTCAACCACGAGTGATGAGCGACCCACGATGGAGAACTCTAGGATAGAAGTGAAGTTTGAACCAAATTGTGCTGTAAAAATAATCAAGTATTATTTCCGACGATTCAATGACGACAAAAGCTTTGACCATGAAAACAGTGATTTGCATTTAAGCAGCCTAAGGCCATTATAAGCAATATACCCCTACATCATGACAGAGCCTCTACTGCGGCATTCATTTTGATAACCAGGTATATCGGTTTTTCTACATAAACCGGGAGTTTTCTTTAAGTATTGATTTTTTTTGTAAGTTTTTTTCCGGAAAAGTTGAAGCCAATGTAACGCTTGAACTTTTTTCCTCAGTAAAAGAGGTTTGCTTTTGATGGTTTCTCTTTGGTTTCACTTTATCTGCGTATGCATGCAATTTTCATGCAGTTTTCTATTTCTTCTCTATTATTCAATTTAGTTGTTTATAATGAACAGTCTGCCGTATGAAATTAAATTCAATTGCAGCGTCTCCAACAACCTTTAAACCAAGGTTGAAGTTTGCCTCTACGAAGGCTCAAACCAAACTTCGAATATCTGATTTTTTGTTTCAATGTTTCAAGCCACTGGTCTCATTTTGTACTTGGAATTCAAAATATAAAAACGAAAATTAATAAAAACATGTTTTGTCCATTTTTTCCCAGAAAAATTGGTGTACAATCAAAGATTTAAATATTGCCAAAATACTTATGCCGAAACGGAATTACGCGCCTATATGTTCTCTTTTTTACAGCAAGAGAGCCCGAAAACGGACAGGAAAAAATATTAATCATATTTATTGATGTTGATATGTACTTTGATTTCCTTATAAGAAATTTACCGTTATTTGCTGTAGTTCAACAAAATCAGTGTCTGGGCTCGAGAGTATCAGATGTCAAAATACATATGCCGACTAGTGTACATAGGCACATATGTATATTCATATTTGGTTTTCAGATCATTGTAAGGCAAGAAGGAATATTTCATGTAAAACGTCTGTAGAAATCGCTATATTAGGCCAGTCAATAAACCGAAAAATAAGGCGTTAGGTCGCAAATAATTGCTCGGCTCTGGTTTTTTGGGATATTGTTAGGATAGATACCAGAACTGTACCACCAAGTTTGCAACTTCGAAAAACCTGTGCTAACCCCATGACCCTCAAAAAACCTCAAAATTTTTGGACTTTTTTTATATTTTTGTTTGTAATTTCTAAAAGGTGCTTCCTACAAGTAAGTTGTCCACTGCACTGTTAAAGCTAAGTAAATCTTCTTTACTTTGAGTGTAACCCCAGCTTTGAAGGCGCAAAGGATCCCAAGATAAGGCACTTCAAACATTGCTTTTTGAAAAAAAGTTCGAAATTGTAGTTTCAGTCATGTTCCGAGCTGAATATCGGCTTAAATGCGCATTTTACAGAGAAAGTCATGTGACATGAAGTTATAAACCAGTTCCTTAGCTGTATATATGTCGGAACGAATGGAATCAGACCATGGGGTCATAGGGCTGCCCCTGAAAATTAGGTTCTCCTAAGAAAAACTTTTTTCTTTATGTACCAATATTAACCAAACTTCACCCAAGTATGTTGCTGGTTAGGCCTAAAAAATATCTAGGAACGGATGAAATCGGAACACTACGTTATAGGGCTGTCATACAAACCAACCTCTGGAAATTAGGTTCTTCTAAGAAAAACTTTTTTCTTTATGGACCAATCTTAACCACCCTTCCCCAAATGTGTTTTTTATTAAAGCTTCAAAACATATCTAGAAACGGATGAAATCGGAACACTAGCTCATAGGGCTGTCATACAAACCAACCCCTGTTAATCAGGTTCTTCTAAAAAAAAACTTTTTTCTTTATGAACCAATCTTAACCAAACCTCACCCAAATGTGTTTCTAATAAAGCCTCAAAACATATCTAGGAATGGATGGAATCCGAACATTACGTCATAGGGCTCTCATACAAACCTCCTAAAATACAATTTCGGACTTTTTTACAAAAAAATCACATTTTTTAATGTGCTGTATCTTGGGATCCTTTGCACAAAGCTGGAGTTACACTCAAATTAAAGAAGATTTTCTTAGCTTTAAAAGTGCAGTGGACGACTTACTTGTAGGAAGAACCTTTTGGAAATTACAAACAAAAATATGAAAAAAGTCCGAAAATTTTGAGGTTTTTTTAGGGTCACGGGGTTAGCACAGGGTTTTCGAAGTTGCAAACTTAGTGGTACACTTCTGGTATCTATCCTAACAATATCCCAAAAAACCAGACCCGAGCAATTTTTTGCGACCTAAAATCGGTAATTGACTGGCCTATATGTACTTGAGACATTCTATAAATTTGTGGCTTTTCCAAAAAGATAGTCCAATTAAATAATATTATTAATCAGAGTACCGAACTTGGTGTAAAAACTCTAAATCAACTATATTTAACAAACAGCATTGCAAGTTCAACAAAAGAACAATCACATAACACTCGACCTTGCACCCGTTCAAAATTACCAGTATACTCGTAAATGCTAACTTCAGCACTTACATTGTAAATTAAAAATTACACTAATTTGCTGATTACACAGATTTAATTATGGAAATTCGCATTCATTAAAATGCCGTACAAAACGATTAGGTACAGTGTACGGTCTGAGCCCTGTCGAGATGATTGCCCAATGCCTCCTCGTGTTACTGTGTGTGACGTCAATAATTTCAACTGCCTATGGTGAAGGGAAGAATTCAATTGGTGAGTCACAAATTTATTCTTTTTATATTACAGAAAAAGAAATTATATGTATTTTCTTTCTACAGATAAATACTTTAACGTCTGTCAGAGAAACGACCCAAAACTAGATGTATGCATACGGGAATCACTTGAAGCACTTCGACCCCGTTTGGCCGAGGGAATCAACGAAATCGGAATACCACCACTTGAACCTTTGCATATACCCGAAATTCAGTTCGTAGAAAATACAGGTGCTATCATCGTCCACTCGTCCTACAAAAACATCACAATTCATGGTCTGTCCAAGTGTGAAATTCGTGATATTCATATTGATTTAAACAAACATTTCGTGGAGTTGGAAACGTATTTTCCCTCTTTGGAACTGAAAGCGGATTATAAAATGACGGGAAAAATTATGATGATGCCACTGCAAGGACACGGTCCGTGTAGCGGAAATTTTAGTGAGTCTATCTAATCGAATTTATCTTAATTTTTATTTTATTTTAATTGAAATTTGCATTTTCAGCTAATGTAAACGTAACGAGTACGATCCGAACAGGACGAACAATGAAGGATGATCAGGAACATTTGACTGTGGAAGACATTAAGGTCCGCTTCGATGTGGGTAATACGAGCATAAATCTAGCGAATCTGTTCAATGGCGACGAGGAATTGGGTTTGGCAATGAATAGTTTTTTGAATCAAAATTGGGAAGCCATTATGGCCGAAGTTAAGCCTACTATAGAGGATAAGATAGCGTTTATATTGAAGATGATTGCTAAGAAATTGTTTTATACGTTCAGTTACGATGAATTGTTGCCGAAATAAGAAACACGTAATGCAGGTGTAATTTACAAAAAGAAATTGCAACAAAATTAAGTAAAGTTGTTGCTCGAAATTTAAATTACATTTAATTTTAATTTGTTTGTACACTTAAAAGTTTTTATTACGCTACTAATTATAATTAAATCGTTCAGAGACTTATTGCGTTTTATTGATCATATACCTATTTTCGCCTGTATACTGACTCATTCTTCCGCTCACTGTTATTTCAAACGTAGCAATTAACCGCACCAGCCTACATTGCAAAAAAAACCAACGTCCCAAAATATATAGACGCATCAATAACAAAAACAAGTGCAATAGCAATAAAGTTTAAATCATTAAAAACAAAAGTTGAAAGATTCAGATTCCCTTATCTCAGGGTCCACCATGTTAATGTCTGTGGACCTCGAAACTCTTATCTTCACGCTGCTGCCGCCTCGGAGAATCTTATGTTTTTGTGTGTATACAATAAGCTCCGTATTATGACAGGGCCTTATCAATCTCTCGTGCGCCTGTATTGAATGCGAAAATTTTGAAATTGTCAGGTTCCAATACTGTTCGAAACGGGCCTTTGAGACAATTGATTTGTATAAACGGTTGCCAGTAGACGGTTGTCGTGTTCATTCATTAAATAAATTTCGTAATGGACGGATCATCATTAAATACCTTGTGCACAGAAATATAAATTTATAGAAAAAGAGATTTTTACTCAAAACTTGTTTTTTAAACTAAGAAAAGGTTGACGGTGTTTTATCAGTGATTTTCCTTCAGAGTTATTTCTTTTCAAGTGGTTTTACTAAGATGATGAACTGACTTCAATTAATCGTATTTATCCAGTCGCCCAACAAATCAATAATATGAGCAAAATGAATAATAGAAAATTCTTTTTTGAAAAATATTTAATTTTCAACTACCTATCAAATTTCTCCACATAGTCGCAAAAGTTAAAAAAAAAATCCTAAATCTGTGTAAAATCGAAAATATCAATATTCTGTTCAAAGTGACATCAAGACTTGAGTGCTCATAAACATACATTTAAAATTTATCAACCACATTCTGAAACGACTTTACGAAATAAAATTTTAGTTTTCATCTGTGATCAATTACGTGTACCAGTTTTTTTTAGAAAATTTCTAACGGTGTTTTAAGTGAGTGTAATAGTCATTGTATCCTTTAATCCCTTAAAAAAGTCATAAATATATATATAGAAAAAATACAAAAATCCTTGCCGTGACAATGTCCATGTTACCAAAATTCAATTTTACCAAACGACAATGGGCGACACTATGTGTGATCGGACTAGCGGATTTCTGCAATGCAATTTGTGTAAGCCTGCAAGCACCGTTCTTTCCAAATGAGGTACGTATTCAAATATATATGTATGAATTTCGGAATCGAAACTGTTACATTAAGTCCTACTTTTCAAATAGTTGTAAGAAAACAGATAATTTATAGATTTAAAATTATGTAACTTTAATAAAACCAATCTAATTGCAAATAAGTATGAAACAACCATAATTAAAAGAAATTAATGTGCACTTTTAGTTTAGTTATGTATGTATGTGTATGTGATGCAATTTAGATTGCATTACTTAAGTCTGACGCATGCCTACTTCATTAACGTTGATGATAAGTAATACTATAGGAAGTACATATTTTAAATAGGCATTAGTGTAGTAACCAGGTGATAAACCTACTACATGAGATTGTAAAATGTGGTGGAGAAAAAAAAAATTTCTTGTTTTTTTTTTGGTTCTGAGCACTCCGAAAATTTTGTATTTTTTTGTGGTTTTGGCCCTATTCCGCACCGAAATTTTAGTTGGAAGCTTCGGATTCAAGCTCAGCACTCCAAAAACATAAGAAACATAAAAAAATGCTCAAGCACGTTTTGCAATCTGAAATCACCTAATGTCTACACTACATGTAATTAATATATGAATGAGGTTCTACAAGTTGTGTACAATTATACAGAAAGTTCAATGAATGATATGATAGTGATGCTGTGAACTGTGATCTTTCAGTTTCTTAATAGCTTTTGCAAATTTCAACCAGTTGTTTTCATTTGATTTATGAAAATTTCAATCTACTGGATGAATGTTTAAAATATGCACTTTTATTACTCTTTTATTACTCTTTTATTTCTTGCTTTGCTGCATAACATTTTAGCAGTCTATAGTCCAAAAACCTTCTAAAAGAAAGTCTGAACCACCTCTAATTGAAAGAAACCTTTCACTCGTAATTTCAATTTTATTAATTTACTAAATTATTTTCGGCCCAGTATAATGTGCTTCACAGTCCCGTTACGTGCTTAAGGTCTTAAGATTTCTATCTATTCTGCGTACCTTTGGAACAGTTTCATTCTAGCTACTCTTCGAACAGTAGCACGAATTTCTTAAGCGTCAATAAATAAAGAACTTAATGTGACACAGCAGTCCCTTCTTTACGCAATTTAATCAGTGTACAAATCCACTCAAATCAAAATCTACAAAAAATAATGTTTTAACTTGAAAACTGCAGTCTTTAAATTTTGTTTTTAAAAATCCAAAAATAAAAGAAAAAAATTCAGTCGGCCGAAATCGACTAATTTGAAATCCACATGAAGCCGTTTAGAACTTGCAATAAAGGGATCCTACCGGTGGTGGATTTACCAGTAGGCCTACGGCGTCAGATTTTAGAGAGTGTTAAATTTTGGGAAATATTTTTTTAAATAATACGCATTTCTAATGTTTCTGAAAACTGAATTCCGAATAAGTTCTTTCCAACACCGGCTTTATGTTATGGGAACAGACAAAGATTGGTATTACCGTCGGTGAGACATAAGATTGAAGGTAAAGAGAAATAAACATTAATGCAGCGAAAATGTCTGGTATAGTGGCATACAGATTAATTTTCCTTCTTTTTTGTCCGTTTTGGCCTTCTCTACTCTTTCAATAGACAATACCAGCTGCAGATTTTGACACAACAAATTTAGTGGATTTAAGGAATTTTCGGGCACCGCTCATTTATCGTTCTATCGTACCAGTGGCGCAACCACGGGAGGGGCTGAGGAGGCTGAAGCTCCACCCAAACATAGAAATTTCAAAACAAAATTAAAAAATTTTCTTAGGGCATAGGTTTGCCATTTTTAATGGTCTGCTCAAATTGCAACATCCTTGACAAAAAAGCGGAATTCAAACGCGTGGTCTAACGTGATTAAACAAAATTGTTTTCAAACTAAATACCTAGTCTGTTTTCGTTATACTACACTGAAAAAATTCGGCTACCTAAAATTAAGAAACTCTTTTCTCATTTGCAAAATTCCCGAATTTAGACAAAATTTCTCAAAATGTGAAAATTTCCTCTCGAATCGATCCTATTTTCAAGACATTCTTTCGAGAAATAGGAAGTAGATTCAAGCCTAAACCATTATTCTCAATTCAAGCAAACAAATGCTTGATAATAAATTTTTTTGACATTTTCCATGAAAAGCTCGTGGAATAGGTTTATTTTAGTTTTAGCTTATATTGGAGCGTTGTAATAGATTAATCAGAAGTGTCTTTGGCTCAGTGGGTAGCACGTTTGACTGGAAAGACTGGGGTTATGGGTTCGATGTTGGTTGGATGCAAGTTTCTTTTTTATTTTTGTTCAGATTCTCTTGTCTTTTTCATGAGAAAAGTTTGCTTGATTCAAGGTTATTTTTCCTTAAAGCGCTGCTATTGGTATTTCACTTGGATCAGTGTGACTAATTCTCAAATGAAGAGATATATTTCTTGGCTGTTTTTTGTTGTCTTTTTTTCTTGATTTGAGCCCTATTTTCTTAACTTAAGTCGGCGATTTGGTTCAGTGTAACGACCGGTGTTTCATAAAATAGATGAACTCTGTATTATTTTAAGGAAGTTCTCTTTCTATTTACTATGAACTAATTCATCATGATAATGAAAATAAGTTTATACTCCTAGTTCATTAATATTATGATGATTTTTTTTCCAGTGTAGATAAGAAGAAAGAAGCGTTGATAAAACCTATTTTTGCAGAACATTCTGTAAAACTATCTTAAGCCAAATTCTTGTACAAATACTTTCAAGTAAAAAAAAAATCAGGATACAAGGTGTATCCATCGATGTTATATAATAACGAGCCGGTGGTTAATTTCACATCTGAAATGAATTGTTTTTTTTTGTGTCAGTGCGTCCACTGTCTATTTCACCTGAGAAGATAAGGCTCCCTGGAGCCAGAACAAGATTAGCCCAACTTCGCTTCAGATTTTGTTTGTGTCTAAGTACCTATATTTTACCCGTGTAGTACAAAGCATTCTGAGACCATAATGCTCTAATTGCCCCAATTGACCTTACCTACTCGTAAAACTAAATTTTGAGTCCTGATCACCACGAATGATAAAAACATCAATCCTTAGACAAATCCACCTAATATGTATTATGTTGATCCGCGGCGGTCTATGTTCAGTTTGATCTCGTGTAATCTCACTGGGTTGCGGTTAACGATCTGTTTCTGTAAACTCATCAATGCTGGAAAAAGTGATTCAAATTAGGGTTTCCTATGACTATGACATTATACTCGCAATATAGTTGGCCCCCAGTACAAGATTCTGATTGCGCCACTGATACATACATACCCACAATTTATTTTAAATAGACCCAAAGCAGTTAACTCACTTAGTCAAATACCTGGTAATTGTTGGTTCTCGTTGCAAATATTTCAGGCAACATGGGCATTGAGAAAAGAGGTCGATGAATATCCTCCTTTAATTGAATGTTTTTGGCTCTAGTCATGACGGGTCACCATCACCACCAGTCCAAATGAGGTACATACAAACAGGAGGATCCCAAATCTTTTTTAATCTCTTGTGAAGGGTAAAAAGGTTTCCATGGTTACCACCAATGAGAGATATGAATGAGGTTTTTTTACGTCCAGAAAAAAATGACCACTACCACAAAAAAGTAAAAAATTCAAATTTCAAACTATCAAATTTTTGCATTTTTGAAAAATGTTATTTGCAAATCAATTTTTAGTGGAGTTGGGAAAGTGAAAAGTTTTAATGGACAATCATGAACGTAGGCGTAGGTAGGTAGATAGGCGAAAATTCGAAAGTGACATGTCCATAACTTTATACTTACATCTAAAGAATGTGCAGCATTTTATGAGTTTGTTTAGTTTTATGTTACATTACATATTTTTGTCCGTTGGTTAGGGCCGAGACTGGTTGTTTCCCCCAGGGTCACCAAAAGGTATTCTGCACATGTGCCCCAGCTTTTATTTTGCTGAGTTAGACAAAGCGGAAATGCAAGCGTTGTGTCATCTCTTGGCAGGCACGTAGCCAGGGGAGGGGTCCATGGGGTCCGGACCCCTCCCGAAATGTTTTCGATGGGTTTCAAAATTTCAGTGATGATAACATGAAAACTATATTTGTAATTGTTTTATAAAACACGAAATCGTGTTGCTGAAGATGGGTGGAACGCCACTCGAAATGCATACAGATTAATAAAATTAATAATTTTCCTGCAAATTTAAAAAACCGGTGTTTTATAAAACAATTACAAATATATCTGAATTTTCGATAATCATTCCATAATTAAAAATTTAATAATGAAAACTATAATAATGCGCACTTATTTACAGCGTTGTGCAAGTAGTCTACTCCGAGGTAATCTACATCGTTGTCGACGCGTAGAGTATGTATGCAGACAATTGATCATTTGTCTACGCTAGCGGTGGCACAATGTCAATAATTAAGAGTTTTGCAGCGAGATTGGGTTGCTCCATTTTTATTTATTTCCAACTCTTTAATTTCAAACTTACCTCATGTTTAATCGATTTACTCAAACTACAATAAGACCCTGATAGTGCAACCCTCGAAAATCCGGATTTTGGATAATCCAAATTCATCTTAAGCTACAATTCCTTTTTATAAATTTTGTTTGTGCGTACGGTTCTATAAGCTTAAGGAAATGCATTTTTCGAATGCGAAATTATTATTTAACGATAAAAAGGCAACTTTTTTAAGGATTGTATTATAAATACTATCCGCAATTAGAGCATTTCGAAAATTCGGACAATCCGAAAATCCGGATAGGGTTCGGTCCCAATCAGGGGCCTACGCAGAAAAATATTTCGGGAGGGGTTTTATGAAAGAGGTTGAAGTTTGAATTTGAATTAATATGTAGTTAGTTTTAGCATATCGGTTAAAATATAAGGATAGTTCGAATAGGCTTTGACATTTTCTATGAAAAATTCGCTTGCCTGCCGTACGCAAAATAGTATACCCCAATTTTGCATGTTCTAAGTAGGCATAGCCGACAAGTAAATTATCATGAACCCACAATTCCAGTTGTTTATAGTCAGTCAAATTCACGGAAATACACTTATGCCTACTTGGGACATGAAAAATTGTGGTATACTGTTTTGCAAGCGAATTTTCCATAGAAAATGTCAAAGCCTATTCAGGCTATCGTACTAAAACTCTCTAATATTTATACCCTACACACGTAAAATGGTGTTTTTTTCGTTAACTATTTTGGGTTAATAAATTGTTATTCTCCCACTATAATTTCTTGTATTGTTTGGTTACTAAGCATCAGTAGCGTTTCAATATAGATTGTATTAAAATGTGTCCAGAGTTTCATAGTACTTTATCATGACTTGAGCTTGCTAGTTAGGCTCTATCTGTCCTACAATTATTCCAAAGTGCCGCAGAACTTAACTGTCAAAAAAACTGAGAGACTCCTCTCAGTATCAATCCCAGCTATTGAAAAAAAACTTTGAAAGCATTTTTTTGTGGTACTTGAAGAGTCTTTCGAAAAGCATCTTAGCGCAGCACCATCTCTGTGATACTGAGTTACTTGCTCAATTTTCTCACTTTCCGACTGTTAGAACTTTTTTTGTGGGAAACGTCCTGCTTTTGTAGCCGATTTGTATCTTATATTACATCGAGCAATTTCGGAGGGGGTTTGAACCCCAAAACCCCTACGTAGGTTCGCCACTGGTCCCAATCAACCTGGGATATAGGGTCTCTACTAGTTATATACGAAAATGATTGCAAAACATACGGGACATGTACATGCTAAACATTAATTAAATTTTGGTATTTGGTATTGGTATGAATGGATGAGTTCAGAATCATTAACATGTTTGGCATTTACTGAACAAAAACAAATTCAAAACTCTGAACTCAACCAATGCAAATTTTAGGGTGCATTTAAAACAAGATCACACCAGTGACAGTTCATTGTCTTCATTCTTTACATTGTATGCATTGTATACATTGTATGCGTTGTCTACGCCTTTGTCTACGCTGTAACGTAGACTTCCAAAGATTACGCGTAATTGCACAACACTGCTTATTTACATGTCAGGACATCAGTACAAAAATTCACCGAATTGCACATTATTTTGAAGTTAAACCAGTTGTTGTGAAAATGGGATAATTATTTGTTTAATGTCCATGCAGCCCGGATTCATCTCTATTCCTTGCGATTTTTTTAGATATTGCATCTATATTTTTTTTCTAAAGAAATATAGAGGCTTTCATTTTCGAAATTGAAAGTGTGCACAGAGGCCGAATCTTTTTACAGAAAATCGAACCAAATCTGAAAATTTTGGATTTCATAAAAATACATACAAATAAGTAATCCGTCGCTGTTTTTCATTATTTAAATTTATTTGAATCATTGCCAAAACGTTCGGTAGCTTGAAATACGTTATCTAAGGGATGTTGGCTATAACACACGTTAGAAGTGATAGCTCCAAAAGAAGTCAACATGAGCTCGAAATTAGGAATGGGCTTAATTGGTCATGTCGCAGTTAACGTTAGATTTTATTGTCCTAATTGGCTTTGCCAATAAATGGCCCCGTTTTGGAAAGTAACCTCTTCTCTGCACAGTTAATTTATTTTAGATAGATATGCTAAGGTTGTTTTTTCGTCGGTGATCAATTTTCATTAACTTTAACAACTTACGATGAATTCCATTTTCAAGTTTTTCTCACTCAGGATGATAAAAATTTTCCTTTGATTTGTTTAATGAAATTTGCAGAAAAAATGAGGCTCTACTTTCTTTGCTTATTTAACCAGTAACTCTATTCTCAAGACTGGAATTTAAGCTATGTCTTGCCTTGTGCCAATACATAAAAATGGTGACAAAGCTGAGACTGAAAATTATCAACGAACTATCCCTTGCCAATCCTTAGATTATTTGACCTAGAGGTTGACCAGGGTTAACTCTCTAGTTCGACCACTAATAAAATTTGCTTTTTCAGAGCTAAATCTACTACTACAAATCTTAAAGTAAAATTACACCTAAGAGTCTCTCTCAGCCCTCATTAATAGAAATGTGCCAACTTTAAACCCTCCGGGGTCAATGTTTAGCGCGAAAATCGCAATTTTGTGTTTTCAAATAGAAATATTTCAAATGGACTTTCCAAATGATGTTGAGCGCATTGAGAGCTACATTTCGCTAAAAAAAAAACAGAGTCCTATAGCTATCGCCGTTTTTTTTAGATACAGCCGTCTAAAGCTGACACATGATATCGTTCCGTGATTCTGATCATAACTCTATTTCTCTCAATTTCCACCAACATCATTGTTTTTAAATTTTCTAGATATTCAGAAACTATTTAAATCCCCTATGTAATTGGAGCGGATGAAATCGGTATATATCGAATAAACAGGGATGCATTTCGACACATTTTTTTAGCGATGTATGTTTTCTGTATCACCAAAATTACAGTAAAACAGTTCTCCACTAGCAACACAAAAAAAAATTATTTACAATAAAATTTCTGAAATCGAAATTTGGACCCCTCCCGAAATATATTCTTGGCTACGTCCCTGTCTCTTGGCAGCCTTACCTAGAAGTAGTGAAACGCCTCTAACTGTCAGTCGTTAGAAATAAGTCGGGCGAGTCCCAAAAAGTCGAAAAATTTAAATTCTGTAAACAGGCGCTTGAATCATCAAACAGATAGCTCCCACAATTTTAAAGCGCTTCATGTGGATGAAATACAATTCAGTAGTCATAAGTCGGGCGAGTCCCATAAAGTCGAAAAATTTAAATTCTGTAAACAGGCGCTTGAATCATCAAACATATAGCTCCCACAATTTTAAAGCGCTTCATGTGGATGAAATACAATTCAGTGAGTTTTATTTAATGTGTTTACAATTCGGAGTAATTGTGAAATTGCAATCCTAGCTATAACGGGCGCAGCAATAAATTCGATTACGCATCAGAGTTTCATGACTTGAGCTAACAGCCTCCCTCCCCTCTCCTTAAAAAAGTTAATATGCACCTTGGTCTGTACATTATAAGTCACTCAATTTGATTCACTTTAGTTTTATGGAAAGATTTATTCAGTAGATTCCACTGGATTACTAGTTTCGATTGTTGAGAATTCATTTACGGTAAGCATAAAAGCTTATTGATTTGAACTATATACCTATTCGTTTTTTACTAGAAATCTAGTCTGCTTTTAATGAAATCTACTTAGAAAAGGTTTACGAAACGGAAAACTTGTACATAAATGTGCAACCGGAGAGGAAATCAGTTCTGAGTTGAGTATTAATTTTTAACAAAAATTGCTAATAATGCTTCGCATATTTTCTACACATACACGTAGAATACATCTGTAAAAAGCCCGCCTATGTGTATATTATTTTTTCTTCTCAATTTCTTCAACATCTCTGTCAAATATATGCAAACTCCTCTACAAATGAAAAACTTATCATTTTAGTTTAGATACTATTTACTAATTAAATTATTTAATTATTTTCATTGAAATAAAATCTACAAAATTTGCTATAGTCGTAAAAAAGCCATTATTTGCCATTATGTACCACATTTACCAGCGCAACAAAAAATGAGAAATAAAACGAAATGAAAAAAAATATACATACATGACATCATCAAGGTTAAAGGACATGTTTGGTATTTTGTTTTATTAATATGATGTGATAATGTCTGGTGTAAACATTTACATACATTCATTTTACTTACAGAATGGAACGGCTACGAGTATTATGATTTCAGTTTCAGGTGATAGAGATAATGCTGTTTTAAGAATAAAGAGATGTTTAACGCAATTTGACTTTATTGAACTTTCTGTTCGTTATTTTATAACATATTCATATAATTTATAAGGTTTCTCTCCAAAATTTTTTTTTCTAGCATAAATTAAAAGTCTAACGTCATGCATCAATTGTAGTGTTTAGTGCGTTCACCTTCAGAGCATAGGGCCGTGGTTTCAAATCTCGCCGTGAGCTAATTCAGTTTAATATGCTATTCGAATTCAGCACCCATGTGATGGACTATTATCCTACTCAAATAAATTTGCTGAACGTGCTGTTGATCTCAACACCTTTACCAAAAAAACAATTAAGATATAGGAAATTAGATGTGACTAACACATCTGCGGTCTTGTACCAATGTTGGACTGTAACGCCAGTTTTTTATTTATTTTTTAAATTCGCAATAGTTCCCAGCCTTACCTCTGCAAACCTAAGATATTCTTTCTTCTTTTTATTGCCACTTATTTTAAAAACAAATTTGTTTTTTTTTTCAGGCGGAAAAGAAAGGTTGTACAGCAACAGAATATGGACTCGTTTTCGGAATATTCGAACTCATAGTATTCATAATATCACCATTATATGGTCAATACTTAAACATTATAGGGCCAAAAGTATTATTCAATGGAGGAATTTTCACAACGGGTACGGCTGCCATAGTTTTTGGTCTTTTGGATCGAGTACCGGTAAGTGAAAAAGAACAATTTATTCGTTCAGAACTCTACGATAAAGTTTTTAAATTTCTTTCAGGGTCATACATTGTTCATTACACTAGCATTCGTTATACGAATAATTGAAGCGTTGGGCAATGCAGCCTTTTTGACGGCATCTTTCGCTATTATTGCTCGGGAATTCCCGAATAATGTGGGAACTACTTTTGTACGTGGCTTAAATTCAAATAATTTTCGATGAAGATTTATCAATCATTAATACCAACTATTTATTGTAGGCCTCTCTGGAAACATGTTTCGGACTTGGATTAATTGTAGGACCTACAGTCGGTGGAGCACTGTACGCTTTGGGTGGATACTATCTACCGTTTGTTGTACTAGGATTTTTGTTGTTCCTAATGGCACTATTGACACTATGTGTATTGCCGAAACATGCCAATGAATCACTAAATCACACTCGAGGACGTAAGTTCAATGATATTTTGTGTTTATGTAAATTTGGTCTTATCTTTCCTTTTTTTTTCTGAAATTCTATAGCGTCCCTGCGAACTGTTTTGCGAATACCCGGCGTACTAGTTTGTTCATTGGCAATATGTGCAACAAGCGCTTCCATTGGATTTTTGGGAGCTACTCTCGAACCTCATGTGAGACAATTTGATTTGAGTCCAGTGCTACTAGGTAATGCTATACTATACGTTTTATCGTGGAGTCGTTTTTTTCTAAATCTGATTTGAATCCAAATAGGTATGGTATTCGTTATCAACGGTGGAGTCTACGCTATCACGGCACCTATTTGGGGTTGGGTAGTTGACAAATTCCTCAATCCAAAATTGTCTTCATTTGTGGGATCGCTCTTCATTATAGCCGGCTTCCTCTCTGTCGGACCGGCGCCGTTTATTCCGATAGAAACGTACGTATACATAGGATTTAAATTTTCTAGAATATTTCGCCTCTAAATAGCATGTGTGCACAATTATTGCATTTATTGGTGATAGCATTCGAATGCTTTCACATATTGTTATTATTCTTACTTGATATAAACAACCTTATCGCGAAATGACTGACAATTTAATCTTCGTTATGGCATAAACTTTCAACCGCGACATGACTTCGATTCGGTCTTCATGAATACGCAATTGATAATTTATAATAAATTAACATATTTTTCAACAAAATATAGGAAATTAAGTAATGTCATCCTTGGACTAGTCCTTCATGGAGTTGGTATTGCAGCAATTTTGGTCTCTAGTTTTTCGGATGCGCTTCGAACAGCAATGTAAGTGTACTTGCTGATAATGACAAGCAATATATATATATACATTGAGATGAAAAAATCTTTATTTATTTATTTTATTTGACAGACGTAAAGGTCTTCCTGATAACATTGAAACGTATGGCCTTATATCCGGCTTATGGACATCAACATTTGCCTTGGGTGCGTTTGTTGGTCCGTCAGTGAGCGGTGCATTGTATGACTCAGTGGGATTTAGAGGATCATCATTGTTCATTGTTGGTATGTTTTGAGATTTAAAAAATATTTAAAAAAAAGTTTTGAAAACTTATTTCAATTCTATTCTTCTCAGGACTTCATACCTTTGTCGGCATAATTTTAGTCTTGTTCATGTTCTTTGAGCGTAAACCTAAAGCATACAAGGAACTATCTTCAACCGACTCATTACTTAAGAATAAACGAAACGGTTTCGATAACCCCGTGTCGAACGGCAACGGAATGTATTATACGAACGGCAGCACTGGCAATAATATTGCCAATGATCCAGCCTATTGCAAACATTTCAGTCGAGTCATCAATCGAGATTGGCGAAAGTGAGTATTCTCGTTTCTCGTCTAATCAAAACTCCTTACAGATAACTAACAAATAAAACGAATTTTGTTTAGAAGCTGTGAAAGTGGATCGCCAATATCGATGGGTATGCGACCCTATTATGGCAGTGTTGATTGTCTTCGATCGGGGATGACGAGTCGCCAAGAAACAGTGGCATAGAACGTAACTCGGACTGTTTGTTCAACTTTGTATTTATATATTTTACGAAAATAGGAATTTTATATAATTAATTATGTTCATACGTACCTATACATTTTGATTTTAAGTTTAGAATTTAATTATTGAGATAATGCAACGATATGACAATGTCAAGAAAAGAAAATCTCTCCAATATTAAAGACTTGTTCCCTATTTTTGTGTAAGCTATGTAAGTTGTAAGGGCTGAGCTTATCTGTGTAACTAAAGCCCATACAAAAATAAGTTTTTTACTATAAACTGACGATGTAGATAAGAGTATGTTAGTTGATTTAACTGGCTGAAAGTCTGAATGCAAATAAAATATGTAAAAAAAAATAAACAGGAAAATATGATAATTTTATTTTATTACTATAGACACACTTTCAATTTACTTCTTCATTAAACCAATGATAGTCCGAAATTTTTCTCTTTTTTATAATTACAACACACGCGTAAAAAACATCATTTCTTAAGCTAACAACATTAATTTTAACAAATAATTAAATATATATACATAAAACCCATAAAAAATACAATAAAGTGAGCATGCTGACTGTATGCTCATTAAAATATCACTTGTCCTTAAAAAACAACAACAACAAAATCGCTGCGCAAATCCACCTACTCCGGAAAGAACTGATCATAATCATAGCGTGCAGCTAACGTATTGGCCACTTTCATAATTCGTTCCGCTACAATTTGTTCAATTACCGGTATCGATGTTTCACTGAGTTCTTGGAAATTGCCATTAATCAAATCATTTACCGCCTGGCTCAGATTCGCATCATTGCGGAATAAATTATCCACATGAATTTTTCCCGAACCAACTTGCATACGAATTTTCAACTTTTTAATAACCATACGACGGGCACCGTTCATTTGTACAATTTCAACCTTCATTTTGACATTGCCGGTGACTTTTTCTGAAATGTAAGAAAAATGTTTATAAATGGTATTGACGAGAAAATATATTATAGCGAATATTTTAATGAGTGGAGCGAGACTGCGTGGACGACCGAGAACTCGCTGGGAGTACTCAGTCAGTAAGGACACCCACCAGCTGCAAGGCTCTTGAAATTGGAGGACAAGATCACGTGACCGCGACAACGATTCAGACGATTAAAGTCCGTCGTCGAGTTATCTTGCCACATTGATGATGATGAATATTGTAATGAATGTTTTCTCACCAAAATCACCGTTAAATGGTCCTTTTGATTTAATTGGCAAACCAAGAATTACGCCATTTACATCGTATTCGCCTTTGAGCTTAAAAGCCGGGACCGTTATAACAAATGAGTAGATTTCGTTTTTCCGATCGTATCTGAAAATGATAATTTTTACATTTTTAGATGTAATAAATAAATTTATCAGTTAAATAGTTTTATTTTTTAAAAAGTATAAAGTTTAAAGAATAAATCGTCCAACAAGTATTATTAGCCATTTTTTATTTTTCCTTCCAATTTTATTCAATGGGTCTAAAATAACAAAGTACCCTATTGAAGACGAAGAATTTAGAATGCTCTACCTAATGTCCAGAAAATTACTACGCAACAACACGAAATTTCTTAACTGCAGTCCTTAATTTATATTTGGCATCGCCCTTGCGAAAAAAAGAGACAATATTCAGCAAACGTATAATTTACTTTACTTGGCGATGGGAATGAGATCCAGGATTTAGTAAATCCTGTCAATAGTCCAAATCCCTTATAAAAGTCATAGATAAATTGTCTATTCTATGGTAATTTGCCTTCAAACTCTTCAAAATGTTGAATCTAAAATGAATTTATTTCTGTATCATCTTTTCGAAAATTTTCGATAAATTTGGAATGCCTTTTCCAATTTTTTTCATTACCCACAACAGTGGTCTGCAGCGCCGTCGCGGGCAAGATTTGCTGAAATTTTAAGGTCCTAGCTACAGGGACGGATTTGCCCTATATGGAGCCCCTGGGCAGTAGTCAAAAATCCGCGCCCTCCCCAACTAATTAAGCATGGCAAGAGACCAATTTTATTCACATGGAAGACTTACTGGGGTGTATCTGATGGTCAAATTACAGACCGTGTGTGATGCAGTATTTCGTTCGGTTCATTGAAGATCATGCTCCTTGAGTGAATAATTTTTTTTGTAAGCCAAAAGAACAGAAAAAATTATAAAATATCTGAAAATGAGATGCATAAGCAAGCCTAAAACATTCCGCTGATAGGTATATAGCTTTGAGCTTTTTGGAAGAAGAGAATATTTTTTGTACTACATATTTCAAACTACCTCTTAATATTTCAAACGCGTAAATCAATGGAATGTATGAAATTTTCTAAAAATTTGCCACCCCTTAGAGTTTACCCATATGGGAAATCTGGCCGTGCCTATCTATGAACGTTCCGAAAGATGCGAAAATAAAAGTCAAGTTTGATAATCCCTGTACCGATCCTTAAAAGCGAGATAATCGCATTTTTATGTTTGGCAATCTTTGGCGAATTTTGTAGACTACCGCCGTCACATTTACTGAAAATTGCAAGGTTCAGCGCTCCGAAGTTCAAGCCGTTCAAAGATTCGTGCGATTAGCCTTTGCTCTGAACAGCAGAATGGCTATTAAATCATGTAAATAATCCACAACGAGTTCTTTTTCATTTTCGACCCTCGGTTAACGAACACAATGATTTCCGGGATCATAATCGTTATGCGAAACGTTCGTTAAGCGAAACCTTTAATTATCCAACATACAATGGTTCTTTTCCGATCGGAAAACTCACAATGATCAAAAATTTTTGTTTTCACATACTTTTGCCCACCTTGCTATCTCCTGGACAAATCAGCGGATTTTAGTCACGAATTAGCGGTTTTATGTAAATATTTTCCACCTGGATGCTCTGCCTTCAATAGTAGTGTATCTAGTATAAAAATATGCGGAAAATTCACAATGAGCAAGACTGTGAAAACAGCTCTTTCTTAGAGTCACGATATAAACTGTCCAATCGATCTGACGTTGGGTTGCACAATCGACGCGACGCCCGTACAGCACACACATACACTATGCAATTCATCGTATGATGTAAAAGTATCAGTCTCACGGTCCACACGACACAAGCCAGCGAAAATAAAATTAGTCACAGAAAAACACGATATTTGGTCGGCAAAAATTTAACATTTTTGGATTTTCGCAGGATGGTCGGAGATGGCCATCTGATTATAGGGAAAAAAAATCCTGACCGATTGGGGAAAAAAAGTATGACCGATTCGGGGTCCGACACCTTAAAAAAAGGAGGGGCGAAGGGTATTTTCTGAGTTTTAGCAACTGCCATCCAGATAGACAGGCCGCAATGCAGAAATTTTAGTTCCACCTACTCCACAATTGCGTTCCTTGACCAGTGACAGTTGACATTTCTCAGGCCCACAACGCCAGTGCTTCTAAACCAAAAAAATGGAAATGTCCCGCACGTTTTTGACAATACAAGGCTAGGCATTGTTTTAGTGTGCTTTTGCTGTGAAAATGGTAAAATAGTATACCCTCCTCAACCTGACAATTTAGCTTTCATTTCAATATTCAATTGTTGGGGGAAACTTTGGTGAGAAACGACTTTTAGATTGTAGACTGTAATCGCGTCACTTATGGCAGTATTGAGCGTAAATTATGGCAGCCCTTGAGTTGCATGACCAGTGAGAGAATCATTTTAGTGACGTGACAATCCGCCTTGTTTTTACCGATTATTTCTAAAACGGCAGAAGATGCTGCAAAATAGTCTCAGAACGAAAAAAAATAACATAAAATTTCCTTTGCAATGAAATAGCCCCCTTTCTCCCTTTTTTTAAGTTTTCGGACCCCGAATCGGTCAGGAATTTTTTTCCCCTAACCAGGGGACCTTCCCCAACCATCCTGCAAAAATCCAGAGATGTTTGATTTTCGCCGCTCGATGGCCATATTTTGGACTATTTTTATCTACTATATCTCTTCATCGGATTACCGTATTTCTGTTGATTTATTACCCCATGAAATTGTTTCTATCGAAGATATCTATACATGCACTTTGGGAACACTAGTTTCATAACGGTACTTTTAACTGGCAAATGCGCAAAGTTGGGGAACATTTCTTCAGTGTGTTTTCCTTCATATAGCATGTTTTTTTGCCATTTAGATTTCTAACTTTTGGGATAAATAACTTCGAGGGAAAGAAAATGTACCGTTATGAAAATCTTGATTAAATTTTCGATGAAAAATCAATTTTTAAATTACTCGACAGTTTGAATATCAGTGTTTGGGAAGGCATGCCGTTGACCTTTGAAACTAGTAAAGGTTAATATTTGAAAGCGAAAACGCCAAGTTATGTTAAACTTTATACTTTCAGAACGTGAAGTCACATTTAGAATAATTAATTTTACATTATTTTTTATGACTTCCACAAAAAGCGCGATATCACAATGAGACGGGACACCCTATCTATCAGAAGGTTTTAAATGTTTTAAGGTTTAGTCATATTCACATTACCCAAGGTATCCCATTTCAGAGACCATAGCAGTAGCTGATACCAGATTTCTGCAATGTTGGCGATTCGTGATAGTGAAATTGGGCCATATAGGACATCTTTCCTTATCTCTCTGTCTTTGGTTCTCGTAATTTTTATTGAAAGCATCAGGGCCGGATTTAGCCTCTATGGCGCCCCTGGGCAGTAGCAATTTTGCCGCCCTCCGCCACAAGATAAGCTTGAAGGTAGCAGTTGTCACCTCACAAAGGAAATGTAGGCAAAACGTATGTGAAAAGTAAGCGTATTTTGTTTGCTTGAAAATTTTTTATGTTGCTTCCCAGGGGAGGAATCCAGGTGTTCCGTGCATCTCCCAAAATTGTTTAGGAATGACTGAAACTCCAAAAAGCTTACGGTAAATATTGAGCACACCTTGACCTAATTCGTTAAGATAACGAAAACGAATTGGGAAAGTACTTACTGATGTTTTTCAGCAAAAATCATTCGGAGCCTAAAAAGTTCTAGATTTTCCTGATTTCAACTATTTTAAATTATTTTTTATTTTCGGGGGGATTTCCGGTTTTTCTATGAACAAAAAATTTGCAAATTCGAAAATTTAAGAGTAAAACTCTTAAAAATTAGGTCAACCTATTCACCCGATAGAAACTCAAAAAAATGATAGCCAATGCCACATTTCTAATATCGAGACTTAGACCTCTCCCGAAACCAAATCCTTGCTTTATATGTGGGACAAATTTAAGAACTAATTGAACACACGAAAATGTGTGGTTGGATGAGTTACTTGCTTGGGGTGTTTTGAACTTTCCAAAGGATTGCTATCACCAAAAATATTTTTCATTTTTTTTTCTTCAAGTCTGGGGCAATTTCAGAGGCTTGAAAACAGGAGCTGGCAGCCAAGTACTCGCGTATTTATATCATTTAATGTGACTTCAGGCATAATGTTTAAAATAAAGCCAACTCTGATTGAACTAAAGGCTGCTACGATTGATTGAGAGTGAATCAGTGTATGCATGCTTCAAGCAAAATTTTGCGTAGTTCCAATTTTTGAAGGCGGGATCACATTAAAATTTGAGTTAACGTTACGATTAGGTGCTTTGGATTAAGACGAACCTGTACATCTAACTAGAATAAATTAAAAAAGCAAATTATTTTCTACAATTATTTTTGAGTTTTCAAAATCCATATTTCCCATAATTTTAGACCAATAAAAAAATTTAAGAATTTGCCGCCCCTCAAATTCTGTCGCCCCGGGCAGTAGCCCAGGTCGCACATATGGGAAATCCGGCCCTGGAAAGCATAATAGAAATTTAAGTGTCAAAAATCGTTAAATTGCAACGATTAAACTGGGCGGAGCATTTACAAAGATTGAACGCCAATTGCATGCCCAAGAAGGTGATGAACGCGCAACGAGTGGACGGAGCCAGGTTGCGTGGACGACCGAGAACTCGATGGGAGCAATCAGTAAATAAACTAATATAATCATATTCCGTATTTCATATCGGTCTATATACAGTGAAACCTCTCTTAACGGACACCTCTCTAGAGCGGACACCCCTCGAAACGGACATTTTCAAAAAGTCCCGATTTTTATTTATACTATGTCAGTGCAAATGACACCCCTATATAACGGACACCCCTCTTACGGACGCGGACAACCAAATTTCGATCCCCGGAGACAATTTTACGTAGGATTTTACCTCTTCTGAACGGACACTTTTTCTTAAACAAAGTGATAAAAAATTACTTTACGTATTCATACTGGTAAAATCCTTTGAAAATTGTCACTTATAGAAGAAAGCTTTAATATTCGTCATAGAATTGATGAACGCCAAGCTAGGGCAAGACGAAGCATAAGGCCTTGCTTTTAATACAATCCCCTCGTAAATACTTTAGGAATAATTACAAAATTGCTTTGCAGTATTTCTTGCACTAAATCTTTGAATATTTTGTTAGTGAAAGTCTATATCTCCGCTCACGATAGGCATACACTGAAATTAGATCCATATAGTCCAGTCCAGTCTGGCTATGTGGTTGTCCGGATATGAGAAAATATTTTGTTCAAAAAATTTACACCAAGAAATTTGTCCGGCAATGGAAGGTTTCCTTCTTTTATCTGGTTAGAAAAACTAAATTTTCGCCATACAATACCACAAGAGATACAGTACTTGCAGCCTTAATCATGTCTCTTGTATGAATATGTATTTTACTTTTCATTTTCACTGAGGATATTCGGACACTCCTCCATAGCGGACACCTCTCTACAACGGACAACTGTGGTAGTCCCGTAGTTGTCCGTTGTAGAGAGGTTTTCCTGTAATAATTCTGTATGTTTTCAAAATTAAATTTATTCAGCATACTCACTTCAGTTGACTTAATTGAAATTGTGACGCACCCATTATAATGATATTTCTCAATTTCAATCCGAAACCTGTCTTAGACTTTTCCGACAATACGACCTCATCAACCGTAAACGGATCCAATTGTGGTATATTATTTTCGGGTATTCCTTTAATCAGATACGGTCGAATCGATTCCAACGAGTTTAAAATGCAATCTTCAACCTTGGGATCATTTCGATGACACAAGTTCACGTAATCCGCTATATACGCAGTCCATTGAACACCACAAAAACATACAAATTAGTATCATTAGTGAACAAGAAAAAACAAATTAACTTAATTTTAAAACTAAATTTTCTTACGTATTTTTTCATCACCCGACACTAAAACAACGATGCACATCAGTAAGAACGTAACCAGTATACTACTCTTCATGGTCATCGATATTGCGACACGGTGTATCGTTTCTAATAAACTTTTCTTTATCGGGTTTAAATATACGGAATCACGTGAAACTAGTAATTTAATTTTAAAAATGCAATCAAATATATTTTAGATTTTTTTGTTTTCTTTCAACCGAGACACAAATTATTTCATCTACGAGTATCAAGTACGCGCACTGGTAATAACTTTAAAACAGACACTTTTTATTTGTATCTCCTTGGATTAAGATATAGTTAAGATAAAGTAACTACATATGTACAAACTTAGAAATATCAGTTTGCAACAGCTTAGAGTTGACTCTCGGACGAAGTATGATAACCGTTTGTTCTATCCGCTAAATGCAACACGACTTTTTATAGAAGCAAATCACTCGGCTAGAACCCTAGGGGGAGGGAACTTGAACTCAGTACATTTAACGAAAAAAAAATTATAAATTGAGAATGCAAATTATATACTGTATCTCGATCCATTGTCGACGTCATAGTTTAAGTGAGAAATCTCCTGAATTTGATTACATGTCTGTTAATTATTTTTTTCTTTACTATTATTGACAATTTCACATCTTGCCTTTTATATAAAACCTTTGCATTTGCATTAACCTAGCATCGTGCTAATTCGATTCATGAATATGCATATGTGTGTAATGAAATATGTACATAATTCCAAATTGGCCGATAATTTATATGATTCTCTATACTTCAATTTGTTTCGATTTGTGTTGTAATTGAATGTGTGGAAACGATCGAATTAATGCGCACCAATTAGAAATAGTGTTTATCGAAGATCAACCTTTTATCGATATAAATCAACTGACAAATAGCCAATATGCCAGTGTGCTGACAGTATGAGATACGATTGAATCTGATTGAAAAATCACGCTTGTTGAGGAAGGTCTGATGAGCACAAACAATGTCGTTTGTCTGATTGATTGAGCTTCGAACATGTATTGACAACATTAAATATAAATCGCAATAGAAATCGAAGGATTGCGAATTAATGCCTATAGTTGCAGAGATTATATCGAGGTATGTAGATATTTCATAATACAAAAATTAACAAAATAATGTTTAATACATGTAATTTATTCTACAAAATAATTTTAAATAATTTTTTTCATAATTTTGGTAAATCAACAACAATAAAAAATAAAAATTTCCATCCCGTCTACAAAAAGGACAATCTTATATCAACAGACTTTCTTTTATTGTGATTATTTCTTCGTGTCTGTCTGGCATAGACACATTTGATCGATTTATATTTTTCGATTGCTTACAAAATGTGCGATCAAATTTCTAATCAAAATTTAATATGTAATATAATGCAAAAATTGTTGACATTTTTCTCTATATGTATATAACGATAATAAACATTATTTTTATTTTATTTCTATTTAAATTAAATAACAAAATATATGTACTTGCTAACCAAAACACACTAAACTAGTTCATCCAATGTTCCAGTGGAATTTTCATAAATAGACGATCCATAAAATTGCCTATGACCATTGCCAGTTTACTCTTCAGGGCAGGTTTCATTTCTTTCAGCAAATCTTGAGCGTTCGAATTAATAAATAAATTCAAAGCGGCTTCTATACAAAAGTATTAGAAAAACATAAGAAATGATTAATAACATGTCCCAGATGTAAAAAATAATAACTATCCATAAAGGACTATGTACTTACTTATTACAACATTTTCATTGGCAATATTTTCGACGCCCATTCGAATGTCCTTGACACTGAAATCCATTTTGATACTTTCCAGCGAAAGAGTGGTCAGACCATTCTCATTTGGTTGACCGGATGCTTTGAAGTATACTTTGGCCTTGACACCATCTAGTTGAAGAACAAATTTAAGTTAATTTTGGCAATAATTCTGTTTTTAAGTGTAATAGCTTATGTGTAGGTTCTTACCGTATTCTCCCCAATAATCACCGGATCCGGAAGCACGAACTAGAATAAGAACACCAGATGATTGATACTTGGCCCGAACTTTAATTTTTGGAATTTCCAGTGTTAGTTGGAATTGCAGGGAATCGATATCAGATCTAAAATTAATAAAAACAAATCATCATTAATATTATAAAAAATCTTTTTAATTTGTTTATTTTATATATTAGTAACAAGCTGTGAGAGCTCGCTTTGCTCGCTCTTCCATCTTGAGCTCACTCCGCTCGCAATTTTACAAAACGAATTGCAAATTTGAAAGATACTAAATTCGATATTCAAAGAGGAAGGAGGTGTATACTAATCCGCTGGAATCAGTTGACTGAAATCTGGCAGAAAGAAATATACGAAAAAAGAATCTTTATAATTCTGCTCATTATAAACTTTTTCGCGTATTTCAATGTTATTCTGATATTCTGGGAGAGGAGTAATTCGGCAGGAAAATTTTCCAAAAATCCGCAAAGACGTTTAAGAAATAGAAACAAAAATATGCGAAAAAAGAACTCATTTTTTTCAATGGTTATACTGCCATTTCGGTCGGAGCCTTGTGTAGACCCATAAGGTGGGGTCAACTTACTGAAATTCTGTAATTCGGTCAAGAAAGACAGAAAGAAGTATAAGAAAAATAATTGTCTTCATAATTGTGCCCCATTGTGAAGTTTTCATATGTCTCGATAGTTGTCCTGTTACTTTGGGTAGAGACCAATCCTGTGGAAGAAATTTACTGAAATCCGCTCATATGTTAAGGAAATACACGCAGAGATAGGTGAAAAAGAACCCATTGAGAATTTTAGCTCATTGTGAATTTTTGTTTTTGCATGTTTCAATATTTATTATGCTATTATGGCCAGAACCTAATCCAACAAATCCAAAATCATGAAATTCTCCCCAGTCGTTCTCGAGTTATAAATGGTGTAACTAACCACGACTTTCTTTTATAGAAGAAGATTATATTTATTAACTCTGACTAAAATCCCCTATCAAGTGCACTATACAGGGTGTCCCATTCATGGTGGAGAATATTTTAATGGTAGGTAGTGTGGCTCATTTGGAGAAAATTAATGTACAATGGGACCCCTCTATTTTTAACCGTTACAATGTTATAGCATTTTTTGTCAAAATGCACGACTTGCTGAACTAAATCAAAATTTGCCACACCACCAATCATTTTATCCGAGATATGACTTCACTTTCTGAAACGACATAAAATTTCCAATAAAACGACACCTCGGCCGTTACGAAGTTGCTCGTGTCTTCCGAGATCCACCCGTTCAAACTTTAGAGAAATTTTGAAATTGCATACGATTTTATTATTTGAATTTTTTACGAAAAAAACAATTTTACAATTTCTTTAAAGTTTGAACGGGTGTATCTCGGAAGATACGAGCAACTTCGTAACGGGCGAGGTGTCGTTTTATTGGAAATTTTATGTAGTTTCAGAAAGTGAAGTCATATCTCGGATGAAATGATTGGTTGTGTGGCAAATTTTGATTTAGTTCAGCAAGTCGTGCATTTTGACAAAAAATGCTATAACATTGTAACGGTTAAAAATAGAGGGGTCCCGTTGTACATTAATTTTCTCCAAATGAGCCACACTACCTACCATTAAAATATTCTCCACCATGAATGGGACACCCTGTATACCAAACAACTTTTTTTTCTTTTTCTTATTACATATACACATGGCAGCATTTGCCGCAATTTCCTGATGCAATTTTCTAGAACAACAGTTATGTGAAGTTTGATAAATAGTATAAGCTTGATTACACGACTCAGCAGCAGAATGCATGATTTCTTCAAAAAGCAAATCAACTATGCCCTTTTTGGGTATCTAGTTCAATTGCTAGAGTATTTACTCTTATACCTTAACCTCAAAATGAAAATGGGAAAAATTCTATGACTTACAGTTATAATGCAACACGACAGGGTGTCGATTTATACGTTTGGTTTGATTGTTTGCTAACAGTATAAATACGCAATTAAAAGTTATTTAAAATCCACCAAAACAAGCCTTAATGACCATAGGCGTAGCCAAGCGGGCAGGGAAGAGCACTTGCCTAGAGAGCACAAGTGTCTTACTTCTCAGTCTTTTGGAAGATACCGCAAGTGTTTCAATTATGTTATAATAAAACTGAATTTAGATTATTTCATCTGTTTGCGGTTGCAGTTTTGTAATTTATAGTGTAAAAATCGATCGCAATAGCAAGCCAAGAGAATTTTACCAAAAACAAGAAGTACTTTTCCTAACGATATTTTTGGAGCCGAAAATTTGAACTCACAGAAAATCACAATGGAAGCATGTAAAAAGCTAACATTGACTTTTTAAGAGCTGTTGTCCCGCTCATTTTATGGCAGACCAGCATATCGGGAACATTTAGCGATCCAATTCGATGTTCTTCTGCTTTTTTCAAAGAAGCCAAATTTTACAGTTAGTTGAAAAAAAAGGATATTTACCAAAGTCAACGGCCAATTCTTGGGGCAACATTTTTAATTTTACTCAAACTCCACTTGTTCCGAGGAAAACTTTTAATATTCGGTAGCGGGAACTAATATTTAACAATTTCGAATACGGCATCAGTCGATAAATCGTCGCATTGTGAAACATGTGCAGAGGTCAGCAAAATTTGAAAGGACTACAGGCGGTAATTATGTTAATCTGCCAGTGACCAAAGCGACAGCATAAGCAGAGTTTAACCACCACACATTTTTGTATTACATACATATTTGTATTTTGTATTATTATAAATCAGGGGAAAGAATTAAAGTTTCAGAAATATAGCATGTATAAATATATAAATAGGAAATCCCTGTATCTAATTAGAAATGAACAAACATATAAAGGATTCTTTAAGAGAAGATTTAGATTCCTAAATACTCCAGCACACCTGGTAGAAATATCAGAGCCTCCGACTACTGAGAGTACATATGGATTTGACTCAAAAAAAAATAAATAAATAAATAACAGGCGCGACAATCCAGCATTGGACTGTTAGTGACATCCTATTTCCAGGATTTTATCTGCTTTTTGTTGAGGTAATGAGATCAGCATCACGCTCAGCAGTGTTATTTATCCCCATAAATGGGTACTCGTTTAACATCTGAGTGAGATCATAGTCCGTCACTAGCTCGTGAGTTCGAAAAACACCATGATCCACGGTGAGATTCGAACTCATGATCCTGTGCACCGAAGGTGCGCGCACTAACCGCTAAACCAGCCAAACTCGAAAAGAAGAGAGGAAATGTTGCCAGTTGCCTTCAACTTCTCTGTACCGTAGCCCCTTGTGAGGCGGGTGCGTTCACTCAGCCGTTTATAGGCTACTTCGAATCAACGTTACATTGCATATAGATGAGTGTATATAATGTTGCAAGCACTATATATTTCCTGGACCACGCCGAGATTCGATCTCCGGACCTCTAGATTACGAGCATCGTAGAGTGTGACTCAACCAAGTGAGCCGCAGAGTATGAGCCAGTCACCTGCCAAAATTAATTGTCTTGAGTGAATGAACAAGAAAAATGTAAAAAACTACAAGCACAGTCACTACGAACCAATAAGAAAATTGCCAAATCGGTTTATACAGAAATAAGGCAAACGAACATAACACGCTGTAAAAAAACAATGACTGGTTCCATCCAGGATCGAACTGGAGACCTTCTGCGTGTAAAGCAGACGTGATAACCGCTACACTATGGAACCACATCAAACATATGTTTGTAGACTAAGGAAACTGGTTCATTTTTCCGCATTCGCCATCGCTACATTCACTCATTCACCACAATATCGCCGATCGTGTTCAACCAGACATGATATATTTATGCTTATTTTTACATTCAACTCTCATTGCACTACATATCTTGATTTAAACTTTATGTTGCCTCTAGTCATTATTAGATACAACACATTATTACAAATGGTGCTATAGTCTCTGCTATGACACCAGTATCTGTGCAATTAAATTCGGCTTCTAACAAAAAAAAAGTTTTGTTACATACCTGACATTCGTAACCGTCATATTGCTAACTCCGTAAGCTTCAATATTGCGGAATACGGCCCGATATCCGTCCGGACCACTGCCCAACATAATTCCAATCTCATCGATAATAACTGGCTCGACTTCGAAGATGTCCAGTTCTGGAACACCCTCTCGTAAATACTTTACTAGGCGATTACCACTATTTCTTAGACATTCGTTGATAGTGTTCTCATCACGTGGACATTGTTGGAGATAGTATGCTAAAAAGACATAAAATGAAAAAAATCTCAGATTTTGTGCAAAAGGAAATGGGTTAAAATTATGTAAAAATCGTTAATTGAACTTTTTGAATTATTTTGGTCGAAACTTTATTTATTAATTTCAGTTGTACATATTAGGTGTGTTTCCCTACGGCTTGTACCTATCACGATACGGTACGCCCGACGGTGCATTTTTCATCAAATTCCTTCACTTAGAAAAAAACACCACGAATCGTACAATCTCGGAGAAGGCATTAGGATTAAGAATATTTACTTGAAGATGATATGGTTCTTTACATTAGCAGGTGATTTGGTTCAGTGTACTACACCAGAGACACTATAGTGACTAATCCACTATAAGGCCTCAATATAAGCTAAAGCTAAAATAAAGCTTTTCCACGAGCTTTACATGGAAAATGTCAAAAAAAAATCTACTAAGAAGAATTTGTTTGCTTGAATTGAGAAATTGAGAAGAAAATTTCTCATTTTCAGAAATTTTGTCGAAATTTGTGAATTTTGCAAATGAGAAAAAAGTTTCTTAATTTTTGATAACCCAATTTTTTCAGTGTAGGTAGCGTGTTTGACTGGGAAGAATGGGGTTACTTTTCCTTAAAACGCTGCTATTGGCATTTCACTTGGTTCAGTGTGACTAATTCTCAAATGAAGAGAAATATTTGATGGCTGTTTTTTATTGACTTTTTTCCTTGATTTTAACCATATTTTCTTTACTTTAGCAGGCGATTTGGCTCAGTGTAGTCGGAGATGCTTCATTCAATGCGATACAAACTTAATGACAAAGATGATATGCCCTTGAATTTACAAAGTGAAGGGTAACACATGGAGTTTGAGTTATCTTAATCGGTGAATTCCGGAATTTGACAAAGATGACAGCTTGGCTGGTTGCAGACAATTTTAAATTTATTTCAAAAATTTGAAGTTGAAAATATGGACGTTCCAAAGTTGAATTCGATCTCAAGCTTCTTGATTTTAGAGTGGCGACTGTCTGTCTGGTCCAAAAACTGTAAAGGAGACAGCAGGGGCGACAGAAATGACTAGATCAATTATTTCAGAAGTAACCTAACTCGAGTAACTGCTGCTGTAATTTTGCATCTGAATTGAGGAGCCTTCTATCAGTATTGGTTGAACCAGAACAACGGGACTCGTCGAAAAGCGACGATAGTCAGCCAATATTTAACCCATTAACGCCTGATGTTACATACATATAACAGCCTCGAATACTATCAGTACCAAGCCTGATGTTACATACGGGGTGGGCCAATTAGTTTAGTTATTAAATCATAGGTTAATTTGGCACTGACAGCAGTTTTTCGCTCGAAATCTTGATAGAAAGTTAGTATCATACCTCCGCGAAACGAAATGAGTAGCTTTACGCTTGAACAACGTTGGGAAATATTGAAAACTTATTTTCAAAGTGAGTGCTGTCTAGCCCAGAGCCAGTTACAGAGCCATGTTATCCGCCTTTTTTTTACTGAAATTGAAGACATGGATTTGGACGACCTCTGGTTCATGCAGGATGGCGCACCATGCCACACAGCCCATGCCACAATCGATATTTTACGCACCAAATTCCCAAATCGTGTTATCAGCCGTCTTGGCGATGTCAATTGGCCGCCTCGGAGCTGTGATTTGACCGCTTTGGATTTTTTTTTATGTGGGGAACCGTGAAGGAAGGACCGATGTTATGCCAACAATCCAGAAACGATTCAAGCACTTAAGGTTAATATCATCCAAGCAATCCGTGAGCTACAGCCCGAAACTATCAACAGGGTCTTGGAAAATTGGTGTGACAGAATGCGCTACTACGACGCCAGCCGGGGCAGCCACTTTAATGAAGTTGTGTTCCATCATTCATGGGAGCTTACTTACTTTCTAATAAAGCCATAAAACATTGAAAACAAATTTAATTTGTTCATTTTATTGTATTTTTAAAAACGAACTTGTAATTGGCCCACCCTTTATATGTAACAGTTCCGGGAACCTAAGCCCGGCCACCCGGGGATTTATTTTTATTGAAAATCTCATCTCAATCGGAAAGATTCAAAGGTCACGTCGTTAATGAGTAAGAGAAGAATTATTACCTTTGTACATAATCAATCGTTTTTGCAATTTCGGCAAGATGGAGTCCGATTTAAACTCTTACAGAATTTGAAAAAAAATGAACTCTTAAAAATAATGTGTAAGTCTGAGGTTGCTTTGGTACAAACATTTTGTCTTCGAAACCACAAAAAAACTCTGTAAAAGCGACAAAATATATTTTGCCTATAATTGCATAATTCGTAAATAAAAACTTCGTTTGAAATGCGCAATTTAAAACGAGTTTTTGTTAGTGATTTCGAATTAAAAATTTTGTACAATTAAAATTTTGTCTCAAAAATAATTTTAAGTGTAAATGAAGGGTTGGATACGATATCCCCAGTCACAAAATCCCCAAACCAAAATCCCCAAATCAAAATCCCCATAATCAAAATCCCCGAAATCAAAATATGTACCCAAAACCAAAATCCCCAAACGAAATTCCCCATTCCCCATTTGAGGTGTGATCTAAGAACGCGAGCGCGTTCTAAGATCACACCTCAAATGGGGAATGGAGACTTTCTTTAGGCTATTGTAGATGGTAAATGATACATGTTAAATGGCAGATGATAAATGGTAGATGGTAAATGGTAGGTGGTTAATGGTAGACGGATGTTAGCTTGTAAATGGTTGATGACAGATGGTAAATGGTAGATTGTAAATTGCAAATGGTGGGTGGTAAATATCAAATAATAGATGGTAAATGGTAGATAATAAATGGAAGGTGCTTTAGACTATTGTAATTGAATAGTCCTACTATGCAATAAAAAAATCACCGTCGTGGACTGATATACAGTCTTGACTCGGTAATCCGGATCTCCTTTAATCCGGATATCACGCTAATCCGGACCACTAAATATTTCCACTATGTATTCTATAGTCCGGATATCGGCAGCAATTTTGACTCTATAATCCGGATCTTTGAGATTTTCAGGGTGAAATGGTGGATTTGGTCTCGTACTTTTTTTACGGAACTGTTTAACAAATGACATGATGCTGGCTAATTTCTAAGAAATAAAACATTTATCGACTTGTTTTCCGCTTTTTTATTTGTTTGAACTGTTTTCCCTCAGAAAAATGTGATTGCGCTGATCCGGATGTTTCGATGATCCGGATTACCCTTTGCAATAATTAATCCGGATTATCGAGTCAAGACTGTATATGCTAATCAACGGCAAACTCTTTGAAGTAACACAGAAGAATAGCAGATAATGTGCAGGCGATTAAATATGCAATCGGTTCCAACAATAAGCCAACCAAGATTTCCGCGAATTATCGTTCGGATGAGGACTTGTCTCGACGATGTTAAAGAAAACCTATTATGTTTAGAACGATATATGCAATGGACTCGAATATTTTGTTTGTGCTAATCAAAAAATAAGTTAGTATCGATTTACGTCCCTCCTAGTGCCATTTACCATCTACCATTTAACACCTTTCATCTACCATCAACCATCAACAATTTACAGTCTTTCATCCATCAACCATTTACCATATCTACCAGCCATCTACCATCCATCTACCATTTACCATCATATTTCGGGTGTTTGGGGATTTTATGATTGGTGATTTTGTATATGGGTATTATGATTAGGGGGATTTTGTATATGGGTATTATGATTATGGGGATTTTGAATATGGGGATTTTGATTTTGGGGATTTTTCTACGTTTGGGGATTTGGTGATTGGGGATTTCGTATGGTCCCCGTAAATGAAGCTAAAACTAATATATAGATAATACTTGAGCGTTAATAATCTAAAAATATGCTCATTCAATAAATGTTGGATAGTACAAAAAGCCTCTCATACTATGTCCTTAAATACTTAACATTATCACTGGCATCTAAGCATAACGGCATCGGATTATGTCTTTTCTTTTGGAGATCAAAGTAATATGGCAAGTTTTAAAAATAAATAAAAGCCTAACAAGCGCCCAACATGGGCTAAAATATTAACTCATTGCCGGACACAACGCCAAAATTTGACACGATTTGTATGGTCAAATGCTCAAAATTGGACGTCTATAGACGTTGTGTCCGGGAAAGTGTTAAGTATGCCTTCAAAATTTTGCACAAAAATTTGTAAATCAAATTTGTATGGGCATGTACAAAAATCCCATCTGACAAAATTTGGTTAATCTATCTTAACCAGAGAACAACGTCTGTGTCCAGTCAGAGGCCATTACCAAATCTGGAGAAAAACTGTTTTTATATTGAGCATCTGGTCACCCAACCCCTATATAATTAGTTTATTTCTACATTTGTTTTAAATTAAATTGCAGCCAACATTTTAAAAAGCTTATTTATTTCGGTACGTTTATTGTTTCATACAGAAATTGAGCATTATTCAACTGGATAAAGAATTTTTGCAAACTGGATGATTCATAGAAAGGACACCTCACTTTGAAAATCAGATGGGGAGAGGGCTCAGTCCTCTTCTTCAGGAAACCAATCCATTGTTCCATAAATGAATCGAGTGATAAATGTCAATTCTCAATCACAAAAATTTAAAAAATTTGTAAAAAAAATATAAGAACAAATTTATTTCTCCTTTGTAATTCAACGCCAGCTTTGTATAGAATCCAATCAAATTAAGTATTTCTGTAATTTATATCGATCAAAGTCCGTCCCACTACTCATAGGTGCTTACGTATTCAGCGGTGCAATTGATAGACCATTTCCTCAATCAATTGAGCTAGCTCGTGTGTGTCTGCAGCTAGAGCAGCATAATTGACGCCACATGCGTAAATCCACTGCTATTTTGCGTATTTTGCGTCCGCGTCGCATCACAGATCGCAATCATCATTATGCTTCAACAAAAGCCACCAATCAACCAGCTTACTACATATTACTATAGCACATAAGCTACTTACTTATAACAGCAAATCTAACCACAAACGGCTGACAACTATTAGATAGAAGATAACGATTCATTTATTAGCCACTTGATTCTCTAATGAAGTTCAACAGGTTGCTATCGTGCAAGACAGGCTACCATATGTAAACTAAAAGCCTGCGGATCTGCATTTATTATACCGAGACATAACGGATCATACGTCGATATGGCCCACATATATCAATATAATTCCATCAACAACCCAAAAGAGCCAAGATACCGCGAATAACAACATCGTGTATTAAAGCGAATGTATCGTCATAAAATTCCAACACCTGACCAGAATGCCTAATTATGTAGCATAAATAAGACCAGAATCTCAGAAATTGGAGGGTCGTTCAGCCCAACTCAGTTGGATCAGAGCTATAGTTGCCAGATCTTTTATAGTATGAGGATGAGTATATTGGAAATTGTGCTTGGCTACGATGACCCATACCGGCAGATATAATTTATGTATTTGAGCCCGACAAGTTCGACCAGATTTTCTGACTGACTTTTTCATTGCCTCTGAAATACACCAAAACTGGAGCACGCGGAGCATCTTCGTTTTAGGAAGATTCAATTGCAGCTCAATTGAATCCCTACGTGTGGGCACATTCTCAAAAATGTATAAACGTAAAAGAACTGAAGAGATCATCTTCATTATGTGACATCTGACATACATACATGAGACAATGTATGTTATCGCAATCTTTCATGAACATATACGCTCAATTCGTATGGTGAATGGACGGCATGATCAAAATTGAACCGAGTACAACAATGCATACTGAGAGTGAGTTGAACGAGGTCTTTTTATAGAACACAATTTAATTCGCATCCGGTATCTACGTACAAAAGCATTGTCCACCGTCGTATATTAACCACTCTGAGAGACAAAGTCTCAAGATACTTTCGGTTGGTTTACATATGGAATATACTTTTTACGTTCGCGCACTTATTTTATTTTATTAATTGAATGGAATGACTTTCTCCGCTGGGGAATTCTATACGATGATAGTGTCAACAATTTATAATAATAAAAGAGCTGTCGACCTGAATGTCGCGTGTGGCGTTCATTGTTCAATATAAATGGATGTACATACACATCCATATGCATGCAATATAAATGTTCCCCTTCGAGTCTATTTTGAGTTCCGATAAAAACAACATTAATGATTCTAAATTTTCTCGATTGGAATTCTAATTATTTCCGAATGGAGTGTCCCCAATACCTAATTAATTATGCATTGCGACCGTGGTTTTTGTTGCTGCCAAAAGTGGGCTGACTTCTTAGGAAATGAATTTGAATCTTGAGACGGATCAAGAATGATCTATGTTGACTACCGATTTTTTTCAAATTAATTGGCTTGATCGAAGCATCAAATAGTTTAGAATTATAAGGGTTTAAATATTAAAATGATCAGAACTTCGAAAACGCGTAACATAAGCTTAAGCATCTTTTTTTTTAGACAGGTTAGGACATGTCGGTCATTTTTAGTCCTTACTTTAAAAGATTTTTAAAATATTTTTGAATTTTTGATTTTAGATTTAAAAAAAAAACATCCTATTAAAACAACAGTTCAAATAGAAAATAAGCCCTTCAATTTGCCTGATCTATGGACGAATTTTAAGATAATTTGCACACAAAAAAATAACTTTAACGTTCTTTCATTTCTTAATATTCTATTAATATAAATTAAATTTAAATTCCAATGTCACAGCCATCAACCCATAATCTATGCATGTAACAAAACCATAAATTTCACTTACGTTGTTGCGCCAAAATTGACTGCAAGCCAACAACAATCAATAAAACAAATATTGAATATTTCATTTCGACGAAATGCTTGCCCGTACAATACTAATCAACAGTATGCTCTTCTCCTTAGCGATATAAGAAAACTATTATAAAAGCACCCGAAAAAATCACACTTTTCGCTTTCTTCTCGTTACACTTTCTGTTTGCACTTTTACTTCACCACTTCAAAAAAAAATTAACATTAACCAAACAACCGGAAAAAAATTGATTAAAAACGCGTAAAAATTAAATTTTGTCGCTTCATCGGCTCTGGAATCCTATCACCAATGTATTATCCTATATGATGGATTCCCAACACTAAGATACTAATTCTCTGCTCTAACCGACGAAGAAAGTTCAGCGGACACACTTCTATCTTGGTTGAGGTCTAGGTCGCAAATAATCTTATAGCAACTGTACGGACACATTCGAAGCCAAGTTTAAAAAATTTATTATACTTTATCGGATCTTCAGAAGATAGTATAGGTATAATGCTATCTTCCAGTCCAGTCCAGTGGATCGTACATATTAATATGCATTCGCGCTAGTCTGACAAGCGCAAGCGGTAGTAATATGCCATTGATGGATACTAACAGCAGATCGGGTTTGGCCAAAGAAAAGAAGTGTAAATCATCGGCAAATGTGCAAGATCGTTGCCCTCGCATGCTGGAAGAGTGCCAAGCGTGAGGAAATGCGGTAACCGCAAGATTGCACTTGCATATGGAAGAGCTACCTGCTGAATCTTTATGGTGATGATGATCGGTAAAAGTCTTCGCGTTGTGTATGACCAATTAACAACAGCGACTGTACTGTTCATTTATTCACTTAATACTCGCAATTATCAGCTGACGAATGCAAGAAAATTGATAGATTGGTCTTTAGTAGGAGAAAATAAATTGCATTTTGAGGTTTTCAACAAAACAGTGAGGTCGAAAACGTTTTGTTTTTGGAAACAGGCCATCGATATATTTTGATTTCTGAATAAGTAGACCATGTTCCATGGATCATCTGAATAATTTTTGGTCGTCAGGAAAAAGGTATGACAAGAACTTAAGCCGGACACACACGGCGAACCCATGGATTGCATTCGAACGAAGCTTCACATAAAAAAATGAGAGCTGGGTAAGTTGTCATTTTTTATAAGTTTCATTATATGTGTGCATCCTTATAGAAAAAGAATTTATTTTTAACCCGTTGCGTCACAGGTACGTCCAGTGGACGTATACTCGGTATATAAAACGTTATAACTCAAAAACCTTACCCACCCCGACTGAATGGTTGTCTTCTATTCGTTCACCAATTTGTTACTGATAATGGGGTAAAGAATATTTTTCGATCAGCATTACCCCCTGGCGTGAGTAACTGTGTTTCGCAAACCATGTACGTCTATCAGACGTAGCCTGTGATCCGCACTACTTTTTTTTCTGTTCGTCTAAGATTCTTCTTACCCGCAGTTGCATTTTTGGTTGATTTAGGTTACTTATTGTTATGTAACAAATATTAAAATGTACTAATTAATGCGATTTTTGGAAACTGATTTTCTGGACGTTGTTGTTGTAACTGTATAAAATGACAACAACAACAAACATGAATTCAAATGGTGAAGGACTTTGTGAATCTTTGCGATATAATTATTATTGCGTAAACCCATTTTTTTTTAAACAAATGCTAAAGTATTTTTGTATTTCAAAGTTATTGATCTAAAATGTAGATTTCAAAGGGGCCGGCATATTAATGAACATTTTTTTTTTATAAAATCCAAAAAAAAACTCGCATAAAAATTGTAATATTTAAAAAAAAAAAATTTGTGTTCTGAAACTATTATTTTTTATTTTAGAAACAATTTTTGAAATATTTATATACGTAGCAATCGTTCATTTTCTAGTGAAGATTTAAAAAAAAATAGCCTAGAACGCATAATATTTAATTAATTAATTAAAAATTAAAACCTGTTTTTTTTTTATATTATAACTACGTTTTTAATTTTCTTTTCACTTTCCTAAAATAATTAAAAGACCATGGTTAATCATTTGCTAAACCAAAACAATGAATAAAGCAGAAAAAAATAAGATAATAACATAATTTCCCTCATATACGTCTGTCAGACGTACCTGTGATCACAACTGATTTTTATAGCCTGTGACGCAACGGGTTAAAAAAGGTTTCTCACTTCAAGAAGTGCTTATAGCTCTGCAGTGGCGAACCTACGTAGGGGTTTTGGGGGTTCAAACCCCTCCGAAATTGCTCGATGTAATATAAAATACAAATCGGGTTAATACAAAAGCAGGACGATTCCCACAAAAATACAATTCCAACAGACCGAAAATGAGAAAATTGAGCAAGTAACTCAGCATCACAAAGATGGTGCTGCGTTAAGGTGCTTTTCGAAAGACTCTTCTAGCACCACAATAAATTCTCAGATTATGTTTGACCAGGCCTGAGCGTCGGACAAATTTCGAGTAGAGTGTCTTTCGTCAACGACAACTGCAACTGCAACTGCTCCCTGATCAGTCAAAATTGCATTCACAGTTTTTTCCAATTAGCTGAGATTAATACTGAGAGGAGTCTCTCAGTTTTTTTTGCTATATTAAGCTCTTCGCCACTATGAAATAATTGGCGGCCAAATAGAGCCTAACTAGCAAGCTCAAGTCATGATAAAGTATGTACTATGAAACTCTGTACCCATTTTAATACAATCTATATTGAAACGCTACTGATGCTTAGTAACCGAACAATACAAGAAATAATTGTAGGACAATAAAAATTTATTAACCAGAAATAGTAAACGAAAAAAACACAATTTTACGGGTGTAGGGTATAAATATTAATTCAAATTAAAACTTCAACCTCTTTCATAAAACCCCTCCCGAAATATTTTTCTGCGTACGCCCCTGTAGCTCTGTAACAAAAAAACGAGCCCAACTCTACAAATTATCCAAAATTCGAAGTTTTTGCATGTAATTGTGGCTTTCGGCATTTTAGGGGCATTTAGGGATCTTCGGTCAGACCTGATCCACTTTTCATCGACTCCAAGGATATGGCACACCTAAGATTTGATCAAATTGTAGGTCCCTAGCGATATTCTATCGAAAGTGATGGCCAAATTAAAGTACATATTGAGAAGGTGCCATTATTACCGGAGGTAAAGGAAAATGTTGTCCAACTTGGTCCATTTTCAATACTGTCCAAGATAATGATTTAATAACTTAAAAGGGATATGGTATAAAATTAGGCATTGCCATCCACTCAACATTATAAGTTTTCCTAAAGCAGTGTAGGTAATTCCTTTACAATCAAGTGTTTTTATTTTGTTATTATATATTCGATTTCGGTATATTTTTTTGCCAGACAAATTTTCGTGATATCTTCTGAACTTTATTCTTACGTGCAGTCTTTAGTCTTTAATTATATTAATCGAATAGAACAGATACAATAACCTTTTGGCCAAAGCAATCTATGTAGTTCAGTATTGCAGATGCATTTTTGTGTTTATATACTTACATATGTGTATGTATTTTATTCTGCGTTTGGCAGAAATTTATCAAGACTTTCTCATAAACTTTGAAGTTAGTATAAGTAGGTACGGGCTAAGCAAAAGACAGTTTTAGCAAGTCGTAAAAATTATTGTGGTGTACGTCTTTGTGATGAGTTTTCGCGGTTGTTTTTAATCAAGAATAGTTTTACTAGGTAATCTAGTGGTTTCAATTAATTAATGTAAGTTGCTTGTAACTACATAGGACGTGAAAATATACAAATTTTTGTTGCATTTAGATTTATTGGGTCGTATCGTTACCTATACTCAGATGTATGCAAATGTATTTGACATGGTTGAAATCGAGCATGTACATATATCCGCGTATAGCTTTCTATACTTAACCCACGGATGGTTCAGGTAAATTTTACATACGTAAATGGTTCAGTGAGGTCTGACAGACCCCAATGCAAAAATCGCTCTAAAACTTAAATTTTTGCTTTTTTGGCATATTTGTTCGAACTAGAAGAAACTATGAAGCAACATTTTATTGTTTTCCAAATAACATACTTTAAAAATTTCCCACAAAACGAAAAATGTACTTTTGTAAAAAAGACCTTCGTAAATGGTTCGTGGGGTCTGACAGACCCCAGAGCACTTTCAAAGTGCTATAACTTATTAACAAAATCACCAATTCAAACAAATTCATGCTTAAATGAACGTATGTGACACATGCTTAAATTACATATGCATCCAAATACCATTCAACAAGTTTTTCTATGAAAATTTTAAGATTTAAATTTCTCTGGGGTCTGTCAGACCCCACTGAACCATCCGAGGGTTAAGCATCTCAGCGCCCACGCTTCAAAAATATATATTCTCTTTTTTTTTATATAAATTCAAGTTTTCAATACTAAAACAGAAAGAGTACAATACAGAACCCTTGCTTCCGATAAAGCAAAAAAAACAAAAAAATTACATTTACCTACTCCGTAAAGTATGCTAAAGATTCACTTTAATTTTTGCTCCTTTGCATATTCTTAGGGGTGGGATTAAATTGCTATAATAATATTAAAATTTTAGAGTTTACCATAATTTACTAGAGTAGTTATTGATGTATTATTTGTGACTATTCTTTACGACAGCGGAGCTCATGATTGTATATCTTCAACAAGCACACAAACGGAATTTAAAAAAAGTAAATAACAGGCGCGAGAATCCAACATTGGACTAAGGCCGCAGGATATGTTAGTGACATCCTATTTCCAATATCTTATCTGCTTTTTTTGTTGAGGTAATGAGATTAGCATCACGCTCAGCAGTGTTATTTATCCCCATAAATGGGTACTCATTTAACATCTGAGTGAGATCATAGTCCGTCACAAGCTCGTGAGTTCGAAAAACACCATGGTTCATGGTGAGATTCGAACTCATGACCCTGTGCACCGAAGGTGCGCGCGCTAACCGCTAGACCAGCCAGACTATGGAATTTAAGTTAGGTTTTAATTCATTTTATTTATTTTTTTAATAATTTTCAAAAACTGTAAAAATGTCCCTTTTTCTTTCTTATTTAGCCACGACTTCCCCAAACCGGTCATAATCTCCATTTCTACAGAATCAGAGGATCAGACCCTAGGATATCCTACCAAATTTCAACAATACACGATTTTCGCAGATGTATGCGTATTTTCCCTGGAATGTATATGGAAGAGAAACTGTTTTAGGGCCACAAATTTTGGGACCACATTTTCATTACTTTAATTTTCACCGTACATAATTGAAGATATCAACAAATTATGCTCATAATGGGCGTAGCCAGAGGAGAGAAGGGGAGGGACGATTACACAGCAAAAAAAAATTCTTACAAATCGGCGTTCAAAGATTTGGAGCACAAGAGCATGGGATCTGCTTAATTGCATTGGGGAAAGATCAAATCCGTGTTTTCGTCTCAGCTCTATAATATGCTATCGAGGCGAAATTACGTAACCCCGCTATGTCCATATCCTGTCATAAACATTACTATAATTATAAAAACGTTAAAATTTGCGAATTTTCATAAATAGAAAGGATATTAAAGGCATCTGAAGGCAAAATGGAGTTAGGCTCGTCAGTGACGTAGATGGCTTTTCAGAGAGGGATGGAATAAATTATTCAGACTTATTTTATTCGAACATGGAGAATGTATTTAATTAAATGCTGGCTACCCGTTCAAGGTAGATAGTTTTCATTTATGTTGAACTCTCACTCACGTTGGTTTTTAAGGTTAACATTGAACTACCTGTACTGTGTTCATGTAAAAACGCTGATTGTCGAAATGCGGCACTGGAAAAATGTGTGGTCCTATTTTCAAGCTTTTCCAAATGATTTTGAATCTGATACTGATGGCTTCAAAAAAAATATTGAGGCAAAATTTGGAGTTTACAAATTAAAGGATATAAAGCTGCACCTCGAAGTAAATGTTGTATGTCACCACGAGGCAAATTCACGTCGTTTGGACGAAGCCTTAGATTGGATTGCTTTCGATAATTTCTACTTAAATTTTGGTTGGCTATTTTGATTTTCTTACACTAATAGTGACACCATTCGGTGGATCTATTATGTGATTTTGAAAAGGATTGTTGTCATTCACCCGTGGGTGGGTAGGGTAATAGAGGTGCATCGGGGATCGGGGGTTTGAAAAAAAGGCATTGAATTCGTGAATGTCCGTTACTTATCGAGCAAAATAGGAAAACGGGCCTGAAGCTTGTCTAATACTTTTCTAATTAGTACCTTTCTTCTCAGGGGATTTAGACAGAATGACCATACAGGACTCTATCTAAGCAATAAACCAAATAATTTCGGATGCTGAATTGCTGCGATAGTGGCCAGTTATGTGACATAAAAAAAGGATAAACACGCTTGTATTCAGTTTAAATTTGTTTACCGTAAAATATTTGTACAGCAATTTGACTTGAACAATTTTTCCGAAATTATGTACAGAAATCGTTACATCAGACCACCCAATTACTAGTAAAATTAGTTTAGGCAGTTTAGGCAAGCAGCAGGCCTACAAAAATTATGCATTTGGAAGGGTTGCTTAATATTAGTAAACTAGTAAAATTTTAAGCAAATGGTTGTGAAAAAGGACATTTTGTATAAAAATTCTGATCAATTTTTGTTAAAAAAATGCATACAAATTTATGTGGACATTTTTATGCAAAGTTTGGAGGGAATTTTCATGAAAAATTTTGAAGACAAGTTTTTTTTAGCAAAATTTTCCTATCACAAATTAGACAATTTTCTAAAAAAAAACAGTGTTGCACTAAAGGACATTTATTACAAAGAAAATTATAATATAAGACTTGCTCTATACACCTTGATTTCAGCTCCTCCCGTGATTGCGCCACTGGTTACAGGACTGGAGATCAGACGTACAGAGTTTTTCAAAAGTTGTTTTCTCCTTGACTGAATAATTCGTATTTATAAATTCCATTTGACTTAATTCACGGAAAGGGAGGTGACCTTAAGTCAAGAAAGGCTTAAAGTGCGTATTTAAATGCAAGCCGTAGATTGTGTTAGATAAGAATGCAGGGACGGACGGTGGGCGCCGGCTCGGGGACTCGGATGTAACCGAATTGGGAAACTATGGAATTAGCATCCCCACACTACCGAGATAATAATAACTCAATATTATGTTAATATGGGTTATTCCTGAAATTGCTTGTAAGCCTAGTTTCAGACCTTATTATCAAGCCAATAGGTGAGAGCTCGCTGTCATATGCATATCTCCTAGTTGTCGCAATTTTGATTTTTTTTTTTGTTAATAAAAAGCAAAGGTGCAACCACAACTTTGTAAGAACTCATAAAAATGCAAATGTAATTAAGTATTTCGCAAAACGGCTTCTTATGCACATACATAACTAAGTTTTTCAATTATATATCAAAACGAGACCGAGGCTAATTTCGGGCGCTTTCGAAATTTGAATACCCGTCACACTTGAATGAAAGTTAACTCATTGCCGGACACAACGCCAAAATTTGACACGATTTGTATGGTCAAATGCTCAAAATTGGACGTCTATAGACGTTGTGTCCGGGAAAGTGTTAAGGTTCTTTTGTGTTAATAATGTCTATCACAACCCTATGACGTGTTCCGATTTCATCCGTTTCCAGATTTGTTTTGATGCTATACTAGTAACACATTTGGGTGAAGTTTGGTTAAGATTGGTTTTAAAAGAAAAAGTTTTTCTTTGAAGAACCTAATTTTCAGAGGTTGGTTTGTATGACAATCCTATGACGTAGTGTTCTGATTTCATGCGTTCTTGGATATGTTACTAGGAACACATTTGAAAATAGTTTTTCTTGGAAAAACCTAATCTTGGGTTTCTATGGTAGCCCCATGACAACATGGTGCGATTCCATTCGTTCCGACATATACAGGGTTATTGGTTAAGTCGACCTATTCCCTTCAACACGTTATAATAGGGGAAAAATGCAACAAAATGAGGCCATAAATGTTAGGCCGATTTTCAACGGTCACTGAGATATTTGAATTTTTAGGTTTTTTTTTAAATAACCTCGAATTTTATCATTTAAAGTAAGAATTAAAAAAAACTACTAAGGTAATGGGTTAAAACTTATTTTTGGATTTTAGTCAACACTATAGCAGACATTTCTTAATCATTTAAAATTTCAAGAACCCATCACAATTCGAAATTTTTAATTTTTAATAAAAAAAATAATCTTAAATTTTTTTAAAGTTGATTTTTAATATAGTATTACTAAACAAAATTATATGACACGGACTCTGCAGACCACTGGAAAAACATACTCGTGTTGTCAGCTTTCCAAAAAGGTGTCTATGTCAATATAAATATTTGAAATAATTGAAACAGTTAGCTGCAACTTGTTCGGGGACCATAATTTCGTTTGATAAAAAACGACAAATCCATAAAACAATAAAAACAAGTCTGTCAAGTTAGCACCACCACTTTAAAATTTCGACAAACGCTGTAGTGCATTAAATGTCGCGATTTTGTCGTAATTCAATGGAAAAAGAAAAAAATTGTCGCGTCCCTCCTTCCCCTTAAAAACTACCCTTAAGTGCATTTGAGCCTCAGTTAACCAAATTCGAGTTTCAAGAATCTCCCCAATGCTAGAGGTGTCCAGTAAGATATCACAGGGGCTGCTTAAGAGATTTCCACCCTGAAAAAAATTATCGCGCCCCTCCTTCCCTTGAAACCTACCCCCGTCAAGTTAGCACTACTTAAACAAAGCAACAAAAACATTGTTGTATACTCGCTGGAGTATGCATACTTAGCACTACTTGACTATCTCTTAAACAGCCCCTGTGATATCTTACTGGACATCTTTAGCATTGGGGAGATTCTTGGAACTCGTTAACTCAAACTCAAATGCACTTAAGGGTAGTTTTTAAGGGGTAGAAGGGGCGCAACAAATTGTTTTCTTTTTCCATTGAATTACGACAAAATCGCAACATTTAATGCACTATAGCGTTTGTCGAAATTTTAAAGTGGTAGTGCTAACTTGACAGACGTGTTTTTATTGTGTTATGGATTTGTCGTTTTTTATCAAACGAAATTATGGTCCCCGAACAAGTTGCAGCTAACTGTTTCAATTATTTAAAATATTTATATTGACATAGACACCTTTTTGGAAAGCTGACAACACGAGTATGTTTTTCCAGTGGTCTGCAGAGTCCGTGTCATATAATTTTGTTTAGTAATACTATATTAAAAATCAACTTTAAAAAAATTTAAGATTATTTTTTTTATTAAAAATTAAAAATTTCGAATTGTGATGGGTTCTTGAAATTTTAAATGATTAAGAAATGTCTGCTATAGTGTTGACTAAAATCCAAAAATAAGTTTTAACCCATTACCTTAGTAGTTTTTTTTAATTCTTACTTTAAATGGTAAAATTCGAGGTTATTTAAAAAAAAACTAAAAATTCAAATATCTCAGTGACCGTTGAAAATCGGCCTAACATTTATGGCCTCATTTTGTTGCATTTTTACCCTATTATAACGTGTTGCAGGGAATAGGTCGACTTAACCAATAACCCTGTATACAGCGTACACTAAAAAGAAACTTCAAAATTTCAGCCCGATAGCTTTAAAACTGAGGAACTAGCTTGTATTGAAACATACCGCGACAGACAGACAGACGGACATCGCTCAATAGATTTCACACTGATCAATAATATACACTTGGGAATAAAAAAAATGGGATACCTACATAATCCCGAAAAACCAAATCCCGCCCGTTCACAAACCCGCTTTTTTCAAAAAATCCCGCTTTACGTTATCCCGACATTACAAAATCCGGCCATATCAAAATCCCGCCATTCCAAAATCCCGCCATTTCAAAATCCCGCCACCTCAAAATCCCGCCATTTCAATATCCCGCTATTAAATAGTAAAAAAATCCCGTTGAAATACCGCCAATTTTTTTTTTTGTTAACGAAAAAAATATAGATATGCGTTCGACTTATCAATTATTTACATTAGTTTATGCGCCAAGTTTCTAAAAAAATCCGTTTTTTCATAGTCCTCTTTAGTTGAAAGAGGGTTGGGTACGATATCCCGCCCATCAAATTCCCGTTTTTCAAAATCCCGCCAATTAAAAATCCCGCTCAATTAGAATCCCGTCTAATCAAAATCCCGCCAATCCAAAATCCCGCCATTTCAATAACCCGCTTATTCAAGATCCCGCTTTTCAATATCCCGTCACAAAAGGTAAGTATTCTTTCATAAATCGCGCGATGATGGGCGGGATATCGTACCCAACCCAAAAAAAAATTGACCCACCCCAAATTCTCCAAATGCTGAAGAAACATCTCTTTTCGGATCATTAAACTGTGTTAAAACTTTTTCCCTCCTAATTTCAGTTTTTGGGTTCTTGTGTTAAGCACTTGCTCTCAAGTGTATGTAATTTTCATAGTCGGAGGTTCTTCCTTCTGTGCGTTGCAAACTTCATGACAAAGTTAATATACCCTTTCACATAGTGACGGGTATAAAAAAAAACAATTGTTTATAATGAAAATATTCTTTAATATCACTATCATAATACAATTTATAAAAAAAATATTATCAATAACTACATTATGTAACAAAATATACCTTAAACCTATATCAACACATTTACACCGTTCTTATTCCCTTAAGAATGCAACAATGCCCGATAAACGCTTATTACTGCATCCATTAAGGGAATAAGTTAACACATATAAAATTTACATCTCTGATACATTTCATCAGAAACTTAAAATTAACAACAACAACAATACATTTAATCAACCAAAAACTCTTCAACAGGAACGTATTTCAACAGTTGATTAGCAATACGGCCAAATACTGATGACAATTTCTTCTGCAATTGCGGTTGCATAGCGCGAGCGACTTCCAAACCATTTTCGCGCAAGAACAAATTGGATGCATCAGCTGAAAGTAGAAGAAGCAAAAGGATGGATTAATAGTAATTCGCTTGGTCAATTATCACTATTTTTTTAGAAGTTCAATAGTGCATTCAAAATATCCCAATCAAGGCTCTAAATTAAAAAAATAGACTAGGACTAATTTAATTGAATTTTTGTTGTTTCGTAATCAGCAGAGTTCCCCTTTGATATGATACGCCTCATGCCTATCAAGGGTAAACTAGTGTATCTTATCATCATGAGTTTAACCCTCCTGACACCTTACTTTTTCAAAAACAACAAAAATTTGCCTTACTCTATTTTTTTATTTTTAAAAAGTGCTTGGATTATATATACAAGAACTTGAGTTAAATTAAATATGGATATAGAGTAATAATTTTTTTGATACTTACTCAAAACTTGATTATTATGCTGTACATTGGAAATGCTCAATTTTGCTGCTTTAATATCAAGATCAAGATTAAGGTGATCAACGTGCAAATAGGTTTTACCATTTTTCGTCTTGGTCGACACTTTGCCCATCAAATATGCTGTCACTCCCTCTGCAAAAACAACACAAAATAATTAACCGGAAAATTTATTTGATAGTGCATTTTTCATAGTAAAAAAACCAGAAAATATTTAAATTAACCCAATCGCGACAACAAGATCTCGCGATCGCGCATCACGCATGACATTGAAATCGAAGAAAAAAATATCTTAATGCTAAAAATGTAACTACATATACTTAACATCCGATGTCTGCATCTTATATTTATGATATGTTGCGGTTACATTTACATTTTACATAAAAACGAACGAGTATAGCGTAGTGTGTCTCTCGATCAATATAATACTTACGGAAAGTTCCATGCAGATCACCTCCGCCTGATGCCGGGATGATCAACAAGACACCGGAACTGGTGTATTTTGTCTCAAAATTCAATTTAGGCATGGTAATTGTCGCTTGGAATGGTTTATCATTTTCACTCATTTTTATTGACTTGACTTGATAGTTACTGGCACCAAACACTTCGATGTTTTTCATTGCAATACGATAGCCTTGTGGACCTTCGGTCAATTGCAGATCCAACTTGTCCAAGATGAAAGGTTCCGCGGAGGGCATCTGTATAAAGATATAAGGAAGTATATTAAAATCAGGAAATGCGTTTTTATAAAATAATAATGCAGTGGTTTGCGCTGATAATATGACGAGATTGATGTTTTTGAACCGTTCTTAAAATGAAATGTTGTTAAAAGGTTCAAAATTGAGTTGAAGCAAGAGTGACTAACACTTTGCAATAAAAAAATAGCAAAAAAAAAGTCCATTAACAAATCAAATAATTTTTTAACTTTAAATGAGCAGATTGAACTTAATTTACATCGAAATTAAATATATGTAAGTATCCTCAGCAAAAAAAGAAACTTGAACATTTTTTTTGTAAATATTGACAGATATTATTAAATATGTGTAAACAAGTAAAACATACATTTTTACATATCATATTAGTCTTATCGCTTTTAAAATTATAGTAAATATTTAGGCATAATTTTGGACGATTCTTAGTCGGTAAATGGTAAACTACGAATATTTAAAATCCATAAATTTTTGCTCAAAAGACAAGGTTAAATTTTGCAAAAGCTTTGTCAATACTTATTGTTGCAACAACCACAAAAATACATAAATTAAACCATAAAATATGACTACATCATAAGGTATTATAGTAAACCACACCCGGGGGGAAAACCTTCAGTCAAAGTAATTTCAAGAACCCAATTAATTTCATTTTTAAATAAATATTCTGATTACCTCAATTTCTGGTATACCCTTGGCCAAATACGGACTAAGATGTTGGAGAGACTGCTTGTAACAGTCAATCAGTTTTGGATCTGATTTACGGCATTGTTTAATATATTCGCCTGAAACAAAAAAATACGAAACAAAATAAGAATACAAAATTTCTTGGATAAAAATAAATAAATATCACAGAGAATCCACCAGAGGTCTTCCCACGAAAAGTAAACCTATATGTGAGTCATGGTTGAATTACATCACCCGCGTCAGCATCGGCATCATCAGAAAAATTGCAATTTAGAACACACGCATTTGCCTTTGATGACCCACATTGACAGCAGTGGCAGAAGCATCGGCAGAAGCATTTTTCTGCTTCTGCCGCTGCTGCCATTGTGGGTCATCAAAGGCAAAAGGTTCTAAATTGAAATTTTTCTGTTGATGCCGATGCTGACGCGGGTGATATAATTCAACCATCAGTGCTTTGGCGTTTATCATAAAACGAAACCCATCAAAGCGGGCGTAAAGATTTTTTTTTAAATTGCATTGGTGACATTGAAACAAAGTTGTCAGGATCTCACCCGCCAAAGAAAAACGAAGAAATTTGAACAAATCAAAAGTGAGAAACGACTATAAGACTATGTTTACACGACGGAACAAGTACGGGTTTTTGGACCTCTGTAGCTCGGACCCTGGTTGGTCCTGAGTGTTTTAATTCGGTAGAGGTTGCCACTCGCACCGTCTTACGAAGTTTAGAAAATTTCAAGACAATACGATTAAAAACACCGGAGATATAAGAGTTTGAAAAAAACGCATTTTTTCAAAAATCTTGTTCTCGTTGTTTATTGACAGGACTACAGCCTCGTAGAGAGCATCTCGGGATTCGCTCTCTTTTCCCATTGATAGAATCTGTCCTGAAGGTGATAAGTATAAAAAAAAAGATACAGCGAAAAATGTTTAAAAAAATGCATAGAGTTTCTGGCTTGAGTCTTTTTATATGTTTTAAAAGAAGCATCTCGATGGTTTGGTGGAAGCAAACCGATTTTGACTAGACTAACGGTGTATTTTGTTGTGTTCAAACCAGAGTTACATGATGAAGGCATTTGGAAAATCGATTAACAACAATTTTAATAAAATTAGGCATGTGGCTTTATTCTTGTAATTCCACTCGGTTTGATCCTGTTGTGGTTGGCAAAAAGGGCACTCTTTCCCAAGTAACAATTTCATCCCTATAATATTTCATAGAATATTTTCTTCTAACGATAATAGGGGCACTTTACAAGGTATAAACTCTGAATAATAGTCCAATAATGGCGTTTGGCGCCGTTTTTTGATCCAATTGCACCTTAATGTAGCACTGAACTAAGCTTTGAAAAAGACATACATCATGTGCTATATCATCGTTTTCTGTCATTTTCTCGTGAAAAAAGAAAAAAAAAATTCCCGCAGCCAGCGTCGAACCAGCGACTGTCGTACGCCAGTCCGACGCCCTAACCACTCGGCCAACCTCACATATAGTTAACATTGCTCGTAAACACTACAAGTGCTCGACACTTCTTTATCGACTCACTCCATTGCACCTTCTTCTTTATATGTCAATCAGTTGAAGTTGAATAAATCCACACACACATTCATCAATAAAATGCAGACATTTTCTGCGCTGAGATTATCTTAATTGATTCATAAGTTAACAAGGAGTGAGGAAATGTTGGTTTCATGCAATATTTCAATGAATTCAATTCAAGAAACGTTGAATTCCAGAGCACTTCATAAGTGTCAATTCTTAAAAAATCACAAAGTCCATCCTTCTATAAAACTACGCTGAACAATTTATTGGATGACCAATACGAATGTCACACGGTAAAAATGATACCGACTGTACTATAGAAGAATATGTGCATGTGTGTGAGTTAACTTAGAGAGACTATTGCATGTGTGTGATGTATCATCCAATAAACACAAGAGTGGAGTTTTTAAAGGAGTGGTTTTTTAGGTTAACGTTTAGAGACAGTTTTATCAAAGTTTTATAACACTATGTTTAAATTTATTCCATAATGATGATAGAAGCTTTCCGGAAAATACTTTAGGATGTTTTATCGGATCAAAATATTACTTTAAGCGACGTCACACGATAAATGAATTTCGTAGTACTATATGAATGCTACAGTGTGAAGTGCTTCTTTAAAGGAAACGAATTGTTGCTTGGGTTGTTATATAGTGACTGAGACAGAGACTGGTCCTGATACCTAGCTATCTCTGATTGCTGGTCATGAAACCACTTCGGGAACTTTGATAAAGGATAAAAGAATTTTTGACATGTGCACGTCTTTTCTCTGGAGGTCTGGTATACATTTTGTAACGTAACTAATCAGCGTAGCGTAACATAACGACGCACCGACGATGAAGATCAAAAAGCCAAAAGCAGCAGACAGGAGTATTTTAAAAGGGAGAATGATGGAAACTAGATATAAGGACAGTCGTGGGTCTGCAGTAACTGGAATCGTGCCTTAACCGTCAGGGCTTCCAAGATCACCAAAATTATCAAGTGTACGGTTACTAATGTTACCAAGCTGACCAAGGTCACTAAGCTTACCAATGAGACAAAGGTTAGCAAGGGGTTTAATATTATTATAATTATTGTTATCAAACAAATTCGTGGCAATAGGGGAATGAATATCGTCTTAATCATTTATTGATCTGTATTGATTTTGAAAATCAAAAATGGAAAAAATATGATATCTCACAAAAACAACTGTGTTGTTTCTTTCCGCCAAAGAAAAAGTCGCAAAAAGGATTCATATAAATACAATCCCGCCAAATACTCGCATCTTGTCTCAATTATACGCATATTCAAAAGTGATTGAATTAGTTAATACCTTCCAGTAAACCAGCGCGGTGCGGTAGCGGTACGCGTCAGAAATTATTTCTTTCGTCGCGGTAGACCACACCGAATTTGCCAATTCGTGTGGTGGAGCAATTTTTTTCAACGTTGTTTGGCGGGGAGTTTGAATAAGGTTAATAACAGAATAAAACCAATCTTATGGAAATTGCGAAAGAGCTTTATTGTATAGAAAAAAAACGTGTTCTATATGAAGGAACGCAAAATAAGGCTCTAAAACTCATTTTTATTTTCTACAAGGCTGGAAGTTTCAAAATGATATCCGATCAAGAAAATAACATAGCAGCAAATAGTACCATTGTTCAGCTCCCTGCCAGTAAGCGTTGGAAGAAATTTGCTCCACCAAATCAGCGGTTCACACAATAAACACCACACGAATTGGCAAACTCGGCGTGGTCTACCGCGGCGAAAATTATTTCTGAGGCGTACCGCTACCGCACCGCGCTGCTGCCCACCAAACAAATTGATTCGCCGGCGATCTGTATATGATTTGCCAAAACGAGAAATTTGTTCGCCGGCGAACTCGTTTTTAGATCGCAAACAGATTGTCTGAGAACAATATGGTACCTCTATTGCGAATTTCCCTGACAAACCGAAAGCGATACGCCAATATAATCCGAAAATGACGTGTCGCGGCGAACTGAATAGGTACGATACGTATTTAAGACTCGTAGAAGTTTTGTCATTCCGAAGCTTAAATTATTTGCCTTTGCGATTCGTAGAAGATTTTCTATTACGAAGCGTAAATGATTTGCATTGCCCATTCGTAGAAGATGGATATTATTGGCTATTTAATGCCTGTAGCCAATTTTCATCACAATGAAGAAAAGTCTGATTTGAATTTTCGTCGCCGCCGTGAATTATGCTCGAAAGATACGCAGATTATTCGCCATGATGAAGAAAGTTCGTACTGACTTAGAAAAATTTATCATCGCGTACTATTTGCGTAAAATCCGAGGATAGTTCGTCAAGTCGAAGTAAACTCGAATCAGACATTTGAGACAAGATGCGAGTATTTGGCGGGATTGTATTTATATCAATCCTTTTTGCGGCTGACGACTTTTTTTTGGCGGAAACCTTTTACAACACAGTTGTTTTTGTGAGATTAGATTTTAACGATACAAAAACAAAAATATTTCCATAATTATCAGTTAATTTCCTTGTCGTCGTCTCCATGTGTTAAGAAGCTCTAGCAATGACTTTGAGAATTACGTGTCAAGTGTAGAAAAGACGATACAATAGGTGTGTAGCTCATGAGTTTCACATAATCGTGTTGGCGTTAGCAAATTTGTCAAGAATGCAATAAATTAATTAAATTAATAAATTAACATATGCATCTCAAGAACTATTAATCTACAGATGCTTAGCAAAGTTTTGTTTGTATCTTTTTGGTCCCCGCAGGGGGGTCGGTGTCCTTGTGACACTCAGTCAAGGAAGGCTGTTTGTAGTGGGACAAAGATCTTTGGTGAGTTGTGACACCACGGACCTAACAGCGCAAGGGGGCCCCTGGTACAGTTGATACGCCATGGCGAGGATCTGTACAAACACCATTCGGGCGGTAACGTTCCCGTGCTCCTGAGTTATGTACGGGTGGCTCTTGGCGTGCCTACCTCCCCCCATAGATTGCGGGAGGGAAGCACTAAAGGCCAAGCACGATTGTGATGTCCTCTGATGGGGGAGTGCATCTTATGGAAATCGTGTGAGCTTCGGGGTTGACGGCTTCGCATGACACGAGTCCTGAAGGGGCTAGTTAGGGAGAACGGCCTTGGTGGAAAATGCCTACACGCCTATATCTAACTAGTTTGTGGATTGATGACCACACTGCCCGAGTCGCATTGCTGACTAGTAAACTGAAGGGGCCACCTGGATGTGAAAAGCAGCGCTACGTGTCTACACAGGCTCGTAGTCACAGGTCCAACGAGCCTGGGATGTGCATGTCCGAATTCGACGTAAGGCTTAACCAATAGGGGGCCGAAGGAGGATCACACCTGCTATAGAGAAGTCTTTAGCGAATAGTGAACTACGGGGATGGGTGTGCCCAGGGGACCATGGTCCTTGCCCATCAAGGTGTTGGACTCGTAGTGGCTGGAGGTTGTTACCCAAGTCATCCAGCTAGTGATGCAACCCCGGGGTTGGGTTCCTGATGGTGTGTGCATGCGCCGGACGGAGAAATCCCCATCTGACAACAACACCTTGTCAGTAAAAATCCGAAGGTCCAAACATTGAGAGGGACCGGGAGATAAAGGCCGAAAGGCTAGGTGCTCCCCTGACGGTATACCTGTAGATGGTTTGCTTGTATCTTTTTGGTATGATTGTTAAATTGAAAACAAATGAAAACAAAATATGCTTAATTCAATATATTCATTGTTATACACATCAATTGCTCTCTCTTTTTTACAAAAAAAGCGCATTACTAAGCAGTCGTATTATTCCACTAATTGCATCTCATGTTGCATCCGTACATTGTTAATTAAATTATTTAGCAATACATACAAATATTGCATATCATTGTAGCCGCTGAGTGCAACTCTAGATGTTTGCATTATCCAATACCATATCATTAATTATATGCAAATATCTTTGTTACGGTTATTAGTATGTATTATCAGCTGCACATTATTATGATTTCCAAATCTTTTTAATATTTTCAATAGTTAGCAATTTTAAGTATCCTTTCAATAGCCATATTGAGTTACGAAAATTTTGTCAACAATAAAATATAAAGAAGAGCCATCATCATCACAGTTAATACTATTCGAACATAAATCTAATCAATTAATTTAAGTAGAAATATATTTATCTTTCTCCATATGTCACATCGATTAGATTTATTTGGTACAATCGCATATAGTTAAGTGATCTCTTGGATGTGCCACCAACGCCTTGAACTCGCTTTGGTATGTGTCTTTTGACTCTTTTTGTTTGCCCTCTTTGGTTACTTAAAGCACGATTTTACAATGATCATGCGATGATGATGATGATGGTTTGATGCTGACGATGGGCATTGACATAGAAAGATCAATGTTGGAACGATATAAATAACCTTCCATTTGCATTGTATGGGTTTGTTTGGTTTTTTCTCTGTTCGATTTTTACAAGATTGGTAAATTGGTATAAAATATTTGCAGTTTATTGCAATGATTTGGTTGAACAGACATACTTCAGAAATGTCAATATAGGCATTGGCGGATTTACACATTTGCCGCCAGTAGACTATTCACATTTTATCGTCCCCTTTTTTTATTAATTAGTTCGGCTAAGTACCTAAAAAAAGGTAGGCACTACGACCAACATAGATCTTTTGTGCCATAGTCTAAATCAATTTAATTGCCGTCCTGCAAAAGGACTTTGACTTTCCGTATGATAGCTAGTGAATCCTTGATCGGGGCTTTCATAATTCCCGCGGGGCATAGGTAAACGTGCCTAACCCGCGCAATTACCGGGCACATACACAATATGTGGCTTGGGGTTTCTATATCCTCCAAACAAAGGCGACAGACGTGTGACAAACCCATCTTGCTTAAGTGATAATTCACCCAATGAGAGGTATCATTCAAGCAACCTCAAGTATCAAGTTCTCATCAACTCCTTCGCTTGACGTAATCCTCAAAGTTTGTTCTTAGACCACTCCTTAACTATTAATCTGGAAAAGGCCCAATCGAGATAACAGTAGGGTTCTGATTCAATGACGATGGGTGAGGAGCCCTGTTTTGCCAGTTCATCTGCTGCTTCGTTTCGCTCAACAATTTAAATGATGATCCAGCGTGACTCCGAGATATTTTGCTTTAATGGAATTTTCTTTAAGACTGTTATACCTAATGTCCCCAAGGGGGAATTGCACGTTTACAGTTTTCTGTGGATTAGTATTCAAGCTCACTTCGGTACACCAATTAAAAACTACGGCTAAGGCTGCCTCCATCACTTGGTGTATTAAAATTTGCCCCTGACAACAACAGTTATATCATCTGCATAACAAAGTCTGGAGGAGATGTTCGTCTACAACCATCAGAGACCATAATAGTGGTGAAAGAATTGCTCCTTGCGGCTCTCTTCCACGTAACATTATGTGTTGCCATGCTATAATAGCACATGGGATGCCCTGTGACATCAAAGCTTGGGATACCGCCCCTACATGTTGTATATAAGGGCTGATTTCTTATAATTCTTATCAAGTACCTGACGGCTGGTTAGTCTGATTGTATAGACAAGAAGCTCACTATTTTTTGGCAGCTTTTACATTATATTGAATTGATTTTTTGTTTAGCTTGGTTACATCATCATCTGAAAAAAATCATTGCGTAATTTCATGTAATGGCGTAAACAAGCAAAATAAACGAAAACTCAATTCAATATAATGTTAAAGCTTTCAGAAAATAGTGTGGGCCTTGTCTATCCGATAAGACTAACCACTAGACAAGATGCACGAGAAACCGGCCCTAAGTATATTGCTTAAGGGATGTATTCCATAGCTAATTTAACGTAGCTTATCGTCGAATCAGGTTGTGGCCAAAAATCCTGGAGCACTATTCATACTTTGTGTCGGGAATAAATACTTGAATGAATTTTCTTTATTTATCTTCAATAATTTTCAATGTACCTTTCGCTCATTACTTCGTACGTACGAGCTTCAAGCTTTTCACTTCATAGATCCTGAGCATTTTTCAATCTTTATCACAGAGCAAAATTCAATGCAAGGGGCATCTTTTGTTGGAGCAATGATATAAAAGGAAATTAACAAAAAAACAAACGACTTGATTTATCTTACCTATAGTGATTTAAATGCTATTTCTATACATTGCCAAGGATTGGTTGGCAAATATTGGTAGTATCGATAGTATAAACATTTCGGCCTTTCCTTTCACTTAATTAAAATGTTCAGCTCAATGAAATTTCACAAAAACGGTTCTTTCTGTGGTTTTAAATATCGCTTAAACCAACGATTCTTAACTGGTAGTCCGCGAAGATATTGATGTGGTTCTCACATAATTCGATATGAATATTCTCGATTTTCAGTGTACTCAAATTTTACCTTATTTTTTTTTTAATTATAAAGATTTAGGCTTAAACCTCCAAAAAACCCGGTAAATATATTAGGCCAGTCATTTTATGATTTTAGGTCGCAAAAAATAACTCGGCTCTGGTTTTTTGGGATATTGTTAGGGTGGATACCAGAAGTGTACCACCAAGTTTGCAATTTCGAAAAATCTGTGCTAACCCTGTGACCCTCAAAAAACCTCAAAATTTTCGGATTTTTTTCATATTTCGGTTTGTAATTTCTAAGAGGTGCTTCCTACAAGAAAGTCGTCCATTGGATTTCAAAGCTAACAAAATCTTCTTTAATTTGAGTCCACCTCCAGCTTTGTAGTCGCAAAGGATCCCAAGATATAGCACTTTAAACATTGTTTCTAGTAAAAAAGTACTTAGCTATGTAGGAACGAATCGGACCATGGGGTCATAGGACTGCTCCTGAAAATTAGGTTCTTCTAAGAAATTTTTTTTCTTTATGTACCAATATTAACCAAACTTCACCCAAGTGTGTTCCTGGTTAAGCCTCAAAAAATATCTAGGAACGAATGAAGTCGGAACACTACGTCATAGGGCTGTCATACAAACCAACTCCCTGGAAATTAGGTTGTTCTAAGAAAAACTTTTTTCTTTATGAACCAAGCTTAACCAAACCTCACCCAAATGTGTTCCTAGTAAAGTCTCAAAACATATCTAGGAATGGATGTAATCGGAACATTACGTCATAGGGCTGTCATACAAACCAACCCCTAAATATTATGTTCTTGTAAGAAAAACTTTTTTTCTTTTTAAATCTTAACTAAAATTCATCCAACTGTGTTCCTGCATTAGCCTTGTTGTGTTGTCCATAAAAATGCTCCTACGGCAGCCGGTTCTTCGATGTAAATCGTCCCGGAGCTACCCGTTGTTAAAACGGCCAAGAGCTGCCAAGACCCCCTTCGATTCAAGAGAAAAAATCTCTTGAATCGCTACAAAAACAACAACTGGATTAGCCTCAACGCATCCAGGAACAGATGGAATCGGAACACGTCATAGAGTACGCCGTATTACAATTTCAGAATTTTTTACAAAAAAAAAACATCTTTTAAAATGATGTATCTTGAGATCCTTTATACCTATACAAAGCTGGGGTTGCACTCAAATTAAAGAAGATTTTGTTAGCTTTAAAAGTGCAGTAGACGATTTTCTTGTAGGAAGCAGGTTTTAAAAATTACAAACCAAAATATGAAAAAAAATCCGAAAATTTTGAGGTTTTTTGAGGATTACGGGGTTAGCACAGGTTAAAGAAGATTTTGTTAGGTTTAAAAGTGCAGTAGACAATTTTCCTGTAGGAAGCATGTTTTAAAAATTACAAACCAAAATATGAAAAAAATCCGAAAATTTTGAGGTTTTTTGAGGATCACGGGGTTAGCACAGGTTTTTCGAAGTTGCAAACTTGGTGGTACACTACTGGTATCTATCCTAGCAAGATCCCAAAAAACTAGAGCCGAGCTATTGTTTGCGACCTAACGCCTTATATTTCGGTTTATTGACTGGCCTATTTGGTTTGTACTATGCGAAAAGCTAGAGGATAAAAGTCCATTATCGTAAAAAATACGTGTCTGGCTGGTCTAGCGGTTAGTGCGCGCACCTTCAGTGCACAGGGTCATGAGTTCGAATCTCACCGTGTTCCATGGTGTTTTTCGAACTCACGAGATTGTGACGGACTATTATCTCACTCAGATGTTAAACGAGTACCCATTTGTGGGGATAAATAACACTGCTGGGCGTGATGCTGATCTCATTACCTCAACAAAAAGCAGATAAGATCTTGGAAATAGGATGTCACTAACACATCCTGCGGCCTTAGTCCAATGTTGGATTGTCGCGCCTGTTATTTATTTTTTTTTATCGTAAAAAATACATACAATGAATCAACGCTGACTATCCAAGAAAGTGATAAATGACAGACAAGTCTATGGAGCAAGAAACCTGGGACGACTTCTTGAGAATCCCTTTAAGCTGAGCCTTCTATGACCAGAAGACGAGGTTGCCATAATTATAAGTAAGCGGCATCATGCTGTAGAACCACTTTTAAGATAATTCTAATCATGGGAAATTGAAAAGGGACTCAATTGTGATTCGATGAGAATTTTTAAATATTTTTGTGTGTGTCCAGAAAATTTATAATTTTTAACTAGTTCCTAATTGGGAAAGAAGCTCTTTAGAAGTTTTGGTGCTGGTATTTGATACTTCGGAGAATTTACAATCTTCCTGAAAAGAAAAACTGACCTGCCTATGCAGCTGACATAGGAGGTTCGGGTCATCTGAGCGTTTTGTGCCATATACAAGCAAATGGGATTGCAACTTCCGGCTGGACACATGGGGAGCCTATTTGTCATCCGCTAGTTAACGTTAAGGGTTTACTCTCGATCGATTCTCAATATGTTGCGGTTTCTGGATGGAGGGAGTTTCAAAATTATTGTCGAGATCGCATAAATATTTAGCCTCTCCATGGAGAATCTGCAGATTCGCAGTCGATATCTGGGTGCACGCTAAGTCTTATAATTCCTATATTATTCAACGCTGACGAACCCCTTTTTTATTCTTATGGTTATGACTTACTCACGTATGTACCTACTTATACACTTTTGTGAACAATATGAAATGTAATATTACTTTCAAATGCATCTATGCGAATACTTGAATGCTCTTCGATTTAATGGCAATTAAACAAACCAAGCTATAAATCAATTATGGGTGGGTAATTTTTTGCCATTTTTTTATTGACAGTAATGAATTGCTCTATGGATATTTATAAAAGTGCTTTGCGATCAGCATACACGTGTTCCCATTATAGCTGCGTTTTTTCTTTCGATCGTACATATATCGTATATTTAGGATATTGCCTTAATTTTTTTTTTAATTTTTAATAAAATAATAATTTAATAAAATTGCCAAAGATGCAAACACATTTCTGGTACACAAAAAATTATAATTACTGTAAGAAGTCGTTGGGGGCAATGTTAACCTCTGCAATCCTATTATTAATAGAGTAAGTTATGTTTCTGTTTTTTTTTTAATGTAACCTTTCCCACTAACCGGTGAAAAGTAGTAAATTACCAAAAAAATAGTTAAAATGTCAATGCCATATTCATTAACCGACATTTCAGATTTAATCCTTTCACCAGAACGACATACTTTGCATATATTAAGACAAGCAAAATAATAGTAAACCTCACACGTTTATCTCTCGTGAAAATTAAATCAATATGTTTTTGTGACTATTAGTTGAGTATCAATGACGTTTTATTGTCTTCAAGACAAAGTCGGCTGTTAAATTGAGAATTAAATTAGCTTTAGCTAATAGCAATAAAGTGGAATGTGTTTTCAATTTGAATAAAAATTCTGAAACCCAGAACCCTGGCAATTTTTAGCAAAAAAAAACAAAACGAACTAATTTTTTGTTTAAATTTGAACAAATAAAGGCCTCCTTTGTAATAGGCCCTCCACATTAAAAAAAAGTTGTCCAAGAGAACATTTTGGTCACAAAATTTCGCTGTTTGTATGTATTATTATTATTTTTTTGCAAAAATCCTCTGAAGGGGCATATACACGGAATCCATGGATTCTCGGAATCCAACGAAACTCCAGCTGGGCAAGTTGCCGTTTTTTTTTATATGGACTTTGACAGAACGAAGACTTCAAAAAAATGAATTCGGACGCTTCGTTTGTTGCGCCTTTAGAATTGCAATTTTTCATGCAAAATTACCTTTACCAACAAAAAAAATTGCAAATGTGAGGCTTGCTTTGGAATTTTTCAAAATTATTACTTACTAATTACTTAATTACATTATCAAAAAATTTCGCTGTAAAACTAGTATGCATTTTTTTTCAAAACCAACCTTATTGCCCTTTTTCACAAGAATTTGCTAATGTTAGGCTTTTTGACCTACAGACCCTCAAAAAAAAACAAACAAAACAAAAACTATTAATTCCAAATATAAGTAATAAAGGTCCTACAATTCAATAATTACATCCGACAAAAAATCCCTTTAAATTCACCGACAAATAGTAGGCAAGTGTAATAAGTTCAAACTATATAACCACACTCCAACCCTAATCAGGAAACGTTTCGAATCTCTATTACGTAAAACACACTCCACGTTGAATTACTGAAACAAACGTCTTAGATTTTCTTAAAAGATCGTTTCAACTTACGAGCTGCATTTGCTGCACTTGCACATAACACCACACCAGCTACCAGTATCACAAATCTCAACATGTTTAAAAAAAAATTTCTCTGATATACGAGTACTTCACACACTAGTCGTATAGAGCTTGATCACTTTTACTTTTCACGCGGAAGAATCGAACCGTCGTTGTTCAGCTAAGAATTAAATCTGACCACCAAACGTCGAGTGTAAATCTTTAAAAGCAACCGCCAAAACTGGAGACTATACTATTATTACGCTACTATAGCGCAAACCTGCGATTTTGTCGTATACGTATAGTATACGCTCATAGAGGTGAACAAAATGCACATTCATCAGTGTTGTCTTGTTCGAGTATGTACAGTGCTGGAAGAAAAAATTGGCCGCCTACTTTTTTTTTCCGATAAAAATGCGATAACGTTCGAAATTATGTTTTGATTTATGTATTTGATTTATTGTCTCGATTAACATACCATTTAGTAAACTTTTCGCATTAAAAACTGCGCATGGTTCAAATTTTTAATGTAAGAGTAATAAAGAACCACCATACATACATACAACCCATCGTCCAATTTATCTGAAGATCGATTACAATATGATGTTCGTACAGTACATGCAAATATACAAATTCATTGTGCAATCCATCGGTGAATGACAGTTTCGTAGCACAGATGGTTTGGACAATTATTGTAAGCAATTCCAATAATTCTTTATAATAGTTTGAAGGACATAGTTAATTTTAATAGTTTTAATAAACTAAAAAAAAATTATTTGATAAATTATATATTATACAGTCAAACCTGTTAATCGGACCACTCTATGATCGGACCACCTTCTAATTGCACCACCATTGGTCAATTTTATTTGGTTTTTCATACAAAATAACCTTTATAAACGGAGCACCTCTTAATCGGACCATGGGCCACTCCAATTGGATTGATCAGTACTAGACGTACCTCCACAATCGGACCAACCACTGGATAAATCTGCAAAATCGGACCAAAACTTCAAATTGATTACTTATTTGAGCAGTACGAGGAAATTTCACCAAATGGGCCAACAGACAGGCAACGTGGCAAGACATTTTGTTGACTAAAAAAATAATCTTAGAAATTTCGTTACAACATCCACTTCAGTTCCGATTACAATGAGCTATATTATTTCCCATGACCACGGGAAATTTCGTAGACAGCATCAACCATTGCATCAGTGTTGGGTGGATGTGGATGAAATGGTGAGACAATTCTGGAGTTTCTGCAACAAGAAGATGCAAGTGAAGTTAAAGGGAGGATTTATTGAACCATTAACCATGACTTTGATTATAGAAATGTTTTGTAAAATATTGAAGAATTTTCAAAATTTCGGTGGAACTGAGTGTGGGGAGAATTTATAATAAGGAAGCTGGTTAAAAAATCACAAAGCAGTTACGGTGATGAGCGGTTTCAAAACTTAATTGCATAGGGCATAGGTGACCTTTGTACAAGTCCAATGTTCATGAATAACGTTTAAAGATTATTTCCTTAATTTTTTGTACTTTTCTGGCATCCCTTAGTAATCGGACCACCTGCTAATCGAACCAAATTTGATCGGTCCCGTTAGTGGTCCGATTAGACAGGTTTGACTGTATTTATATATTAATATAAAAAAACGCCATTTGTCCACTTAAACTTATATACAAAAAAATGCTTTTTTATCAAAATCTTTAATAATAGCTCACTAATATTTTCTCTTGATAAAAAAGTTGACATTCCTTAACAAATCAATCAGATTGCAATTTATCTTCCAATCATGCGATAGTCACAACATACACCAATCCATTTCATCTGACGATAAAAAAATTGGAACTAATCTGACGATGAATCGAATGATGTATGGCGTGAAGAAATGAGTAGCATATCTTAAGAAAACGATGTTCTACAAAAAAAAAGTCTACTTTTTAAACGAAATTTAAGGTGTACAGCCCTCACCTTCCATTAAACAAAGTTGGTATGCATTCGACGGCATACTTTTTACAAAAAAAAAAGGAAATGAAAATAAGCTATTAATTTTTTGACTAAATTCGACTTTTGACATTAAAGATGAGACTTCTGAAAACTCGAAATTCTTTCTTTTTTATTTTTTTTAGTGAATGATATTCGATTGTTGAAAGAACAGTTTCATGAATAATGGTACTACTACAAAACCGACATTGGCAGTGTCATTTTTAATGATATTTTCCAGCTATACAGCTCAGTACACCCCAGCTTTTCAGATTCTGTTCGAATAATTCACCAATCCAGAGAATATAACGAAATCTCGAAGCATCCGCCAGTTTTGATTTAGGATTGGAGTTAAAATAGCTTTGGCTTTCTATAATTACATTTGATTGTACACAACGTCTAACGTTGTCGTTGCTATGCTGTTGGCCTTTGAAGCATTACTGATTGTGATTATCAACCTTATCAACACTACAAATATCCTATGAACGACATGTAAAAATTATTGACGAATCACATTTCGACCACATTTCCTTCGCACGGCTCTAGACATAGCCCCCTAATTTTACGAACCTCCCTCTCATTTTGACACATAGATTAAAGATTAATATTTAGGATTTTGATTAAAACACTCCCTTTCATAATTCTTTTAAAAGTTTTAATATAAAAGCATGATACCCATAAAGTCGCCATTTTTTTCTCTAGCACTGTATTTCTTTCCTATACTGTAGTGTAGAAGTTAATACGGTATACACCTATTTTAACACTCGTATATTCGTATGTTTAAAAAAAAAAACATATGTATATCTGCACAATAGTCAAAAGGTAAAGGAGGGGATGTTGAATGAAAATGATAAAAGTCTTCTCGCAGAAGTGCTTCGATAACACAAATCATCCAGCCAAGACCTCAAAACCTAACACCACATTTATAGCTGTGTCGATATTTATCTGTTAATGTTGACCTGCTGAGAAAGAAAGATTGAAACTGAAGGTGTCCAAAAATAAATATGTATACAAGAAATTAAGCAAATTTTTTGCTTAAACAGATATTATTTTCTTTTGTTGTATGTATACACGGTCGATTCAAGTACGCGCATCAATTGCATTCATCATACTTCATACATATGATGCAAATAGATAGATTTCTGTAGTATTCGATCATATGGATACATTGCCCACTATACTCTCGAAGATGAAGGTATATTTTATCTTCACATGTTACAGATCTGAGTGTGGTTTACATAAATTTATTGATGTCACTCACATTCAACTATGTATGGAAATGAAACGAGGAAATGATTGGTTCAAGGGCGTTGGGTTAACAGGCCGATTAAATTATGATATTTAAATTAAATTGTAAAAAATATGCATGATGACATTTATGACGCTTTATCGGTTTATTATTCATTCATACATATGGATAAGGGCAGAATATTTCTTCAAATGTTGAATAGATTTAAAGAGAATTCCGACAGTCATGTAATGTTAATACAATACATTATTGCATTTAAATAGGATCCCACTGGAATCGATCGAAACAAAAAAAAACTAAACTAGGTGCGTAAGTTTTTTACTGCATCTATTTTAATTTTATTTCTAGGAATTTAATGTTGCGTAATTTTGTTATTAGAAACTTAGGTTTTTCCCGAAAATTGGATGTGGATTAAAGAAAAATTATATAACGGTACTTTTAATTGTCAAAAATAAATTCTTACCGAACAGTTTTCGAATCATAGTTTTACGAATCAAGAGGGTTATAACTTGACTGTACCGTACCGTTATGTACCGTTATAATCCACTCTAGGATTGGCTCATTTATCTATAGAAATATTTGTTAAACATTTTTAAACCCATTCCCCGCCAATGATGCCATATGGAATCAGTAAAAGCCTCATATTTGGGAGCGCGCCACGGACACCCTGTAACATCCTCAACATTGTTTTTTTCTTTGTTACACTAAGTAATGTTTATTCTATCTATTCCAATGTTCCTGGCTAGTATTTAGTTAGATTTGTGCCATTGGGAGCAGAAAAAAAAAGTGTCGTGAAATTTTTTTTTTAAATGCGATTTTTGCGGGTAAGACTCCACAAAATTTCAAAAAACATATACTTGCGACCTGATTTTCTCAGAACAATTTGTGTTAAACAAAAGCCAGAGTAGCATAGATTAGAATAGCAAAAAAAAATTGCAATAACGGTAGTTTTATAGGTAGTAACACTAAATACATTTTGGTGATGCCATATGGCATCATTGGCGGAAACCTATTAAAAAATTTATTTTTAATTTTATTTTTTTTTATATTTTTTCAATATGTTTTACTGCGTTTTTAATAATTTTCACTTTGTGAAAATTAATTTTATGCTGAAAATTCGTTTCTGAGGATTTAGAGTCCAAGTCCGATGATTGTTTTCACAATCAAATGCATCATTTTCTAAAGCGCACCCACAAACACCTTTAAAATATGGACGTGTATTCCATCCAGGAGACTAACATACGATGCACTAAATAATAAACTCAGACACGTACGAGACCTCGTCAAAGAGTCAAATTACTCCTCTGACGTATCTGGTCTCAACAATGGGACTTTTTTCGGAATTATCCTTGTTGCTCTCAAGTGTGCATCATCCTTTACTCTGGGTGGTCTATATGCATGCACACTACACCCTGTAAACGCTCAAAGTTGCGTATACGCAACATTATTTTCAAGCGCTGAATCAACCGTGATAATTATTCATCTTGATTTTTTTTTTAATTTCAAGGATTTTGAAGGACATATTTGTCCACAAAAGCTTTGAGTCAGTACTTCGAAAGGCTTGTCTCGGTACAGAGCAAAAAAAAGTGTGTAAAAGTAACTTACCAAAATTCAATTTCCACAATGAGCATTTATCCGTTATTTTTTTAAAGAAAGCAATTTCAATCCATTCTTTTTCATGCATATTTCTTATGCAGAATGAAATTACATGAGGCGGTTGAATATCTTGAACCTATCATGTCGGATGATGAAAATGCTTGGATATTACAAATAAAGTCTGGGAAGTCACCCAAATGCAGTTCCGTAGGGATATTGCAACCTACTATTGTACGACTGTGGCTCATCAGATTTGGGTAGCACATACCACAGTCTTCCGAATGTTGCACGTATGATGGAATTGGCCATTATGTTGCGAAATGCAATCGAAGAAGATGTGCATATCCGCCCTGCAAAAGCCAAACTCGGTCTAAATGCATCAAATGTGATACAGGATCATGTGTTAAATGCTTCTTAAAATTTCACACAAGCTCAGAATTATAATTAAAGAAAGTAAAAAGTGTTTTTCCAAAAAAATTCAACGTTTTTATCTTAATTGAAAAAAAAAAATTTGTAATGGGTTCCCGCCAATGATGCCATATGGCATCGGGCCTTTGCGGGAGAACGGAGGCACGTAGGAAAAATGGTAAACGGTTTTGGATTCAGGGTGGCTTCTTTACCGTGAATACCAATTTTCAGGATGTAATTCGAAAAAAAATGTGTTGGCGGGGAATGGGTTAATACTCTGATGATGATGCTTGCCTATTTTCGATACATAACGGTACTTTTGAGATCAAGCTTAGATATCGAAAGTAGAATTTGATGATATTAAATCACGATTATGTACAAAGTATTTTTCTCTTGTTTAAGAAATATTCAACAAAAAAATAATTTTTACGTATAAAAAGGCTATGATTAGAAAAAAGTACCGTTATATCGCCAACATGCGTATATACTCTAGTATATAGTTATCCCATACCATAAGGAAACAATTTACATAAGACTAAATAAGAAATCTCGCAATCAGTTGATGTCGTAACTCTTGATATACAGAAAGAGTTCGACTCTGTATGGCACGAAGGACTCCCATTTGAAATGATGAAATTCAGTATACCTAAATATCTGGTTAAGTTAACACAATCATCCTTGGGCAACAAAACATTGGCCTTGAAAGTCGACCAATGTCAATCTTCACACAAAAACAATTGCCGCCAGTGTTCCACAGGGTTCTTGTCTAAGTCCGGTGCTTTTCAATATCTATACAGCAGATATTCCAACAATCAACGATCGATGCAAGATAGGATGCTTTCTAGATGATATCTGCACATTCGGTAAAGGTGACAATACAAAACAGATAATTTCAAAGATCGGGCGTCAATTGGAGATACTCTATCAGTTCTACTTCAAGTGGAAAATAAAATTTAACGACAGAAACCTAACATCGGACATCATATACAGGGTGTCCCGCATTGGGTGGTCAATACTGTAAGGGTTGATAGCGCAACTTGTTTCAGCCAGAAAATTCCCAATACAATCGGAATTTTTTTTACCGTTACCTTGTTATCGCTCTTTTTGTGAAAGTCATCGAAAAGCGTGACTTGTCACGCAAAATCGTAATTTGCAGCACTCCTGATGACTTAATCCAAGATTTGATTTCAGTTTCAGAAACTACATAAAATTTCACAAAAACTGAAGTTTTTCCTGTTGCCAACATTGTCGGCACTTTCAAGATTGAATGGTAAAAATCATGGCTTCAGTGGAATCGTTAACAATTTTCCCTTGACTCGAAAAAAGACATACAAAGGCAATCATAATTCGGGATAGAATCACGCTACATTATTTTGACCAGAACTATAAGATATTTGAAATTTGGTACATTGTTTGGCAAATGCAACGGTACTTATAACGGTTAAAATTTAATATTTGCTATTTATGGCAGATAGACGGGTGCCCGCTTATAATGCGAGACCTTTCAAAGAATATTTTGAAAACGAGTTTCCCGGAAAGTGGATTGGCAGATTTGGGACAGTTGCGTGGCCTGCGACAAGTCCCGACCTTACTCCCCTAGATTTTTATTTATGGGGTAACTTAAAAAGCAATGTCTATTCCGAGCCGATTACCTCCCGGGAACAGCTGCTGCAGCGAATTAATGATGCTTGTGACAACATTAAGGAAACCCCTCCTGAAATCCTTCGGGACGTTTCTTCCATGCGCCGAAGGTGTCGACTCTGCATACAAAATGGAGGAGGCCAATTGCAGCAGTATTATTCCAATTCATCAAACAGACCCATTTAATCATTAGTTAACCCTCAGCTACACTCGCTATTTTTGGCCTACACATATACACTCGTGGGGGACCCAGGTCCCCCATTACCAAATGTGATTTTTAATACATTTAATTATTAAAATGATGCCAAATCCTAATCTAAAACAAATCATAGACATGTAATAAATGCAAAAATATTATTTTTTTTAGAGATTTGAAAGCTGCATGTAAAGTTTGCAGCTTTAATTATAGAAAGTGGCCATTTCGCATGGTACACTTTCAGTGCATACTTCAAACGTCGAGTCAAAATTCAAATGTTATTCCACAAAAAAGCTAAACGGCTTTTTACGTTGTTCACATAATAAGGAATGAAAAATATAACTATGATTTTAAATATAGTTAACATTCTTGAAAATCACAAGCGGAAAAAAGGGCCAGTTTATCATGAATTTTTCCTTAGAAATTGGTACAGTCGTTCTGCGATAACAGCTACCCCCTAATATTCTTCCAAGTTATCTGCAATTCTTAAAATAATTAAGAAAAAGTTCTGGACTCAAAAGATCGAAAAATAGAGATTGCATTTGATACTGATGATCCGAAGCCATACATGGTACGACCTCCGGCCCTAGCGCATCAAATTGAAAGATTTTGCAAAAGTCGTCGTGATTTCACGATTTCACTTCCATTGGCATAGTAAAATATATTCTCTATTTACTTTAATGTCAAATTCTAATCAAAACTGCAAAATACAAGAAAAAAAATGCGAATATATCGGAAGTTCAAAAAAAAAAATTACTTTCGTAAGTACATTCGTGGGGGACCTAAGTCCCCCAAGAGCTTACAGCTTCTAACCTATAAGCTGCAGTCTTGCGCTTTTTCTCTGTTTGCAAGCTCTTAGGTAGTGCTACAAATACCCGAAAGTTGAACCGCATCAAATTTAAAACATTTGAGATAAGTCTATAAATGTTCACCTTGGGGGACCCTAGTCCCCCACGAATGTAGTTAAGGGTTAATATTTTTAGTTTATTGGTTCTTTCTCATATTCAAAACTTTATTTTCATTTTCATTTAACAAATTTTCAAAATTGCGATAGTAAAATCTTAGAAAAAGCATAGTAACCCATGCCATGCGTTAGTCCAGAATGGCTATGTGATCACACAACCCATATGTGTTTGACTCCCAATTTATTACACTACACTCCACGAAATAATTGAAACGTAAAAATATTGTCGATGCAATTATTAACCCTTCTGTCGTCGCCTACGAGCTATTATGCCTAAGGTGTAGCTGAATTTTCTGTGAAATTAATCTTAATTTTTGAAGAGGTTTAATTTTGGATCTTGAAACAGTTTACATACTATGTCTTACGATGATGCGCTGTTTTTTCGTTTCCTTAGACATAGTTTACATTTCGCCGAACGTTTGATCGCATTTGTGGCCGTCGGTCGGTTCCTTTGAAATATATATGGAAAGGGATGGAAAATATTGTTGAACGATATTTTTCATCAAGATATAGTACCAATGGTCTGTCTGGATCTATACGCCAACAGAAGGGTTAAATATCACGTTGGCATTTTAAGAGAGTAATAAATATTACGCGGATTTTATATTCTCAATTGTAAACAAAAAATTGACGTTTGAATAAAATTTTCACGCATACTATGAACTGCAATAGTGTGAAAACGGTGCCATTTTTATTTTCTGATGGCCATTCTGGACTAACGCATTGCATGGGTTACTATGCTTTTTCTAAGAGTAAAATATAAAAAATAAATGAATAAAATTTCAGTTTAAATAATCCGATAAGAAAATAATTACCTTGTTTTTTTATACCGAATATGTGTATAATTCTAAAATCCCGCAATGTAAATATGAAAAGTGATATACCGTTGGAAAGCCAACATGTTGAAGCAACTTTTATCAACTTTGCAGAGTTGTACGTATAAAGCACCGTTATGTAATTATTGTTTGAATTTTCGATGAAAAATCTATTTTAAAATGTCTATTAAGTTTGAGTAACTGTATCTTGAAAGTGCCGATAATGTTGGCAACAAGAAAACTTCAGTTTTTGTAAAATTTTATGTAGTTTCTGAAACTGAAATCAAATCTTGGATTAAGTCATCAGGAGTGCTGCAAATTACGATTTTGCATGACAAGTCACGATTTTTGATGACTTTCACAAAAAGAGCGATAACAAGGTAACGGTAAAAAAAATTCCGATTGTATTGGTAATTTTCTTGCTGAAACAAGTTGCGCTATCAACCCTTACATTATTGACCACCCAATGCGGGACACCCTGTATAGACCATTTCTGGAAAAATTAAAAAAAAAACTTTTTTCTCCCTTTATTCTCTTCTGTCAAACGAAAACAAACTTCTGATTTATAAAATTGTGATTCAAACGATAGCGATGTATGGGTCTCCTGTGTAGAAAAATTATAACATTGACACACATATCTTCGAATGACGCAAATACGTCATTCTGACGAAAGTTTACTATCATTAGCAAGAATTCCAAATTACACATTTGGACCATTATTTGCTCAATAATGACAGGGAACGCCATCTGTTGCAAAAATGAAGAACAAGAATTTTTGCAAAAATATTAAATTTGTTATCAATCTTCACACGTTTCTATTCAAATTCTTCAAGAAAAGTGTGCCTTTAAATTATTGAACAGAATATTCATCAAAATATCGCTGTTGTTAGGGACATTTTCATCATTTACACAAACGTCAAAAGTAAATGAATAATTCTAATGACGAAAAAATATGTGTCACCTCAATTTCGAACTTCATCATTATGGCGGATTATCGTCATAATGATTTGGATATGTGTCAAGCTTGTTAAGCTAAATATGAATAAATTTACTAAAACATTCGAACTTGAAAAAAAATACAAAATAAAATTGTATGTCCGGAATTTTAATTTTAATTTGCCTACTGATTCTAAAGTGTGTCCTTTTGAGTTTCTTAATTATTATTAATAATAATAATTATTAACGCATGCATTTGACATGTTTGTGAATGAATTTATTAAACACTGAAGGCACTTCCAATTATTGAAATCACTTGTCATTGAGGAAACTGATGCTATATACAAGGCTTTCGATTTCTTTAAATTTTATTCAATTTATGTGTTTATTTTGAGTTCACAGTTCAGACGATTTGTGATCGTTTTTGTTGACGTATGGAATGGACCCATGCAAGAGAGTGAAGAAATAAAGAAAAGAAAGAATAATTTCAAGGTTGATGCATTTGAAGAAAACTTGAAAATATTACATATTAAACGCTGCAGCAGGGGTCAATGGATAGTCTCATATGCATATTCATAAGTCAAATGATAATATTGAGGACGGATCAAATTAGGAAAATTTTATTTTAAACGAGGTAGTTCGTATGGTTTTACAGCGTTATGTAAATTACACCACACATACTCGTACACAGTGGCGTAGATAGCTTTTTGGAGCTTTTTGATGATCATTTTGCCTACTTACTTATAACTTTTACGATTATCAAATGTTGAATTTCAAAGCAACAATTTCTGGTTTTAATACACATCAAGTTAAACGTTTTTTTTAGCAAATTTTGATGCATAAGATGGCAATTTCGCCATGCAAAAAAACTGAGTCCTGAAAATATTGCATCGATAAGTTTGTTTGAGTGAATCCACAGTATTCCAATTTTCGTACAAATTATCAGAGCTTTATATTGGGTTAGACCAGTGGTTCCCAAACTTTCTGAATCACGGAACACATAGCATCGCGTTTTTGGCCGGAATAGCTCACAACAGGGATTCAAATAAATCATAGTTATATGTCCAGAAAAGGGAAATTGTGAAGATGAAAGCTTGTTTAATCCTCTTATTTATATGCGCCCTAATTCAAATCCCAAAAACCTTGTCTAAATTACTGTGGACATGCTTTATTTTCTGGTACACACTACTTCCTTTTCCATTTCATATATCGATCGAGTCTCTGATATTTTACATTTAAGTTGATTTCCGATACAGTGTAGCAGACTAAGCTCTGGAATTTTAGAACTTACAAACATTTGTTCGTATGGATTGTTTCCTTTTTGTTGCCAAAAGCTCTTTCTACATATTTTTTGGATATCTTCGCGAAACCCCTAAGAGATCCTCACGGAACCCTAGGGTACCGCGTAACTCAGTTTGTTTGATTTATAATTTGTTTACTGCTACATAAGAGTATATATCTTTCAATTTTGGAAATTTTTACCATTTTTTTTAGAAGATATAGTTTAAAAAAAATAATCCTGGTTATAGTTTTGAGAGTTCTTCGTATTAAATTCAATAAAATTGCGAATAACTAGAGAAAGTCAAGTCGTGCTCTGTGGCCGTGATCGTTCGGTCGCCACTCTGTGAAATAGACACTCATAGAGAAACGAGTTTCCAAACTCGGCACGACTCGTCGCTAGTTTATTATCCAGAAGAAGATGATAAGAAATATTCTTGTCGTAGAATAATAAACTAACAATGCGACTAGGAAGTGGTATGGCTGACAACCGTATCACACTCCGAATTCAGTTGTCTTTGTAACGTTGATGACTACACACGGTAGTCATCAACGCACCATCCCAATAGGAAAAAAAGAAGCGCTTCCGATGGAAGCGACGTAGAAGCGCTTCCTCATAATTTCCAAATGTGCTTTGGAGGAAGTGCTTCCACAGAAGTATAATTACGAATGGTGATGGAGCACTTCAAGATCGTAATAGAAAATTATAGACTCTTTGTAGCTGCTCCAGAAGCGCTCCTTTTGCCCTTCTGGAGCGCTCTTTTTCCTATTGGGATGCTCCACTAGAAGTTACGGTAATCGAGAGAGAGAGGGAAAGTCAAGACTTTATTGGCCCAGCTATATACGATAAAACATTTCATCAAATTTTAACTTAAAAAGAGAAAAAAATGTTGATCAACTCAAACAATAAAGGATGAAGCAGTTTTGCAGCGTTTTCTCTTCATTCGCATTAGCTTTTCACTCTCCTGAAGAAATCTCTATAATCTTATGTACTGGAAATTATGTATTGAAATTGCGCTCCTGTGGAAGAGCAATCTGTGTTCCACATTATTTTTAAATTTTTGAACCGAACATAAAGCTTTTCCGGCAACAAATTTTCAATCATTTTTTTTTTTTTTAGCAGCACTTCTAGATTACTTCAGTAGGGCTTGCCTGTGCGAAACTCCAGATCCAAATGTCAAAAAGTAGATGATTGTAAAGTCCTAGCCGTAGTGTTTCTATTCTATCGATACGCTTCTATTTTACAATTGAAATGTCAGGAAGTGCTAATTTTTCTATTGCAGTTCTGAAAATGGTTTTACGTTTTGATGAAACACTACACACGTTAAATAATACCAGCTAAAAATTACTTTTGATTTAAGGTAATAATAAAAATGTGTGACCGAAGGGGGGCTTATCTCCTTAATCCTCCCTTATCTACGCCACTGCTCGTACAGATCGAAAAAAATCTGACCTAATAAATTAAGTACATAGTAATCAACTAGAAACTAGACCATGTGGAACCAAAAACCTGGGGGAATAAAGCTGATGAGGATGACTATAAATTTCGAAGTATTAAGATATTCCCTTGAATTTGTGAATTTGTTTGAATGTCCTGAACAATGGTGTTTTTGAAGCAAAATTCGTATTGACTGTAATACGCAGGGATTTGGAGCGACACTTTTTTTCGCTCCGCTCCGCTCCCGCTCCGACCGATTTGAAACCGCTCCGCTCCGACTAAATTTTTTTCGCTCCGCTCCATTACAAACATACAACAAAACTTCATTGTTCTTAGTAAATATTTATAATTTTCCGCGAATTCATCAATTCAACTTATATCTTCTTACGTATTATAGAGTATGGCTTAAAAGGTGCGTTTTATTCGATCAAGTACAGAACAGGATAGCACCAATTTCATACAAATTTGAGCATAAAATTGAGTTGGTCTAGATAGGGTGTCCGGAAACTAAACTATCGCATAAGCGCACCGAAATATGATTATTAATGTCATTTCCAGCAAAATAGGCGTACCGGAAATATCCCGAATTCTTAACTCTTTAGCTACCAAAAGCATTTAAAGATTTTACAAAAATGCTACCACTAAAACCTCCGTCGCAAAAAAAAATTTATATGAAGTAAGATCACAAAATTTTGTCTTTGAAGATTTTTTACACAGCTTAAACTGCTTATCTGATTTTTATTGGGAAAAATATGATTGTTAATGTCATTTCCAGCAAAATAGGCGTACCGGAAATATCCCGAATTCTTAACTCCTTAGCTACCAAAAGCATTTAAAGATTTTACAAAAATGCTACCACTAAAACCTCCGTCGCAAAAAAAAAATTATATGAAGTAAGATCACAAAATTTTGTCTTTGAAGCTTTTTTACACAGCTTAAACTGCTTATCTGATTTTTATTAGGAAAAATTGTTGGCCAAGCAAAATTCGTATTGACTGTAATACGCAGGGATTTGGAGCGACACTTTTTTTCGCTCCGCTCCGCTCCCGCTCCGACCGATTTGAAACCGCTCCGCTCCGACTAAATTTTTTTCGCTCCGCTCCATTACAAACATACAACAAAACTTCATTGTTCTTAGTAAATATTTATAATTTTCCGCGAATTCATCAATTCAACTTATATCTTCTTACGTATTATAGAGTATGGCTTAAAAGGTGCGTTTTATTCGATCAAGTACAGAACAGGATAGCACCAATTTCATACAAATTTGAGCATAAAATTGAGTTGGTCTAGATAGGGTGTCCGGAAACTAAACTATCGCATAAGCGCACCGAAATATGATTATTAATGTCATTTCCAGCAAAATAGGCGTACCGGAAATATCCCGAATTCTTAACTCTTTAGCTACCAAAAGCATTTAAAGATTTTACAAAAATGCTACCACTAAAACCTCCGTCGCAAAAAAAAATTTATATGAAGTAAGATCACAAAATTTTGTCTTTGAAGCTTTTTTACACAGCTTAAACTGCTTATCTGATTTTTATTGGGAAAAATATGATTGTTAATGTCATTTCCAGCAAAATAGGCGTACCGGAAATATCCCGAATTCTTAACTCCTTAGCTACCAAAAGCATTTAAAGATTTTACAAAAATGCTACCACTAAAACCTCCGTCGCAAAAAAAAAATTATATGAAGTAAGATCACAAAATTTTGTCTTTGAAGCTTTTTTACACAGCTTAAACTGCTTATCTGATTTTTATTAGGAAAAATTGTTGGCCACGACCGAAAGAAAATATGTACGTAATGAGTATTAAATTTTTGAAAAATCTTTAAATGTCTGTGGTAGCTGAAGAACTAATAATTCGGGCTTTTTTTATACTCCTTTTTGCTGGAAATATCACCAGGAATCATATTTCGGTGCCTTTATGCGATCGTTTTCGGACATCCCGTATAGAACGAGATCTGTAAAATTGTTATGGAAGCTGTCCTGTACTCCATTCAATAAAATGCACCTAATAACTAAAATAAATTAAAACGGGCGTTTCATTCAGCGAGTACAGGACAGGACTTTTCTGTCATGGAATTTCACAATAATCCGAAATTTCGCAAGTCTCTCAACGAATTCTTCGCCTTTAAATCGTCCAAAATCATCAAATAGTGCCATAAAATGAAAAATTTCGTCGAAAAAATTAAATTTTTTATCTCGGAATTTTCTTGATTTTTTACTTCGGAGCGGAGCGGAGTGGAGCGACTTTCAAAGCAAAAATCGCTCCGCTCCAGCCTGCCGAAAACCGCTCCACGCTTCGCTCTTTCGCTCCGAAATTTTAGGTCGCTCCGCTCCGCTCCATCGCTCCGCTCCAAATCCCTGGTAATACGTGACCCTAAACCAAAGTATGCAGTATCAAAAATCTAGCTGAAAACGTGAACTTTTAGCGGAAGACATTTTTCATATGGGAGCATGTCAAAGTCATCGTAATATAACGCAAAACAATAAAATAAAAAAAGACGTCACCTTCAAGGTGTTAGCATTAGAACAAATCTGAACAAAAGGAAGGTTAACATAGAAAATTTATATTTGAAAGCTTTTTTGTCAAAATGACAGAAAAATATGAATGAGCGCTGCCTTTGAATAAATTAGTATCCGCGTTGTTATTTTGCATTTATTTTTTTTTGTTCTTGTCTTTTTGTTATTTAAATTCATCTTTCAAATTAGCCTAAACTGTGTGAAACATTACCAACAAGTACATATTTGTAATAAATTCAGTACAAGGCGACAGCATCATGAAACGCATTTGTAAAGATCTAAAAGAACCGAAAAAAAAACGTTATTAAAGTTTATTGACCACTACGTACATGCTGTACAGTGAAGGTTTATGTACATACGTCTATTATAGACGATATCTTACAACACGAAACGTATATTTTACCAAAAATTCTCGTACAAAGATTTAGTAGTAAATTTTAGTAGATAAACTTTTAGTACGGCCACAGCTGTCTGCCTAATTATCAGCACTCTCGAATTCAGATGAGTAAAAATCGCCGGATGAATAGCTGCCGATCTTATTAGACAAGAAAAAGCTCAATAAACAAAAATATGTACTAACATACATTTTAAGAAGGTTATCTAAATTAATATCATACAATTCGTTGAATGTATGTATATTCAGCTGGTATTGCATGGAAAGCCGGTTAATGGTTTGAAGGCATTATGTACATACCTTAGAAAAAGCATAGAGACCCATGCAATGCGTTAGTCCAGAATGGCCATCAGAAAATAAAAATGGCACAGTTTTCACACTATTGCAGTTCATAGTATGCGTGAAAATTTTATTCAAACGAAAAATCCGCGTAATATTTATTACTCTCTTCAAATGCCAACGTGATATTTAACCCTTCTGTTGGCGTATAGATCCAGACAGACCATTGGTACTATATCTTGATGAAAAATATCGGTCAACAATATTTTCCACCCCTTTCCATATATATTTCAAAGGAACCGACGGCCACAAATGCGATCAAACGTTCGGCGAAATGTGAACTATGTCTATGGAAACGAAAAAACGGCGCATCATCGTAGTATGTAAACTGGTTCAAGATCCAAAATTAAACCTTTTCAAAAATTAAGATTGATTTCACAGAAAATTCAGCTACACCTTAGGCATAATAGCTCGTAGGCGACGACAGAAGGGTTAATAATTGCATCGACAATATTTTGACGTTTGAATTATTTCGTGGAGTGTAGTGTAATAAATTTGGAGTCCAACACATATGGGTTGTGTGTTCACATAGCCATTCTGGACTAACGCATGGCATGGGTTACTATGCTTTTTCTAAGGTACATACATACATTCGTTCGGTGCATATTGATTGCGATTCAGTTTTTGTTTATTTTTTGGAGAAAAAAAAAAGTTTAAATTGCATTTGATCGGAAGCAATTCAAATTGCAATATTTATTACCAGAAAGTACACCTTGCATCTTTTTTTATTATTGAATTAATTACAATAATTATAAAGTGCAATAAAAACATGTTTTAATGTCAGGGTTAATAAATTTATTTTATTTCCGACGAATTGACGGCTTATGGTGGTGTGACGTTCTTTTCCTTGCGTCAAATATGTACATTATGTGTAATTATTTAAGGTAATAAAATACGGTGTCTCTATTCAGATGAATGAACCAGCATTTACATACATATAGTGTACATTTCCATATAGAATGCGATTACGATGAGACATTTTTATGATGATGGGACCATTAGAAGAGCGATTCACGTTTCATAATACGTTAGACACGTTCTTGGATATGAACATATATGCAAAAATATTAAAACTGGCTATTGACACCAGCATATATTGTTGGCGGTCAGATTTGATGAATTTTCGGCGAAAATTTGCCGTTCTCAACACTAAGGTAGTGTGCGATAAGCCAAGAGAGATTTTACCATTTGTTATTTCCCGGAAGTGTGTATATGGAACCACAGATTTCGTAAAACCAAATTATTTTTTAGATGGACCATACGGGAGAAATAGTTTCTTACTACAATTCTGGCACTGAGTTCCAAAACTCGCTTCTTGCATTTCTAAAAAAAATATCAATGTCCGAGTTTCAAGTTTGATTGTAAAGTCAAGAAAAAATGCTTGAAATCGTTCTGTATTTCAATATACTCAAGAAACAGTAATAAGTTGATTATGTAAAAATTTTAGAGAAAAAGCAAAGTTAGACTTTAATAAATTATTTGCAAAAAAAACAAAACTACCTTGAAATTTTCCAAAATTCAAGGAGCAAGTTTCTGAAATAAGTGCCTCAATTATTAATAAGATTTTCCGCGTGTCAAGGGTAATCATTTTTTCTCTATTTTTAATTGCAGACCAAAATGGGAAAAACTGAAAATGAAGAGATTTGGTTTTAGTCACATTTCCAAGAAGAGTTACCGCACCAAATGAATGAATGTTTTTGGCTCTAGGGTATACAGGGTTACTAGTAGCTCGATGTATTCCCTGAAACACGTTATAGTAAGGTCAAAATGCTACAAAATGGAGGCATACATGTTGGGCTGATTTTCAGTGGTTACTGAAATATTTGCATTTTTATGTTTATTTCACAATACTAGCGGATCCGGATCCGATGTTCAATACTCACCACTCAATATTTTTCAAAAAATGCGAGTTTATTAACCTTATGTGAATGGTAGTGCTGTGGGGATTCCTTTGAAAAATATAGTTCGATCAAATTACGCGCAATCGTTTTTTTTTCTAATATATATAGAGAATCACTCCTATTAATTCAATAGAATATATCTAACATATTGGAGATCTATTAGACGATCTGTTTGTTTTAAAATCGTGCAACTATTGGAACAAACGGATCATCTTGTTAAAACAATGGTAGATAAAGTCTGGAGATCATTTTCGTTGCGACATTTACTTCATAAATAGAATACTTAAAAAAATTATAAAAGAGTGCACTCGTCATCTTGGATATAGTTTCAGTTTTCAGATAACTCAAAAACTCTATACTTTCAAAACTCCATAGCTCCAAGTAAAATTGACTCCACTTAAGCTTTGCAGTTTCATGTTATCGAGTTTCAACTGTATTCTTAGCTAAAATTCGCTACTGGAAGCATTTGTAGACATTGTTCATAAACTCTATACACGTCGTCTTTGTGTATATTCAAACGTACTCGTATAACGACTTTTCATCGTTGCTTTACACATTTACAGCGGTTGCTATAAAGAGAAATTGCTAAATGCGCCGTAAAATAGGCATACATATTATTCGGTACCATAATCGGGTTCCTGTCTTGAATCTTTCGTTTAGTTTTAGTTAAATTTGAAAATGCTACGATATGTATCAAATGGTTGCAAGGTGGACACAGAATTGCTTGTATTGATTTTTTGAGTACGTATTTTGCCGAAAATTCCTGTTATCATGATGTAATAAGCAGACCAGAGCAAACACTTGACTGGAGCTGCTAAGATATAAGTACATACATAAATATGGAAATGTTGTTAATTACTGAATAATTTTTATATAATTGCGTAATGGAAATGATGAAGCAAATACTTAACTATACAGGGTGTCCCGCAGCTGGTTAGCCAAAGACCTATGGTAGACTCTACAGCAGTGATTCCCAAACTGTGGGGCGCGCCCCCCTAGGGAGGCGTGACGGCTTGGGAAGGGGGGCGTGAGTACAACTTATATATTGCTGTAACAATAAATTTATTTTCATACCAGCTAAGAGCCTCTGGCCAAAAGATCGCTGAAAATATTTTAGGTCGAAATCGCTTTACATTGACGTCTAGGCTTGTGATGAAAAAAAATTCTTTTGATTTATTAGAACACCTTCGGACTCTTATAGCTCCAGTAATAGCACTGCTTTACTTATCTCATCATTAAGCCAAAAATATTTTTTTTGTGTTATGATGACTTTTTTTGTCAAAAAACGATTTTAAGTAAACATTTTCCACTTGCTTTTGGCTGTACAAATCCCCACCATAAATAAAACTGCTTGCTACTGCCAAACTTCCGAAGAAACTCACGTTGAGTGCTTTTCAAAAATGTCCAAAATGTTCGAAAACTTGGGCTCCACTAAGAAACAATTGTGCTTTTTCTACGCAAGAGTGGGTAACGTGTTTGCATACGAGTATTTGCATTGTTAACAGGCAATTCTCTGCATTGGACTATGACAATTCGGTGACTCAGTGGAAGAGACGTCTATCTCTGAGTTGCCGGTGCGTGGGTTCGAATCCCACTATGACCCATGGATGTTTGTGTTGTCCATAAAAATCCTCCTACGGCAGCCGGTTCTTCGATGTAAATCGTCCCGGAGCTATCCATTGTTAAAAAAAAAACGGCCAAGAGCTGCCAAAACCCCCTTCGATTCAAGAGAGAAAAAGAAAATCTCTTGAATCGCTACAACAACAACAACCAAGTCCAATATAAAAAAAAAGTCTAGACTTCTGTCCAAAATTTGTGTGTGATTGCTTAAATGTTTGCAAATCATGTCTCGATATTTTACAGTTTTGAGAAATTATAAGGAAGTTTTAAATAAAATAAAGCAATTAACCGAAGAACGGAAATATATAATTAAAGTCCCCACGAAGTGAACAATGGCGGAAATAAAAATTTTATTATGCCTATTTTCGGTTTTTGGCCAAAATTTTCTCCGGTGGCGCCAGCCTCAGCAGGCTTCGCAAAGAGGGGCGCGGACTGAAAGAGATTGGGAACCACTGCTCTACAGGATGTTTTAGGAAAAATGTCGCCAAAATTATTTCTCTAGCTTTTACCGTTAAAAGGCTGAATTAAGATCGAGAGTGAAATTTTTCTCCCAGGGATTTTATCAATAAAAATGGATACTTACTGTCGTGGAATATGTCACAAACGGTGGGGAATTCCATAAGCTACAATCCGAGACCGGTTCCATAATTCTCCTCGGCCATTTTATGTATTATTTTTCGATTCCCCGGTCATTTGACATTTCACGATGAAATAACCGCGGAATCGGAAAAAAAATATATAAAATGGCCGAGGAGAATTATGGAACCGGTTTCGGATTGTAGCTTATGGAATTCCCCATCATTCCCCACATATTCTACGACAGTAAAAATCAATTTTCATTGAAAAAATCGCAACGGGGAAAAATTTCACTATCGAGGTCAGTACTAGGCTTAAGGAGTAATCGTATTTTTTTTTATTCTTGACAAAAAACACGACTTTTTTCGAAAAGCTCTTATTTTCTAGCTTCCTGTTTACCTATGTTACGAAATTCGGGTTTAATTTTGACATTAAAAGTTAAAATTGAAATTTCTGCAAAATGCAAAACATCGTATCTCGGAAGATACCAAACTTTTCGCATCGTTCGATATGTCCTTTTATTGGAATTTTGGTGTACTTTCAGAAGAACGTGAAAAAAACATTATGATTTGGGTAAAGCTAGAAAATAGGAGTTTAGGAGTTTTTCGAAAAAAGTCATGTTTTTTTACAAGAATCACAAAAAATTCGATTACTCCTTAACGGTTAAAGCTAGAGAAATAATTTTGGCGACATTTTTCCTAAAACATCCTGTAGAGTCTACCATAGGTCTATGGTTAACCAGCTGCGGGACACCCTGTATACTATAGTACTTAAACTTTTTCTACTAGAATAAAAATTAATTCTTGGCACAGACAACAATACGGACCATAAGTTATCCCAAAAGTCAACGTCAAGGCAGATGCCGATGATGTCGCACATGGTGTCCGCTACAAAAAAAAAAATCGAAAAAAAAATTAGTCATAAATTTGTACTTTCGTAGTCTGGTTGGTGTAAGGTGATTAGTGCGCTCACCGTCGATGCACAGGGTTGTGGGTTCAAGTCGCACCGTGAGCGAAATTACGTTTTTCATACCCATGACCCATGTGACGGACTATACATTCCCAATCAATATGATAGATTGCGTGTTGTATGTCGGAATGAGATAACGGTATTTTCTTCAAACTTAAAATAAAACACCAAATATGAAAAAAAAATTATTTTATTCTGAAAAATGTGGCTAAATATTGTTTAGCTCATGGAAATGAGGGGTATTCAGAGCGCTGAGACTTAAAAAAATATTCTTCCTAATATTATGCCTAACATTACCGACATTTTCCATGCAACTCCTATAAGATGTCAACAAGATAATGCAGCCATCCACAAAGCAAGGCTGATAAAAAAATGTTTACACTGCTCACAGAATTGAAACTGGCGCCTTTATAAAAGACAAAAAGGTCTTGAGCCAAGACGTACTTTTTTTTAGAATTTAAGCTTATCTTTGAATCGAAAGATATCAGCCTCGGTGTGTCCGATAGTCTGAGAGAGGGAAAGCAGGAGACTGTCATCCTCACATTGCTGCAGTGACTGTTGTCTTGAACACTGAAATACAAAAGGTAAAAAAAGCACTGAACCTGGACGATGTGAAAGGTGGAAATCCTAGGCGAATTGAATTGGGTTTTTATTTAACGGTAAAAGGTAACACAGGTTAATTCTCAATTGTCCATTCTTCTTCTTCCTTTCTTCTTCTTCATATGATTTTACAAATTATAAAACCTTTTCTAAAAATATTATTGGGACCAATTGAGCTGACGGTAAAAAAGATTGCTGGCTTATGTTGAACAAATTTTGGGCGTGATTACCCCCACCCTGTTCGCACCTACGCTCATGTTTTCTCCTTCTATTACCGTTGTAGGAAGGGTGATAATGACGTGGATCTAGCTAATTATATTGCTGTTATGGTTCCCGTGGTGTGCTGAGAGTCAAATATAGGGAGAAGTTATTAAATTCAAAGGATGCTGCGGGGTATTAAAACAAATGGCCGACAAAAATTTGAGTTGAATTTGTGAATATCCGATACTACACGACAATTTAGGCACAAACAAAAACCGTACCGATTTGGGCTAATATTGTTCTAGTAGCTCCAAGGAAACTTATCTTTTCATGTCAAATGACAGGCAAAGGAATTGTTCCGATGGCAGCTCGTAATGTTATGAATTATGATTAAAAAACAGTGAAGGATGTATAGAATAAGAAGATTTGTAAGACCTTATTTTCGAAACGTAAAATATTCCACAACTTCAATAAAAAACAATTTCAATGAAATATTTACAGCTTACTACAAATTATCTTCGAAATACAGTCAAACCTGTTAATCGGACCACCTTTTAATTGGACCACCCTCGGTCAATTTTATTTGGTTTTTCATACAAAATAACCTTTATAAATGGACCACCCCTTAATCGGACCATGGACCACAATCGGTGACGCCAATTGGATGGATCAGTACTAGACAAACCTCCACAATCGGACCAACCATTGGTTAAATCTCCAAAATCGGACCAAAACTACAAATTGACAACTTTATTTGCCTGGAGCAGTACAAGATAAATTTCACCACACTGACCAACAGACAATTTACTTTACAGAGTACTTCCTAGTTCCCATACAGGCAAAAAAATCTTCGACATTTTTTAACACATTGAAATTTCGTAGACGGCATCAACCATTGCATCAGTGTTGGGTGGATGAAGGGGCGAGAGAATTCTGGAGTTTCTGCGACAAGAAGATGCCAGTGAAGTTAAAGGGCAAGTTGTACAAAACGCCTGAGAATCGAGGATTGATTGAACCCTGATCCGCATATTAGGAAATGGGAAATCCATTTGACTTTCATTATAGAAATGCTTTGTAAACTATTAAAGAATAACATGAGTGAATGCTTTGTGTGACACAGCCACCGCACACCACACCACTTATATGGAGGCACCACGCTGTCGCCACGATTTATCCATAAGCGTGGATATCGCGATCAAATGCAAATATGTGCTTTGAGAATGAAAATTCCCCTTTCGGGGAGTCAAACAGATTCGACCGGTTTCGACTGGCGATACACGGCTCTTCTCATCAGATGCTATTTCAGTAGAGCCGTGTACCGCCACGAATTGCATGACCGGGAATGACCAGGCAGATGATGCACACTTATATAGCATGGCCAAATCTCTCTGCTAGCGAATTATCTAAAAGTAAACTGCCACTTGCACAGCAATGGTGCATTCAAAACGAATGCTGTGTGATACAGCCTCCGCACACCACACAACTTGTATGGGGCCACTCACGCTGTCGTCACTTCTATCCATAGTGTGGATATCACGCTAAAAAATTCAAAATTGATTTGAGGATAATTTTCTCCCTTTTCAGGGAGTGCAAAAAGATTGATTCGACCGGTTTCGAATGGCGGTGCACGACTCTTCTCATCAGATGCTATCTCAGTAGAGCCGTGTACCGCCACGAATGGCATTACCGGGAATGACCAGGCAGCTGGAGGATGCACACTTATATAGCGTGGCTGAACCTCTCTGTTGGCGAATCATTAAAGTGTGAGCTGCCACTTGTAGTTCTACTGATCCGTTTTGAGTGGCGGATCAGTAGAACTGCAAATGCAAGAACAGATGACCATGGCTGTCGATAGAAAGGAGTCACCGCCGATTTTTTTTGTAGGATTTTTGCATGTTACAGGCCAAATACACCTGCAACTTGGTTGCCAACCTAGGTTGCAGGTACGTTACTACACACTTGCAACATTCCGGCAACCACGCCATTCACGTTCTTGCAACCTGGTACTGCAACCTGCAACATGCCTACAAATCACTTAATTTCCGGTTTTTTTGCGTGTTGCCAACTTAGGTTGGCAACCAAGTTGCAGGTGTATAAGGGCTGTTACAAGTAGCACATGTGAAGACTTGGCTGATGATTGTCTTAAAAAACTTGAGGAATTTAATTTGGACATTAAAAACTGTCGCGTTTAGGGTTACGACTATTGTGCAAATATGCGAGGTTGTCTCTCAGGTGTGCAAAGGAGAATTCTGGGAATAAATCCGATGTGACGGGCAATAAATTTATTTGACGCTTTCCAGCAAATACGTGCTTTTCGCGGCATCTACACAAATGTTGGAGATTCGGGAAAAAAAATATTGCAGCATTTCACCGTGAAGCCCGTCTCGACACTCGATGGGAATGTAGAATTGAGAGAGTAAAAGTATTTCGTTTCCAAATTTCTGCAGTTTACGATGCGTTAATTGAATTGTATGATGCGGCTAAAGACGTCAAAACTCGAGTGGAAGCATTATCATTGGCAAGAGAAGTAAGGTCCCTCCAATCCCTAATATCATTATCATTAGTTATTTGGTATGACATTTTATTGGAAATAAACATTATCAGTAGGCAGTGGCGCCGGAACGAATTTTTTATTGGGGGGGCAAGATTTTTTTTCTCAAATTCACATTAAATTAAGCGGTTACCATACACCGGACCTCTAGCCAGGACCGGTTCTACTATATGTGCAGAATGTGCATTTGTGCCTCATTAAGTAAAGCGAACAAACAATTTCAATTTTGGATCAATCTTAATTATCTCAGTTTTTAAATCAAAATTTTGTAATTTTTAATGTTCTTTAATCGGAAGTTTTGAAAACTTTGCGCTTTTATACTTTAAATTAACATTTTCAAAAATTTCGAAAATCTCGATTTGAAAAAAATGAGGTAAAAATTTGCACTTTTTGTGGAATTTTTGGACGATTTTAATTTTTAAATTATGATAGTTAGGACTTCCACTATAATAACCTCTACATTAGGTCGCAAACCAAAATTTTCGAAAGTTTCGGTTTAAAAACATAAAACTTCGAAATTGTTGAAAAATCGGATTTAAAAATTTAAAAATGCGAAACTACAAAATGTGCAAATTTTGATTTTCATGTTTTCAAATGGAAAGTTTGGGTTTTGAAGCCTTATTTAGAAAATATTCAATCGCAAATTTCTTTACAAAGCTGAGGGTCCTAGTACTTGCCACAAGCCAACCCCCAGTGAAAATGAGCCCCCCCCCCCTCCCTCACCTCAGTATAAGCTCTTCATTAGATATATTGCGCTGATAGTGTAGTTAGCACATGATAAACCTAGTAGATTGCAAAATGTTGTGGAAAATTGTTTTTTGTTTCCTATGTTTTTTGGGGGTGCTTAGCACAAAAATTTCCTTGCGAAACAGGGTCAAAATCGTATAAAAAACACCAAAAAATGACTAACAATTGTACAGATACCGCTTAATGCATTTATCCAATGGGACATCAGATTACATTTTAATCAGTTTGTCCCATTAAATTAAGAAGATCTGATATGATTAGCTAATAATAGGATGGATCCCATTTGTTTTATATAACGTCCTATTTAATTAATGGGATATGCCTTTTAATTGAATTTCAAGCATATAGACGTATTTTCCAAGAGAACCAACATCATGCTCCGTAGCCGAGATCGTTCGGTTGCCTCCCCGTAACTTGGTAAGTTTTAAAGAGTACTAGCCGATCGGATGTTTAATACTCAGCCTGGCCAAATATCGTGATTCTTATCAAAATCCACAATGACGTAGCGTGGATGCCATAATAATATGGGACTTATAAAAAAAATATACTTCGATCAGATTACGAGTGAAACGATTTTTTCTATTGCATAGGATTGATCCTATTAATTCAATAAGATATATCCTATTGGAAAATAACTAGACCATGTGTTTGTTTTTAAAGGAGCCAACTATTAAAACAAACGGATATTTATCGAGTGAAAGTAATGACTCCTATATTATTAAAGTAATCAGATTTTTCAGACTAAAAATCATGGGGAAAAATTATTGGTTTAATGGGATTTCCTATTGAAATTTTTTGGAGTGTAGGACCGTCGCTGCCTCTAGCAGCGATTTCCTCGGGAAACGAATTCTTTCTTTTAAGAATTTTTCAGGAATCAAAATTCCCTGTTAGATCCCTGTGAACATGGAGAAGCATTTGATGTGTCAGACGTTTTTGTGTCATTGTTGAATGTAGCCATGTTAAAGCACTGAACGACCTTTCTGATGATGCTGCTGATGCTGAAACCGTCAGAAGTAATGTTACTAGCCGTATTAACTTGCTGTGCTCGATATGCTTCGAAAGTGCTCAGCAATTTCGGCGCAACATGTAGGTGAAGCTCCCGGCATACTCTTCAAAAGAGTTAACTGTGAGCGAAGATCAACAATATCGAAATCGAGCATAGCAGCCCAATCTTACTGTGAGATTCTCTACCATCGGCACGGTTTTCTGACAAGCAGAATGAAAACCTTCCTCGTTTTCGTTAATCAACGGTTAATAGTTTCGCTATCTTTGGCCTTGTCGTTAATTCGAGGTACTCTTGTAAAGGAAGAAAGAATGAAAATGGAATGATCATGTACATACTCGTAGTATACATGCACTAGATGCACGTTGCAACTTTCTGCGAACCAGATATTTCATCATGGAAAAAAAATATCCACTACTAGAATAATAAATTAAGTATGTACATTGTTTTGTATAAAAATATAAAATAAATTATTCTTCATTTTTAATATAGGGCAATATATGTAGTACTAATTGCCCCTTTAGCCAAAATATTGAGAGGGCAGTTGCCCCCGCTGCCCCCCCTGTTCCGGCGCCATTGTCAGTAGGTTAAAAAAGTAGCGATATGTAGCTCGATACTGCCATGAAATGTCTCGAGAAAACTAAAGCGTTTTTGGAATCTTACAAAAATGCTGCCAAACTATTAACCGAGGAGCTTGAAATGACGGCCGAAGAAATATTTTTTTCCGCAGCAAGCACCATGAGAAACTGAAAAACAATTATTGTATGAAGCTGACGACGACCCTATTACGGATCCAAAAAGGAAATTTGAAGGGGATTTTTTTTAACGTTTTATTAGATCAGGTACTAATGTCTCTCACTGAACGTTTTACTCAGTTAAAAGTACACACTAATAATTTTGGTATACACTAACTGATTATGGGAAAATGGAAACAAAGAAAATGAGCTTATGCGTACATGGCTTAATTTGTGCAATATTTTAAAAGACGCATCGGGGTTGGACATCGATCCTCAAGATATGTGTGCTGAATTGAAAATTTCCGTAAGCTTAATTCCTGAGAACAGCACTACAATCGCTGGCCTTGCTTTCATTTTTGAAAACAAACTGAAACATCTGCTCCCCAACGTCACCATTGGTCTTCGTGTTTTATTAATATTACCAGTGACGGTAGCATTGGGTAAATGAAGTTTTTCGAAACTAAAGCTAATATTTAAAAACGTACCTGCGATCAACTGCTGATGGTTGATCCCAAAAATCGATAGTAGAGACTAGGAATCGCCTGCTTCTTTACAAGTAGATTATGCACCTCCAGGTCCCAATGTGGTTGAGGTAGTATTTAAATAATAGGTTAATCACTATTGCACGTTGTGGAAGGAACATTGGAACTCTATTCCTGCAGTCAATTAAGCAACGTAAAATTTCGATATCAACATTATGAACACGATTGTTGGAGAATAATAATTCAGGCCATCTACATCAACGTTAAAAAAATATTGAAAAGTCAAAAATGTCGCCTCTAAAATCATTTTTTATTTGGATGTTGATAGGGGCCACCATTGTCGATTTGGCCCAGGGGAACCAAAATGGTAAGGCCGGCCCTGCCGGTCATGCCATTCGTGGCGGTACACGGCTCTACTGAGATGGCATCTGATGCCGTGTACCGCCAGTCGAAACCGGTCGAATCTTTTTGACTCCCCGAAAGGGGAATTTTCATTCTCAAAGCACATATTTGCATTTTCGCATATTAAAGAATATTCGAAATTTCGGTGGAACTGTGTGTGTGTGGAGAATTTATAATAAGGAAGCTAATTAAAATAAATCACAAAGCAGTTAAGGTGTTGAGCGGTTTCAAAACATTAAGTGACCTTTCTACAGGTCCAATGTTCATGAATAAGTGGCCTAAATTTCATGGCAACGTTTAAAATTGATTTTCTTAGTTTTTTATACTTTTCTGACATACCTTGGTAATCGGACCAGCAGCTAATCGGACCGAATTTGATTGGTCCCGTCAGTGGTCGGATTAGACAGGTTTGAATGTAAACGATTTTTTTTTTTGCTCAAATAATCTCATACCTACATTTGTCTATTTCTTTATTGGGCAAAGATGTTTCCAAAACTCTGGTAAGGATGTTGAAAAACTATATAAATATTTTTGTATAAAGACATCTTTCCTTAATAAGTCCAACTGCGATATAACTCCATATTTTTAGCATAACTATTTGCTCCGTCATTGCCCTAGTTTTTGAGCCGATTACTTCCAATGTGTTTGATGATGCTGAATTTTCGTGAACTACCAACTCCAGGAAATTCGGAAACAAACATTCGTCGAAACTGGACACTTATCCCTCTCGATAAAATGAAGGGAAAAGCAATTTTGTAAGACTCATCCGCCTTATGAGGTCTTCAAGTAGTATCTCATCTCTGACAAATGACACTATATAATTCGAACCCAGCCAGCATTGGCATCATATATCGTAAACATAGACCAAAATAATCTTTACTTCATGCATCACAAATCGACGTTCTGTATCGATAGACCACACTGTTGAAGTGCAACACATGATGGCCAGCTGAAGGAATGCTCTACAATGTATAGCTATTTTTTTTCTTTTCATTTGAAACCCACTATTTGGATATTGGATGGGCTTAGTTTTCGTGATTTCTTCCGTTCGTTGAGACTGCGTACCTAAGTTCGCAACAATCGGATGAAAAAACAAACTTTTTTTTAAAACGAAAGTGTTTAAAAAGTGTGTACGTCACGATTGCAGTGAAGTAATTATTTATTTTTGATGTACTTTTGCTCAGTGTTATTGTGTTTAAAATGTTTCTTTTTTGTGCGTCTGAAATCATAACGTTGCAAGTAAGTGATAGTTTATTTACCTAGTTCCAAAAGGACCATGGTCTCGGTTTGTTCAAAACTCAACAGATTTTTTTATACACATTACTCTTGTACATAATCTAATGACTAAAAAAAAACTTTAGATAAAACAATTATTATGTACTTACAATCCTTCTACATTCGGAAATCGTAAGCCAGGTGATTTATAGATAACGTTGAAATCACTAGTGATTCACAGCGTAGTATGGTATTGGGCGCAGCGCATAGTGTCCCATTGGCCTTCATTTTGATACCTCGCAAAAACTAATTTTTATACTCTTCGCTTATAAAGCTTCTCCGACCATATAAAATATGTATGTATATATATAATCAGCGTTACAAGCTGAGTCAATTGGACGCTGTCCGTCTGTCTGTCTGTTGCGACGCGTTTTACTCGGCTAGGTTTTTGTTAATTTACATATATACAGGGTGTCCGGAAACTGCCGCATAAACGCACCGGATTGTGATTCCTCATGTATTTTCCAGCAAAAAGTTGCATGGAACATACCCTCTTAGCTTAACCCTTTAGCTGGCACAGGCATTTGAAGATTTTTGAAAAAATAATTTTCTTGTACGACTAAAACTTCAATATCTCAAAAGCTAGACTAGCTACAATAGTAAAAATAAGATGATTACTACAGCCAACAAATTTACCTAAAAAATAAAACTAACGGCACTAAAATCCGATAAGAGGTTCGGTTTTTACATAACTTCAAAGTAAAATTTTTGTGATTTGACCCAAAAACAATATATTTTTCCATCTCAATTTTCTCCAACTTCTGCTAAGGTGAGATGCTCGTACGATTCTTTTAAAAATTGGTGCATAGTCTAAAGATAATTTCTTTTTACATCATTTTATCCTATCTTCATTATTTCTAACAGTTTGAATGCCTTAAATGCAAAAAAACTAAGGGTTAATTTTAGCTCGATTTCGACATACTTTGAATAGATTTTACCAATTGCAGATCTTTAGGAGCAGTGTGAATAATTGAATTGTATTGAATTCGAGCTAAAATTAACCTTAGTTTTCTACACTTAACGTATAAAAACTGTTAGAAATAATGGAGCTACAATAAAATTATGTAAGAAAGAAATTATCGTTAGACTATGCGCCAATTTTTAAAGAATCGTACAGGCACCTCTCCTTGGCAGAAGTTGGAGAAAATTGAGATGAAAAAATTGACTGTTTTTGGGTCAAATCACTCAAATTTGACTTTGAAACTCTGTGAAAACCAAACCTCTCTTGATAAGTAGCATTCATTCCATAATCTTCAGTAACCATATAAACCATTATAAATATATGTAGCATAATTCATTGTTAATCTCCACGAATCATGCATTATTGATCCATTTCGTATAAGCCATTAACATTCTTTACGAGCAATGCATTAAAAATATATGTTACATAAGTATTGCGTAATCTTTATGACTAACGGTTATGTAGTCTTTACGATTGATGCATTAAAAATGTATGCAACGTAACTATTACATAATGTTTACAAATAACGATTTTATAATGATTATCCGTAATAAGGCGCAAATGCGTATATACATGAAATAGGGGGACATCGTCATATACTGCTTGTATGAAAACGTGATGAATGAATAAGCAATATGTGCCTACGCGTGTTGCATGAAATAATGATTACAAATGTGTTAAATGCTGGCTGGGAAATAAAGCCTATAGCTATAACAATACAAATCAATACAAATAAATTTGAATTAAAAAAAAATAGTTTTTAATGTATTAGACTAGATTTTAATAATTTTTTTGTTCAGCATATTTTATAGGAACTTTTGAATTACTCGTATTTGCAAACTTTTTTTTTTATTTTATTTTTTTTTTATATGATTTTTTTTATTATTACTTTTTATTATTAGTAAATTACTTTCTATTGAATTATATTCACTGAATTTAATAAGACAGCATAATTGTACAATAATGTAAAAGGACAAATGTCCGTTAAATCATCAATAAATAAATAAATACTTTATTCTTCACGATAATAATCTTGCTAAGCTATAAGTGCAAAATCAAATACATAGTAAACATCACAATTCGTTCTAAGGTCGCCACTCTAAAAAAAAAACAACAACTTACCAACCTTAACCTCAAACAACGCTCTGTGCACAGACTTTATAGGTCATTACGACCAAAGCAACATTATAGCATTTTACTCCAGATCAATCCTTCATATTTTAATGACATCGAGTTTCAGGCTTAAATCTTTCGTTTTGTATTTGCATCACCCCGGTGCGGTGTAGACACATTCATTTAGTAGATCATTACTCATAAAAACTCTTTTACGACATTAACAAAAAATAAGCTTATTATTATGCTTGCACGTCTGGCAAGAGCAATGATGATGATGATGAGATGTATAAGTGCGCGATGTTTTACTCGTTTTTTTTTTTGTTTTTGTTTTTATTTTCAGGTGATAAATATCTCCATAGTTAGAAGTTGCAACAAAGATTTAATAATGACGAAAAACATGTCAAGATTGCAATAAGTATGTTCACGCAGAAATTATTCCATCACACTTATGCTATGCTTACTTCGTCCTCTTCGTGGGATTATAAGGTTTTGAACTGTTAAGGTCTGGATAGACATCGGGCGGAATGAAAATTAAATTTTGGTCCGCTGCGATTTTCTCAATGAAAATGCATGCTTACTGTCGTGGAACATGTCGGAAATGATGGGGAACTCCATAAGCTACAATCCGAATATGGTTCCAACATTTTTCTCGGCCATTTTATGTATTATTTTTCGATTTCCCGGTCATTTCACCGTGGAAAATATCTAATGACCGGGGAATCGAAAAATAATACATAAAATGGCCGAGAAAAATGTTGGAACCATATTCGGATTGTAGCTTATGGAATTTCCCATCATTCCGACATGTTCCACGACAGTAAGAATGCATTTTCATTGAGAAAATCGCAGCGGACAAAAATTTCATTTTCATTCCGCCCGATGTCTATTCAGGCCTTTAGTAACAAGCTGGAGTGAAATCGGTGAAATTAAATATTTGCATTTTTTTCAACAAGCATAGATGTAATGGACGATCGTAACGAGTAGTATGATGTTAGAAAGGACAGACCGGCTTGTAAATAATGCTGACTGCAAATAATTAGCACTTCTTGGCTTGAATAAGGTTTTTGTTTTATAACAGGCTTTAATTACGTGCATATCCAATTAGAGCCTGTTGCAAATCAATGAAATGTTAATACATATTTAAACTAAAACTTAAGGACAATTTGGATAAGTTGAACAAATATGTCCTCAATATTTTCAAGTTATGATTTTATAGAAAAGCGTTATAGGCTTTTTCAAAATGAATTAGAACTATTCCAATTAATTTAGTAAAAATAGTTTAAATAGTCCAATTCAATATTGCAGTCGGAGTATCACTGGCAATTGGAATGTTGACACAATGGTATAACAATTTTTGGTCTTCACACGAATATGGATTATATTCATGAACGTATTGATCTTTATCAATCAGTCCTACGCTATTGGAATTTATCAAAATCCAACTACGTTTTTCGATAGCCATCACTCCAACGCTTGAATTTTTGAGATAAACTCATAAATTGCAAAAAAAAAAACATACATACTTCCACAAATCGCCATATTGCTGACAAAACATATCTAGATATCGAGATAAGCCTATTGCATTGCAAACAGCTATACTTAAGAAGAAAATTATGCAATTTCTCGTAATGTCTTCGTTAAGTTTAAAAATATCAAGAGTCTGCATTTTAATCGAGGACTATACTACATACTCATGCATATACTGAAAATCAACAGTGGGAGCAATGAATTGAGAAGCCCGGCGCAAAGTGGGGCTTCTGCGCGAGTTCTTCGCGTCTGCAACTAATATCGTCTCACAAGATTTTCCATGTTGACTAGTATCTGCTTATGCATCGACTTAAAAATATTGCAAACTTGCGCCAAAGCAGTTCGAGTTGAGCGCGGCCGGTTTTACCCCGACTTGTATAGCGACGATAGAAGAAAATTGAAAGTGAAATATACAGAGCGTGGAAAGATACAACAAGTGCATTTATGATCGAAACGGTTAGTGAACTTTTTATTTTAATGTCAAAAAGAAATAAAAATAAACAAATTAGACTTTTTGTATTGTATCGGATCATTCTTGTGTCTAAAAGAAATAGTGCAGTTTTATTGCTAATTTAATTTTGTGCATATGCAGTTTAATCATTTGTTTCTTTGTGAGTGTAAAATGTACAAGTGACCTGGTTTATTTTGTGATTTCCTGCGGTTATGATTTTTTTTCCCATATTTTAGATGGCGCTAAGCAATGTGCAAAACTGCGAAATATGAAAAATTAACATCAATTTATAAAAACACTTCCTGTGTATGTTGCTCCCAACAATTGGCAAATACATATGTACTCGTAAAGATAAACAAAATTTAATGAATAATTCAATGTTGTAATGGTAATAGACAGACAGTCTTACCGACTTCCGATTTTCAATATCTCTAGAGCGTGTAAAACCAAATGATTATTGGACAATTTTTTAAACGTCAGCCAGACCACCATGTTCGTACGTTCATTATATTGAATGAAACTTATTCTGTTACCCATTCGTTGAATGCCGAATTTTGTTTTTTACCCTTCTACAGACAATTTTGCTTTTGCTTTTTGAGGCACCTAAAATTTACCAACTGGATTTGATGAATATTAGTTAAATTAGTTCAGTTTAGAAGAATTGGCAACCGGATTAGGGTCAATCAAATATGTCTTGTTACCATGTAGGAAAGGACGTCCTTGTCACCACGCGCGCCGCGCCGCTTCCGTTACCAACTATTGACAACAGAACAAAAGAAACATCCCGCATTATTCTGCGCTAAATCAGTAAATCGGCAGTGTCTACTAAAAGCTAACAGAGTGCGTTAAACACAGGCAGCTGGAGCTTAGCTTCTTTGCACCGTGCCTAAGCCTCAGTGGCAGAACAACTTGATTTGGGGCACTCCCGCCATAACTTCTTGACTGTCTCTCCCCTCTTTTTACGGTTTTGGCAAATGTACTCTTTCTGGCAAGACTGGTAACGGTGCTATACTTTATTATCGGAAATTAAGTTTAAATAATTTGAGAGAAATTGACTTATCCTTTATTCCGTTGGAGGAAACGTCAGTTTCTTACAATTTTCGTGTCAGCCAGCAGATCACGCTTATATAATGGTACAGCATAACGACACTTGGCTTGGTCAACATAACAGACAAAGATGTCAAATACCCCACGATCATTTAAACTAAATAAATTGGTCGTTATGTAAAAAAAATCAAAGTCTTCAGCCAGGGCCGGATTTCCCATATGGGCAACCTGGGCTACTGCCCGGGGCGGCAGAATTTGAGGGGCGGCAAATTCTTAAATTTTTTCATTGGTTTAAAATTATGGGAAAGATGGATTTTTCAAAACTCAAACATAATTGTAGAAAATATTTTGCTTTTTTAATTTATTCTATAGTTAGATGTTACATATTCGTCTTAATCCAAAGCACTTAATCGCAACCTCAACTCAATGTGATTTCGCCTTCAAAAATTGGGACTACGCAAAATTTTGCTTGAAGCACACACTCATTCACTCTAAATGGCGTGGCCTTTAGTTCAATTAGAGTAGGAGTATAACAAGCTTGACACATATCCAAATCATTATGACGATAATCCGTCATAATGATGAAAGTTCGAAATTGAGGTGACACTATGTTTTCGTATTTAGAACTCGTTATTTACTTTTGACGTTTGTGTAAGTGATGAAAATGTCCCTAACAGCAGCGATATTTTGATGAAAATTCTGTTCAATAATTTAAAGGCACACTTTTCATGAAGAATTTGAATAGAAACGTGTAAAGATTCATAACAAATTTGATATTTTTGCAAAAATTCGTGTTCTTCATTTTTGCAACAGATGGCGTCCCCTGTCATTATTGAGCAAATGATGGTCCAAATGTGTAATTTGCAATTCGTGCTAATGATGGTAAATTTTCGTAATAATGACGTATTTGCGTCATTCGAAGATATGTGTGTCAATGTTATAAATCATCTTTGGCTTCACCTTAAACATTATGCCTGAAGACTATAGATGATATAAATACGCGAGTATTTGGCTCCCAGCTCCTGTTTCCAAGCCTCTAAAATTGCCCCAGACTTAAAGAAAAAAAAATCAAAAATATTTTAAACTTTACGTTTAAGAACTCTTACGCTTAAATTTTCGAATTTGTAATTTTTTGTTCAGAGAAAAACGAGAAATTCCAACGAAAATAAAAAAATAATTTAAAATAGTTGAAATCAGGAAAATCTAGAACTTTTTAGGCATCGAAAGACTTTTTCCTTAATAACATCAGTAAGTGCTTTCCCAATTCGTTTTTGTTATCTTTATCACCAAAAACAAATTAGGTCAAGGTGTGTTCAAAATTTACCGCAAGCTTTCTTAATTTTGGGTTTTTTTCGGTATGACGTTTTCTATGGTTAAATATGTTGCTAATATGTATAGGAAATTTTATTTGTTGGGGTAATTCGCAAATTCGAAAAGCCGAGTGTAATAAGAATTGTACAGTTTTCTATGTTATCCAGGGCCGTAACGTACGGTGTTCCATGTGTTCAGTGGAACATGGCTCCAAGTTACAGGGGCCCGCAAGGCCGAAAATATAAAGAATATTTTTTTTTTTGAGATCCTTAGATAACTGTTCTTTTCAAGATATTTATTTTGATTAGTTTGCAAGACACAAACCAGCTGCAGAATCTAACATATACAGACAAGACACTCCGAAGAGTAGAGTAACGTTTTTGACAATGTTTGTGTTCAAACTTAAATCGGGATTCCTTTCTTTGTGCAGTCACATTTTCGATTTCCATAGTTGAAATCCCACTGCCACCATGAATGTTTGTGTTGTCTTGATATAGAAACCCCTCCTGCGACATCCTGATCAAATTGACGAATTCCTAAATTAAATTTACGAGCTTCCATGTTCAATTGAAGAATTTAAAAGTTGTTCGTTGAGTTCTTGAATACTGAAATATGTTCACAATGTTGTGGATCTACTTGTCGAAAAATCGTTCTTTAAGTTTTTTTTATCCAGGAGTCATAAAATCAAGAAATATATGCATGCCGCTAAACCCTTCTGTCCAGATAACGGAACAGTCGTTTCTCCTACTGGACACATTTTTCTTTGGAGGAACTCTACCATTAATCGATGAAATTCGCCATGCATACGCCAACTTAGCCAGGGTTGTCAGAGCAGTATGCCAGATGGCTTGATCCTCAGATTTAGGGTAAAAAGTTCTAGACTAGACAAGGCGCACGTCTTGAGGTGTAGTAGGTTTTAGTAGGTTCTATTCAGGTTAGTGATAAATATTCAAATAGGACATGTAGATCTTTACAAGTTCTCCAGTTTATTTATTGAAATTTAATTTTTTTTCTCAAATTATAAAATGTTGGAACATGCTGCTTTAACAGAAGATTGCTTTTTCTCATCTGTGGACTGCTGTAAATGCGATTTCTGTCAATATTTCCTGCGGCTAAAAAGTTGTATGTGGGGGGCCCAACTCCAATTTCGAACACAAGAAATTCAGAAAACTTTACGCCACTGATGTTATAATTGTAGTTTCAATCATTCCTGAAACAATTTTGGGAGGTGCACGGAACACCCGAATTCCTCTCTTGGGAAGCAACATAAAAAATTTTCAAGCAATCAAAATACGCTTAGTATAGTAGTAAAAAATATGAAATTTTCAATTTTTCACATACGCCCGCTAGCTAGCTTATCTAGTGGCGGAGGGCGGCAAATTCGTTACTGCCCAGGGGCGCCATAGATGCTAAATCCGGCCCTGTCTTCAGCACATCGATGGACAATATGTCTTCCCTCCTTCGCATCACAATAGTTTCACTATAAACGAAAATACAGTGCGACTAGGGCCACACCGCTCGGCTAACCATGGTTTTATGGTGAAATTGACTGGATAGTTCTAGACTTTTTCTTATAATTTTCCGCAATATTTTTTTCTACAGGCTTAGCCAGGGAGAAGTTGCTTTGAGAAGGACAATAAATTTAAAATTTGTTTTGAGTTCGGAAAGTGTCAGCAAAAATGCCCACCGTTTTTTCTTTGTAGCAGTGATTTATTTTTCTGGTTCAAGACATCTCTCTTGAGGCTTTTGAACCCCTAAATCTCGTGGGCTCCGCCGCGACGCATGCGGTGCTGGCCTTCATGCGCCACCCCTGCTAGGCCTGAGCCTAACTCAATTCTATTGATTTTTTACCGGTCTCAAATCACTACCGATACCAATAATTTCAAATTCAAAACTTCAACCATAAGCCGGTTTTTTTGTTAGCGCCGATTTTTTTCAGGTCCATCTGTCTGCCTGTCTGTTGACGCGTTTTGGCACGTTTTATTGAGTTTATCCCGTGAATGTTTGGGTAGAACTTCATATAAAAAACATTGACCCAGGTAAAGTTCACGCGTGCAACTACCCTACACGGGATAGAGCTTAGATGAATCAAATGTAGATGGCGGACGCATAGGGGAAATATGAGGGAATTTGTTTTTTCAAACCAAATGTGAGAGTTTTTTCTCATCACGAGAATAGATTTTGCAAAGAAATAATCATCTTTTGTGATAAAATCCACCACATCTAAAAAAGAAGCCGACAAAGTTGAGTCAAAGATGCACAAAAACTGTCAAATGTCAGCTGTTTGGACTTAACCGGGATGTTACCCGCGATCGTTTTTTTTCGACTCAGATTTACACGCGATACGAAAAAAACGTCGCTAATGTTGAATAAAACCATCTAGATATATCATAGCCGCAACTCAGCTGTACAATGCCGTCATAGTTTAGCTCTTAAATTTTGGATTTACACGAACAAACAACAACAACAAGCATATGACGTCATTAAAAACAAGAACAATGCAATGCAATTTCGACTCTTAATTTTACGTTTAAGAGTCTACATTGCGGCCTTAATATCTAGACGGCGCGCGTTGATAAAACCTATGAGTGCAGTGGTGAAGATGTTAGGTGAAGTGCGCTTCGGATTTTGATTCGGACTACGTTTATGTAAATTGAAAGATTTGATTGTCCTGTCCTTTAAACTTGTTAATTAATTTCTTAGTGACTTAACAATCTAGTCGCGCTAAGCTCCATGGCAAACGTCAACCCCTTCCCTAAAACCCCTTCCGAAATATTTTTCGATGTACGCCTCTGACGTCAACCTCTTTGCCAAAATCCCTCGAGAAATATTGTTTGGGTACGCCCCTGTATGACCGCCCTTATAAGGATCTGCTATCGGGTTTTGAAGAAACCGGAAAATTGCTACTTTAATTTTAGTATGTACCGTGCCCTTTTCTATGATGGAATTCTTATAAACATTTCGTAGTCCAGTCAACAATTCCCAATTCAGAGCTCCAAATAGAAAAAAATAGAGTAAGGCTATTTTTTTGTTATTTTGGAATCATAGTAGAATCTCATTTTGCTAAGAAAAATGTTTATCGAAAAGGTCCCAAAAAGGACAAAAAGGATACCAATTAATCCTTGATTGGGGGTAGGCATGCGGGGTGTCATATCAAAGGGGACGTCGAGTAAATTACATATCTGGTGTTTGCTTCCTGCTTTAAAGACATATATGACGGATGGTGCATTAAGTGGCGCTAGTGTCGATAAGAAGACAAACAAAAATATTCTTTCGAGAGTTGATGTTCCTGTTTTGTAAATTGAAAAAAAAAACAGCAAATAGTTTTAGTTGCTAATTCTCATTCCTATGTATGTGGTGCAACTTTTAGATTCTACCTATAGAACATTTAAAAATAAATTACTTTATAAATACTAATACTAAACGCAAAGGTATGAGGAATTTCTGTCTAAACGGAGTACTCGTGGATGTAGTTGATTTGCAATAATCAAATGAGCTACCGAAATTCAAGTAAACAAATTTTTTCACTGAAAATACGAAAAATGCATTTTTGTATTATGCAAATTAGAGTTGATTTATCGTATGCATTTTTTATTAATATTAAATCATTGAGTTAACTTACAACGAATATGGTAATGAACTACATAATTTAAAAAAAAAAAGAACTGCTGTTCAGTTGAGAAGTATTCGTATAAGAAAAATCAGCAAATAACGAATACTTGGAGTTTTTATAATAGTGTTTGCTAAAATAATTGTCAGATAAAAATAGGTACATACATAGTGGTCAGCCTCACATTTACACATAAATGATGTGAGAATGTGCCGACTCATCATGCACTACTATTTGCTTCCGTATTTTGAAGGAAATGTTCGCAAATCTGACAGAAAAAAATATTTTGTGCTAATTGAAATTTGAGGAGAGATGTTAGTGTTAAGGCTGCCATATGCACAAGTAGTCTAAGTGAGGCCACACATTACCTATTGTAATTGAATTGATCACAAAAATAATTGTGGATAGGTCACAAATTATCAATCTTTTGTATAGATATTTAATTGAATTAATGGCATTTGGCTGTTCACGTAGGGACATGATTTAGTTTTTTTATTTAAAATTATTATACTTATTTTCATAATTCTCAGATAAACCATCGAAAATATTTCATCTCATCATGACGTCTCTGCATTACATTCCCGCAATATTTCTTGCATTGTCAGCACAACTTATCCATAGCCAGGAGCCACGGCTACAAAATATCATGGCACAATGTCACAAACATTCACCATTGTTCGACACTTGTATGAAAGACATGTTCAACGATCTTCGGGTGTTTTTCAGATATGGTGCGTATATCTCACGCAAAGTTAATAAATTACGCTAATTCAATTAAAATATTTCTAGTTTTTGTGCATCCCCATCCCGTATAGTTTTGGGGTTATGGGTAACAAAATTAAAACTAAAAACTAAACTTTAAAAAATTAAAAAGCTGAAGTTTTTTACCAGAAACACAAAAAAAATCCTTTCAAACATTCCTTTTGAATTTTAAAATGAACTCGATTACAAACTATCCAAGAATCAATAAAACAGTACTTAATTAATTTTTCTGTTCAAACTTCAGGAATTCCTCAATATCACATAAAACCATTTGATCCTCATCAAGCCGCCTATGTTGAACAGCGTCGAGGGGATGTGGCCGGATTCGGAGGATACAATTTAATTTTGCGCAATGTCAGCGAATATGGATGGACCAATTCAGAAGTGACGAGCTTCAAGTCGTCGCCCAATCAAATCGTCTACTCGCAATACTTCCCGGAGAAGAGTTTGGACGGAGCCTATGAATTTAGCGGAAAATTGGTTGGTGCTAAAGTGAAAAATTTCGGAATTTGGAATTTAACGTTATATGATTATAGGTAAGAGATATTTTAATTGTTTATTGAACACAAATACAGAAACCAGAACAGGACAGAATAACCAAAAATCCATACAAATTTGTCAATTATTGTTCTGTATAGGATAGCCCGGGCCCCGGGGCGAGATTTATATTGTCCTGTACAAGCATTCTGTTTTAAATTTAGCGTTTTCAATAATTATTTATTGTTATTTTATATTTAATTAATTCATTAATTTTTTTATTAGTCAAACAACAACAGTTCGTCGTCTTGGCGGTCCCGGCGGATTACTTAAAGTTTTCGTTCATGTCGACAAAATTGGTGGAATGTCCTTACACATTTCCGACTTTTTCGGAAAAGAACAGATGAATTTGAATAGTCTGGCCGACACGGTTATCAATTCAATGTGGAAGGCTGGCTTGCCGTTTGTAAAACCACTTATCAACGAACTAGTCAGTACAGCATTTACGGATATTTTCAATGAATCGTTTCGATACTTTCCGGTGGATGATTTTATTAAGTAGTAAGAGATTTTTAGTCTAGGTTAGATAAAGTCCTTACGGTACTAACAGGATGGTTGAAGTTTTTAAGTCAAAATCTCTTAGCATTATTTTTCTGTATAAGATTTGTATAAATTGGATGCTAGCTTTATTATTATAATTATTTTTGTTATTATAATCTTAGTGCAGGATTTTGTGGTTTAAATAAATTCTGTATTTTTTTTTATTTTCGTATTATAACCCGGAGTTTTTATACCTTCCTATTAATATATTCAAGTGACATTTATAACAAATGTCAGGTGTACATAATTCAGAACGAGGTTTAAGATGATTACATTGAAAACTCGATAAGTCGAAACTAGTTAGCTCGACAAACACGTTAAGTCGAAAAATCATTTGAATATAAACCAATAAAAAATCAACTCTTTAGTTCCATCAAAAATTCTAGAAGCTAAATCATCTCTCTCTTTCGCTCTATAAGGCATAGTTTCTCATGATGTCTTCTAAGAAAATATTTACTCCACTAAAAAATAAATTAATTTAACAAAATGATAATTCCTTGAATTTTTATCTATAAAATAAATTGCTATAAATTTTCAAACAAAATTTAGTGCTTAATTTTTCTTGCGAACTTTTTTTTATCGTGTGCAGAAGTCGTTTTTAACGAAAAACACAAACTTACTGAATGCTACTTACTTAACATTTTGACCGTTTTTAGGTGGCACACAAATGGAGTATCCGAGTCGTTCTGTCAAAATCCAATAAACACATTTTGTAGGATTCGGATTCACCGTATGTATGTGACCTTCTAGTATTTTTACGAGTTCAATGGCGATCTTAAATTATGATTTTAAATTCTCTTCTTACAAATATATGGGATGAAGGATTACCCTCGAGTGGCAAGACTTTTCTTAAAAAAAAAACATTTACGAAAATCTAAAAAAATTAACTTGTTTTGTCGAATTTTCTTAAACCTCATTTTCTATAACTCAAAAACTCGTTACCTCGAATTAACGTACACCACCTTTCAGCTTCAAGATATAGACTTTCATACGTTTGTCGACCTACTTTTACCATTTTTTAGGGTTTTTTAGATTTTACGATGATGGTGTGGATCTTGCATAAATTGTTCTCGGGACACGGGTTGCCCGTACAGCTGAGCTGAGTAGATGGCGTTGGTTGAGTGAAGATGACGTCACAACTAATCTCTTTTTCCTTTATAATTCCTGTATCCTTCCGTTTGCAGGATGAACAAACGCCCTACAAAATGAACAAACGTCTGGCTTTCGATTGATACCAAACCTATACCTTTCCGACCCATATTTAAAAATGACTGGCTAAGTTCATACTCACAATTTTAAAGTTGCTATAATTAAATAATTAGAGAAGCACAAACGATATTAATTGGTTAACAATCAAGAACAAACGTAGCCGCTGTAGAACAAACGGTTCACTGAGCAAAAGGACCTAATTTCAAAAACATGACTGGCTAACTTCACACAGCCGGTTCTAAAATAACCGAGGGTTCAGGATCTGGTGCGGAGGACCCAGCACCTATGGGTCTTCACACCACTGTATTTCAGGCAGAAGTCCACGTAATAGCCACTTGCAAGTTGCCGAACTCTGTCTGGATGCCAACTATGCAAAGAAACGAATAGCGATCTTCTGAGACAGCCAAGCGCCTTTTAAGTCACTCACTAAGTACACCGTCACGTCAAGACTGAAGACGCTGAATCACCTGCTCTACAATAACAGAATAACACTGTTCTGGGTACTAGATTACATGGGCATCACCGGTAACGAACAGGCTGACGAGCTAGCACGCTTTGCGGCAGCATCCTACTTCTGTGGACCAGAACCCTTTGCTTTGGGGTTTGCATCACAATATTTAACTAGCTCGCTATTGGCGTCCATCATTAACATTTTTTTTTACAAAAAGGTGTATTGGCTGATTACGGTAAGCTGACCAGACGTACAGTATTCGTAAATGCACAGCAAAATGTACAGTATTCCCAATGCCACACAAAGAAACCTAATAAGCTCTTCGGTAAGGCATGTGATCAGTCTTATCAGTTTTAAAGGTGGTTTAGCAAGATAATCGCACTTTCATTTGGCAGACGTTGATCTTCGATAACTTGGCGGGTCGATCTTTCTGAAATTTAACGCACTTGTAGAGCTACTTGCCGCTCACATCACAGTTGGCCAAATCGCACTTTTGTCTTTTCTTATAAAACATTGTCCATAAAATTTGTCAAAAAAAAAATTGCAAACACATGGAGCACCACACTGGCCATATTTGGTGAAAATTTCAATACTCTAGCTGTCAAGGTTCAGCAGTTACAACCGTCGACAGATGAAATTTAAGGTGTAAACTTAAACTCCTGTACGATCGATATTTAGCAAGACAATCGCACTTTTATGTTTGGCAATCGTTCATTTTCGATAACTCGGGAAAACTATGACCGTTTTTTTACGAATTGGCATTTTCTAGTTTGTAGAACTACTTGTCGCTCATATTTCCTCCAAGGTCCTACCTATGCGCAATTTTGTGTTTTCTTATCGAAAGTTGTCCATAACTCGAAGCGGAAATTTTTTTAAATTCGGCAGATTTGATAGTGTGGCCCATTTGGGGAAAATTAATGAAAATTAATGTTCTACGAGACACCTCTATTTTGAACCGTTACAATGTAAAAGCACTTTTTGTAAATTGTGTCAAAATACCTGACTTGCCGAACTAAATCAAAATTTGCCAAACCACCAAACACGTCATCCGAGATATGACTTCACTTTCCGAAACTACATAAAATTTTCTATAAAACGACACGTCGTCCGTTACGAAGTTGCTCGTATCTTCCGAGATACACCAGTTCAAACTTTGAAGAAATTTTAAAATCGGTTTGGGCCCATCGGAACCCCAACGCAACTAAAACTTCTTGTTATCAACATGAAATTAGGGTGAATGTGTGGATAGGTGTTCTCGGAGATCGCCTTTCCGAGCCCATAATTCTTCCTGAACGGCTCAATTCAGTGGCGTTCCTTTGCGTGCTGGAAACTGAAGTCGGACCAAGTTTACTTGATTTGATGCTGTTCCAGTTGCGGAACGATCAGAAATTTGGTGGCAGATGGACGGATGTCCTGCCCATAATGGAAGAGTTGTCACAGAGTTTTTAAATGGTAAATATTAGCAGAAATGGATTGGACGATATGGGCCTATTACATGGCCTGCAAGATGTCCTGATTTAACTCCTCTTGATTTTTATGTTTGGGAAATTTGAAAAATCGGGTTTATAACGAACCCATTACGTCGCGGGAACAACTGATTCAAAAAATTAAAACAGAGTGCAACGATTTGAGAAGAAATAGGGGAGAAGTTCTCCGCGCTGTCGCATCAGTTGCCAGAAGATGTTCACTTTGTATCCAACACGAAGGAGGACATTTCGAACAATATCTTTTATTTTCACTTCGAAATTATTTTAAAAATAGAATAGATTTCGGTTTCGCTTCTTTCTCCTATTTGGTAAGCATAAAACAAAAATACATATGAATAAAATTCATTTGAAAATAGCCTAAACGTCTTTTATATGAAAACCACATTTTTTTACCTTTGAAACGTTAAATTCGCAAATTTTCAAATCGTGAGCCCTTAATTTTTATATGTCGTTTGAGAGCTAACATAATGAGGAAACTTTTTTCAACTTTGCAGATTTGTCAGTTCAAAGTACCGTTACGATTTTATCATTTGAATTTTGCATGAAAAACCGATTTTAAAATTTCTTCAAAGTTTGAACTGGTGTATCTCGGAAGATACGAGCAACTTCGTAACGGACGAGGTGTCGTTTTATAGGAAATTTTATGTAGTTTCGGAAAGTGAAGTCATATCTCGGATGACATGTTTGGTGGTTTGGCAAATTTTGATTTAGTTCGGCAAGTCAGATATTTTGACACAATTTACAAAAAGTGCTTTTACATTGTAACGGTTCAAAATAGGGGTGTCTCGTAGAAAATCTACCATTAAAAGATTCTCCACCATGAACGGGACACCTTGTATAGTCTCCTCCAGAAACATCGCAACCAGGATAAGCCAGGCTTCCATCACTCTCGAGGTTCTCCTCGGGCTCCACTCCATAGATGTGCCAGGAAAGCCGCCAACCGCTTAAGAATTGTCTGCCCAACGAAGTAACAGTTTACCTATGGCAATTAACGAAACAAAACGAAGCTTTTAAATAAATAGGTACCACCTGCACTGCACTGAAAAAATCGCATTTGCTAAAAACAAGAAAAAAATCAATAAAAAACGGCCACGAATTTTTTTTCCTGATTTAAGATGTATTTTCTTTTTCCAAGATGTTTTTTTCTTGTTCCAAGAAAAGTCTTTGCCTAAAACAAATAAATAAGCATTATTTTAAACAAAAACTTTTCCTGGAACAAGAAAATACATCTTAAATCAGAAAAACTTTTCTTGGAACAAGAAAAAACATCTTAAATCAGGAAAAATTATTTCTTGGCTGTTTTTTAATGTATTTTTCTTGTTTTAAGCAAATGATTTTTTTCAGTGTAGGATCGGGAAAATATGGGTTCGACTCCTTGCACAGCACAAACATTTACGTACTTCAAATAAACAACTACATGATTCCTGTCTCTGAGTCTCGGATTGGCAGAGACAGGGAAAGAGTCATCATCATCCGCACAATGCTGCTGAATATATAATAATTTATCGTTTCTTAAAAAAAGGATTTAAAGTTTGTAACATCATTTCTAACAAAATTAGGCAATTCCCGGCTCATGGTATTGAGCAGATGTTGGTCTTGCCCCTTCTAAACGAGATCCTGGCTACGCTACGCCCTTGCTTTCTTCACATGCTGATGATGACACTATGGACTTTTTGACCTCTTTATGGGTCCTGTTTAGTATCAACAGAACGTATTTTTTCCAAGGTAAATCACATATTTCCCAGAATATCGGCTACTATTCTTCCTCAATTTTGTTAACGAAAATATCACTTATGAAAGGATGGAGAATATGTGTTCGGTGACATTCATGATAGTGCGGTACTAGCCTCGTGACATATTATGCTTCTTCAAATCGGTGTGAAAAGGGGGGGGGGGGGTATATATATAAATATCATGATTGAGGGTTTGCCTGAAAACCGAATTCCGCAATGTGTACAGCATCCGTTCCGGTATCTGTGTTTCTGATAATTTTCCATATAGGACAGATGGTACAGTAAGTGTCGCTAAGGAGACAAAGAAAACTCTTCTTTCGAGAACTGGTAGCGTAATGTTCAACGCATACTTTTAGGACTTTCCAGAAAACAAAGTAGATCCATACTTCACCCTGGTGTTTAACTATAAACTACCGAATGTCTAGATCCCTTAGGCCGCACCCACACTGCCAATCCATGGATTTAATTCATACTGGAAATCAAAGAAGATACTTCCCGGAATGTTAACAATTTTAAAATCAATACAATTCTGCAATTTCATTAAACTAGCAAAAAGGCACTGATCACTGTACCAAGTACCTCGGTCCTTTGTGCTTCCTTCTGAACTACGGAATCATTTACCTTGTCTCCCGAATTTTCTGCTTCAAAATGGATAATCATTTTTTCCTTCAATATAATTTACAAATTTAATGTCCGTTACTGACCTTATTTCCCGGAAAATACATTTCAAAAGCATCAACTCGAAATAAAATTTCCCCAAAAAAACGTACTAGTTGCTGCGAAATGCAAATTCACGATTGGCGGGTAGTATTTGAATTTATTCATTTTGTAGAATGGAGAATGTATAAAAAATAATAATTATCAGGATTCTTGTGTGTATCATCCGGGGATTGCCCAATTTATGAAGCACTGATCACGACCATTTCTTAGAACCAAGAATGTCCACCGGTCCACCGATAGATGAGGTAAAAAAAATCACTAAAAGCTCAGATTTTTCAAAAAGTGCCTCAAGGAGCGTATGTACTGGTCTTTTTGTGTGGAGGATTTCATGCAAAAAAAAAATAATCATCTTCAATTTGTTGTTGTTTAGAAAATGAATTTGATTTTCAGTGTACACAAAATTCCACGAATTACAAATGTTGCTGTCAAACTAACCTAATACATACGTACTGCAGTGCCGGCGTGTGTTTACGAGTTGTAATTTCCTTTTAATTGTGTTTATTGGGGAGTTTTCAGAATAATTCCAGAGATCCAGGATCATATCTGTTTTTACTATTCCAGCGAAAGGTAAGCTCTATTTTTAGTAATTCAATTAATGGCATTGTAAATAACTTCCAATGGTAAGTTGGGAGATACGAATAATTATTGAATGAAGCGAAAGGACATAAGTTGTACAAAACGGTTGTACGTCGTCGCCTCGGCGATGACACGTTCCAAGACCAGAGCTGGCTGAGACATTACCGCCAGAACGGGCGAAGTGCCTACACCGCAGGCCGAGCTACGCAAAGCTATGGAGATGGAGGGGTGCTTTGAATTTTTCAATAACATCCTCTAGAGTCAATAGGGATATTCTCAAATAGGAAAATAAGGGGTTGATGTTCTACTAGGAACATTTTTAGAGGACTGTGCAAACAGGATCGTTGATTTGTTGATTCATCCTGATTATTTCTCCTGGTTCTCTCGCATGTCAGTCAGTTGGTGTATCCAAAAGCCAAAAGGGATCAAGATCGACAAATGGATTGGTATTGCCATGTTCAAAGGCGTCTGAGAATCCCGTAAAGAAGGCGATATCAATGGAAGTCCCCATTTAATGGACCCAAGGCCAGAGGCAGACCGAAGAACACCTGGATGTGTCAAATGAAAAAGCAACAATAACGCATTGGTCTCGGTGACAAAACAAACCAAGATAGAGCTGCCTGTAGAAGTACGCTGAATTGGCGACGTGCTTACACCTACAGCTCCGATATTTTCCGAATGTAAGGCCACCGCCCTTAGTGATTCCCTCTATAGTAAACTGAATTTGTTTGTTTACTGCAGGCAGGATTCGCTGCCTGTAGAAATATATTACCGCCAAAACGGGCGATGTGCCTACACCGCAGGTCGAGCAACGCGAAACCATGGAGCGGTATAAAGAACGAGGCAAGGAAGAAGAAGAGAGGATCCACTCAATATCATCCCTCCTGACCACGGCGACTACATCGTCTGTATACCGAAGCCAGGCTCTATGCATTATCCATTTTTCTTCGATCTCTTCCTCGAGTAATGTCATGAATCGCTCAGCGAGCAACGTTGAAACGGGCTGTTGTTTTATACATTCTACCGAATTTACCCCGAAAGGTAAAGTAGTTCTTGTTTAAACGAAGGCTTGCGAGGTCATCTCGTAGTCATATCCTTGTGTAGCTTGTGGCTTCTGGGTAATGCTGACATCCTTAGTCGAATTAGGCATGATCGATCGAGCGCCGCATTTACTTCCTTTAAAGCTCGCCCAACTCTTCTTTTTTTTCACAGATTCGGGGAGCGGGTCTTATCTCAACTCAAAGTTAACGTTTTTCGTCGACAGCTTTATCGTAGGCATCGCTATCCATAAATACCCAATTGTTCCCGTTCTCTGCTTTGAGGACGTATACCGTTTTGGTATTTAATTCCCTATTTCTGAGTTACCAGAGCGTGGGTTCGAATCCCACTGTGCCCATGGATGTTTATGTTGTTCCTCTCTCGATCCCTTCTTTCTCTTCATCGTTTAGTGATCTGATAATCCCTCGATCCCAATATAGATTGTGCTTTATTTCGAAGTGTTTTTCGCAGGGTTGTTTGGCCTATTACAACGTATCATCATCAATGTGGCACGATTGCCCGACGTCGGGCCTTGGCCGCCTGAATCGTTGACCTCCAATTGTCACGGTTACGTGACCTTGTCCTCCAGTTTCGGAAGCCCAGCAGCTGATGGGCGTCTTCACCTACGGAGTTCTCCCAGTGAGCTCTCGGTTGTCCACGCAACCTTGCTCCGTCAATTCGTTGTGCGTTCATCACTTTCTTTGGCATGCGATTATCGTACGCAACGCGCAACGTATAGCGCAGCTTGATTCGTGCCGATCCGTATCAAAATATTTTACTATAGTCAGCACTGCGACTCGCGGTCACGTGGACATCAAAACTCAAACTAATTAGAAATCCACAGTTCAGCCTTTCGTTCCAACTAGCTCCTTTCAGGTTCAACATTCGCCTACGGCAGCGCCTTACTTAAATCTCTGCGAAAGAAATGCGAAACGTGCTTGGCTTAATAACGACTAACATCTGGAGGAGGAAGTCATACCGATACCGTTGCCACCCTATACATGACTCGGGAACGTCAATATCTATAGATCCACGTCTTGAGTCGATAATTTATTAACCATATCATACCCTATGCAGCTCTGGTCTGTGGTGACGCCACTCACCGAAGACTTGTTTTCTATCGGTTACAATCAGTTCTTTTGGGCGGCGAAATGGACAACACCACAGTCCAACCAATACGATACCATGAAGTTGTATAGCAGGGCAAGGAAGAAAAACATGTATAAACTATATAGACCGAGATCAGTCAGCTATGAAACGTCAACTAAGTCTTCTTTGCACAATTCTCAAACATTTCATTTGTTCTTCTTTGAGTATTTAGGTTAATCAAATGCTGCTCCTGATGGTTTAATTGATGTAGACAAACTTTTTTTGCGACGGTATTGAAAGCTTTCTGAATCACCCCCGTCAACCAGATATCATGTTTATATCGTCGGCGTACGCTGCTAATTGCGTCGACTTGATGAGTAGCGTTCCGCTGCTCGAATTACGTACTCCAAAGCTAGTTTAAAGAACGTATGTGCTAGTCCATCGCCCTGTCATGTGACGACGAATGAATGATTTGTTCTGCGTACGGATTAATTCTATTTTCTAGAATTTTCGATAAAATCTTATAAGTCGTACAAACTAATGAGATGCCCCTCTTGTTCTCACATTTCAGCTTGTCACCCTTTTTGTGAATTGTGCCGATAATGCTTTCGCGCCAATCTTCCGGGATTACCTCGTCAACAAATATCTCATCAACAGACATTTTCCTTCCACTTTTCTTTATTAAATATCAATAATAACAAACACTTGGTACTTATTCCTCTCCGGCTCCTGAACAATTTGCATTGCCGAATACGTTATAGCTTTCACTTCCGTTCCCTGCGGATGTTTACCAATCTCGAATGGCTCACCATAGCACAGGCACTCAATTTCAAATGTTTCCAAATCAAATTTTGTAATTTCCAATTTTTTACAAATTAAAAACGGTTCGGCCGAAAACAGGAACAACAACTCGTCCAGATAGTGATAGAGCAAATTATCCAAATCATCTCCTTGTGCTTCGATTTTATAGCACGATTTCACCTCAACATATTCCAATTCGGTCATATAGCCAAACATGGCCATGCCACACTGTTCGAACGCCTCCTTCAAGTCGGATCCCCATGCGTGGAGTCTGAAAGCAGAAAGGGATGGAACATAGTGAAAATTGATAAGCCTGCTGGTGAAGGCAATTGTCGATGTTGGAAATCAAAAGGAACTCACTGCACATCGGCTGTGTGGTCGAGGTCTACAACAAAAAAAAAATATTTGGAAGATTTCAGTTGGAAGTTAACCTTAAAATTCACGAGTACTCACATTCGTACTTCTGTTCGGGGAAAGTCATTTGGGTTTTAGGGAAATCCACTTCCATGGCGAGTGATTTGTGCAGGAAGTATGCTGGTAATAGGATGCAGCTGATATGATGAAATTAACCAAGTTGGATTAGTCACCCCGTGCAATGAGCGCAGGTGTTGTCAATTCGAAAGACTGTTGTGTTGTGGTGATTGTTGCTTTGAGTCAGCGGAGCACTAATAGCGTCAGCGGGCCAAAGGTTGGCTTTTGCGTTGTTGACTTTCGGTGGATTTGACGTTTCAAATAAAGATACCAGATGACAGGAGCGGCAAAAGTAAACCCAAATCAGCTGATCGGCTTCATATGATTGCCCAGATGATTGGATTTTGTACTAGCTGAGGTAGTTTGGAACAGATGATTACCATATCGTAGTAGATTTTCACAATCTAGAGGGATTTTTTTCGACCGGATGCACTTTAAGGTGTTTTTTTTTAACGGACATGTCGCTATTTAGAAACTCTCTTATTACTTACAGGGTGTTTTTCTTTTAATTATACAAACTTGAAGGTGAAAAATGTCCGTAATGTTAGGTGTAGTTGAAAGATCTATATGTGAAATTTTTCGGATCAGTATTTTTGTAAAATATAGGGCCCTTGCATATATAGCTAGCAATACCAGAGGTAGACGGAATTCAGTTCTCGCGTCGACAGTTTTATTAATGCTGGCGATGTCGCTGATTATGTTACCACAATCTTGTCCTTACATATAGGCTTGTCCTGGGTTGATAACCGTTCTCAATTGTGTTTATTAAGTTTGTACGCTTGTCTATTGTTCTTACTGGCTAATCTTATTGTTTTATTTGCTGTAACTGCTCTTCAAAATTTTCGCGTTTCTTAGGTCTAACTAACTTGTTAGATACTCTACAAAGATTTTTGTATCTTTCTTTCTGCACTCGGGATGCACGTTGTACATACATATTATCGATACGCTTCATTTTTCGCTTCGATTAAGTTCCTGGATAGGTCATCGAACCAGTCTATGTTCGTCTACGCCTGGCTTTGAACCCCACGACTTCCTCTGCAATTCCTTCATTAACCTTCCCCGGAGCTCCTTCTTCTTCTTCTTTTAGCGGTACAGAAAGGTGTGAACCGCTGTGTATCTATATGGACTCGCTTTATAGTTCGTCGTCGTTTTCGTCCGCAATCTCCAGGGACAAAAACGTGGCAGCTGCAATGGGGTTTTCCCATAGTGAGAGGGGGGTGAGATTAGTGGGTGCAGCTGGGCATTGAAACAAATGGGCTACATCATGTGGCGTGCCAGCGCAATTAGGGCATACGTTTAGTATATTTGGGTCTATGCGAGATAGATACGAACTGAGGCGTGAGCAGAAGCCTGACCGAAGTTGGGCTAAAGTCACTCTGGTGGCACTCGGGAGCCTAATCTCCTCAGGCGAAATAGGTGGTGGGAGCGCTGAGAGGACTCTGTTCGTACCTAAACTCGCAATAGACCTACTCACTTCCTCAGTGTGAATCATTGCAATGGCAGCCCGGTATGAATCTTCATCGAAAGGATCCCTTTTGTAACCCTGGACTTCTCTCTCAAGGTCACGAGGGCCACGTTTGATGTTGCGTGGAGGGGGAATTTTATCCATAAGGTTACGATTAGGATGATCCTCTCGATAACAACCTACTAAATATTGTTTTGTAAGTAGTCGATTGTGGTCACGTATTGGCATCAAATGTGTCTCCTGATGTAGGTGGTCCTGGGCAGACATCAGAAGGCATCATGTAGCTGTGCGTAGAGCAGCATTTTGGCAGACTTGGATTTTGTTCCAGCTTGTGTTACAGAGACCTTGCGACCAAACTGGCGCCGCAAAATCAGCCGCTGCTCGACCCACCGCTTTGTAAGTGGCTAGCATTGTCTCTTTATCTTTGCCCCAGGTGCTACCAGCCAGTGCTTTAAGAATTTTGTTCCTACTGCGCATCTTTTCACATACCGCTTCCGCGTGATGAGCTGAAGTCATCATTTTCTCAAAGTGAAGCCCGAGAATTTTTGGATTTGCAACAGCAAATAAGTGGCTAGCATTGTCTCTTTATCTTTGCCCCAGGTGCTACCAGCCAGTGCTTTAAGAATTTTGTTCCTACTGCGCATCTTTTCACATACCGCTTCCGCGTGATGAGCTGAAGTCATCATTTTCTCAAAGTGAAGCCCGAGAATTTTTGGATTTGCAACAGCAGGAACTGGTTTGTTGCCAATACGTACCCCAACCGGCCACTTACAATCACCTGACCAGGTGGTAAGGACGGTCGCAGACGATTTGGACGCTGAGATGGTTAGGTTTCTGCTATGGAAAAAGGCTTCTAGTCTAAATATCTATTGATATCTTCACGCATGACATCCCTATCCGCTCCCGTGGCGAGTACAGTGCAGTCATCGGCATAAGAAATAACATCAATGCCTTCCGGAGGTGTTGGGAGACCGGCCATGTAGATGTTAAACAAGGTGGGAGAGAGAACCCCACCTTGAGGAACACCTAATTTGATCTTTCTAAGTTTGGAACGACTGCCTCGAAACTCGGTGAAGGATTGCCTACCAGCTAGATAGTTGGCAATCCATCTTATCTCTTGAGTCGGAACATGCATATTGAGGAGGTTTGCCAGAAGCATGGAGTGATTAATCTTATCAAACGCATTTGATAGGTCAATTGCCACCATGATGGTTCTATGGCAAGGTGTACTGTGGTTTAGTCCGTCTCTTACACGTGTAGTGATCGCGTCCAGAGCGGTGGTTGTACTATGCATGCGTCTGAATCCGTGCTGATGGGGATCTAGCTTTGCATGTGAAACGAGTGTGGGGTGGATGAGGGCTTCCAGCGTCTTTGCTACAGGTGACAGGATCGTAATCGGTCTGTAGGAAGTTCCTAGTTTGGCACTTTTCCCTGGTTTAAGGCATGGGACTATACGACCTTGTTTCCAGATGTCGGGGATGGCGAGCGTAGACATTGACAAGTTAAAGACTGCCGTGAGATACTCAATGGCAGGAAGATCAAGATGTTTGAGCATGGCCATTGAAATGCCATCTGGTCCAAGGGCCTTAGAATTTTTTGCATTCTCATTGACTGTTTTAACCCGGTCCGGAGTATAAATTGGTACGGAGTCAACAATTCGGCTGCGAATCCGTCTTCTAATTTAGCGCTTGAGGCCATCGGACTTGGGATGTTCAATAAATTGTTTATTGAACTGGCTCGCACACTGAAGAGGATTGCTTATTTCTTTTTTGCCGAAGGTTATGGCTATATTGCCCTTATCTTTTGTGGGGTTCGAAAGGGCACGGACAGTGGACCATAACTTACTGGCACCTTCATTAAGGTTACAGTCATTGAGGTGCTCGTTCCATTTGGTCTTCTTGTAGTCTTTAACTTGTCGCTGTATTTGAATATTGAGCTCCCGAATTCTGGGGTCACCAGGGTTAGCGCGCCTAATGTTGTCACGTTCATCAGCTAACCTTGCGGCACTTGTTGGAAAGTTTGGACGAACCTTTGGAATGCGCCCTGCAGGGATGAACCGTGCCGCAGCTTTGGCAATGACGCTCCTAATGTTCCGTTCGGCCTTGTGTATCTTGGTGGGAGGGTGAAGTGCGAAGAACTTCGATGACGTGAATGTTTTGAAACCTTCCCAATCAGCTTTTTTGTGATTGACAAAAGTTCGCTTCTCTGACTTGGTCAGGTCAGCTGGTTTGTCAATTCTGACTATGATTGGGAGGTGATCAGAGGGAAGACCAGTAAGTGTTTCCCAGGAGGTATCACTGATTAGGCTAGCGCTGACAATTGTAATGTCTGGTGAGCTAATAAAATGGTTTGCATCACGGGTTGGAGAGTTTTCATTGAGGGTACAGAAACCTGATGCGTCCAGAGATTCGGCGATAGCTTGACCCCTGGCATCGTTGTGAAGCGCGGAATGCCAGAGTTCATGATGGGCATTGAAGTCACCAAGAATGATCCTGTGCTCTCCGTTAAGAAGAGGACCAATATCGAAATGGTAGTTTGTACAGCTAGAATGTGGTGGTATCTAGATATTAAAAATTTCAATATTGGTGCTCCCTGATGAAACTGAGATGGCTTGCAATTCCGCCGTACCGTCTGAAACTACAACTACCTCCAGGGTGAGAATCATTCGTGGCGCCTTCTCTGTCCTTGCGTATGATGATATATTCACCTTCAGCGTTGAATGGTGAATCCGCGTGGAGTTTCGTCTCTTGGATGGCTGCAGTCAGAATTCTGTACTTTCTCAAGAAGCTTGTGGTTTCAGGAAATTTCCCTAGGATGCCATTACAGTTGAACTGCAATATGGACACCGGTGTAAAAATTGCTGGCGGAGGGGCGGGAGTTAAGCTGTGTCTTACGTTCAAGGCAACATTATTGGGGGGAGTAATGGGCGTTGGTGGAGGGGAGGGGCCTGGTATTACCCGAGGCTGCCCAGTATTCCTACAGCCTGGAGCAACAAATGTACCTTCTATGTAATGACCCATTCTTCTCAAACCGGAGCATCTGAAATGCACCCACTCCGAACAGCAACTACACTGAAGTGACCTGGCATTAGAACCGATACGTCGGATGCAGACACTACACATCCATACCAAGACAGGGCCTGGATTTGCTTCAATGCCGGCGCTTAAGAGAAGAATTGAGAGCACCCGCGCCGAGATGTGATGCTCCCAATATGACGAAAAAACATATATGTATAACGAGTCCATACATATACACATACACAACCTTCCTGCATCGAGACCTTCGAGGCTCTTGCCAGGAGCTCCTAGAGCTCTTCATGCCGTCTTTGAGCTTCTCCCAACGCATAAATTGCTAATGTTTTTGAACATGGGACAGTTTTTCATCAAGGGTGGTATCGTACGCGGCCGCCCCATTGATCAGATTGTCAACCCCGAAGATCTTGGCGGGGTCGATTCGTGTACCAAAGGAATTCTGCACCGGTCGTCTTCACCAAATAGTGATCCGAGTCGTAGTTGGCTCCTCGATAAGAGCGAATGTCTAAGGGCGGCCACACACGGAATCCAACGAAACTCCATATAAAAAATGACGCTTGCCCAGCTGTAATTTTTTTTATAGTTTCGTTGGATTCCGGGAATCTTCTTCTTCCTTGCCTCGTTCTTTATACCGCTCCATGGCTTCGCGTTGCTCGACCCGCAGTGTAGGCACATCGTCCGTTTTGGCGATAATATCTCAGCATATTTCTACAGGCAGCGCTATCTTGGATCGTGTCATCGCCGAGACCAATGCGTTGTTGTTGCTTTTTCATTTGACACATCCAGGTGTTCTTCGGTCTGCCTCTGGCCTTGGGTCCATCAAGGGGAACTTCCATTGATATCGCTTTCTTTGCGGGGTTCTCAGGCGGACGCCGTTGAACATGGCAATACCAATCCATTTGTCGGTTTTCGAGCTTTTCGGTGATTGGTTGGTCTATGGACAAGCTGCCTCGGATGTAGCTACTCTTGATGTGGTCCCTTTTCGTAACACCAGTTGACATGCGCAACATTTTCATTTGTCGCTGTCATTTGTTTCGCGTAACCTTCATACATGGTCCAGCATTCTGATCCATACATGAGTGCGGGACGTACAACCGTTTTGTGCAACTTGCCCTTTAGCTTCAGTGGCATTCCGGGAATCTATAGCCATTTTTTATATGGAGTTTGACAGAACGACGAATCCATGGATTCTCCATGTGTATGCGGCATTAGCAGAAGCCCCTCCATTACTGATAACGATAAGAACGTGGTCGATCTGGTTCACAGTTTATTCCTTTGGATGCGTCAACGAGGGAAACATGTAGAGATTATGTTCAGATTTCTACGCTGGCGAAGTCCATAAGTCGCTGACCGTTTTTATTATTTTTTATGTTAATATAAAATGTCTCAATATTTCATTGAATTTTATAAGTGCGAAGATCACTCTGCTAAACTGTCGGAAGCAACCCTTGATCAGATCACATCCTGTACCATTGGGTGCCCGTCCAGAAAAAAATATTATCATTTTACTTTTCTTTACAGATGAAAGCGAATGAAACGACCAATCGATTTGATAATTGATTGTGCTAAACATGATATTTATCGTTATGACGATAAAATTCGTCACAATTAAAACTAATTGATACCGTCGTTTTAGCTATAAAGAGCCCCTACTGCCAGGTCGGTATGTTCTTTATGGCATCAAATAAAAAATGGAAGATAGAAACATAATCAAAATATGTATTACAACACGCAGCTACATAAATGTGCGTCTAATTACGGAACGTCACAAATCCATTACCGTACAACTATTTAATTCTATTATCCTTCCAACAGCATTTCACATAACCTTCAAATGACAATTCCACACAATTTCACGTAGCAAATGACCAATAAATCATTGGGGAAAGTATAGTGTAGGTATACAAGCACACAAAATGGATTGTCGCATACAGCCCGACATTATAGTCTGCATACAACTCCTTTAATCGCAATCGCGCTACACCCAAAAGGATATTTAAGGACCCTTCTCATTTTCGATGATGTTGTTTTTGCTTAATACGGGGTCGATTTGACATCGATAAATATTGCATAGCTAAAATAATTTCACATCTGCTTATTTTGATTTGATCCGAGGTGCGCATGTTAAGAAGATTAAAATAAAATTACGCCAGACCGCATTCAAGACCAGGAAGAAAGAGGGGACGAGAAAAAGGGCGAAAAATTCATATTGGTACAAATACCGCCGAATTAACAAAATGCAATCCTTTGCGCAGGTATAAAGAAAATCCAGGGCAATTGGATCGGAACGAATCCTGATTTTTTCTCCCCTTTATGTGCGTGCGTATATCTATATATTAGACATGATTATGATAAGTTTTAAAACACTGTTTTCAAATTCGAAGCCTATAACGGGATTGGGTATCGGAGGCTGAAGATTTTTTTTTTGTTTCTTCCTCCTTGCCTCGTTCTTTATACCGCTCCATGGCTTCGCGTTGCTCGACCCGCGGTGTAGGCACATCGCCCGTTTTGGCGATAATATCACAGCATATTTCTACAGGCAGCTCTATCTTGGATTTGGATTTTTTTTTTGTTGCGGTGGAAGAATTTGGAGGTATATATGAACAATTTTCGGTTTGATAGAGAAACTAAGGGTTGGGCAGTGAGGGCACTGAAACTTGTTGCCTAATTGGCTTGAAATGATTCGTGACTCATAACGTAGCCCAGTTCCAAATGAATTAGAATCGTGTTCATTATATATTCTCTAAAAGTTTTGGTTGCAAAAAAAAATCCTTACTCTGGAAACGACTTTGGTTCGATTTTTCCTATACGCTATACGACGGAGAGTCATAAGAAATTAACATATAGCTCATTCGAATTGCTCTTGAAAAATGCCAACACGAACGTATACATACCTCTATCGAAATACCTCCAGCAATACCCTCGCTGCACAAGCATATTACGTGCACATTGAGCCTAAAAGAGTGTATTGCTCACCCATCAGACGACAGGGCTGCCGAAGGGTTCGTACAAATCTTGTCGGATGGTGAAATGTATATAGTCGTGCCTTATCCGTACACCCCGTCTCAATTTGTTCCTGATGGCTATGCACCCTTCTCTTTACGTTTTGCTCTGCTATGATAACATCTACACAAAAATTTTCATTTTTGATCCTTTGCCCGTGTGCTAAATTTACGGTGCCGACACCGCACCAATGCACACACGTACCTATGCTATGCGATTTGCCTCAATTTAAATCACCGGCTAATGAGGAAGAGCGACATAACAAAAAAAAGGAAGAAGTGGGAAATGCACAATAACCCCTTGCAATTGGTATCCTCACATTAAGACCAAAGGCGAATATATTCTTTGCGTACAGGGTTTTCGAATTTTTGTTTTGTTTTGCTATTTTTTTTTTCATCATGTACATATGATTCGGGGTCGAAAAGGACCTTCTTCTTCAGTCATACACGGATGAATGGATAACATGCAAAACCATAGTCAAAAACCCACACTAAGAAATCGTATATTGTATCGGACAGAGCATCCATTCCGGGGGCCAGATCATGTAAATAAAATAAAAGGATCCGCTCGTCTCATCTCACGATTCTTCAGGATGGATGTGTATATACGATTATGTCGATTGCAATTTTCCTATATAGGCGTATAGAGTCGTGTTGTGTTTGCAATGATCTGTCTCAAGGACTCGCGTGTAAGGACTCTATACACAAAAACGAGACGCGATACACGATATTTGCTATACGAACGATTTTGCTCGTTGTGTGTCCTGGATTTTTGCAAAATGTGGGCATGTAAGAGATTAGCTGGCTGGCGGGTTTCCCACAAGCCTTTTTTTTATGCGTGTGTGTATGGTGCTCTCTGGTAATTTGTTGAATTCTCACTGTACGGCTCGCAATTGAGATGCAGATATGATTGTGATTGTGTGTTTTGAGGATCTTTGACCTTTTTCTGTTTGCCCGAAAAAAATTTAAATCTTTTTTTTTTTTTTCAATTCGAATGCAATTCAATGAGGAAGTAGTCTGCCTTTCGAGATATAGTAGTTGCGTATAGTGAAAAATGGGAATGTGGGAATACTTTTTCAGTGTAGGGATTCTGGGGTTGGCTTTCTCACGGTTTCACGGCTACTCTTGCTGGGAAAGGAATCAGGAATCATATGTAGAGTGGGATTTTTTTATGGTATGGAGACGATATGATATCATCACCATATGATTGAGAGTAAATTTGTTGAAAAGAATTAAGTACATTTGAGTATCGGGCTAAAATCAAAGACACAAAAGAGTCTACAAATAAGCATCACTTGACTCGTATGCCGGAAGTCGGTGGAACACTACGAAAACAACCTTTAACCTCTTTAAAAACTTCAATTTCAATTGATCGTTGTATCGGAGTATTGAAGTCGCACCTTACTTCTAATGAAAGAGATATACATACATTTGTCTATATATTTCAGACAATAATCAAGTAAACGAAAAATAAAGTAGCCCATTCTGATTCACTAGGAAGCGACCAGCCAGCGACACAAGACAACACGCAGGCAGTTCGATGGGGATTACAACTGAATATAAGGTGGGGAATAGCTTGGAGGGGCATCGCTGGCAACCAGAACTTACTTTTTTAAAAAATGGATGAAACCCAACTAGCAACTAACAATCCTACGCTAAGGTGACCAGACTCCCAAAAGCCCAATGCTGTACACATACTTCCGGAATCGGCAAATCCAGAGCCATATATCCAGGCTCCAGGTCCGTGGTCTATGTCGCAAACATTTAGGCTGATTCTCTATAATGCACGACAGACGGAGAGAGGTCTGAGCGCAGAGAATTGCGAGCTACAGGATCTTTATACGGACGAGTCATCGGATTAAATTTCACGAAATCGCATCCATTGGCTTACCGATCGCTTCGCTCGCACCTCGCCTTTTCATTCTTAGCACCAGCACTGCGTCGCAAATGTAGGCGAATTCTGAGAAGCGCAACAGACATGGCGAGGTCTGGAGAAAGCGAAGGGCTGGGCACAGGATTTAAGTAAACTTAAGGACGAACCAGAGGTCTAAATTTCACGAATTGCCATCCATTGGCTCACCGCTCGCTGGACTCTCAACTCGGCTTATCCTGTTCCGCAACAGCACTACGTCGCAAACCCGTTAGCGAAAACTGAATAGCGCGACAGACAGAGCGAGGTCTGAGCGGAATGAAGGCCGAGGTTCAGGGTCTGGTTATACGCCCATGCGAGTCAGAGATCTTAAATCCTACGAATTGCCTTACATCATTAACTAACCGCTCGCTGCGCTGGCCTCATCCTATTTCGCAGCAGCGCTACGTAGCAACTTTTTGGCGAATTGTGAAAAGGGCGAGGTACAGAATCTGAATAATCCTAAGGACAAGCCACAAGTCTATATGTATTGCCTTTTATTGGCTCACCCCACTCGCTGCGATTGCACCTCGCCTTATCCACTTCCAACCAGCGCTGGTCGCAGGGATGTTGATGAATTATGAAAAGGGTGACAGACAAAGTGAGTTCTGAGCAAAGCCAAGGGCGATCCCCAGGATCTGAATAAATGTATGGACGAGCCAGAGATCTAAATCCAACGAATTGCCTTCCATTAGCTAATCGATCCCTGGAAATTTGGAAAAAAAAACCTTATCTAAAAACCAGGCTCAGTCTTTTCTTTATTATGCATTTTCCTATAAAGGTTTATTAAGGAATCGGATGGAGTACATACAATAATGGCTGATTTTTTCATCTTAAAATCTAATTTTTTGACGGCTCTAACCTCTGAACCTTGTCAGCTAGAGCCTTGAAATGTTCACCAAATATGGGCGCAGTGCGGTGCCCTACAAGTTTGCCAAATTTCAAAATTTCGCCCAATTTGCAAGTTATAGACAATTTTTAATTACACTCGGCTTCACAAAAATCGAGCCACTCACCACTTTCGAACTCAAATTCAATTTTCTCAAAAAGTATGAAACTTACAACTTTGATAGTGCATTTAATAGCAATTCAAATGACTATGATTTTTATGTGAAGTATCGTTAACTCACGCAACAAGCACAATGCCTGTTTTGATTAGAGTTTGCGCTTACCGTGTGGCCCGGTTTCATTGGGTGAGGTTATAAAACACAACGTTCGCGCAACGTTACCTTTAATTTTAAATTAACCGCCCGTTACGGATCAGAAACTTCTCCCTACAAACAGATCCCCTAAGCGCTTAGGGAATCTGTTTGTAGGGAGAAGTTTCTGATCCGTAACACCCATTGAAACTCAGTGTAGAAAACACAAAAGTGCGACTTGGGCAGCCAAATCACTCGAATGCGGTTAGGTGAACCGTGAACCGTTTGGAGAAAAATATAAGCGCCAAGAAGCTCTACAAGTGTCCAAATTTCAGCAAGATCGGGAATGGTTCTCGAGTTATCGAAAATGGACTACATGGTTCATCGAGGAGCTTATGTAATGAATTAGTGAATGAAACCATTGGACGAGGTTATAAAACACAACGTTCGCGCAACGTTACCTTTAATTTCAAATCAACCGGCCGTTACGGATCAGAAATTTCTCCCTACAAAGCGCTTAGGGGATCTGGAGTGCGTTCCGGAATTAACTATAGTCGTAGTTGTAGTCATCGCATGACTATTGTCGTAGTTATGAGCGTTGTGAGAGGGCTCTCAGGAGAACATAAAATGGAAATGTCACAACAGCCGTGAATTCAAAATATGTTTACAAAAAACAATTTATAACTAGGTGGCATTCATAATTAGTGCTTACATTCATGGAAATTAATCTGTACACTTTGTTTATTAACTTTAGTGTCGATTAGAAAGCAAACATTGCCTAAATACTAATTAATAATCGCAACATTTGATAATAACATCAACAACCGACCCGACATAACCACACATACTTGAACTTGCCAACGGACATTTTCCATAGCTATCGATAGATCATCTCGAGAGTGCGAGTGGAAATAGCTATCAACGACAGTGGACCATTTGAAATGTGAAACGTCAAAAGTTGACTCGGAGCACTGCCATCTAGATAGACAGGCCGCATTATCAGCTGATCTGTCAGTGGTCATGCAACACTAGTAGTGCCATGGTTGGTCATGGTCCGCGCTTAGTACTGCCAAAGTACCTCTCAGTACAATCCACAAATTGTCCACAATCCAAATATCAGCCCAAGTAACAATTCGTATGCTTTAAAGAAGCACTTCCTGTAACATTCATATAGTAACACAAAATCAGTTTATCGTGTGACATCGCTTATATAAATATTATGATCCGATAAAAAACTCCTTAAAACACTTTTCGGAAAGCTTAAAAAGTTCTTATATAATCAATTCACGACTACATCCAATAAGACTTCGATAACACTTTTCTAAACGTTAACCTAAAAAGATGCTCCATTAAATACTTCTTTGTAGTCTTTATTGAATGACATAAACACACATGACTGAATTCAACACACACACATGCATATAATCTTCTATAGCACTGTCGATTTCATTCTTATAGTGTCACATTCGTGTGATCATCCAATAAATTGCTCAGGGTAGTTTTATAGAAGGATGAACTTTGTGATTTTTTAAAGAATTGACACTTATGAAGTGCTCTAGAACACCAAGTTTCTTGAATTGAATTCATTGAAATATTGCATGAAACCAACATTTCCTCACTCATTCTTAACTTATGAATCAATTTAAATAATCTCAGCCCAGAAACTGGCTGCATTTTATTGATGAACGTGTGAATTTAATTAGCTTCAACTGATTGACATAAAAAGAAGAAGGTGCATTGCGGAGAAGTGTTGAGCATTTCGATAGAAGCAACGAACCACTTGTGTGCTTACGAGCAATGCTGACTATATGTGAGGTTGGCCGAGTGGTTAAGGCGTCGGGCTTGCGTACGACAGTCGCTGGTTCGACGCTGGCTGCGGGATTTTTCTTTCTTTTTTTTTTTGTTTCAAACGCGAGAAAATAACAGAAAATGATGACATAACACATATGATGTGTGTCTTTTTCAAAGTGTAATTCAGGGCTACAATAAGGTTCAATTGGATAAAAAAAACGGCGCCAAATGCCATTATTGGACTATTATTCAGTGTTTAAACCCTGAAAAGTGCCCCTATTATCGTTTGAAGAAAATATTCTACGAAGAATTATAGGGATGAAATTGTTACTTGGGAGTGGCTGTCAGCCTGTCATTTCGTGTGACTTGCTATGATATACACATGCCAGTGCGTTGATTTTTGAGATAAATATGGTAAGTAGGATGTTGATGTATACTATTTTACCACTTGCACATCAAAAACACATTAAAGCAAACCATAACCTTTGTTTCGTAATAAACGGTCGGCATATTTAAACTTTTGGGTTCAGAAGAACTGGAGGTTGTGGGCTTTACAAATGTCAACTGTCACTGGTCACGAACGCACTTTGTCCACTTGTAGACGAACAAATTTCTGCAGTTCTTCTTCTTGTAGCGGTGCAGAAAGGTGTGTAGCCTCTGTGCATCTATGTGGGTACGATTTATGGTTCGTCAATGTTTGTGTCCGTGAGGTCTAAGGACAGAAACATAGCTGCTGCGATAGGGTTTTCCCACAGTGATATAGGGGTAAGATCAGTGGGCGCAGCGGGGCATTGAAACAAATGGCCCACATCATGAGGAGTACCATTGCAGTTTGGACAGATGTTTTGGATGTCCGGGTTTATGCGAGAAAGGTACGAATTGAGGCGTGAACAAAAGCCCGACCGAAGTTGAGCTAGTGTTACTCTGGTGGCTCTCGGGAGCCTAATCTCCTCAGGCAAATTGGTGGTGGGCGCTCTGAGAGGACTCTATTCGCACCTAAAATCGCGATAGACCGATTCACTTCATCAGTGTGGATCGCTGCAATGGCGGCTCGGTATGTAACTTCATCGTAAGGGTCCCGTTTGTATCCCTGAACCTCTCTCTCAAGGTCTCGTAAACCACGCCTGACATGTCGTGGTGGAGGAATTCGGTCCATGAGATGATTATTGGGATGATCCTCACGGTAGCAACCAACAAGATACTGTTTAGAGAGTAGGAGATTGTGATCACGTATTGGCATCAATTTTGTCTCCTGATGTAAGTGATCCTGGGCAGACATCAGAAGGCAACCTGTCGCGATGCGTAGAGCGGCATTTTGGCAGACCTGAACTTTGGTCCAGTTTGTTTCACATAGACTATGTGTCCAAACTGGGGCTGCATAATCAGCGGCCGCTCGACCCACCGCTTTATAGGTAGCTAGCATGGTTTCTTTATCTTTGCCCCAGGTGCTACCAGCTAGAGCTTTTAGGATGTTGTTCCTACTGCGCATTTTTTCACATACTGAAGCTGCATGATTCGCAGACGTCATCATGTTCTCTAGGTGAAGCCCGAGAATTTTAGGATTTTTAACAGTAGGAACAGAATTGTTGCCAATACGTATATCCATCTCCCATCTCATGTCCTCCCACCAAGTGGTTAGAAAAGTCGCAGAGGATTTGGACGCAGAGATGGTGAGGTTTCGGCTTTGGAAAAAAGCCTGTAATCGTCCTAGATAGCGATTAATTCGGAGGCGCATTTCTTCCTTCCTTCTTCCTGTGGCGAGTACGGTGCAATCGTCAGCATAGGAAATCACCTCGATTCCTTCAGGTGGTGTGGGAAGGCCGGACATGTAGATGTTGAACAGAGTGGGGGAGAGTACCCCTCCCTGTGGAACACCTAATTTGATTTTCCTAAGCTTAGAACGTTTGCCTCGAAACTCGGTGAAGGAGTGCCGACCAGCTAGATAATTGGCAATCCAACGGATCTCTTGTGCAGGAAGATGCATATTCAACAGGTTTGCCAGGAGCATTGAATGATTGACCTTATCGAATGCACTTGATAGGTCTATTGCCACCAGAATAGTTCTGTGACAACGACTGCGTTGATTCAGCCCATCACGAATGCGTGTAGTGATCGCATCGAGGGCAGTGGTGGTACTATGCATCTTCCTGAAGCCATGCTGGTGAGGTTCTAGCTTCGCATGTGCAACAAGAGTGGGGTGAATAAGGGCCTCCAGCGTCTTTGCGACAGGAGAAAGTATCGTAATGGGGCGGTAGGATTCCCCGAGATTTGCGCTCTTCCCTGGCTTGAGACAGGGAACAATTCGACCTGTTTTCCAGATTTCAGGGATGGCAAGCGTGGACATCGACAAGTTAAAGGCGGCCGTGAGATACTCAATGGCTGGAAGGTCGAGATGTTTCAACATGGTCATCGAAATGCCATCTGGTCCGAGGGCCTTGGAGTTTTTAGCATTCTCGATGACTTTTTTAACCTGGTCCGCTGTAAAAGATGGTATGGTGTCAACAATCCGGCTGCGAATCCGTCTTCTAATTTTGCGCTTGAGGCCGTCTGACTTGGGATGTTCAATAAATTGTTTATTGAACAGGCTAGCACACTGAAGAGGATCGCAGGTTTTAGTGTTGCCAAATTCGATGGCGTTGTTGCCCTTTTCTTTCCGAGGATTGGAAAGGGCGCGGACGGTAGACCATAATTTGCTGACACCTTCATTGAGGTTACATTCATCGAGGTGCTGATTCCATTTCGCCCTCCTATAGTCTTTAACTTGTCGGTCAATTTCGGAGTTAAGCTCCTGAATTCTGGGATCATCAGGGTGAGCGCGTCTGATCTGATCACGTTCATCGGCTAATCTGGCGGCACTAGTGGGGAAGTTAGGCCGAACTTTCGGGATACGTCCTGCCGGAATAAAACGTGCCGCGGCTGTGGTAATGACGTTCCTAATATTTTTCTCGGCCTCATGAATAGTGATAGGTGATGTTAGCTCGATGAACTTCGCCGACGAGTAAGCTTTGAAACCATCCCAATCGGCTTTCTTGTGATTGACAAACGTTCGCTTCTCAGACTTAGTCATGTTCGCTGGTTTGTCAATCTTTATAATGATTGGGAGGTGATCTGATTTAAGGGTGGTACGTACTTCCCATCGGGAAGCAGCAATTAGGCTGGCACTGACAATAGTTATGTCAGGAGAACTACTGCAAGTGCCCACGACTCTAGTCGGCGAGTCTTCATTAAGTGAACAGAATTCTGAGGCGTCAAGTGATTCGGCGATAGCTATACCCCTGGCATTGTTGTTGAGGTCCGAATGCCAGAGCTCATGGTGCGCGTTAAAGTCGCCAAGGATGACCCTGTGCTCTCCGGAAAGGAGAGGACCAATATCGAAACGATAGCCAGAAGGGCAACTAGAGTGAGGTGGTACATATATATTAAAAATTTCGATATTAGTACTCCCTGATGGAACTGAGATGGCTTGAATTTCCGCCGTACCGTCAGCAACTACATCTAATACACAGTAATGTACGGACTTGTGTATTAGGAAGGCAAGACCACCTCCAGGGTGAGGATCATCCGTGGCGGCCGGTCGATCTTTCCGCAGTATAACATAATCGCTATGGACGCTTAGAGACGAGTTTGCGTGAAGCAACGTCTCTTGGATGGCGGCGATGAGAATTCTGTTTGAACTTAAGAAGTGTGTGATCTCAGCGATTTTCCGGTGAATGCCATTACAGTTAAACTGTAATATAGATAGTGCAGTGAAAACTGCTGGAGGAGGAGGGCCAGGTGTAAGACTGGGTCTGGCATTCCTTATCATATTGTTTGGCGGTGTAGGGGGCAGTGGTGGAGAAGGTGGGCTAGGAGCAGCCCTGGGTTGCCTGGAGTTTATACAACCTGGTGCAACATATGCTAAGGAGTGTTGACCTTGTCTTCGTAACCCTGAACACCTAAAGTGAACCCATTCCCTGCAGCAATTACACTGCACTGATCTGGCATTCGAACCGATACGTTGGTTGCAGACACTACAAATCCATACCTCTGGGCCTGGATTTGTTTCAACACCGGCGCGAATTAGTAAAATTGAGAGCAGCCGCGCCGAGATGTAATGCTCCCAATATGACGAAAAAACACATATATCGCACCCACACATATACACAGACAAACACAACCTTCCTGCATCGAACCTTCAGGGCTCCTGCCGGGGCTCTTGCCAGGAAGGCATATTGGCCGCTTTTGGCCGTTTTGCAGAACAAAACGGGTGTGATCCGCCCCGTAGAGGCAGCTGCCGTAAGACCTGCAGTTCGGCCTGTCTATCTAGATGGCAGTGCTCGGAGAGATAGCTATTTGTGACTATTTTAGTTTTGGAACAACGGAAAGTGAATATTAGGAATATTAGTAACTATTTTCACTCAAATCGTATAAATGGAACGTGCTCCTGTTTGTAGGGAGAAGTGTCTGATCCGTAACTGCCGGTTGATTTGAAATTAAAGGTAACGTTGCGCGAACGTTGTGTCTTATAACCTCACCCATTGTGTGGGATGGGGAATGCTGAACATTTCCCAATGCTCAAAATGCTGTAGGTCTGGTCAGCTTAACCTACCACCTCAACAAAATTCAAATAATTTCCCACACTTCCTTCCGTACCAGCTGATCCCCACACATCTAGTACTCCACTCTACATATCGTGGCATTTTACTACTACAATTTTTCGCCCGTGCGCTGGCTATCGCCGCTTCGCTGTTGTGACGAGACGACAAACGAATTTTACTCTTGTGTGCGAGCGCCGTCGTTCGTCTCCACATATACACACGGCCGTCCCGTCATCATCATCATTTGTGCGCGCAACCGAACCCCGAAAAGAAAAGGAGCTTCAAAAGTGCCCGTTTCCAGCTCCATTTTCACCCACTCAATCGTCACGGATTCCGCTGAAAATAGCGTCAAATGAAAATTCAAAACTTTCCGGCAAAAACGACACAGGGCTTGTGAAAATCGGTGAGTGGCAAGTTGACGAAAATTGGCGTTAAAAAAGTGACGTTGCCCGGGAATTTGCGTTGTGTGGTGTGTATGGATGGTGTGGTGCGCTGCAATCTGTGCGGAAAAGATTTTTTTTTCTCTTTGGTCGGGAGCCCGCGGCACTCGCTGTGTTCGGATTTTGTACGTAGAGTTAGTGTTGTTGTCTCGGTCGTGCGGCCGCGGAGATTTTCGTAGTTTGTCTCGTTCACGCCGCCGGACGCGTATACGCGTACAAAAACGTTCACACACGGCGAGTGTGCAGCGTTCCTGCTTTCGCGATATCGCGGTCCGTGGTCGTTGTCGCGCTGCGTATGTTTTTGGTGGAAATTCGTGTGCTGCTACGGCGGGTGTTGTGAAAGAAGAAAAGAACGCGATGTGTGCGGCCGCGTTGATGCTTCGGGTGTAGAGAGTGCGTTGTGCCAACAAGAAGAGTCTTCGCTGCAGCAGGCACCGCGCTGCAAGCTTCACATCTTGGAGGAAAGGTTGATCAGCCGCCACCCCGACCAGAAGGGACTCCGCCACCAGCCACCCCGCAAAAGGTAAAGAATGTGCCCGTCATGAATGGTGACGGACGTCATGTCATATGTTGCAGACTGCTGCTGTCAAAGTGGACTGCACCTGATGACATGCTTTCGTGACGATCGTCCCGGTCGTCAGTCGTGTGGGTGGGACGACACGGCAGGTTTCGATATTATTTTCAGCATCGGCCATCAATCAGCCGGGATCTTGATTCCAGGTTAGATTTGCTTGCGCAGCCCTCTGTGCGGCGGACCTCTACATATACTCCCCGCGGGAACCCACAACTCGGGCCTACCTTTGCGTTTCTTCTCTTTTTGGGTAATTTCTCCGCGGTTCGGTCGACAGGTTGAGTTGGGAGCGCCAACGAATTTGCCGGTCACTTCAGCACTTCACTCAATCGCGGCGCCGCGTGTACAACACACCTCCCCGGGTCCAGAGTCAATTTTTATTACATCCTCTGCCTAGTCAGCCGGTCCAGTGCTTGCCAGCCGGCGTAAAATTGTGCCGGGAGTCAAAAGTCCCCCCTAAAAAGAAGAAGCGAAAAACTCCACCGTGCTGTTTGGTGTCCATCGTGGGATCCACACAAAACTCGCGTCGCCATCGTCGCTCGTGTGTCGGGGAGGCCATGGTCGTCGTCCGAAAATCATCCACAGACGACCACGGCTGACACGGGAACGACGCCACCGTGTGGCAGACATTTTTCTTGTGTCGTGTGTTTGTGCACTTTCCTCGAGTTTCGAAACAAGACGTTGCCACGAAATTGTCTTTTCACGCCGGCGGTAATGTGCTCGCGGTCGCGATTCCTTTCCTCGGGTCACAGTTAATTTGCCGGTATCATCGCCGCTCATGCATTGCATTGCATCGTCCAGCGTAACGGCCGCCCCCAAGAGACTCCGGTGAACAGTGCTGGGCGCCCCATTTGTGCGTCTACAGCTGGCTTTCGTCTTGTGCCTCGACCAGCTGACGACGATGTTGGCCCCGCTGTTCGCAAGAGCCCCACAATCGATTTGCGCTGTGTGTCGTGCGTAATCTCTTCGTAGTGTCGTCGTCGTGTTGTGTGTGCGGTCGCGTCTTATATCGTTCGTGACTGGAACGCAATTTCGTGCTACGACGACCGCACAGGTGACCAGAGTGACCTCGCGGCAAAAGGACGAAATCTTTGGCCTTGGAATTTGCTAGTAAGTGTGTGGGGGGCTTCATTTCCCTGAGAGTCACATATCCATCCATCTCCATCTCAGGAATTCCTGGAAGCAGTCCGTCCATCATCCATCGGACGGACCACCGCACCGTCAGGACCATCATCATCCAGCTAACCACCCCCTTCTCGGGATTAAGTTACATCCGTACACACAATCCCAAAACAACGACCAGAATCGCATTTTGCGCGAATTCCACGCTTCATTACCCGCCAGCAACCATGGCGGGCTCGGTCTCGGTGGCCTCCACTGCTCCCCCGGTCACAGTCTTGTCTCGACCCTCGGCCAATTCTTTTCCACTTTCTGGCAAATACGCGACATGTCTGTAGCGTATGTGCGCTACACATATGTATGTACGGCTGCTGCTGCTTTGGAATGAATGAATGAACGCTGCTTGTAACGTGCACCCCCGCACGTCGCATATGTACTCGTCATCGGGTCGTTCAGCCCCCCGGTGGCCCAGCCATGTTCTCAAGATACGTCGACGCGGGCTCCCATTGTGAGCAGTTGTCAGTTTTCTTCGTGGGCCCATCCACTCATATTCTCATGTGTGTCTGTTGCTTGATGGTATCAGCAGGTTTGCTGCTTGCATTGAATTTGAATTTCTTTGCATTCCTTGGAGTTGCGCACGAACTCCTGCTCCTTGGAAGAACGCCATTCTGCTCCTCACCCCAGGTACGTCATGTACGTTTGAAGGCAACGTCCAATTGTGCTTATCAGCAGCCAGTCAAGTCGCGACTCCCCAAACAACAACATTCCTCCGCAAGAGAGCCGGTCGCCGTGGCCACACAACGACGACGTCATACTATTCTCATTCTCCCGACGAAGACTCAAGACTGGTTTTTGTCCGCAACGCAACCATCAAGCCATCATCATCTGATTGCATAAAAACCAGCAAAGAAGTCGCGCACTCCACTACTACAATTCGCTTCGTAGTTTTTTTGATGACACGCAAAAAATATCGTTTGCGGTGGAATGACCCCCAGGAGGTCTGCGCTGCATCCTTTTCTAGTCGCAAGTGGGATCAGGAGTACAGTGCTCGAATTGAACAGCTCCTCCAAGATCAAGACCATCATGGTGGCTTGTTGTTGGACTACGTACGAGTATGTTCCCGCCTAAATGTTGGCGACTCTTGAGGAGTACAATCTTCTTTTTGTGGTTGGAATGAAAGCGACACAACGATGATGGTCTGCTTGGTGTTGATCTGACTAGAAGCTGAGCTTGTTGGCTCTGGTGCTGGGATACGGAACGACATGATGGGGGCATATGCTCGCAGTTTGTGCATTCCTTTTCGCATAGCACTAGCGTGCCGAAAGTGTGAAATTTCTTATTACACAAATTTCGTGTGTTAACCCTTGGAGTGCCGCCGCGATTGGATAGACCGAAAGGAAGGATTATGGTAGCTTCTGATGAGTACAAGCTTATTGTTCGACGAAACTAGTAGGTGGGGATGAAAAAAGAAATTTCAATTCCGCCGTAAAAACAAGTTGGACTACCTATCAATGAAGGTCAAAAATGCCAGAGCCTTCAAACATCACTGTGGGGACCTCAATATCGAGTATGTAAACAACTTCACCTACTTGAGCTGCAACTTGTCAAAGGACGAGATAAAGCGAGGGGCGCAAGCCTGTTTAATAAGCAATTTATTGAACATCCCAAGTCTGATGGGCTCAAGCGTAAAATTAGAAGATGGATTTGCAGCTGAACTGTAGACAACACTTGTCAAAAAAGTCATTGAAAATGTTAAAAACTCTAAAACCCTCGGACCAGATGGCATTTCGATGGCCATGCTTGCACGTCTCGACCTTCCAGCCATTGAGTATCTCACGGCCGCCTTTAATTTGTCGATTTCCGCGCTTGCCATACCTGAAATCTGGAAAACAGGACGGATCGTTCCCTGGCTCAAGCCTGGGAAGAGCGCTAATCTCGGCGAATCCTTCCAACCTATAACGATACTGTCTCCTATCGCAAAGACGCTGGAGGCCCTCATTCCCCCACTCTTGTTGCACATGCTAAACTAGAACCCCACCAGCATGGCTTCAGGAAGATGCATAGCACAATCATTTTAGCTGGTCGACATTCCTTCACTGAGTTTCGAGGCAAACGTTCCAAGCTGAGGAAAATCAAATTAGGAGTTGCACAGGGCGGAGTACACTCCACCACTCTGTTCAAGATCTGTAAGGCCGGTCCTCCCACACCACCGGAAGGCATTGAAGTTGTTGTTGTAGCGATTCAAGAGATTTTTTATTTCTCTTGAATCGAAGGGGGTCTTGGCAGCTCTTGGCCGTTTTTAGCAACGGGTAGCTCCGGGACGATTTACATCGAAGAACCGGCTGCCGTAGGAGCATTTTATGGACAACACAAACATCCATGGGTCACAGTGGGATTCGAACCCACGCACCGGCAACTCAGAGATATACATCTCTGCCACTGAGCTACCGAATGCCCCTAAGGCATTGAAGTGATTTCTTTTCACCTGGAGAATATGATGACAACAGTATCCGAAAAGATGCGCATTAGGAACAAAATTCTAAAAGCACTGGCTGGTAGCAGCTGGGGAAAAGATAAAGAAACTACGCTGGCCACTGATAAAGCATTGGGTCAAGCAGCGGCCGATTTTGCTGCGCTGATTTGGTCACAGAGTTTATGTGATACAAATTGGTCTAAAATTTAGATCTGCCGAAATGCTTCTCTACGCATTGCCACAGAGTGCCTCCTAAGGTCTGTCCAGGAGACACAATTGATGCCAATGCGTGACCATAATCGTCTACTCTCTAAAGTCTAAACAGTATCTTGTTAGCAACCAATAAGATACATCATCACAATCGCAAGGACCGAATTCCTCCACCATGACATGTCAGGTGTGGTTTACGAGACCTAGAGAGAGGGATCCAGGGATACAGCGGGACGTTTGCGACGAAGAAATATACCGGGCCGCCATTGCAGCGTTTCACACTGAAACAGTTTAGGTACGAATAGAGTCTTCTCAGCGCTATCGCCATTTAGCTCGCCAAAAGAGATAAGGCCCCCGAGAGCAATCAGAGCGACATTAGCTCAACTTCGGTCGGGCTTCTGTTCGCGCGTTATTTCCTATCTTTCTCACATAGACGGAGACATCCAAAACATATGTCTAAACTGCGCTGGTGCGTCTCATCATGTGGGTCATTTGTTTCAATGCTCAGCTGCGTCCACTGATCTTACCCCTATTTCACTGTGGGGAAACCCTATTGCAGCAGCTATGTTTCAAGATTAGGGATCAATCCAATTCATTGAACTCCCATGGATACGCTTAAGCGCAAAATTACGAAAGATGCCCGAAATACCAAGGTAGAGGAGAACCTTCAAATCGGCACTCAAGAAGTTACTCTTGCCATTAAAAGAGCTGAAAGTTCCCAAGAATTTCGTCTTGACTGTATTGCGATGATATATAACGCTCTAGAGCAGACGTGTCAAACTCGCGGCCCGCGGACCACATGCGGCCCGCCTTGCAGTTCTGTGCGGCCCGCGGCCATGTCGAAGCAGCACAATGTGTATCAATACAAAAATGTTGAAGTTGGTAAGGTGAACAAATTAAGCCGTTGAACTCAAGTCTACAAAAATTACTAAAACTCGTCAGTGGCTTAAGCAAGATTATTTTAGGATTTTTTCTCCAAATACTACCAACAATTTGAGGTCGGTTATTTGATTTTATAAGACAGCTCATCTTTTTCGTACAGGACAATACTAAGTCTCTTCATGAAACTGCTCTGTCCCGAAATGCAGTTAATAAAAAATTGGTTGGCTTTACCGAACATGGCAAAGCTCTAAAAACTACAGAAATCTTGGAATTGTTAACTAAATCACCTGGATGTGAAATTACAACATAATAATCACAGAACAAGTGCCTGATTTTTAGACCTACACTTATCAAGCTGTATTGGTGCATGAGTTTGTACCATATCACAAACAAATTATTGTCTCTTTTAGCCACCATTCTGCTTAAATTAATTTTATTTGACTATTTTGTTATTTTGGGTGACCTGGATGACTGGTGCTAAAAATTTTTTATCATCTGTCCCAAATTTGACGCAAATTATGTTATTCACAAAAAGTGGTTACTTAAAGCTTAATCACATTTTCACGTTTTCGCTTTCTTTTCTTAATTGTTTAATGTTCTTAAAGTACATTTTCCAAAGTAGGAAGTTCTCACGGATAATCCCGAAGCCGCTAACAGTGATTCCCAAACGGGGGCGCGCCCCCCTAGGGAGGCGTGGCGGCTAGGAAAGGGCGGCGTGGGCACAACTCTAATATTGATACCATTAATAAATTAGGGCTTGCTTGCCATAATTAATTATGGTTTTCTTCCGAACTTCTTTCGAAATATGTGCACCAGGAAGTAATCGGTTGTTAAAAAGCTTTGCAAAATGACAAAAATTGTATTTTCGTCGATTAATTCGCTGCTATAAAATTCATTTTATGAACACCGCTGAGAATATTTTAGGTCGAGAAAAAAAAATTTCTCTGAATTTCGGCATGAGCAAAATTGATATTCATATTACTGGAGCGACCAAAATTCGTAAATTTTATTTAAAAAAAGCATTTATAGTCTTTAAATGTTTTTTAAAAATAAAATTAACGGAGTGAGGAATTTCCCTCATTAACATACGAGTAACATAATTAATTAGAGGTGGTATAATATGGCAAGAGACATCCGCATAATTAAAACTGCACGAAAAACCAGAAAACTGTCAAAACAACATTACCTACTACGCACCCGTGAACGGGTTAAAATCTTCTTGACTAAATCAATCCATAAAAAACCACTACAACTCATACTCTTCATTCAAGATCGCCGCGTCTACTCCATTCTACTCATATTCTGTGCCACGAAAGCTCCCCTGGCTCATTTGAAATTTTCTATATTTCGCGAACCGGCTTCGGTATGGGCAAAACATGCGTTTATCTGCTTTGACAAAACCGAAAGAAAATGTATGTTGAGCATACGCATAGGTTCTTTGCGGCGCGAAAAAAGAAGGTCATTCACAGCAGCTGTGCTGTTATGCTGTTAGCTGCGCGGAGAAACTTTTAGCACTCGGCTATTTCTTGCGATCAGTCAGCCAGCCAGCAGCATGCCATATATGAGATTGCGATAGTCACAGAGGGCTGTGTTGTGGCTTTGTAAATGGACATATCACGTTGATCATAAATAGTGTGGTTTAAATGTGATGAGAGAGGAGGATTGGCTTAGTCAGACATCTAGTTACTTGATCGTCGTCACTATGGGCATAATCCATTCTATCGGATGTGCGCGATGGTAATGAAAATTATGCTCAAATGTGCTGTATAATTGCACGCTGTTTTGCAGGAAAGCCGGTCGTTAAAACAACTTTGAAAGATATGTATGTACATGTTGCGGTGTTTAGGCATTTGCATAAGTTAAGTACTGCATTCATGCTGCTATAACGCATTCATTTCTACCCATTCTGGGGTCAAGTGCAAAGTGCACCGATGAGGAATTTGTTGTTTTCTATAGTAACGTAAAACTTACACGCGGTGGGATTAATGCTTGGCTAAGGCTGCGGCTACAATCTGCTGCGAATGGCGAATTGTTTAAACTTACTTAAGGTTAAAAGCTCCTAAAAAGCTCGAACGTAATTGAAGCGGGCGACAATTTGCTCTAAAAATGTGCCAAATTTCAGCAAGATCAGCCAAAGGGTTCCGGAAATATCGAGACTCAGTTTAAGTAATTGACAAAAAATCCTAACCGCAGCCTAAGTAGCCTAGAGACGGCCTGTTTAGCCAAGAAACATATCATCACTTTTCTTCATACCGCTCAATTATCTTCACGCATCAAATGGTGGAGAACTGTTGTTTCGTCGAATCGATCTAGCCTTTTAGACGCAGTGATTTTAGTCTCCCCGTGTGAGGAGCGCCTTAGTCGTCGGGTTGGTTAAAGTGGCTATACATTTCCATTCATATCATACTCTGAAGACAGCAGTTTTTACTGAAATTCCTATATCGCTATCAGACTTGGATCTGTTTAAAGATGACTCAAATATTGCGTTACATACATTAAAGATGATTTCCCGCCAATGTACATATTACTTGTGGGATTGAATGTGTGCTATAACTGAACGCATTCCACTGGGAATTATGAATTTTAATTACATCATAATTTATGTCAATGAATGGTTTTAAGCTTGAGGAATTTTATTAGTTAAGACGACTAACGAACATGTCATGGGAATGCCATTTTGCCTATGCTGACGGGCGTATCGAACCACATTTTATGTTGCCTCAGTCTTCAGTTGATAACAGGCTGTCTCAGTGCAATGAAAGTCGCCTCGCTCAGCTCAATTCATCGAATGGATACGAATCATATTCCTATGAAAACGATTCTTTCTCCCAAACCATTCTATTTAAAAACAAAAATGGAGTTCAATAAATCTATATGGCAATCGACACTTAACATTTATCTTTTTGAAAACCAATAAAATCAAATCAATTCTCAGTCCCACAACTTCTTCTAATACCGCACAATTTCTATATATAAAATACACTTGTAACGCAACCATATATGTATAGACAGGTAGAAAACTTGCAAACATGACCACGAATCTTTTATTTTCCTGGTTTTATGAGAAATCAGGTGTTTTCATAAAATCTCACCGCAGAAGAAAAAACAACAACATTGTCCGATAAAGTCCTGAACGATGAGCTAAAAATGGAGGTGGTACTCATATACCGAGTACAAACGGGAGACGGTCAATCGTTCAGGACAATAAATATGTGATTCAAGATAAATAGCACTTGAATGGAAAATCCTTTCTAAACACGTTTTGAATGGATTTTATGCGGATACGAGTACGAATGGTCATTATAGGAATCATTGAATATATTGAAACCTGAAGAAGAAAATCTGTTTTCTATCGATCTTCTTATCGGAGAGGTTCGACTTAAGGAGATTTTAATGGAAGCGACGTTGTTGGTTCCAGGAAAAATGTTTGTGTTATTTTTAAGTATCGTGGGAATTTGTGTGATAATGTTGCGAGGTGAAAGAGCATTGCCATTAAATTTAATGTGAGAATTGCATTTTGTTGCAATTTACTAACAGCTAGGACTCTGAAATTTTCAGCAAAACATGCGCCGCAACATCAGCAAAAAAAATTTTTCTTCGAAAAATTTACCCTGTTTGTCTTTTGGGCCTCTTTGCGATTTGTTTTTGTTGTCTGGTTGCATCTTTTAGTTGCTGTAACTTCTGAACGTATACATATACACATAGCACGACACACATTGTGGGGTAGTACGGAAATAAATGAAAGAGGTGAGTCGCTTTTTGATTTTATTCTAAATACTAACCTTACAGTGTGTAACACGGGAAACCATCCAACCTTCGTTTTCCCGAGTTCGGATAATCACGCGGGATGGGAAGAGGTTCTGGATCTAACACTCCTGTCAGACAACGATAAATTTAAGGTGGAACAATGGAGAGTATCAGAGCTGAGATCTCTCTCGGACCATAACTGGATACTCTTTAACATTAATGTCTCCAGGGAGCTGCCGCAACCTTACAGGAATCCTAAGGCGACAAACTGGAAGAAGTTCAGGCAGATTTGTAGATCTAAACTCTCAACTGTGACAAACCCCTCGAGCTCCGTGGAGGAGCTGGACAAGGAGGTTAAGTCATTGGAAAAATCTTTAGAAGTAGCGTTCAAGGGTTCGTGTCCAGTGAAAAGGAGTAAGAAAGTTCTCCCTCCCTGGTGGAACATGGACCTTTCTGAGTTACGGAAGCTAACCCGGGATATATTCAATATTTGCAACAAACATAAGTTCTGGCAGCCATACAAGGACTGCCTGAAAATTTACAAAAAAGCTATTAGAACCGCAAAGGTCCAAGCTTGGGACTGGGATCTGCGCCAATCACTGGACAACGTCAAAGGCTCAGCTAGAATCAGCAAGATTTTGTCCAAAGCAAGGTCGTGTCCGTCCTTAATAAAAAGAGAGGATGGCACTTGGGCGGAATCAACTGGTGACTCTCTTGAGCTCCTGATGAATACGCATTTTCCTGGGTGCAGGAGCACTTGCACGCAGAGCCCAAGATTGAATAATGGAGATGAACAGCAGAGTGATTTCGTTTTCTCCATGATTACTTAGGAGAAGATTACCTGGGCAATCAACAGCTTCTCGCCTTATAAATCGCCAGGTCCAGATGGCATACTACCGATTAGAAAACGCAGGATCTGGTAGTTCCACGGCTGCTGATACTTTTCAGAAGCCTTCTGCTACTCAACCACGTCCCCCAGTCGTGGCGACAGGTTCGAGTTGTTTTCATACCGAAGGTAGGCAAACGAGGGCATGAGACTGCGAAGGATTTCAGGCCGATTAGTTTATCCTCCTTCGTACTCAAAACGTTAGAGCGCTTAATAGACTTACACATCCGACAAAGTCTTGAGAACTCAGCACTTTCGAAGTCCCAGCACGCATACATGAAGGGAAAGTCCACAGAAACGGCTCTCCACGAAGTGGTCCGTATCATCGAACACAGCCTCGAGTACAAACAATACACGTTATCCGCTTTCTTAGACATAGAGGGTGCATTCAATAATGTTCGTATTGAATCTATTCACGGCTTGGGTCGTGGATAGTGACACTACTAACGACCAGAGTAATCCATGGTGACTTAGGAAGTAGTCATCTGACTAAATTCGTGTGCAGAGGAACACCCCAGGGTGGTGTCATCTCTCCACTACTGTGGATAGTAGTTATTAACAAGATCCTAGCCAGGCTTGACAGGGAGATGATTAAGGTAGTTGCATATGCGGATGATGTAGCGATTATAGTATCAGGAATGTGTCTTTCCGTGATTAGTCAGGTCATGAAAAGAGCCCTCGGTTTGGTCAGTAAATGGGCCACAAGCTGTGGCCTGGGCGTAAACCCGGGGAAGAGAAAATTGATGCTGTTTACTACAAAAACAAAAATACCGCCTTTCTCACTCCCAAAACTAAATGGACATCAACTGCAACTATCGCCCAACTCGAAGTATTTGGGAGTTGAACATTGAGGAGCGCGTTAAAAAAGCCTGTATCGCTTTTTACGCCTGCAAGACAGTATGGGTCACTCGTCTGGTGGCCAGCGCTCAGTAAAGGCTACAATGTAACAAAACTCGGTAGAGTGCAGAGATCGGCTTGCCTTAGCATCACAGGGGGCATGCGAACATGCCCGAGGGATGCGCTGAATGTCATCCTGCATCTTCTACCCATCGATCTGTTTATTAACCAACTGGCAGCATGTAGCGCAGTCAGACTCAAAGCGTTAAGTTGCTGGAGTGCTAGGCCATACGGCTACAGCAATATCCTAAACCAGCTACCACAGGACGTACGAAACGCTGTAACGGATCTCAAAGTGCCCAAACTAAGCTTTGGGAAGAACTTTGATGTCAGATTCCCAACTAGAGGTGAATGGAAAGAGAGTGAGGTGGTCAAGGATTTTGACATCACATTCTTCACCGATGGGTCTAAAATGGATTGTGGCGTGGGTGCTGGAATCTTCTGCAGATCACTAAGTATTTCTGAATATTACCGTCTTCCTGTTCATGCCAGCATTTTTCAAGCAGAAATGCTTGCAATCATGAAGGCCTGTCATGCTCTCAGGGACATACAAAACAACCAGAATATCGCTATCTGCTCAGATAGTCAGGCGGCTATTATGGCTTTACAATCGGTGAAGACGACCTCCAAGGCTGTTGAAGTATGTGGGGAAGCATTAACCAGCCTTGGCACACGACAAAGAATCACCCTACTCTGGGTACCCGGACACAGGAACATAGAGGGTAACGAGAGGGCTGACAAACTAGCCAAAATGGGTGCCACCCTTGACAGCTCTCATGCGGAGCGTGTTTGCGTCCCGATGGCAGCTGTTAAGAGTAAGATATCCACCCACTATCTAAGGGCTGCTAATTCCAACTGGCGAAATCTGAGGACCTGCGTTATATCAAGGAAGATGTGGCCCTCCTATGACTAAAAAAGAACTTCTGAGATTCTGACTAAACCACGTAGAGATATCGCCAAGCTTACTGCTGTTATCACGGGGCACTGGCCAATGGGGCTTCACGCAGCCAGGCTGGGCATCCCCTACAACGCCCATTGCCGCAGCTGCGGTAATATAAATGAGAAGGAAACCCTGTTTCATTTTCTGTGTGAATGCCCGGGTCTTGCCAGAACCCGGTATAGGACGCTCGGTAGGGCTTTTCTAGGTAGCTTGGGGGATGCAGCTAATGTGAAATTAGGGGAACTGCTGTATTTCCTAAATAACACTGGCTGGTTCAAGGCACCTCCCCACTCCTAAATTCATTACCTAACCCACATCATATACACTAGTTAACCTTCACGGAGTTTGTGGTTTCAAAACGGCGCTTTATGCGCTAATTGGGCTTTTGGCTAGCCTCTGCCTAAGCCGCCACTTTTACCAACCAACCAAGCACATAGGACTGAAAATTGGTGCTCGTGCTATTCAACCATTGCGGAAATGTCATGCCTCTTCGGGACGAACCACACCCGTTTTACCCAAAACGGCTAAGAGTTGCCGAAATTTCAACTGAAGGTTTTTATAGACATATATTTCCATTGAGCCAATAATGCGATTCGTAGTATCTTTCTTCTACTTGGAATGGTTGATTCTATGCAGCTTATATACCCTCCTCAAATTGGCGAAAGGTTATATTTTTAACAACTCTTCGCGAGTCGGATTGTGGCTCGCGGCCAGTATGTTGGACAACCCTGTGCTAGACTTATCGTCAATGCCTCTGGGCAAATATCAAGTTGCTCAAGTCTCAAACGGCTCATTCGTTATTGAAGTTTATATTTTTAGTATTGAGCGTTTAGCATCGCCTAGGGTCCTAATTTTGTGCAAATATATATATGACTTCAAGGGTCCCACCACCAACATTTCCTGAAGGCCTAAAAAGCTCCACGATGAAGACTAATTTAAAAATTAAGCCAAACTTGCACTTTTGACCAGAATTCCATTCTATTTAGAAAATTAAATATACATTTCCGCTCCCATCAGCGGACCTCGCAAGGAGGCACGCAAGTGAAAAAGATTGGGAACCACTGCGTTAAGGAGTAAATTAAGTGCTATTTCTACCTAAGTTCTGTGAGATTTCTATAGTTAATTCAATAGGCTCCTTTGGGGGTCTAGAATGCATACAGCTTTCCTGTAATAGTACTGTGCAGTGGGTTCATATTATGGTAAGAAAACGCAGCGAATAAAGGTTTGTGTTCGTAGAGACGACTCATGGGATCATCGCTCAGCGACCGAAGCTAAACCACCGGTTTGAGCACTATATGGGAAAATTTTCTACACAGACATGTTCCTTTAGTCCATAGACGATACTAGAAAAGTAGAACCATTCAAAAAATATTTAAATACCGCTCGAAATTGGATGCAAAACTACGGTCGCCGAGCGATCATCACATGAATTGTCTCTACGAACACGTACTTTAAGCCGGGCTGGCGCGTCGATTGTGAAATGTTGGCGCTTGCGTAGTGCGCACAGCTCAGGCGGGCTTATATTTGACCGGTCAAAGCGTCGTACCAAAATTCACGACGCTCACAAACAAAATCATATTTGACGAAAAACTGCGAATCACATTTCTTAGCAATAAAATAATCATTCATAGGGGACATTAAAATCACTAAGTACGGGCTACGGTCTAAAACGCGCAAATCTTAGGCGAGTTTGATGTAATCGGGAGTAAAAGTCAAAGCACGTGCTAATGTCAACGATTTATAATTAAAAGGTGAAAAAAAATTCTCGATTGCCATTTCTTAAAATTTGGCTTTACAATTTGCCTATCAACATTTTTGCAATTTAACCGACGAATAATCTTATTTGCTGTTTTAGATTCAAAATACATATTCGCTGTCCCTAAAATCGAATTTTCAGGAACAGGTAATGCGTCAAGTTATAATAGAAATCGTCGATTTGAAATGGGAATTCGTCGACATGACTATGAAATAGAAATTCGTCAACATGATGTAGAATTTCGTCAATTTGTAATAGAAATTCTGGGAATACGTCATTGGGCATGGAATTTCCTCCCTTTGAAAATGTAAACTTGCCAATCTGATTTTGACAATCGTCAATTTGATCTGGCAATTCGTCAATTCAACATATAATTTCGTCAATTTGAAATGCAAATTTGTGAAAATTACATCGAAAATTGTCAATTTTATATGGAAATTGATGTATTTATGATAGAAATTCGTCAACATGATTTGGAAAATCTTCAATCTGGAAAGTGTTTGGGCCGTCTTATAGCTTTCAGCTTTAACTTAGGTCATAACTCGGAGGTATTACATGTTTCTGTACTTCTGATCCTACGTTTTTGTGCTCTTGAATAAAAAGAATAGGCAACAAGATGCTCTTGGCCTTTGGGGGCCCTCTTGGCTTGAGCAACATTTACCGTAAGGAGTTGAATTAAATTGTGGTTCATCTCACGATAAGGACCATTTCTGTGTGTAATTCCTGCGGATTTGAATTCAATTAACAAATGAGCTGAGCTGCATGCCTGCCAAAAAATGAGAGTTCAGTGCTTTCCCTTTCACGTGTTGTCATTATGATTTGGACTGGGAGATTACTGCTACTACATTGACTTACCATTAGTGGAAATCATTGATTAAAAGCAACCCCCAAAAATTGGATTCAGGAATCAGTTCGCATGTTTTGGTTGTTGCTATCGTTTTCTCACAATAAACCGGCCAAGGACCAACGTATTTTGAAAAAAAAAGGAAATTCGATTTCTGCCCAGTTGCTCTATGGTGGGTAAATCCGGCCCTGTACGCACCATTTCTTGAAACTAAAACATTTGCTCTTTTGGACTACGAATGCGAGAAAAACATCTCGCTCAGGGGAGCTGTCCACGCCCTAATTTAATTAATTTTCCCTGTGCTGAAAAAATAGCACTGAACACCGATCGCCCCCCCCCCCCTCTGAAAAGCTATCTACGCCACTGTGCCACCTATACGCAACAAATAGCACACTAGGTTTGGCCATATCACTTATCTTTACATTGCATGCCATCTTTGTGAATTTATTTCCACGCTTCAAAAAGGGATTGAAACCCCAAAAAAGAAAAAAATATTGAGAGTAGACCCAGGATCTGAATTAACAATATTTACTACCTAAAAAATCACAGCTACCTGACTATAGTATCAGTTCCCAAACCCCTATTAAACTACTAATACAAATACTTCATAAACATTCGAAAAATTCTCAAGTGGCCTAACACTTGGATACCAATTAGTTCTGTCAAAAAACAACCAAAAAAGAGATCCTAATCAAAATCAAACCCGTTCGAGAAGCTCCCCGCGCTCACGTTCAAATCTATACTCCTCTACAAGAACGGATTCCAACAACCAACCAATCTCGTAATAATAAAAACAGTATGCCTACAAGGCACTGTAGGATCATAGGAGAAAAAAAAACCTCTTTAAGCAAATTTACCATCAGTCGGAACTATTTCCTGCCTTAGGGTCTAATATACCACGACGAGGAGTGAGTGTATCTACAATTATGTACGAGTATCTCTCTTTGTATAGTATAGAATGGATTATGGCCGAACATGATAACTCGACAATATCATAAAATACTCATGTTGTAGATACTAGACAAATGGACAAAAAATAAATATATGTACATAGAAGCAAACGAATTCCCAGAGCACACATATTATATCTTTCCGCTCAAATTTATATCATATAAAATCCGAAAAAAAGATGCAAAGATGGTTTTGTATGATGACTATGATGATATCATCCATACATCCGAGTAGATATCTAATAGTGCAGTCATATTAGCATTTAAAATAGAAAAAAATAGAGTAAGGCTGTTTTCCATTTAAGCTCGATTTATTCCTTTGAGGGTGGGTCCTTGAAACAGGAATCAAACACCGGATATGTAATGTACTCGACGTCCCCTTTGATATGATACCCCGCATGCCGACCTCCGGTCAACGATTAAAGAGTATCCTTTTTTTGTCCTTTTTGGGAGCTTTCCGATAAAAATTTTTTTTAGCAAAATCAGTTGTAGATTCCTGGGAGCCCACAGATTCAAAAGCAACAAAAATTAGCCTTACTCTATTTTTTTTTCTATTTGGAGGCCTGAATTGGGATATTTTGACTGCACTATAAGAAAATTCTGATTATTACATACTTGCCTCTATCTATGAATAAACTGCCGTTGATGTGATGTGCGGATTTTTGATTATTTTATTTTATTACATACGCAGAATATACCAACTCCGGACTGGACGCGGCGGCACGGCCTTCTGATAAGACGACAAAAAAAATGTTTTTTTTTTCTGCATATATTTGAGCCTAGTTAATTATCTTAGGGGATATAGGATGAGATAGTAGTTAGTTATAGGCCTACTGCCCGACCAGTTTTGCAGATATTCTTGATTTACGCAACAACTGTGTCAGTATGTGTTCATTTATTTTTTTGCGCAAACTGGCTGGCTGTAACGTTCAATTCCCAAGAACAGATGTTCGTTTGATTAGATTGATATGCCAAAGACGCATAGATTAAACGAAATTCTGTATTTTTTAACACAATTCAAAATATGAATGACTCTTGTCAATTTCTGTGAAATAAAAATTGATTTCTGACATTTTCTTAAGCCGTCCTAATTACAGCTGTTGATTAAAGAGGAATGTCGTAACGCAAATTGCATTAATATGATAAGTTATGCACAGCTTTTTGTTTTGTGTATGTACGTGTTATCCACATTCAGTTTTAGTTTCAATTTTCGGAGTCGACCATTTTTACACAATAGAAACGTTTAGAAACAAATTGCATATCCAACGTTTTTAAATACAAAAAATAAACGAATTGGAATTACAAAAATTAAAATGAAATGAATTCATTCATGCAATTTGACCTCGGTTTAAATTCGGAGTCCGAATAGTTCGGAGTAGGGAAATTCGGAGAGCTAGGACTGAATTCGTTCTTTAAAGCTGATCCATATTCTCCACATGATGTTCACTTCTTACTATAATCAGAGAATTGTTATATTGTAATTTCGAAGTCAAAAGAATTCGGAGTGGGACAATTTGGAGCTAAACTCTCCAAATGAATTAGTTCAATTATCACATTGTTGTAATAGAACTCAACCATTATGTGAATAAATAAGCATATTTAAAGCTTCGGGCCAGCACTTGATTGTGCCGATCACAAAAGGTATTTGCAATGCTGAGTACCTACCTATTGTTCGCAGAAATACCTCTTCATTATTATCTTATTTCGGGAAACACTATTATGAATTTATGGATGGTTTCAAAGTGTATACTTTTAATATTATGTATATTGATTTATGTATTTACGAGTATTTTTATACACACATATTAACGTCCAAAATCTATTCCCACGACTGATTATGAGTCGTTTTTAATGAAGTGCGGTATGTGTGCGTACACCAAAACAATTTAACCTTGGCAATTTTTGAAACTACACATTATCCAACAAAAATACTGTACTGGGTACCTTACGGTCTTTGAAAACATCAATCAATGGGCTTCTTAATTACATGAAGTACTATCACCATTGTTCACCACCGATCGCTGCTCAAAAATAAGATATAGGAAGTCAATTTATATAGAATTTATACGTTTGGGCGCAATCGCTCGACCCAAACCATTCCCGTTGTGTAGTGTTCATAATCGCAATCTTGTTGATATATTATTATCTTTTGAATAATAATTTTAAATTGGAAACGGATCGTCTACCTGAAATCTGGCTCCATCTTTTTAAATGTCGATATCAATATGGGTATTCAGATTTCATTAGTTTTTAGGACTCTTATCGAACAATATGTGATTTTTGCGTTGGGTTTATTCTAGACTCATCTTTTTGTTAAGTATATTGGCAATGGTATTTTCGGTTAAAAGTTTTCCGTATGAATTGCTGGGAATATAGAATAAAGAATTTTTTGAAAATTCGTACCCGATCTATAGATACCTACATCTCCACTATTAATAAGAGAGACTCCTAACGCAAAGTATTAGTTAGAAATAGCTTCCACTGTCGTGGAAGTGGAGCGTCGATTATTATCCGAACTAATATTTTTCGGATAACCGAAATTTATGTTAATCGAGTTACCCTAAATAATAAAGGAAGGCCAATAAGAATTGATTTATGGACGGACAAACTAAAATTTGGCTAAACATGTATAAATTATGTAAATTTCATTCAAAAAGCAATTGAGTTATGTATGCTGATGAAGAGGCTTCCAAAATACACTTATTTTGTGTTTTAATAACAGAATTACGTAAGTAAAATGCTGAGTCTCTGATTTGGTAAATTTAACTGAATATTCGAATAATTGGCGTTCGGATATTCGACGATCTACTGTTTTTGTTAAAGCCCCGCCAAATTTAAAAATTGATATTAACGTGTGTAAGCTGCCTCAGAGACAACAACTGCTTTGGTAAATGCCCCATGATGAGAGAATGCGTTTTTGGTGACATTTGGGTGACAGTTATCGACGCGGGGATTGAGGAAAAGCTTGCTACGTGTGTTTTTTTTTATGGCTGGAAAAGATGTAAAGGACCTTTTTTTTTCAAGATATGATTTCAAATAATCATACATACTTTTATAATGGCTTGATGGAAGGGTGTACTACGACCCCTTGCATATGGGTGGCCCTAGTTTTCCGGCCAGGAGCCTCTCGGGTTGAGTTATTTTTATATACATTTATAAGCCCGCTCATTTAGGAACATGCCAGGAAAGCTGGGGGGAAAAAGATCTACGGGACCATATCGACGGGGGAATGTCTAAGCTTTACGCTCTAACATTTTGGTCCATCGGACTGTTTGGACCTTCGGCATTTAGTTGTCAAGTGGGGATTTCTTCGTCCAGTGTACTGTACATCACCATCGGAAACCCAACTCCCGGGGCAGCAATTTCAGCTGGTAGACTTGGGTAACAACTTCCAGCAACCCTCGAGCCCAACACCAATGATGGGTAGGGACCACGGTCCCCTGGGCAAACCCATCTCCGAGGTACAGTATTTGCTAAAGACTTCTCAATAGCAGGTGTTATCCTCCTTCGACCCCCTCAAACATAAGACTCACGTTGAAATCATATCCTAAGTTCGATTGACCTGTGCTGTGACTACACATCAGCTTAAAGCGATTGATAGAGCTGCTTTTTCCAGTGGGGATCCGTCAGCGTACTATAGTCAGCAATGTGACTCGAGCCGTGTCGACATCAATCCCCAAACTTGCTAGGTATGGGCGCGTTTGCCTTTTTCCAGGGCCATTCTCCCTAACAAGCCCCTTCGAGGCTCGGGTTATGCGAAGCCGCCAGCTCCGAGGCTTTACATGTTCGCTTATGACGGATTTCTCCCCAAGCCTTCCGAAAGAAAATGGAGAAAGTCAGCCATGCCGTAAGCCACCCTAAATTACTCGAGTGCATCAGTATCGTCAATGCCCGAAGGTCTTCGAACAGATCCATGCCATAGCGTAGTAACCCCCTATGCGGCTCGCGTCCGTGGAGTCACAACTCACCAAAAATCTGTGTAACACGCTGTGAAGGGAAGAGTATGGCGCCCATTATAGGAAGATAGTTTACAGAAGCACATCATCTGCCCGTATCGAGGCGACGTTTTTTGTCCTTTTAAACAAAGTCAGTCCGTAAAGCTATGGCAAATACCTTGCCTGCCACTCTGTTCTTCCGCCACCAATCTTCACACTTTCCCAATTTCAATCCTCTAATTCGTGTTCTCTTGCCTTGGCATGTTATATCTCTTCTGGATGATAAATAATAAAAGGCCGATCAAATCCAGCCCAATCTTAGCTTCAGCCATAATAACACGGTTAGGTGGACAATGGATCTAGTGACAAGGTTGCATATATTGCCTATTAATTTGTGAGTAGATTTCTAAAAATTACTCAAAAAAAAAAACTATTGTTTCGCAGAAATTCGGGAGCATCTACTGAACGATTTTATTGGAAAATATTTCTGATGGGCCAATAGTGTGCTTTGTATTATTACCGTTTCCATCCACTTCAGCTAAGTAAAGCTTTTCTGCTTTGAATGATTCTGTACCTCACATTAGAGAAATTCGATGCAAAAATTCCTCTGCAATATTTTGCACTAAAATCCAATAGAGGGGCTAGAGTAATTAGGCATTCGGCGACTCAGTGGTGGAGATGATATTCTATCCTAATCCCACTGTGACCATGGAAGTTTGTTTTGTCTTTAAAAATGCTCCTACGGCAGCCGGTTCTCAGATAAAATTGTCCCGAGCCGTTGTTACTACAACGCCCAAGATCTGCCAAGCACCCTCGATTTAAAAGATAAAAAAAAAACTCTTGAATCGCTACTACAATGTATACTACTACTACATGTAGGTAAAAAGGACTCCTACATACACTATTCATCGCGAAAGTACTGAGATCCCGCCAAAAATTATTATCCAAGCAGTCAAACTTTTGAGAAGCATTCAATATTTTGAAGATTTTTTTTTTTGTGCACAAAAACGCTGGTTTGCAAATTTATCATTTTTTTAAATTCTACTTGTGATCCTTTTCCTCGAAGTCCCTCGCGGTTTGGGTCGTGGGCCGTATGTTGTACACCCCTGGTTAGAATTCAGTTGAACTTCGATATGTATCTCAAAATGTCAAGGGACGAGAAGAAAAGTTCGATATATTTTTTGGTTTGATTTTTCCTAAATATCTGAGTAGTCTTTTCTGTTTATTTGTTTTGAATATTTCTTATGGAAACATTTCGACTACTCTTTGCGAGCTATACTTCGATTTTTTTTTTATTTGCTACTAAAAATTTAAATAGAAGAACCGTAAATTCATTCCCTTGGTCCCTTGGTTGAAACTTTTTATGCCATCAGCTAGGGACCATCCCCAATCATAAACAAAAAAAAAATTCCGATTTAGGGTTTTTGCCGTTCGATGGCCATATTTTGGCCCAATTTTCTTGGACTAGAGAGAACATTTTGGCATATCTAAAATTCGGGTAATACTCGTAGAGGTTCGTGTTATCATGGCTTGGCGGTATTGTCGGAAGCATTATGTTAGTGTGCAACAGCAGCAGGAAAATGACATAATCCGTTTAAAATGCATTGTGTTGCTTTCGTCCGCTGTTTGGATACTTTTTATCTGTTTCAAGCATAAGAAGAATATTTTGCTTAAACTGCTTGAAATTGCGTTTAAGCTGTTAAGAAGCTTCTTTAAATTTAAACGCAATTTCAAGCAGTTTGACCAATTCGCAATTCACAAAAGATCCAAACATGAAAACTTCTTCCGTGAAATATGTCCTATATACAGTGAAAACTCGTAGGGCGGACACTCACCGACAGCTAGTTTTTGTCCGCCCAAGAGGAGAGTTTTCACTGTAGCCATTTTATCGTATAACAAAAAAATCAATGAATATTTTTCTGGCCAAGTTGTGTGACCCGGGGTGCGATACTCTGATCTGGTGTATCAGATCCATAGGGTTGCTATATTTCAAAACTTCATTACAATGATAGAAACTAGTTTCGTAGCTACCGCCATCCTAATTTTACCTACTAATCGTAAAGAATGAGGTAAAAACAATTGCGTCACATTTTAAAACAATGTACACAAAAAAAATCCATTAACTGTTTCATCAAATAGGTCTCGATGGGGTGTGCCTCGTACGGAAAACACCTGGCCAAAATCCACCTTTTCACTTCCTGGTCCTAAATCAAAAATCAGTCTTTTAACTTTTCAATAATATAAAAATAAATAACAGGCGCGACAATCCAACATTGGACTAAGGCCGCAGGATGTGTTAGTGACATCCTATTTCCAAGATCTTATCTGCTTTTTGATGAGGTAATGAGATCAGCATCACGCTCAGCAGTGTTATTTATCCCCATAAATGGGTACTCGTTTAACATCTGAGTGAGATCATAGTCTGTCACAAGCTCGTGAGTTCGAAAAACACAATGGAACACGGTGAGATTCGAACTCATGAGCCTGTGCACCGAAGGTGCGCGCACTAACCGCTCGACCAGCCAGACTACTACTACTACTTTCAATAATATCAGTTAACAAAAATTTGCTCAGAGCCGAATGATAAAACCATTTTAAAATTCTAATTCAAATCATCAGGGTGTTACTACATGTATTTCACATTCATATATGTATGCTTGGGGCTACAATTAATGTGGACAATATTTATGTCAAAAGAGAAACAGTCAGCTGTGATAACTGAATATGTAATGAGCTTATAGATTCTGTTATTCAGGCCACCTGGCACCTGTGCTTCGGCAAAAATGTTAATGTTTCCAAAGTATTGACTTCGCTTTATGTATCTTCCATTAATTTCATTAAAATTTGAAAATCCTGTTGACGGGTAAAAATTCGACATTTATAAGATTTGTGTGCGTGATTTCTTAATACGGTACTTTAAGCATATATGAAATGCAATGATTATTGGTGGTAAACTCATTCGCCATTTTTGTTTTAACATTGCATTTCAGCAGAGGCAGTTGGGAAGTTGAACTTTTACATGATCCTGCGTAAAAATACTTGGGGGGGGGGAATCTTTAAGCTCTGCTCAAAGTTTTGGAAAGTTGTACAAAAAACTTCAATTGTAAATTTAAAAATATTTATTTATTATTTTTAGTGTTATCATCATGTATATTTGAATTACATTTACCTATTTACTAAAATATCTCCAAACTCTTGTTTCTTTCCAGATATACAAATGCGCTAGCCAAAAGTTTTATTGAGCCTTCGTGCCTGTGCTCAATCCTTTTGAGACACGCTTATCTAAAAGGATTTCGTCATCTGGAAACCGCCGCATATAAATTTCCATATGCAGAGTAACAAGAACAGAAAGAGAATACATAATTGATTGAAAATCGTATCTGCGCGTATATGTTTGCCGAATAGTGCTATTTAATTTATATATATATACATATAAAAAATCAAAATTTATATATATTTTACGAAAATCCACTTCTTATCTAAGTTGTATGGTGAGTACATAATTTTTAATTATTTCTTAAATTGTGATATTATAATGTCATCTCAGTCATGTCATCGATCAGAAAAATGACAGGTTAAAATCGATCCACTTTTAGATATTTTCCCCGGTGAAATGACCGGGGAATCGAAAAATAATACATTAAATGGCCGAGAAAAATTTTGGAACCATTTTCGGATTGTAGCTTATGGAATTCCCCGTAATTTCCGACATGTTCCACGACAGTAAGCATGCATTTTCATTAAGAAAATCGCAGCGGACAAAAATTACATTTTCATTTCGCCCGAGGTCTATCCAGACCTTTACAGCATGCTGCGTCTTATGCATTTTGTCGTTAACCCTTTCATTCCCAATTTAAATTCCTTCGGGCAAAAAAATAATATTGTTGTTAGTTCGTCTTTATTTGTGTCTAATAATAAATTTTCAATGAAAACAAGGAAACAAATTATGGGTTTGGGAAATAATAGTATGTAAACTGCAGTTTACATTGGGATTGAGTGGAAACTTTTTCAAATACAAATAGTTGACGGCAATATGAGTTATTTATTTTTTATTACGGAAACTATGAAAGAAATTTTCTCTATGAGTAAGACTAAGGTCCCACCCATTTACTGGAGTTATGTTTACAAAACAATAGTGAAAAATCCGGCCAATCCAGACCTCAAAATCCGGATTATTTGTTTGATAATCCGGATTTAGGGCCATTTATCAGTAAAGTTCAAAATTAAATTAGAGTTTTTAAATTAAATTAAATTTAAAAAAACTGGCAAAACTATAAGTTTTTCTGATCGAGTCTACTGGTGTTAAAGTTATTAAAATTAGTTAGAATTTTAGCATAAATGATATATTATTGACGAGGGTGGAGTCCTTATCCGTGTCATTTTGGAAATCCGGACAGTTCGATAATCCGGGCATTGGTCCCAATTAATCCGGAATATACCCCAATAGGTCGAAATCGCTCAATTTTTACCATCTGAAAGGTTTTATGCTACTTTTTCCGCATAGTTGATCTTTTTCATATCGGATTCATTCCAACAATATCATTCCATAAATGCCCAATGTAAACCACAGTTTACATAGCTTTCAACTTCCCCCAATGCCGCCCTATTAAATTTTTGTCACAGGAAATTCTGGCAAATGAATCTTTTGTTGTTGGCGAATAACGGTATATTTTTTTCACGGATGGATTTTGCACCTAGAATTATGTAGGAGGGGAGCAATTCACCACTTGTCACAATCGACGAAAACACCCAGACGGCCTTAATTCTAAATGCGTTCATACAAATTTTAATCCATATGCATTAACTAAATATTTACTATTCGAATGCTGTTATATGTAAGTTTCAGTGTATGTCACTCATTTTTATTTAAAGTAAACCAAAACATGGAAAAAGTGTTTTAAAGTTGATGTAAACTGCAGTTTACAATGGGAATGAAAGGGTTAAGAGACTTTCATGTAAAGTTTCTAGATTCAAACACGGTTGAAATCAGAGATGACAACCACGTAATAGTAGACTTAGGCCCATTCTCTCGTAGATCTTATAGAATGGTTAGTCTTATCGCCCAGAGAAGACACACACAATATTCAAAAAGCTTCTCCATTATATTGAATTGATTTTTTGTTAATTTTGCATAGTTATGTTATCTTTTGCTTATTTACGCTGTTGGATGAAAGTGCGCAATGATTTTCTCAATCTAAGATGATGGCTTAAACAAGCAAAATATTCGTAGCTATGCAAAATAAACAAAAATTCCATTCAATACAATGGAAAAGCTTTCTAAATATGGTGTGTGTCTTCTCTACGCGATAAGACTAATCAGCCGACAGGTACTGAATAAGAGCTTTCAGAAACCCGGCCTTAGGGTCATTCTCTCAAAACTCTTTATCGAATGGTTAGTCTTATCGCATAGAGAAGACACATTATAATTTTCAGAAAGCTTTTCCATTATATTGAATTGAACTTTTGTTAATTTTGCATAGTTATGTTATCTTTTGCTTATTTACGCTGTTGGATGAAAGTGCGCAATGATTTTTTCAATCTAAGATGATGGCGATCAAGCAAAATATGGCGTAACTATGCGAAAAAAAAATTCCATTCAATACAATGGAAAAGCTTTCTGAATATTTTGTGTGTCTTTTCTATGCGATAAGACTAACCAGCCGACAGGTACATACTGAATAACAGCTATCAGAAACCCGGCCTTAAACTCGCAAGCTTTTCTTCACAAAAGAGTGTAAACGCCGCACGCTAAAAATTGTGAATTGTTTGTAGGAGCACACAATTTCAATCAAATCGGAGATTCCTAAACTCTAAAGCTTCTAGCACAACCTCATCAAAACGATTGAGAGCTTTCAAAAGCTTCCGCAATATTAAACACGAGTTAAAAACCACGATAGTGTGCACTTGTTTCAAAGAAAATTGGTATAATATATATTTCTTGTGATTATACACGATGATTTCTAGCTCTCGATAATTATAGGTTTTTCAATTACCCTTTTTATGATATGATAGTATGTAATGTCTCGCCCTCGTCTTTTTTAACAATGAAAACTGCATTCTCTTCTCGAAGACACAAGTGCGAACCCCCATTGTAACCATTTTAAGCCCGCATCACATTCATCATAATTCAAGTCGACGTTATGTATATATACATTGAGAATATTTTTAGAACATTTAAAAATATCAGAACTATTTTTTTTTTACTTCCATCAAGCCCCCAACTACTAATAACATAAAATGTTATATTATAACCAAGTTTTAATGATATTCACACACAAATTAATGTATGTATATACACGTTATGCTAATCGGGAGGTCATTGCTCCGACTGATGAACATAGTAATGTTGTCAAATTAAAATTGTGTACGTATGAAAGCAAATAATGACTCAAATCGTACTTTTTTTTGATAATAATTTTATTACATATTACTATTACTTTAGATGCGAAAAGGAAGAGAGTCCAAATTTAGTTTGTGCAGATAAACGAACCCCAAACAAATTAATTATTGTGTGTAGTGGACGTAAATATAAACGAAAGTAAAGTATGTACACAGTACACATATTTATCAAAAAATATTTAAAATCAGAATCACCGACAATCTGAGAAAGAAAAGCACGCAAAAAAGACGTTACGTAAATATCGATTTATCAGAAGATTAGCAAGAAAAATGTTTTAATATATTTGTATTTTGTGATGATTGTACTCGATTGTGCTACACGTATGGTCTTTGCACACAGTAACTCTCTTCTTCAGCTACAACTACACGCGCTGCTAATTGGCCGTTTGTAATGCCAAATTGCATTTGCTAACATCATCATCTGTGGAGTAGGTCTGACCAAAGAATCCCCTACCTCCCCTACAAAACTACGACCAGCATATTTTTCAAGCGGTGGCACGTGACGTGCTCTTAATGAATATTGGGAATGGGTCACATCGCATCCATCGATCTCCTACAGAAACTTGAAATTACACATTTCGGCATTTTGTGTTCTTCCTAGGTCCGTACATGGGCATGGGTATAGGGCAGGACTTCCCAACCGGTGCCCCCCCCCTAGTGGGGCGTGGCGGCTGGCAAAGGGGGGGGCGGTGGGCTCAACTCGAGTGTTTATGTCATGGGTTATATTACAACGGCCATGAGCTGGTAAAATTCTTCAAATCTTGAACAAAATTTCTAAATCGCTGCAACCACAATATATTAGCGAGGAGCCTCTGCCCAAAGTCTGTTTGATAATGATCGCTGAAATTATTTTAGGTATATAGTCCGAGGGAAAAACCAGGAGTGCACTACCGTTAAACTTGAATGAAATTGAAATGGTGCTTCATAAAATACATCTAGTCACTCAATGACTTAAATTTTGCTTGTAGACGCACCACTGAGCTAAAAAATTTACCTCGCCAGGAAAAATGAGTTTTCGGTCTAATGCCGCATCTTCAGGCAACATTTTCAGCGCGCAATAACCGTCTTATGATCATGATCATGCGGCCTCAATTCTTGACCCAATGTAGTAGGGATATATGTATATAAATTTAGCTCTCCGAAAATATTTAATTCAGCTGCGGCCGCTACGGCTGCTACGTGTTCTTAACTTCGTATCAATCAAACTTAAACGTTGCTATGGTGTGATGAATCGCCCGCCCACTGAAGCCTTCTTTTATAGTTTAAGTGTGGAATCAATTCAATACTCAGATGAGCTAAATGTAAGCTTTGGAACTGCTCATAAATTTAAATTGCGAAATTAGAAACCAGATCTGATTAGTCCAAAATCTCTGTGAGATTTTTCCGACGATACAAATGTTCTCTTATTATTTGTCAACGTGGCGAATTCTTAACAAAAGAAAAAGAATGAGCTGAAAGATGCCTTCTTCCGTTTTTGAGCGAAAATTTCGCTGGGGGCGGCAGATTTGGCTAACCTTCCAAGGGGGGCATGTATTGAAAAACGTTGGGAACCCCTGGTATAGGGTGTACCCATGAACAAAATGAAATTTTTAAGACGTCATTTTCCGGATTCCATTTGGCACCCGCGTGTAGATGCAGCTTTATATTTTCAAGATTCATAATTTTTCAAAAGCACCTTATTGGTTCTGTTGAGTTGAGTATGTGTGTTTCGCCACGATTTTGATTACTAAATAGAAAGAAAAAGAAGGTCTAATCAATTTCCAATACTTCGTGAAGAGTCGTCGAGACTTTAGGTAGATAGATGCCACGAACAATGTTATAGTAATAATCGCGTGGAGAAGCCGTGAGAGGAAGAAGGCCAGATTAACTTTGCTGCATGTGTACATGGTGCCGCTCGCCGCTAGATACGATTGAAATTTGAAATGATTGTTGTAAGATAGTTAAATCTCAGAAGCGATTACTATTAAAGATGGAAAATTGAACCTTTCAAGGTTAAGGCTTATTACTCTGATTTAGGTCATTCAAATCTGTGATTCTTCGTTCAAACAAAAAAATATAAAATTAACCAGATTCAACCCACGTGCGACCGCTTTTCAATTTATTTATGTTCAGGTCCGTGAAAAATTATACATTTCCCGGATCATAAAATCATAGTTTTGTTGTCAATAGAAACGAAACTAATTTTGTCTTTCTACACAGCAAAAAAAATGCCGGGTATTCGAGCAAGAAAATCCGATAGGATAAAAAAGAAAAATTATTTCGGAGTAAACATGCTCAAAATAACACCGCCATCAGGGGTTTTATTAGAAAAGAATCCGAAACGGACGAAACTTACAAACTCCATCAGTTAGTCTGGTTGGCTTAGTTGGTAGGGCGTTCGTCTGCAAATCATAACGTCCCGGGATCGAATCTCACTGTAGGTAGGTACATTTATTATGCATTTTAGAGCGTAAAGAGGTAAATGATTACCTATAGAGGGGTTGTACAAATCTCATTTATGCGTTACATGTTCCTTCCCTGTGAAAATTGTTTTTTTTATTCCAAAAATATCGAGAATCACTCCTTTTGGTGTAAATGAAAGTATTCTTTTGAATTCAAATTATTACACCAAAAGGATAAAATCATTACATTCGTTCGGAGTCTTGCAATACCTTACTTCGAGTTTTATGCCAATATTATCCGATTCGGATGGACACTATTCGACACCGATTCGGAGTGAAAATCACTCCGATTTTTTTGCTGTGTAGTTACGTTTTTTGGCGGAGTGTTGTAGCCTAGTAGCCGCACCTTTTGTATATTTTTTGGAGTCAGCATTATTCGGAGCTATGACTGAATGATTTCTTCAGAGGCGATTCATATACTTCCCACATGATTTTGTCTCTATTTAATCAGTGACACTTAATACTAGATTCTTTTTTCGATGAATTAACGTTTTATCAATTGAAAACTGCTTGAAATTCAAAAGCTTTAAGCGTTAAAGCTTTTAAGAAATAGTTGAGCTTAAACGAGCTCTGTGGCTCACTTGGTTGAGTCGCACTCTACGATGCTAGAGTCTAGAGGTCCGGAGATCAAATCTCGGCGTGGTCCAGGAAATATATAGTGCTTGCAACATTATATACACTCCGAAACTATATGCAATGTAACGTTGACTCAAAGTAGCCTATAAACGGCTGAGTGAATGCACCATACTCCACAAGGGATTACGGTACAGAGAAGAAGAAAGAAACGAGATTGCAAGCAGTGTAAGCAAGTGGTCATTTACAAAAGTTCCCAAGCGCAGTCTATGGGTCATTGCAGACTATAAGAAAACGACCGTACGAGTAAACTTTACAACAACGAAAAGCCTGGATAATCGTACGTACGATTGTTTTTCGGTCGTACGACGCGTTCTCACAATTTGAAATGCCCAATGCTTGTCTGCCGCCCACTATAAAAGCTCTCACCGTACTGTTTTGTCTTATCATGTGGAAAGGCTCTAAGGGTTAGAAGCGGGCTGTCCAACATAAATTTTACGCGGGTCACATTGTTTGTATGAAAAACGTTGGCGGGTCAAAAATTTAGACACAGTGTTGTCAATTCCTGAAATCATTTGCTTTTATATTTGATTTAATTAATTTCAAATTTATTGACATTTGTAAAAGACACGTCCTATTTGAATTCTTGCTGACCAGCGTTTTTGTGCGGTCAGGTGTCCCATCATCGTATATGAGGTCGAGGGAAAAGCCACGGCTGGATGTGATTTTTCCTCGATAAAGTGTCTTGCAAAATTGAGGACGGAATAGATTTCAGTTTTGGGTGGAGAAAAATATTTCCGAAAAAAAGTGTTTTGGAGTTAACACGAAAGCCCGCTTCTTGCTAAGCGATCCCTGAGAAGTCCCAATTATAAGCTCTGCGCTGTTAGTGTAGTTCCGATGTGATTTCAGATTGCAAAGTGTGGTGGAGAAATTTTTTTTTTTGTTTCTTATGTTTTTTGGGGTGCTGAGCTCAAATCCGGAGCTTCCCACCAAAATTTCGTTGCGGAACAGGATCAAAACCGCGAAAAAACCCAAAATTTTCGGAGTTTTCCCGTTTTTTTGTTTATAACTCCGAAAGTGTACATTTCTCCGAAAACCTGTCCATGAAAATATTAGAGAAAACATAACTGCGGGTCCAACGCGCCATTAATCATTAAAATGTGTTAAGCGGTATTGCTACAATTGATAGTCATTTTTTTGGCTTTTTTTGCAATTTTGACCCTGTTTTGCAACCAAATTTTGGTGGGAACTTACAGATTCAGGTTCTGCACTCCAAAATACACAATGTACAAGATAAATGCAACTTTTACGACCAAAAATGAAAAACCGTTCAATCTCAAAATTTTTTTTTCATAAAATGGAACTATGTTAAAAATGGCAAATTTAAATTATCCACTGTAGTAATGCCGCTCAACAGATTTTTTATATTTATGTATCTTTGGTCGCGCAATTATGTGCTCTCTAAAATATTCATGGAGAGTTTTTCGCAGAAATAAATAGTTGCAGAATTAGGGGGCGAATAACGGAAAAACAGCAACAATTTTAAGGTTTTTCACGATTTTGACCCTGTTCCGCAACGAAATTTTGGTGGGAAGCTCCGGATTCGTGCTCAGCACCCCAAAAAACATAAGAAACAAAAAAAAATTTGTCTCCACCACATTTTGCAATCTGATGTACTAGGTTTATCACGTTTACACTATGTGACCTCCGCTTTATTATTTTCAGCGAAAATCGAAGGCGTCTATGGGTGGTATAGGATTTTTCGACTTACGTGCGTGTCGTATGCCATTGTTTGGTAGCACCCTTGTGCTGGCTCGTTGAAGATTGGAGTAGCCAATGTTCACTAGGCTGATAAATAAAACGTTAACAAATGTCGCGGCCATGTTTTGATACTGGTAGATGGGATAAGTCCGGCCACGGATCCTATTCATTTAAATTTACAAAAAAAACCTCGAAAATTTTAGCACTTCATTCTCCTGCTGCTTAAATAGATGTCGATCTCATTCCCCCGTTAATATACCCTTTCACTCTATGAGCGAAGGGTTTACAAATTAGACGCCTATGACCATTTTTTTAAGTCGTTTGCGGGCCGGATTGTGGCCCGCGGGCCGTATGTTGGACAGGCCTGGGCTAGAGTATGGAAAATGAAATGGCAATTTATTTATTGAACAATATCGGTGTCACATGCCTGAGATGATTCGAATCTTAAAATACATGTATGCATGAGTAGTATTTATTGTGAGGAATGCAGACCATTCTAGCTCTCCGGTTGCTAATTTATGTTCTGTCCATAGAGGTATGTGTGTGTAGTAATACGCTGAAATCGACCTGGTCTAATTTGGCCACCTGATGCAAGTCCAATATGATTGCATCCAGCAGAGTGTAGGTAATGTTCAAACCCCGTCCCATCTTATTGCAGTCTGACTGTAAAATACTCCTACAGTGGAGACATGAATACCAGGAAACTTTTGCTTGGAGGACCATTCAAAAATTTTAGTGATGGCGAATAAATAAATATGTACAAATGTCTAAATCCTTCCAGCAGTATATCCCAATACCAATCAACGTCAATACAGTTTAAAAAAAATGGTCATACTACAAATATTTTGTTTAGACAAAAAGCACATCCTTACTTTTCGCGCGCGCAATGTCCATGTTCCAGTATGTGCACTTACACTGATCCTGAATTGAAAAAAAAGTATGAGAATCATCCCCCATGCAGTGGCATTTGCCAAGGGAAAAATTAAAAAAAAAATCCTAACTAGCAATAAGCGCGCATATATACGGCTCCCGGTGAAGACCCACAAGAACATTCCTTCGACCATATCACTCTACTATAATATATGGCAGAAGGGGGCATTGCATTCCACCATGTTACTCGCATGTACTTGGCGCTCCTATATTGATGTTGCTATTGCTATCAACGTCCTCTTCATTGTGTTGTGTCGTTTTTTTTTTATCATCGACGCTGGTGCATTTCGACATTGTTGCGGACTCCGGCTTTAATGCCGGAATTGTGCAAATAATGTGTCGATGCAATGAAAGTGCGTATGTGCCTACATGTCTATATGTTGCAAAAACAATGATAAGACAACATTTTGTAAATGAAGTCAAAAGCAAAAGCCACAATCATCATCATACCTCGCACTTGCATATCCGACCGTACCTACATAATGTGTGTAATGAATGGCGTATGGGATATCTTCGGATGGAAAGTGCCAGACAGACAACATTCCAGGCGTATGTATGTGAAAACAAGAAACCTATAAAAAAGCTGGGAAAAATTACAAGGGAAATATTCATTGGTGGTCGAATTAGTTGTAAACAAAACACGACAATTAATTGCTTTTTAAAATTTAATTTTTAAGTGTCCAAATAGTTAAGTTTCTTTTTTATTGTGCCGCTAGCAGTTTTAGTACTATACTACAGAACAAACACCTGGAGAAAACATCCCTCACGTAAAGGTTACCGACATAGAAAGAAATAAACTTTGACCGCACGTTTGAGGACCACATATCGTCTAGAACTTTGGACATTTTATCTGGAGCCACTGAAGCTACAATTTCTTTCCTTAATTTTTAGGTGATCAGGTCACGATCCAGAATAGAAATAAACTGATAAATTAGAAATGAGTAATTCAATCATCATTCAGCCTTCTGAATGAATCTGGAATGATTCATTTGACATCAAACGATAAGGCTCCAACTGACTATAAAGATGTTGGCTTATAGGTCATAACAGTGTATTCAGGTTTCTTTAAAAAAAATGAAACCTATTCCACAAGGCGCGAACTATATGATCTCGAAGCAGCTCGGTTGAGCCAGAGGCTCTATCCGTAAATTGTATCTCATTTTGAACATTTTGTATTCATAGTTGATTTCCACCGTAAATTCAAAAATAAATTCCCAGCAATCCCTTCCATTCTCTCCCCATTTCATCTGTTTGGCATTGACATGTCGGCATTCGAATCCTTCTATGTATTCGAACATCAACTCAACTCTCTGGCGTGTAGAATCATTTGGCCGCCAGGCAATTTTACACTGCGTGCTCATCCTGTTCTCATCATATTATATCTATAGCGGAAGACTATAAATTGTGGAGTGTTTGCTTGGAGCTTTCGTTTCTTTTTCATTTTTTTTTTCTTTTCAACTCTAAGGCTTATAGAAGCCGAAAGTCAGCCCTTATCACTTTCGTGCGACACATTCAGCATTGAGCCCTCGTCAAAATTGTAGCTGTAGTGTATATGTGGAGTAGCATATTAAGTTGTCTTGTCATCATCATTCGCAGGATACGACGACCCATCATCATTGCCATCTTGACATTCGGTCTCCACAGTCGTAACGCTCGCGTCTCATCGTATACCAATCGATTTTTTTCCTCTCTTTTTTTTTTGTATATTTTGATATGAATAAAGGCACTCTGGAGAGTTGATTTCTTTTTCGCTCGCTACGATGCAAACGACTCACGACTCTCACTGGAGTACTGACGTATTGTTGCCCTTCTTTTTTTATAAATGCCTATGGTCTTTGCACTATGGTACGTACGCCCATCAAGACGAGAGATAACTACAACTCCACGCGACTCTTTGTTTTCTTTGATATGGTTGCCGGTCGACGAATAGAACAAAGTGTTTAGACAGCAGTTTATTGCACTGTTACCATGTTTTCTCTGAAAATGACGCTTTAATCTAGCTTATAGTAAGAGAAATGCTAGACACGAGCAGAACAATAGAGAGAGTCTAGACAAAACAAACAAAAAGTTGGCTTTTTTTGGCTGATTAAAAGAGACAAGGGTTCGGGTTGAAACTAGCCAATTTTTAGTCAACAGCAACCCCCAGCCCAAAATTCTCAAATGAAGTAAAACCTCACAAAAACCCCCATTTTCATAATCAAAATCCTTAATTTCATAATTAGTATATAGGCCAGTCAATAAAACGAAAAATAAGGCGTTAGGTCGCAAAAAATTGCTCGGCTCTAGTTTTTTGGGATATTGTTAGGATAGATACCAGAAGTGTACCACCAAGTTTGCAACTTCGAAAAACCTGTGCTAACCCCGTGACCCTCAAATGAATAATTTCTAAAAGGTGCTTCCTACAAGTAAGTTGTCCACTGCACTGTTAAAGCTAAGAAAATCTTCTTTAATTTGAGTGTAACTTGAGCTTTGTAGGCGCAAAGGATCCCAAGATACAGCACTTTAAACATTGTTTTTTGAACAAAAGTTCGAAATTGTAATTTCAGTCATGTTCCGAGCTAAATATCGGCTTAAATACGCATTTTACGGAGAAAGTCATGTGACATGAAGTTATAAACCAGTTCCTTTGCTGTATATATGTATGTCGGAACGAATGGAATCAGACCATGGGGTCATAGGGCTGCCCCTGAAAATTAGGTTCTTCTAAGAAAAACTTTTTTCTTTATGTACCAATATTAACCAAACTTCACCCAAGTATGTTCCTGGTTAAGCCTCAAAAAATATCTAGGAACAGATGAAATCGGAACACTACCTTATAGTGCTGTCATACAAACAAACCTCTGGAAATTAGGTTCTTCTAAGAAAAACTAACAAATGTGTTTTTTAGTAAAGTTTCAAAACATATCTAGAAACGGATGAAATCGGAACAATAGGTCATAGGGCTGTCGTACAAACCAACCCTTGATAATCAGGTTCTTCTAAGAAAAACTTTTTTCTTTAGGAACCAATCTTAACCAAACCTCACCCAAATGTGTTCCTAGTAAAGCCTCAAAACATGTCTAGGAATGGATGGAATCGGAATATTACGTCATAGGGCTGTCATGCAAACCTCCTAAAATACAATTTCGGACTTTTTTACAAAAAAAAACACATTTTTTAAAGTGCTGTATCTTGGGATCCTTTGCACCCACAAAGCTGGGGTTACACTCAAATTAAAGAAAATTTTCTTAGCTTTAAAAGTGCAGTGGACGACTTACTTATAACAAGCATCTTTTAGAAATTACAAATAAAAATATGAAAAAAGTCCGAAAATTTTGAGGTTTTTTGAGGGTTACGGGGTTAGCACAGGTTTTTCGAAGTTGCAAACTTGGTGGTACACTTCTGGTATCTATCCTAACAATATCCCAAAACAACAGAGCCGAGCAATTTTTTGCGATCTAAAATCGTTAAATGACTGGCCTAATAGTACAATTGGTTCAAACACCGAATTTTCCATTTTTATTTTTATTTTTTCGTTTTCTTTTTCAATTTGTCATTTTAAATTTTTTTTTCCATTTTCTTTTTCCATTTTCAATTTTGCATTTTCCTTTCTCTATCTTCCATTTTCTAATTTTCGTTTTTCCTTTTTTTGCATTTTTCGTTGCTCTTTTACCTTTTTTCATTCTCGGCTTTTCGTTTTGCTTTTTTTGTTCATTCTCCATTTTTAATTTTCTTTTATTCTTTTGATATTTTTAATTTTCCATTCTTTTCATTTTCTGTTTTCAATTTTCCAATTTCCACCTTCTATTTTCCATTTTCTATTTTAAATTTATCTTTTTCCATTTTCATTTTTCTTTTTCACATTTTTATGATATTTCATCTTCTATTTTCCGTTTTTCTTATTCAATTTTCAGTTTTTCTTTTCATTTTCCATCTTCCATTTTTGATTTTCAATTAAGCGGTTAAGAACTTGGAAATTGGAAGTCACTACCACATCTGCGACCTTAGTCCAATGTTTGACTGTCGCGCCAGTTATTTATTTTCAATTAAGCAATGGGTGGGAAGGTTCATTTCAACATTCTAAAATCGGGTTACTCGCTTAAGTCTGCCAGAGAAAAAAATACCGCTGTATACAGTAAAACACGGATAAGTGCACATCGATAATGAACAATTTTTTTGTGCACTTAAGCGTGTTGTGCACTTATCAGTGCTCCATATAAACTATCTAATTTACGTAGCATAAATGGAAACTAGTGGTAACAACTGATATTGTGTGGCTATACTTTGTAACGCTATAGTCAGGGCCGGCCCTAGGGGTGGACGAACTGGGTGGGCCACCACACCATGGAACCTTTTATTTTCGGGGGGTGACCCCTCAGAAAGTGCTCCACTCTCTAGGGGCCTTCACGCAACAAGATAATCAAAGCATACCTGATGCAAAATCAATTGAATCGCGGGGCGATGTCGTCAAATAAAAATGAGGAGGCTGCAACACGCTGGATGTTTCACATCTTTTCGGAAATTTTTAAATGTTCGACCTCCAAAAAGTTCAGGATGAACCTAAGTCTATTCTATAAAAAAATACCGTGGAATTACCTGGTTCCAAAAATATAAAAATTTGTTTCGATTGAAAAATTCAAGTATGTAGTGCTTATGCGCGAATATTTTCAAAAATTGCTGTTTTAAAATTCTAAAGCTAAGGCTGCCTACTACAATCCTCAGATATGTCTACCGGTAATGAGCATAAAATTCTTAAAGAATGAAAGCCGGAGAAATGGAGTTGGAATTTCGTAAAATCGGTCAGGCCGCATCCATCTGACGGATGGTATGTCAAATGTTTGGCGAGGGAAAAGCATTGATACACCTTGACCAATTTTTTACAGCTTTTTCGTATGTGCCAAACACATAAAACAGATCAGGAAAATGTTTTTTAGATTTTTTGGATTTATTTGGAAGCGCAAATAGTCTGATAATTACATTTTTCTTTCAACGAAAGCTCGACAAAAGATTAACAATTTTACAGGGTAAATAAATACGTAGAAAGAAAGAGCTAGCTGACAGTGGCAGCAATTCCAATTTTTTTTCCTTAAATGTAAAAGGGGTTTTATGAAACATTTACAATTCACCAGTCGCAGAATTTAAGGCATTGCTATATTGGCCTATACGTCTAAAGCACGTCTTCATTTTTTTATTTGTTCGCCAAACTCAATTTGACAAAATAAAAAATATACCCTTTCACTATATGAGCGAAGCGTATAACGATCAAGTAAAAATGTTTAAGAAAACTGCTTTGTGGCTTATCTTTGTAAAATATTTATAAGGAAGGGGATAATTTTCATTTGTCATTCCCAGCTCTCGTGCTTGCAGTTTGGCCTTACTAGAATATATATAACGGTGATTAACTATCAAAATTCTATTAAAAAAAAAACATTGGGAAAGCGAAAACTTCCGCGACATCAAAAAGATTGCGAATCACTGATATAACGTACGCAAAAAACATTCAGGCCAACAAGGTCAGACATTAGGGTATCGTGCTACATCAACACAATAAAAAAATATTGACAATCAAAAATTGAAAAAAAAAGTCCAAAATTTTGGTTGGAAATTGGTAGGGGTCATATCATCGATTTGGCCCAGGTCCACCAAAATTCTAAGGCCGACCCTGGCTTCAACAATTAAATTTGACAGAGCCATGTACAAGCGACTTTGTAAAGCTTTCGAACTTTGGCAACAAATATTAACAAATAGGCACTACCCATCGTTTTGAAATGTGATCAATGCAGGGGTCACCATTACCAAACTAACAGCTGATTGCAACAATCCCGTCAAAGGCGCATGAGTTCGAATCTCACCGTGGATCATGATGTTTTTCGAACTCACGAGCTTGTGACGGACTACGATCTCACTCAGATGTTAAACGAGTACCCCTTTATGAGGATAAATAACACTGCTGAGCGTCATGCTAATCTCATTACCTCAACAAAAAGCAGATAAGATCTTGGAAATAGGATGTCACTAACACGTCCTGTGGCCTTAGTCCAATGTTGGATTATAATTTTTTTAACGACTATCTTAGTGGTGTCCTGCGATCTAAAGGAGGAGACCGACTGAGGCTAACATGAACGCTGGAATGACAAAGAGACTGCCACTTTTGCTAAGCATTTTTTTATCAAGACAATGTTTGAACTTACCCTTAAGCTGCTCCCAAAAAGAACAATTTTTAACTCTCAGATTTTCCTAAAGGCAAAAATTATCCAGTAGACCTGATTTCCCCTTCTGCTACATATGCTACAATGTTAGATATCTCGGGCTAGGATCGAATAAATTCGTAAAAAAATTGTCTTGTTTAAAACGTCTGCACTAACAAATTTTTCAAATGCTCAAATGTTGTTAGCCCTACCAAAGTATTGCGTGCACTTAAGCGTGTTGTGCACTTATCCGTGTTGCACTTATCCGTTTTGTAATGTATTGAAAATCGCATTGAATAGATGGTGCATGAAAATGGTGTGCTCTTATTCGAGTTTTGCACTTAAGCGTGTTGCACTTAACCGTGTTTTACTGTACAGTAAAACACGGTTAAGTGCAACACGCTTAAGTGCAAAACTCGGATAAGTGCACACAATTTTCATGCACCATCCATTCAATGCGATTTTTAATACATTTCAAAACGGATAAGTGCAAGACGGATAAGTGCACAACACGCTTAAGTGCACGCATTTTTTTTGTAGGGTTAACAACATTTGGACACGATTCATGACGGATAAGTGCACATGTGCTTTTGAAAAATTTACTAGTGCAGACGTTTCGAACAAGACTATTTTAGGAGGTTTTCACACTTAGGGCCAGATTACGTAGTAATCCGTGCAAATTACTTAATTTGAGCTGTCAAATTCCATACATTTTTTAACTCACCACACCGCAGATTACTAATCTGGCTAGATTAAGTACAAGTGTGAAAACCTACTTACGAATTTATTCGATCCTATCCCGAGATATCTAATATTTATTGATTCAATTTATGAAAATGTAAAAGAAAGGGAAATCAGGTCTACTGGATAATTTTTGGCTTTAAGTAGGAAAATCTGAGAGTTTTGGGAGCAGCTTAATGCTAAGACAAACATTGTCTTGATAAAAAAAATGTTTAGCAAAAGTGGCAGTCTCTTTGTCATTCCAGCGTTCATGTTAGCAGTCTCCTCCTTTAGATTGCACAACTAAGATGGTCGTTAGATTGTTAAAAAATTTTGGTTTTTCTTTTTTTTTGCGAATAAAATTTTTGGGATGTTGTTTTCCCATTTCTGCAACCAAGTGATAATTTTGACATTTATAAATTGTTATTGAAAATTTACAAAAAAAAAAATATTTTAGGCTACACACAATTTGACGACCCAAAAGCCTACAAAAAGCTCGATTCGCAACATCTATGTTCGATGTTCTTCCCTCGATGTATCCCTCAAAGCCGGCGCCTTTGACGGGATTGTTGCAATCAGCTGTTAGTTTGATAATGTGTGCATTGATCACATTTCAAAAAGAGCACTTTCGAGCACTTTCTGAGTGGTGGCCCCCCGAAAATGAAAGGCTCCATGGTGTGGTGGCCACTTGTAAGTGGTGGAATTGGGATACTGGCCAGTTCGTCCACCCCTAGGGTCCGCCCTGGCTATAGCGTTACAAAGTATAGCCACACAATATCAGTTGTTACCACTAGGTTCCATTTATCCTACGTAAATTAGATAGTTTGTATGGAGCACGGATAAGTGCACAATACGCTTAAGTGCACGAAAAAATTGTGCATTATCGATGTGCACTTATCCGTGTTTTACTGTATTTTCCTATAGAGCGGAAGATGGAATTCCATTCCGCTTCATTTCCATTTTAACATTGCATGTCCGCCGAGGTCAGCGCTTCAAGAGAAGCTTATACAGAGCAATGGAGTGCTTCCCCGGAAGCGCAATTAATAATGGAGACGGAGCACTTGAAAATTTTCAAAATTTGTCTCTACGGAACTGCTTTCCTTGATGCGCAATTGGAAATGAAGAGGAAGCACTGCCAAACTGCTCCAGTAAAAGCGCTTCTCTAGGAGCACAATTGCGAATGAAGAGGAAGCACTGAGAAGCTGTTTCTGGTGAAAGCGCTGCCATTTTTTTCCGATTGAGTGTGCACTAGATTTCGAATATGCTGAATATTTTGGTAAAAAAAATTTCAACAGTTTCCTGGAAGGCTGTATCCCGGTCAGTCGGTAAACCGTGTTTCGTCCGGTAATCTCTTACTTGGTCGCATCCCGCAAGACTGCGGCTGTTTTCAATTTTCAACTATTAATCAATCAGGTTTCGCAATAATCTTTTCACAGCATATCAATTTAAATACTTTCAACTCCAATTTCAACCACAATAAATTCCTACTAATCACGCGGAGTCCGGCTTCTCAATGACCACAAAAACTGATCTACATTCTTCATATACGACTGTATGGACGCATTTATGAATGAACTCAAAGACTGTCCCATCGTATCAGCACGACACCATACCATAAGTATATATGTACATACCAACAAATCTTTCAATCAATATATTTTGAGGGTGTATTTGCGTTTAAATAAATTAATCTTCCTGTTTTTGTTTCATTTTGAAAAAGAAAAACAATTTCGAAATATGAGCAGTTTTTCAAGTACACATACTTGAAGGAAAAATGTGACTTTAGTTATAATTATGAACCCCATGGTCCCATCATCATCCTCATCATTGACCATTCAACCACAATATTCTGCTTCCGAAGAAGAAAAATTGATATACACCACCACTCACCACGAATATGAGTGGTGGACATTATTGTTTTACATTTGACTGGCTGTTTTTGTGTGTTGTTTTAGCTTATTTGCGGATAATTGTTTTAAATGCTAAGCCATGTGTACTACATATCTCTTTATGTTGTCGTGAATAATAATCTGGTGCGGTTACAATCTTTTAACAGAAATATTTTTATCGTATGGATTTTGTCATCAACATACACACAAGAGAGCAGGGCAAACATACCCATACAAACAAGTTCCACTTGAAAAGTGACCGTGCGGCCAGCTTGTTGGGTGGGAAAATTTTGTAGTACGACAACCATCATATCATAACAAATATTATATGACATGGAAAAGAATAAGTCCACCACTGAGCCACTGCAAAATAATCGAATTTCTTCATTCTGATCCTGACTGAATTTATCCCTATAAAAATGTAAAACGTAGGCGTTGGAATAGTTTTCGTCGATTCAAATCAAAAAGCATTTTTTTTTACATTCCTTCTGCTGTATAGAAGTTAGGTCTTCCAAACGACCATCTAGCACGAAAGACGAATGACGGGCTGGGCATTACCAAATTTTGTTTTTTTTTTTTTTCAACTATAGGCATAGGATTTTTTTTGGGATTAGCCTCGAGGGTGGTGGCTGTCGGCGTTACTAGTCTGTACCTTTGATGTAACAAGAATTCGTTGTACAAACAAGTCCGCATGGCTGTGTATTTTATAGTATGCATGTGTGTAGAAGATGAAATCGAAAGTGGTTCTATTTACATAATTTAGTATGGACGTTACGACTGTATCGCGTCAGTGCAAACAATAGTATAGATGTGCTAAAATTAGCAAAAATCCGGGTCCTATTACGACAAGTTGAGCGTCCTACAGAAAACAGGATTCCAAAAATCAAGTTAAAACCTTAAATTTATAGAGCTGTCCAATGTAAAATAATAATTAATGGTAAAGGATTTAAAATGCGATAATTGCAGCTGCGGACACTGGTGGTTTTTAGCCGTTAGAAAAGTTTGAGAAGCATGTTCCCACCCCTGCGCTCTGCGGTTGTGACGGTTCTATATAGTGACGGTTACGCGCTACTTTGGTTTTTGATGTCATACGGATTTTCTTAGACAAACAAGAGTGTTGATATGCTAGATGAAATCGAAAGTGGTCCTTATTTACATATATACGGCATGATTGTTGACGGTTGCAGGATTTTCAAATAGTGGCGCTTATGTTCGGTAAGCCATCGTCATCCTTTGTTTTGATGCAAACGGATCTTGATGTTTAACCCTCATCCAGCGGGATAGGTACAGGTGTACCTTTTTCGTTTTTAAAACACCGTAACTTTTTTGCTATGGGTGCGATCGGTCTGAAATTTTCTGACATCTCTACGATTTTAGTTTAAAATATGTATTCCAAATTTCAGAAATGTGTGACAACCCATCCCCAAGTTAGGAAGCAAAATTAATCTTACACCCTTTAACGGCGGCAAAGGTACATTTGTACCTTCATATATTTTGTATGAAAGAAAATTTACAAAAGACGAAAATAAAATATTTTTGGTGAATGCTCATGCTTAGAGAGACTTATTATAGCATCAATAAGTTGAGAATCGAGTGGTGTACAGAAGTATTTGATTTACGATTTTTATTTGTAATGATCAAGGTCCTTGGAGAAATCGATCTATACGGACTAGGCTAACTCATACAGCGGTTTTTGGTTATTTGACATCAATTTGAAGACTTTTACTGACATACCAAACTTTTTGAAGTATGTAATGGCTTGGGGCAACCAATACAATATATTACGCCTTCTTTCCCCCCCATAACATCTAGTGAAAATTAGGTTTGTAACAAATGCTAAAATTTTGGATGCCAAAATTTTGGATATTAGCGGTTGATTTTCTATACCACAAATTCCCATAATTTGTATTCCATCACCTATTATTTATGATTTGTGTAATTCGGGACGTCCACCCGAGTTCCTTTTGAAGTTTCAGCTGAAAACCAGCAGAAGCCTCCAACCAAATCTCTAAATGGATGTTTGGGTGGTACATAAACTTGGTTGAATTGTACGTCGCTACCACATAAAGATACCGATAACTGCTATAGAATATGCCACATGTCTTCGGTTTCTTGTTTTAATTTTTCAATCGATCCTAGGATTTAATTACATATACGAGAAAATATATTACAATAAACCAACAACAATCACAATTAAAATTTTAGATATTTTTCTACTATAGGAATTGGCCTGAGTTTAGATTTACAAAGATTAGAGACTGAAAATTATACTAGCCGATTCTACTTGCTTGTTGCTTGACAGGACCTTTCTTTCGTATAATAATACATTTACTCATTTCTCCAATATATTTATTGCTTCAAATATTGTTGTTGGAAAATAACGAGAATGTGATAATTATTGACGTTTTTTTTTCGTTAGCGATAACGGGTTCTAGTAACAGAATAATATATTGGGGGCAGGGGGGTAAATTTTAACCAAAGACTCCACAATTCGCAAATCAAACATACCAAATTCTTCTAAAATCATTAATGACTTAATTTGAACCGTTTTCTACTTTTCATTTGTAAATCAATTCTAGATTTCGTCAAATTAAAATTCCAAGCAACCCATTTTTTAAATTTTCTTTTTAAAATTTTGCCTATTTTCTAAATTTACCCACTCCAAAAATTAAATCCACATAAACCCAACTTCTTAGAACATTCGCTTCGGCAAAAACAGTTACTAGTTTGTGACTAGTCAACATAATATAACGGTTTTACGGTCAAAATTCATACAAATAGTGAAGAATTTCATACAAAATGTACTAAGGTACAGGTGTACCTTTGCCGCCGGCAAGCGTTGTAAAAATCTGCCGCTGGATGAGGGTTAATAAAGGCTCATTATGTTGAATTTATGATTTGTGTTAGTTTGCCTAGAAAAAAATCGTTAAAATTATGTAGCAAACACTTGGCATTGGCAAAACTAATAACAAAAAAAGAGAACCTATTGTTTGAACACTTGGTCGGGGAAGCTTGATGCCGGCAAATCAAAGAATGACGGTTACCGGATAGTATTTGCAGAGATTAAAATTCCTCTAGATACATTTTTTAGGATCAGCGTAATTTTATTTAATTGCGGGCATGGGTATTCTTTCTTCGGGAAAAACCAAAGAATGCACTTAGAAGTTGCTGTCATATTCCACCTACGAAAAAGGAAACCTAGTTTAAGAACTTTTCTTGTTTTTTTTTTTGTAATTATTTAGCCAAGAGATCCTCAGGCTAGGGGTTCTATTTGGTCGACATCATATCTTATCCGTCTCATTACTGACTTGAACTATGTCTATTTGAATATTTTACGTACACTCTATATGGACTGTCGGAAATACGAGTTGATTTCGTGGAATTTAAACAAAAAATTATGACTATCTCGAAGCAGATAAACAGTTTCTTTATATTCAAGCCCAAGATTAATTGGATTCGTGTTAATCTTGTTTTATTTTCCATTATACCTTTGGCTTGGAAACATTCCCCAAATTGTTTAGCATCATCAAAACAGTCGCGCGGTCTATTCAGTGCGAGAGATCATTATCGGACAGCACGACGACGACTATACATTTATCGTTTATTATTATCGCGTAATCGTTGAGATTTAATTGCGCGAGGCTGCGCGAAGAAAAAATCGCAAAACCTCGTAATGCGTACGGTATGCATGTGTAAGTTGTTATTTTATGAGTTTTGAGTTTGCGAAAAAAAAATCGAGAATGGCCTTGAACAACAGAAAAACCTGGTTTGTTTTGATTTTCAACGTGGAATATGTGCGAATGTGAACCTACATATGCGTGTACTGAATGGAGTACACTATATGCCGGAAGTTTTTCGTGTTTCTTTCATCAAAAGCAGGCGCGAAAGATCTTTATTCATGTCTCAGATCAATAGGACGTTAATACATATAGACTTCTCGCAGAATTTGAATATCATTCATGAAGTTTGTAATGAATAGACAAACAAATCAATAATTCAGAACGACACTGGATTATAGCACTCCATTTCTGAGATTATTTGGACTATACTGTTGCCATGGTTGTTATTTTGTACTACAGCCGCGTCTTCCAATAAAAAAAAAATAAGTTAAGAATTATATAGCTAGCAACTCCGCATACACTCAGACTGTTTCTGGTGCGTTACGTTGATCGAAATCGTCACTCCCTAACCCACAAATGAAAATCATTGATCACCAAATATTCAAGAACAAATTCTAAATTTCCAAAAAAGAATACCCACCAATAATCCTCACAGGTAGCGCGCGGCTGCTTTATAGCTTTAAACCAGGTGGTACTTAACATTTTGCTCATCATTAACCATTCGGCAAACCATTCGGGTTGGCTGCGATATCCCGCCATCATATTTCCGCTTTCCAAAATCCAGCCAGTTAAAAATCCTGCTTAATTGAAATCCCGTCTAATAGAAATCTCTCCATTTCAATAATCCGCTAATTCAAAATAACGCTTTTCGGTATCCTGTTCAGTCTCCTCGCATGAGGGGTATTTAAGTCTCGGAGCACAGGGTCGTGGGTTCGAGTCTCACCGCGAGCAAATTCAGTTTATGATGTCTTTCGAACTTCCGACTGAATGAACAATTTTATGTTTATCATTTTATACAAATATGAACCCTCTCAATCATATTTTTACCCTACTCCAGTGGCGCAACTAAAGGAATTTGCCCTAGAGGGGGCTAACCATTTATTGAAAATTTCTGCCGCCAGATGGATGATGGTGATTTAATTCCGTAATGACTACAACTCTATACGGTGGTGGTACCGTTGCATTCGTGCTTATATTTTTTTATAGCGTTTAAGCATCGTTATCGCGTCGTGGTAAGCGGTAGTGTCAGATTCGCTAGCAGCACGTCCTTTTCTTGATTTCGTGGAAACTCAATTTTAATTCACTTTTTCAGAATTTTTCGTTTATAAAACAGAAACAACGGAAACTGAAAAAAATATATTCGATTAAATTATACTTTTCAAGACGATAGTTCGGTAAAAATATTATTATCGAAGCCGCAGGAAAAGATTATTCAAACTTGCACAGACTATCAAATCTGGCGAACATGCTTCATGAACACGATTCATGTTTTTATAAAATTTATTTATAAATTTAAATATAAAAAACGAAATGTATTGCTTCATATTTCATTTTGCAATTTTTACTTTCCCAATTTCTACGTCTTTAGCCCCCTTAGTCCCTCCCGTAGTTGCGCCACTGCTCTACTCGCTTGAATGAAATGACAGGCAGACTGAGGCAAATTATGTTCGTATGGAGCGAGAGGAAGAATCATTTTGGCTTCATTTTTCGATGGTTGAATTTAATATGGTAGTATGTATCACAACTTGGCCCCGAGATACAGTGGTTCAAAATTGCAATCTAGCTGGACAAAAATCCAAAAATTAAGTTTCGAATTGTAAAAGTTTTTATTATGATATACATTCACAATAGTCCCACGATATTAAAAAAAAAAATAATTATACATCATTAGAGGTACGGAAATTTCGTTTTCACGAAATAGATGCGAATTTCGGCGAAATTTGCTTATTTTTGCGAATTAATGCGAAATATTCAAATTTGTACTTTTCCCACGAAATGTTAATTTTTTTTCAAAAAAAAAGAATCAATTGTGGAAGATTATTTTTTCTTCTCAGATTGATTTTTTGTCAAAAGATTCCCATTAATAAGAATAGAGAAATTTCCAAACATGCAAGAGTTCGCAGACGAGCACAATGGCTTGCCAAATACCGAGCAAGGTGTTTAGTCGGAGGTTGGATGAATGAACTTTGTTTTCCGCATCGGGTTTTTTGAAGGTAAAGTTTTTTTGTGGTTCGATGAGCCCCAAAATTGAAATGAACTGTGCATTAAAAAGCGAAACAGTATCCGCTAGTTCTGCCTCAGAAGTTGGTTTCTCTTTTTACCGTAACTTCTTTAGGGGCGTAGTCGACGTTGTCGTATGTATGTTCAAAAATATTTCTTGACAACTAGAACTCGTAGTATCATTCAATATAGGGTGGCTACTTCCTAGTCGATTTTATCGCTTATTACTATTAAAAATTTCTGAATGAAATGTGATCGAGACGACTTCACAAGTCGTTTCAATGTGATTCTATAGAATTTCTAGTTTAATAAACTTTAACAGCAACAAAATTATGTTTTTATGCGAATTTCAGCGAAATTTCTATTTTTCAAAATTAGTTTATGCGAAATTCCTGTTTTTTATTTGCGAAATTTCCGTACCTCTATACATCATACATTTTTTTCTCCATTGGCGTACCTGTGAAAAACAAACGGGGAGTTGGGGCATTATTATCATCAAATATTTAAATCGTTTAATATCGTTCTGTAACATTTGCCGTGGTTTTGAATTAGCTAACCTACACTATCCGGGGTAATTCTCATACAAACGCTAACCTGTGACTTTATTCAGGTTAGAAATTATATTGCTATCCAGATTTAATGAGCTTTCCAAAACTCGCCTAAATGTATGCAGTCCCAATTATTTTCTAGTACGTTTTCCAATGACTAGCAAAAATTAAATTTTGAAATGAAAATCTCTAAGGTATAGTTTACATGCAACACACAAGTGTGAGCAAAAAATATAGTTTTTGTTTGTAAATCCATGTTAAAAATGTCGTTCGTCGATTTCTTATTCTAACAAAATTATGATCCCTACATAAAAATATGTTTTCATTAAAAAAAAATTACATGTTAACTTTTGCGTTTGTAAAGTGAAAACGGGGCTTTAATATTTTTGAGCAATGTTTTGAAATTAATGGCAATGCCTACGTGACAATTTGAAATTTAACCTGGATGCTACCCTCGATAGTTTTTTTTGCGCGTCTGGGTTAGCAAACCTTCCCCCGATGTAAAAAAAACACGGCCATTGTAAAATTTTTTCAGAGTGGGTTTGGGAATCCCAGTTTTTATAGTTTAATATAAAAATACCATGTCAGGAGAAGATGCTGGTTACATCATGAACTAAGGAAAATCGTGATATGTATGTGTAAAATTGGGGGCTGAAATATATGGGTTTTGGGTCCACATTTCCTACTTTTCGAGGCCTGGAATTATCTTTATATCAAATTGGCTAAAAGCCCAATTATTCAACTTTATTTACAATGCATAATCTCTGCAACATACTGCCACCTGGCGGAGAAAAATTGAATTATTATGTAGTAATAAGTTATGATGTAAACTTCGCAATGCTGCGACACACAGTGTGTATATCGAGCCGGTTTCGACCAACAGTGCATGGCGCTCCGCATTTCTCATCAGATGCCTCTTCTAATGCGGCGCGTCATGCACTATTGGGAGAGGCATGACCGGACTTGGGTCCTAAGTAACTAGCCCCGCTCAAATTGGATTCGGCGCGAGCGTGTATTTCGAGTCCTATATAAGCGGATCGAACACACTGCCTGGTTGAGTCCGGTCATGCCTCTCCCAATAGTGCATGACGTGTCGTATTAGAAGAGGCATCTGATGACAAATGCACACTGTGTGCCGCAGCATTGCGAAGTTTGCATACAAATGTGTAGTCCCACTATGGACAAGCGGAACGGTGGATTTCTCAAATAAGTTGATCGAGCTCGATGTATCCACCGTCCAACAACAATGTTTGGTTTTTAAGTTATGATGATTTGTGGACTTTAGATAATATGTATTTTGAAAACAATCAACACTCTAAATGTTTCTTGAATCCTAAATGACTCAATCGATTGAGATTAAATTTATTTATATACTTACATTGTGCTCTTGATGATACATTTTACAACATAATTGCTTAATTTCGAAGAATGGATGAAATTTGAAAATTGAAGAATAATGCGAAAATCGCTAAATCCAGAGAAAAGATCGAATACAAAATCCCGAAACAAAAGACCTGGTATCGAAATCCACAAAAAAGAAACTGCGCAATTATTGACACAATCCCGAAATTTTAAAATCACAAACACAAAAGCCCCAATTATGTACACAATCCCAAAATTCAAATTTCCAAAACACAACAATACGAGATTCTCCAAATTGGAGGAGAAACCGCATTCAAATTTGTAATCCCAAAACAAAAAAAAAAACGTAAAGACGAAATCCCCATTTATACAATCCCCTAATTTAAAATCCCAAAGCAAAAAACCCCAATCCCTCAATTTACGTATCAAAACACAACAATCTGAAAAGCGGAAAATCCGTTTAGTGATTTTATTTGGAGATTTTCGTCTTGGTGATTTTGTATTTGGGGATATTAACATTGTATTTGAGGAATTTGGTTTCGTGACCCATTCCATTTTTTCCATTGATTTCCAAAATGTAACTTAATTATATTAATTAACTCCACTGTCTGACGGGTTTTTGCTGACTACATTACCACCACATCTGTCATCCAAAGATCCATACATTTATTTGTCACATGTGACTCATGGACGTGAACAAAGAGGAACGCTGTGTGCACATGTGAATCATAGACAGGGAACGTGTTCAAATCAATTTAATGAATATTGAGCGGTACAAGAAATTCAAATTTCATTACAAATTAAGTTTTTGGTAACTTATCGTTTTTTGTAATAATCTGCTTAATGTACATCGGCTTAATCAAGTTTCGTGGGTTCATCGAAATTTTCGCCAAAAAAGGTGAAACTCACGAAAACATTATGATAAACTTCTAACTAATCGGTTCACTTTTATCTCGATAGATAGTCTAAAGTTCATGTTTATAGATATTACAGACGAAAAAAAGAAGTCCGAAAAAATCACATCAAAGACCAAATTCATTAGCAATCAACCGTTATAAATTTGCATATTTTTTTCTTCAAAAAAAAAGAAATATTCTTATCCTGCGGAATCTACCCTCTAATATTTTTCCATTTCATTTTCTGTGACTTAATTGTGTCGGGTGCCCTATATACATTTTTGCAATGTATACATTTATCTAAACATCTGTTCTCTTTAAAACCTTCATTAAGTCGCATCTAATCCAAATCGCCGGCTGCTGGACGACGAAGAAAAAAATTCGGAATCCCAAAAGAAAATAATGTCACTACCGCAAAAGATTAGGTAACATAGGACTCATCAAAATTTATTTGCTTTTTGCCTTCGCTAAATTTTCATGCATCGTTTCTTTTCATATAAATTCTTGATTTTTGCTTTCTCGTTGCGGAAAAGCAGGGTCCCTTTTCGCATTGAACATAAATTAGTACAGAATCCTTACCTGGCCAGGAAATCTATCAATCCGATCCTTAGTCCACCGGTAAATTTTAAATTTTCCGCAATACATTTCGTTGCAACGATGATTCTCTCTCAATTTTCATTTTTTTTTTCTTCCATTTACATTCTCCCAAACAATAGATGTGAAATTTATTGAGACACGATCTCGTTTATGAAAAATATTCGAGTTTTGATACTTTTATTCCTTGATAATCCCAAGAAAAGAAATGCTTGGAAAGAGAGCAAACCTTGGGACTAAGCTGCAATCAGGAACACAAAAAAAAGGAGAAATCGTTTCGTCTTGATGCAACATGCCAATGCATACAATGTGCAATATCTTATGGTATCGCCAAGATGTTGCTCTCGCAGTGATACACAATACTAGCTAAGCGCTCAGGCACATATGGCACATGTTAACCAAATGGTCACCAATCCGTGAAAAATTGCCATCAACGTCAATGTGTGGTGCATGAAAAAAAAAACACGAAACAAGGAAGTGACAATGGCATTTAGATATCATGTCGTGCTCTATATAAATTGCACAAATAATACAACAGTTACGGATATGTCAGACAAAAAGAATAATTCAACGCATCCTTTTTGTGTTTTGCACAAATGAGACGCACGGATTCACGGAGAAGCTGAAATCAAGATCAGCAAACAAATTGTTAGAGGAGACGACCATTTGGTGATGCCGGGTTGTTGTTGTTATCCGAAGAAAGGAATGAGAAATGTTGACGGCAACGATCATGATGATGGGGTGTCTTAAGAAGCCCTTCAATAGAATGACTGTCTGCATTTGGGACTCAAGGATAGAGTGTATTATGGTGATGCAAGGCAATGCAACGGCTGCTCTGTCTGAATGGATTTCTTGTCATGTTCAAAGAAATTCGCATCTGCGTGTGTAAAATGCAAATTATAAAAATGTGAAAGTATTGTGCAGATGTTATTATATGCGTACAAATAACGGATTTGTGATGGATGAATGAATGGAAATGATGCGTGGGATTTGGTCGGATTGTTGATGTTCTATATGGATTTAACATTAACATGAAAAGATGTTCTGTTGTTTAATGGTTGAATTTCTTGAATGTGTTCACGTTGTAATACCCGTTGTGTTCGTATCCACATGCATGGGGTACATAGACTATAGGCTACTGTGAAATGGAATTTGAGTCAACTGTAGCCTAACCACGCGGAAATTAAGTGGCCTTGTGTGAGGAAACCCAAAGGGTGAAGGCACTTGAAAAGTTGCTCCTCTGTCAAACAATCAACCAAAAGTTAGAAATGCCCTGCACTACGCACGACCGATTTACAAATAACGAAACCGAGACTAATTTCCGCCCGATCCCATAAATAAGTCTTTTGTAATCTGCTTTTGAGGGTGGGGCGTCTATGGCAGCCACATGGCCTGATTTCGACTGTGTTTTGTGCCTTGGCCCATAATAGTTTTCCCTAGAAAAATTTGCGTATGACTGCGGGCTTTCCATGGCAATCCAATGACCTCGAAGTCCAATTTTATCCATTTTCACATAATGTGTTATCGCTTCGATAAGAACGCATTTATATGAGGTTTTGTGAAGATTAACCCAACCTTACAAAAAACTTGATTTTGAGGATGGGGCTTCTATGGTAGCCCGATGGTCCGGCTTGATCCGTTCTTCTGTCTTGAATCTTAGATAGAAACACATAATGTGGAAGGGCCAAAAAATTAAAAACAAAAATCCAGAAGAACATGTTTTCGGGTGGGGCTTCTATGGCTGCAGCATGACCTTAATTTTTGATTTCACCCGTTCTTACGTATGTTTGGTAACATTGATTGAGACGGATTTATAAAAGGTTTAGTGTAAATTGATACATAACTAACGAGTGTGGCTTTTTTAATGAATGGGGTTCTATGACAGCCCCATGACAAAGCATATTCTTTCACTTACAAAATGAAGAGTATAAGCATTTAGACTATAACCATCAAGACCATCACCATCAAAAATAATCACTAGCCTTGAAGATGATCTTATAAATTCTTCGTAAAAGCTTGTCAGAGTTTTATCGATTTCTACGTTTAGCTTTATTTTTAGTGACATGTCATTTGCCCTGCAGTTTTATGACATAAAGGCAATTTTCAAAAATCAATGACATGCGCCAAGTCATAAACAACAATCATAAATGTGGTCATATAAATTTTAGAAAAATTCTCTTCATTCTCCGAAACCTATAAAATATAATTTTACGACTATCGCGTGTGAATTCCCTTAGGGAACATATTAACGTTGACATTATCCTTTTTTTTCTTTAAGGACATAGGTCCGATCACTTCAAAAAAGATTTCATCACATGCGTGAATAGTTTGTGCATATGTCGTTAATCCAAAAATTATCCTTGAAATTCACAAGGATCATACTATAAGTGTGCATACAAAATAAAAGGTTATCCTCGAAGGTGCAAACATATGCAATAATTTGACCGATTTCTAATAAATCCCAGTATCAAACCCATCAAGCAGGCAGGCACAACAAGCCGCAATATGTATATTCCACTTTAAGAAACGAAAACTTTCCTGGATCCCTTCTAGGCCACAAAAGTGTCAGGAGCTCTTTCCATACAGTGACACGCAAAACTGTTCACGAAATTAAAGATTTTTGCATTTTTTGGCGCTGTGAAATTAGGAGAAAGAAATCAATGAAACTTTTAACTTAAATAAATATTTTATTGTATTCTGAGCAAACAAATCAAAGAAACATGAAAATTAAATTATAATATTTAATAAAAAAAAATGGATTTGTTTATTTACTTTTGTGAACAGTTTTGCGGGTCGCAGGCAATTTCGATTGTAATAGATCGTATACCCGCCTGTGGCCTCAATAATGGCCTCAATACGCTTGGACATGCTTTGGATAAGGTTATCCAACAGTTGAGCATCAATTTTCTCCCATTTGCATTGAGCTTTTTCCCAAAGCTCGTCCACAGTTTTCGAAATATCCTTATTTGCGAGCAGCCGTTTTTAGTTTAACAGACCACAAATTTTCAATAGGATTTAGGTCGGATGACAGAGCGTGCCATTTTATTGTCCTAATATTATTATTTTCCAGCCATTATTTTGTTAAAATTTCTGGGAGAGGTTCAAAAGAAGTCGCCCGAAATTGCTATCCCCCGAATCCGAGCGGTATTTTCGTCGGATAATTGTTACTGATGCCGTTGAAAATGCTGCGGAAGGTAATCTAGAGCTACGGAGCATATGGGGGATCCGTATTTCAAATGACACAGACCCTAGGTGTCTTAAAACCGGAGGGTTAAAAGCGAAAGCAAAGGCTTCGAAGCCATTCTTACGAGAGTACCATAAGAAAGCCCGCTTGACCTTTGCTAAGCAGCACCGAAATTGGGCTATTGCTCATTGGAAGTCTGCAATATGGTATAATGAGAGTAAAATTAATCGTCTAGGCTCTGTTGGGAGGACTTGGACTTAGGTGGACCAAAAATTAGGGCTCCGCGAACACAATATCATCAAAAGTCTGAAATTCTGTGGAGGCTCTTTAATGGTTTGGAGTTGTTTTAAATGCAACAAGTGTGGAAAATTGTTTCTAGTAAAGGGAAAAATGCATGCAATTGATTATATAGACATCCTGGAGGTCTCTATGATTCCGAGTATCGATGTTTTTGGTTGCGAAACTGAAGACGCAATCTTTACGAATGATAATGACCCCAAACATACGGCCAAAATAACAAAAGAATGGCTGGAAAATAATAATATTAGGACAATAAAATGGCACGCTCAGTCATTCGACCCAAATCCTATGGAAAATTTGTGGTCTGTTTAAAAAAAAACGGCTGCTCGCAAATAAGGATATTCTGAAACCTGTGGACGAACTTTGGGAAAAAGTTCAATGCGAATGGGAGAAAATTGATGCTCAACTGTTGGATAACCTTATCGGAAGCATGTCCAAACGTATTGAGGCCATTATAAGGGCCACAGGGGGTGATACGATCTATTAAAATCGAAATTGCCTGCGACCCGCAAAAGTGTTCACAAAAGTAAATAAACAAACACATTTTTTTATTAAATATTATAATTTAATTTTCATGTTTCTTTGATTTATTTGTTTAGAATAAATTAAAATATTTATTTAAGTTAAAAGTTTCATTGATTTCTTTCTCCTAATTTCACAGTGGTAAAAAAAGCAAAAATCTTTAATTTCGTGAACAGTTTTGCGTGTCACTGTATGTGTTTGTATATGTTTTGTGGCTATGCATTTTTGACCGAGGTGTACGTGTAGATATGTATGTCGAAACGCCATGCCTGGGTCGTATCGTATCGAAACAGCTGCACTTTCAACTGAGTCCACGGAAAAATGTGGTGTCCTTTTTCGTCAAAAGTTTGTTGTTCTTGCTTGAACACGACATACAGCCGCATAGCCAGCCATTGTCCTTCACAAGGCTTCCTAACATCGATTTTTGTCATTCCGTCGCACGATTTAAGCGATCTGCGATGATGCGTTTTTATGTTGAGTATATTTTCTATAGGAAATTTAGGCAAGCAAAGCGTTTAAAGTTTTTCATTTTCGTAAGGATATTATTGTTATCCTTGTATATAATGAGCATGGATGAATGTATTGTGTAGGTAGGTATAGATGTGTACTCGTATATATGTGGAGAATCCAGAGAGCACAATTGAGAGGTAGTTTCGACGATGCATTTCAAATGTTACGTTTCTTTCACGTGTATGGTGTGAATAGGGTAGTGCCGGGTTAAAGCGGAATGCGGAAAAGAAAATATGTAATGAAGGGTTGGTGTTATTATATAGAGAGGATGGATGATTTCCGGATATCAGTTGATGTGATCTTTTTTTTTTTTAAATGCAATCTTAGGTGTTGTACACACCCATTGTCGTGTCAAAGTCCTTTATGAGCCACGAGGGAATTCCAGTAGTGAATAACACGCCCAAATGAATGTGTAATTTGTTTTGAAGGTTTCCGTTTTTTATATGGTAATGCCATCATGATCTTATCAGCATGTCACGCCTATGTTATCTAAAATAGGACATTTTGGGATTAGCTGCACTATTTATTACGTAATAAATGCGAATTGAATTAATTTAAAACTAATAACAAAGAGCGGCCTTCAATTATTATTATTCAAAGTTAATTAAATGTTTTTTTCAAAGATTTTTACTATTTCTGGGTTTACTTTTTTTTTTAACAAAACGAGGCATTTTTGTGGCATAAGGATTGTCGGAGTATCGGATGCTTCCGCGTCTAGATGTAGATGTATGCTGCAGTAATGGGCACTGGCAAGGCGGGGCAGGAAGCGGCTGATGATTGCGGTATTTTTTTCTTACTGCTGTATTACTCTATAAAAAATCGCTGCAGTATGTATGTATGCAGTATGATGTTTTAGAGCGTAAAAATCCGTGTTGGCTTATAACACGAAACCACAATTTCCGTATTTTAAATAATCGACTTGCATAAATCAGTTGGCGCCCGGCTTCAATTCCCAATTTTAGAAAGATCTCCGTCTCCGAGTCTCTAAGAATCTGTCATCCGTAACGTAACGGTATAAGTTTACTATTTTCACTATTAATCCTTCATATCAGACATGGCCTTTCTTATGAATAAAATACGAAATTCAAATAAAAGAAACCCCCCAATCAAAATTCCCAAAAATGCAGTCCTGAAACACAAAATCAGTTATAACCAATCCCCATACAGAATTCTAATATGAACGTGCTTACCATTTAAAATAATATTTATGTGGATTTTGTGATTATTGTACTTGACGAAAAAAGGATTTTCGTTATGCTGGGCTTAATGAAATGAATTCGGAGCTTCCAAAGATTTTAAGAGCATTGTTTTTTTGCCACTTTGAGGATTTTTACGTTTGGGGTTTTTTTTTCATTAAAAGGATTTTCCGTCAGAGGAATTGCGTTTACCGATTTGCCTTCTTGAAGAAAAAAGGCAAGTTCTGTTAATCCGCGTAGCTGGGTTTCTTCCGATGTTACTGTTTTAAGGCTTTTATTTTGGGGGATTTAGTTAGTACCTATTGCAGAAGTCATAGTATTTTAATTTTAATAGTAAAATTACCTATGGGTCACTATATTTTTGAAATTATCTGCCAAAATATGTCCATATTTCTGGTTGCTATTCTTTCTTTTCAGGACCATATTGGGGATTGGGCTGTGTGTGTGAGAGAATAAATCGTGATTTGTGGGGATTTATATGTTTTATGTATGTGATTATTTCCAAAAACAATTCCATAAATCAAAATTTCCATATCTTCAATCCTCAAAAGCAGAGTCACCAATATCCATAATTCATGCAGATTCGATATTAGAACTTGCTGATAATTTGAGATATCATTTTTGGAAAGGGCGATTGGGTGGTTATTATGAGGAACTTGACGAAAGAAGAATTTTGGTAGGGCTTTTATAGGGATTTTTACTTTTAATATTATTATTTTTTTAATTTGGGGATTTTGACTTAGGGGGGTTTTCCGCCAGGGGTTGGATTTCTTCCTTCTCTTTTCTATACTAACTGCTGACCCTATACTACTAAATGTTTTTGTCGTTTTATGGGGATTTCTATTCTAGTATTGTTTTGGGGATTTTGACTTTGGGGGTTTTTCGCCAGAGGAATTGTATATGCTGATTTGTTTTCTATCTTGCCTTTTAGATATTAATATATGCCAAAATATGTCTCGCCATTTTTGGGGATTGCCTGTCATTATGTATTTTATATGATTATGGCGGAGCTTGACGAAATAAAGTTTTTCGATTTTCGTAGTTCCGTGCTTTGTGAAATTAAGTTTTCGTTTTCTTTTTTTTTTGCATTGATGATTTCGTCTTAATATTTGATTTTTATTCTCCTTCATCACTATATTTTTGAAATTATCTGCCAAAATACATATGTATGTGTAGCAATTTTTCTGGTTGCTGTTCTTTCTTTTCAGGACCATATTGGGGATTGGGTTGTGTGTGTGAGAGAATAAATCGTGATTTGTGGGGATTTATAATGTTTTATGTGATTATTTCCAAAAACAAACCTCTAAATCAAAATTTTCAAAAATACAAAAGCAAAGTCACCAATATTCATAATTCATGCAGATTCAATATTAGAACGCGCTGACAATTTGAGATATCATTTGTGGAAAGGGCAATAAACTTAGGGGGGTTTTCCGCCAGGGGATTGGATTTCTTCCTTCTCTTTTCTATACTAATCTGCGGTGCTGACCCTATACTACTAAATGTTTTTGTGGTTTTATAGGGATTTCTATTCTAGTATTGTTTTGGGGATTTTGACTTTGGGGGTTTTTCGCCAGAGGAATTATATGTGCTGATTTGTTTTCTCTCTTGCCTTTTCGATATTAATATATGCCAAAATATGTCTCGCCATTTTTGGGGATTGGGGATTAAGCTGCCTGTCATTATGTATTTTATATGATTATGGCGGAGCTTGACGAAATAAAGTTTTTCGATTTTCGTAGTTCTGTGCTTTGTGAAATTTAATTTGGCTGCTGCCAAAGTTTTCGTTTTCTTTTTTTTTGCATTAATGATTTCGTGTTAATATTTGATTTTTATTCTCCTTATCATTTCTTTTTCCTTGCCGTTTCTATTAACCAGCGTTGCTGAGTCTGTAGTTTTGTCAAAGTTTTTGCGGTTCTTATTTTTTTTAGGAACTATCATTTGTGGAAAGGGCAATTAACTTAGGGGGGTTTTCCGCCAGGGGTTGGATTTCTTCCTTCTCTTTTCTATACTAACTGCTGACCCTATACTACTAAATGTTTTTGTCGTTTTATAGGGATTTATATTCTAGTATTGTTTTGGGGATTTTGACTTTGGGGGTTTTTCGCCAGAGGAATTGTATGTGCTGATTTGTTTTCTCTCTTGCCTTTTCGATATTAATATATGCCAAAATATGTCTCGCCATTTTTGGGGATTGGGGATTAAGCTGCCTGTCATTATGTATTTTATATGATTATGGCGGAGCTTGACGAAATAAAGTTTTTCGATTTTCGTAATTCTGTGCTTTGTGAAATTAAATTCGGCTGCTGCCAAAGGTTTCATTTTCTTTTTCTTGCATTGATGATTTCGTCTTAATATTTGATTTTTATTCTCCTTCATCATTTCTTTTTCCTTACCGTTTCTATTAACCAGCGTTGCTAAGTCTGTAGTTTTGTCAAAGTTTTTGCGGTTCTTTTTTTTTTTAGGAACTGTCTGCCACAATAAGTCGCACCATTTTTCTGATTGCTGCTTTTTTTTTCTGATGATCAGATGGGGTGGTCATTGTAGGTTTTGAGCTTGACACATCGATTTGGGAGCCATTGATGCTCCAACATTTTATATGAAATGTAGAGGAGAGGATACCATTCTTTCATCATCTCCTCGCCTATTCGTGGGTCGTTTACAGGTTTCATCTGATATCACGAGTGATATGATATGCATCTCTTCAGCTGCTTTCACAGGCGACGACCATCACTTGTTTTCTGAATTCATTAATAATAATCGTAAGACTCAATATAGACACCCACCTTAATGCGCAAATCTATATACGTCTTCCCTCTACGAAATTTCCTACATGCATTCTTGTTTTCTTATTCAGAATTCAAAAATTCCCTTATATCGAAAAGAAAAATATTTTCAAAATGTAAAACCAACAACAGTCCTGCGACTTCTTAGAACTCTCGATTATCCCGTGCCCTCCATACCTCTCCTACAATTTTCAAAAACAATAAGCCTGGAACAAGACAAAAGGACGACGACGACTGGACAAAGTCGTCATTTTATTGCCTCTATGTTCCTTGATAAGGCCTTTTGTTTCGTCACAACAGCAGGACACATTCGCCGACATTCTCATCTGCATTTGCTGTGCTGTGCTGATGCACTTTATGTGCTGGTGGTTGAAAATCTAGCATCTCCTGGCCGATTGCTCGAGCATTCAAACAACATGTTGGTGGTGCGTCTTGTGACGAACTGCACGTCAACCACGACACGATGTCTTGGTGAAAAATGTCTACAAGAATACTATAGCAAGACACTCATGCAACAATCCTATACCAAACAACAAACAACCCTCTTTATGTGCATTTTTCCAACAGCCTGGACGCGGCCCGATTGTGTCAAGCATTTGAGAAGTAAAATTTAAAAAAAGGATCTCGTCGTTATATCGTTGTGTTTTCTACCCCATCAAGGCGATGGTGGTGTTGTGCTGATGGTTACGTATACTCGTACTATACGGATAGCTTCTGTCTGCTGTGGTGTGGCTGCAACGTGGTTCCCTTTTTGAATAGCCCAAGTCTCGACATAGTCTCTCTTCGTGGTTATGTTTTTGCTGCTGCCGCGTTCCTTCATGTCATGTTGTTGTGTTCAAACGCGGATCCGAATCCTATGTCGCCCGTGTGTTAGCGTCTATAGGAAAAGTGCAGGGAAAATTGCACATAGGGAAACCATATCATTGTAGTATATACTGCCGGCATTCGACTTCTCCATGCAATGTGTTTCAGTATATAGAAGACGCAAGAAAATGAGAGTGAGAGTTTGTCTCCTCGACTGTGTGCGATGATGATGAGCCTTTAGGTCTCGTTGCAGGCTTAGGGTTTAGAGGCACTACACGTACCTTCAACTTCAGGTCCCTGCATAATTTCCGGTTTATTGGGGTGGTTTTTATTTTTCAAAACATCTATACACAAACTATGACGACTGTGTACTCTCTTCTCTCTTTCGGTTTGTATATCGTTGTCTCTTCCTCTCTATTGCAACCACACACCCGACCCGAACGCCATGCCATCTCAAATTGTATATGGTATAAGGACACCACCGACTTGTGCAACGCACCCTATGTACCCTGAGGCAACCGACACGGACATCGTACAACGAATATATACACAACACATACCACCCGTCACACAAATATTCAAAATGCGTTTCGGGCTCAGTTCGAGACGCGTCACTTACCGATTCGGTTTTGTTGTACGATTTCTGGTCGTGTTCACGACACAAAAAAAAACACAAATTAAATTCTGTTAATTAGGAAAAATTTCAAAATCGACGAAAAATGAGTTAACGGCCGGATGACCATTGAACTGTTCTTTTCTTTTAAATATAGTTTTGTTTCTGTTGTCCTTTATTAAATTATTTTTGTTGCATTTCGCGGAAAATGAAATTGTGAACACGCGCGGTTTCAACGTTATTTTTTATGTTCGGGCTAAGCAAAACATAAATTAGTTAGTTGAGTTTCAATTTTATCTAATTTATTCGTAAAATTAATGAAATTAATTTAAAATAAAAAAAAAATCGGTGTGAAGACGAAAGAGTTTTTCATCGGCAATGTGTTCAGTGCTTAGTCAATTGTAGTTTTATGTATTTTGGTCTATTGGTTTTTGCCGTATGTTTTGTTATCAGTGCCGAAAAAAAATCGGTTTTTATGTTTGTGCGTCAATTGGACATTCAATCACGACTCGGATGGCTGGTCAGCATTTTTCCACTGCATTTGATTACAAAGTCCTTTCCAAATTGGATACAACCATCGCCATCATCGTTGCAACGACAATCGCCATACAACAACAACGTCATTGTGACATCACGACAACAACAACGAGAGCATGTCCCAATAATTATTTGTTGTACCCGTACTGACGCCTGATGCAATGAAACGCAACATTGACGGTTACTTGGGTTCGGTTTAAAAAAAAAAACATGTAAGTGTGAATTGGTCCGTTCGTTTGAAATTAGATGATGAGAAATATACGCGAACTACAGGAGCCTATATGGTTAAGGGTGCGAGTGCAAGGATGTACGAAACGAACTCGCTCTGAACACGTTCATATGGGTTGGCCCATAAGAGCCAACTTCTACAAACAGGGACACCACACGCATCAACTTACACACTAACTAATTGGGATTGATGTAGCGTTTTTAATGAATGACTCGCGTACCTCATACATGGATGGACACGGTCAAATGTAATGTGTGTATGTAATCCAATATCAAGTCTATGGGTGACAAGGAGTATTTTTGGCCTTTTTTTATTCCGTTTTTTTTTCGGTGGTAGATCAATTGATGGGTGCTTTGTTTTCGTTAACGATCGAGTACAGAGTCGCCGTCGTCGACAGTGTGTAACATGAGAGTAAAGGACTTCAGCCGATGGCTTCATGGAATTTTCAATGCCCGCAAGAGTTATGGTTCGGTGAATTTTATAGTGGAGAATTAGGCCTAATTGGAATTTCTTGGGGGAGGCCTGTCAAATGGCCATATTGGAGGTTTGAAAGCGTCACTGTTTTTAGGGTATTCTTTTAGCAAAAAAATGTAATTACATCGGGCGTAAAGAATTAGCTGATTAATTTCATAATTTAGCTTCTGGGTGGTCCGAACTATTACATAAAATGCCAAGCGGGTACATTCAAGTTCTGAGATACAAACGGGTACCTCCGCATCTCCTTCGGAGGTATTCACTCAACCGTTGTGAGTCGGTCAATAGAAACTCAACGTAGAAATAGAGTCCTCTCAGTCTCCACCAGCCTGAGGAGATTAGTCGCTCGAGAGCTACAAGAGCGACAATGGCTCAGCTTAGATCAGGCTGGTGTTCGCTTCTCTTGAATAGACAGACCATTTTCCGTGCTGTGATTCACCTATTTCGATGCCCCGCTGCATCCGCACTTACATCACTACGAGGGCATTATGGGAGAACCTGATTTCAGCTGCTTTGTTCTTGCCGCTTGAAATTATAGACCAGAACGCCAGTGTAAGTTAGATCACATCCACAGGCATGCTCAGCGGCTCAGCATTTCTGCACCACAATTTTTCTATTTGAAGCTCTGATTTGGGGCTATTATGATTGAAATTGAGAACACAACCCAGTATTTTGTTGACTAAATAATTTTGCAAAAGCCATTCATTCTATCCATATCGGTTTTTTATCAGCGGAGATTCTCAGGTGTCCAAATTTTTAATATTATGGAATGGCGGCCGTACCGAATGTGACCGGGTTAAGTAATCATACGCAGATCCAGCATTTGTATGTCATTTGTTACGCAAAATAGTTGCCGTTATTTTAGGATAAATAAACCAAACACATTTTTTTTAGAGTCGTTGAGATGAACAACACTCTCTACCGAGTTACCTATCCCCGAGAATATGGATACTCATTTACCATCTGAAATCATATTCGGTTACGTGAGCTCCGTGAGAAACTCGTGCAAACTGATATACATACTTAGAATGGGTTCGAGCACACGACCCTGTGTTTCAAAGGCGAGCAAGCTACGACACGTTTACTGTTAAAGTCAATAAAAATATGGCATGTTCTGCTATCCGCTCTCATAGGGGGAACTTTTGTGTTTCCGATATTTTCCGCTATATGTCCGCTATATGGCGGACGGTAAGATAAGTGTCGCTGGTGTCGATAACAAGAACAAGAAAATTCTTCTTGCGAAGCTGATAGCGTAATGTTCCAAAAATATTTTTAGGATCTGCCTGTAAATAAAATTCGAAGTCAATTTATTGCGAAATATAGAAAATTGCCAGGTCATGCTATATGTCATTAGAACAGGGTTGTCCAAAATACGGTCCACAAGAGAAATCAGTGAAAAGTGCCCAATTTCGAATTACATAAATTGCAAATTGCAGCTTCCCTACTCGTATTGTGGTGTGATTTTTAAATTAGTAATTTAATTTAATCTTTAAACCTCTTTCCGTACTCTGGTTACAAAAAAAAATATTGCTGCCTCTAGAGGGCTCGCTTTCCTGCAACTTTCCAAATCGAATCAGCGGTTTTGCGTTTAAAGCTATGTTCAGACTGGAACTTCCTCATTCACTGAATTCGGCGCATCATCTCTCTCACCATACATGGCTGGCAAACAGAGGATGTTGTACAGTACATATTATATTCTTATTTATTTTAACTTATTTCAAAATTTTTATGAAACGACATAGACAGGGGTAGCAACTTTTCTGCTGCCGGGTTACTCTCTTAAGTCTTTTTTCTTCCTTGTATCGTGAGCTCCGCAGCTGGGCATCAAAACAGGTTTTTTCGTTCAAAAATATATCTAGTTCGTTGTGTCGTCGTCAACAGTAATGTGATCCTCTCAAAAATCATGTTGTGGACATCCCTGCATTAGAGTTAGCGACAACTGGAGAAAGAGAGAATGATTCGAGGAGAAAAAATTACACTATCCTATCAGGAGCTCAAGGCCAGATACCGGGCAATTAGGCCACATTGATAATGATCCTGTCCGCTTATTTTAAGCTGCTTGTTGTTACGTTAGGGGTGATCAAAATAAGACTGATCCCTAGACAAAAATGAATCAATTCACATCAATAGATGTGTTTCGTTTATTATTCGATATTCTATCAAAGAAATCCGCAGATAATAAATTCTTACCAAAAATCATTTTATGTATCAATTCATTCAATGCATCATTTAATGCACAGGGTGTCTCAGAAAACAACCCGAATCTTAGAAATACTCAGCGTTCGTGGTTTTGCAAACAATGTCATATTTTCTTAAAACAAAAACATTACTATAAAATATGTAGCTGACGCGACAGTTTAATATTGGACGAAGGCCGCCGATGTCTCGTCATGAGTTTGAGAAATATAAACTGAATCCACTCACGGTGGGACTCGAACCCACGACTTCGAACGTGAGCGCACTAACCACTGCACCTAACAGACTACTATACCTACTACTAACTGCTAGAATACATAAGTGAAATTCTTTCAAATATTTTTTTTTTCCTAACCGGCGTATATCCTTCTACGTTCTACTTCCGGATTGATGTTGACTTTTCAAACACCCCTGTATACATAAATTTTAAATATTTTCAAAGTCATTCAAGACTATTTTTAGAAGTATGTAAAGATATCGAGCGACACAAAAAAAATAGTACGCGATACGTTGTGCAAATTATATCGAACAAAGCCATAAGTATAACACGAAAGTATTATATTTAAACAAAAGAATAATTAAACTCGCATAGCAAAAGAATTTATTTATTCAGCAAACAAAGAGAAATAGACGCGTTAATTGTCGAAGAACGACTAAATAAAAAGTTAATCTGCAGTTTTTTCGATGCAGTTTTGAGTTGTACAAAGCGCGTCGATTGCCAAACAGTTTGTTCTTGACTAGAAAATTGAAAAGTTTTTCGCGAATATCTGAAAGGAAGCTCTTCTGCTTGCCAGAAAAAGACAAAATTCGTGGGATTTGAAAATACATAGCTCTGTCCCTTTCACATACTTAGCAAAAAAAGAGAACCTATTTATTTAATCATATGAAATATGAATTTAAAAAATGCTTTGCTTAATACTTTGCTAAAACGGTCGATTTAAGTGAAAGTGGTTGTAGTCTTAGCTGGTTTAGCCAAGCAATACGCAAAATATCTTTTTATTCATACGACCTACATATTTTCAGAATTACAATCAACACACTGACACCAATTCTCTGAACGGTTAGGATTATTTAATGGGCGTAGCCAAGGGGAGGCACGGAGGGGCGCTAAACGATGACCAGGGTTTTTTTTATTGACTCCTGGAACGGCACGTAAAGTGTTCGTAATTCAAATAAACAACTGCATGTAGGAGGTTATCAGGTGGCGCCTAGTCTCGTGAAATCAAGTTTTCTTCAAATCAAAAAAATTCAGTCTTGGTGACTCGGATATTTCGAGACCTCAGAAACAAACAAATTGTCATCCGCACATTGCTGCTAAAACTGCATCTCGAAGATGAAATAATGCTCGTCCTTTTCAGGTAGTCGAGTTGAATGTAAGCTAAAAAAAAATGTTGAGCTGGCCTCCCCCTGAACGAAGTCCTGCCTGGCTACGCCCATGGATTATTTTGATTATTTTGCATATTGTTTCAACTACTTGAAATTGCGTTTATGCTTTGAAGAAGCTTTTAAGCTGAAACAAAATAGCAAAAAGATTCCCAATTCGCAAATTCACCACAGCCTAAGACAGCACATACACGCCCAATTCATGAATTTAATTGGACTAAAATCCAAATCAATCTGCTTGTGTATGGGCTCATGTGACAGAACTTGAATCCAATAAATCCATGAATTTGACGTGTATGTACAACGCCACAAAAAAAAATTATTAAAAGGCCGTTGATATTAGAAAATTTTATTTTCGTTCGTTTCCACGATAGTGCAGTCATATTAGCATTTCAAAAAATAGAGTAAGGCTAATTCTTGTGGTTTTTGAATCAGTGGGCTCTCAGGAATCTAAAACTCATTTTGCTAAAAAAAATTTAGATCGGAAAGGTCCCAAAAAGGACAAAAAAGGATACTCTTTAATCCTTGACCGGAGGTCAGCATGTGGGGTATCAGATCAAAGGGGACGTCGATTACATTACATATCCGGTGTTTGTTTCCTGTTTCAAGGACCCTCAACGGAATAAATCGAGATTAAATGTAAAATTATTGTGTTTTCCGTGTATCTTTCCAAAGCCATAACTACGAAAATAATTCAAGTTGTCACTACGTTTCTCACTTTTCCGAATTTATAATAGCTAAAGATTATATCATTAAATTTGCTAAGAAAAAAAAAATTATCGTAAAGCTCTCAAAAAGGACATAAAAGGACACTAACTATAAACCTTGATCGAACGTGGGCATGCGGGGTGTCATATCAAAGAAGACGTCGAGTACATGCCATATCCGGTATTTATAACTTGTTTCAAGGACCCTCCCAGGAGAAAATTAGGACCCAATGGAAAATTTTCGTGTTTCTCGTACATATATGTATCTTTCCAAAGCCGTAATTTTTCGTTTAAGTCCGAAATATTCCATTTAGTGTCCTTGAAACAGAAAACAAACACCGGATATGCAATGCACTCGACGTCCTCTTTGATATGACACCCCGCATGCTCACGTTCGATCAAGGTTTGTAATTAGTGTCCTTTAATGTCCTTTTTCAGAGCTCTCCGATAACTTTTTTCTTAGCAAATTTGATGATAGAATCTTTAGCTATTATAAATTCGGAAAAGTGAGAAACGTAGTGACAACTTGAATTATTTTCGTAGTTATGGCTTTGGAATGATACACGGAAAGCACAATAATTTTACATTTAATCTCGATTTATTCCGTTGAGGGTCCCTGAAACAGGAAACAAACACCGGATATGTAATGTACTCGACGTCCCCTTTGATCTGATACCCCACATGCTGACCTCCGGTCAAGGATTAAAGAGTATCCTTTTTTGTCCTTTTTGGAACCTTTCCGATAAAAAATTTTTTCAGCAAAATGAGTTTTAGATTCCTGGGAGCTCGTTGATTCAAAAACCACAAAAAACTCAAACAAAAAAACACAAACTCTATTTTTTCTATTTGGAGACCTGAAATGGGATATTTTGACTGCACTACGAATTTTTCTCAATCTATACGAGTATGTACCTTTTAATTAGACAAAAGGTGCGTGTGCATCATGCAACATTGCAACAGGTGCTCGTCAAAGAAGGTTCAATAAATTGATCATCACCCTTAATGAGTGCGGAAGCAAACGAACGGGCATACGCGTTCATAGCGTCCTTACTATGCTATAGTCGTCACCATTTTCTTCATAATATGTTTTTCTATCTCGGGCACGATAGCCCGAACGTCCGGACTTGTTTCTTCATAATAAAGTCTCATCAATATCCTTGAATGGATCAACATTGTGTTTATTACTCTATAGCTTTTATGAAGAGTACCTTGGCATCTGACTTTAGAGAATAGTGCAGCCTGTACCTCCCCAACAATTATAGACAACAAGGATCGAATTTGTATACACCCGTTTGCGGTAGAAAAACGCAGGTGGTTTTCTAGGACAATTTTTTTGTATCTTTTTTTACAAGTTTTCGTTTTTTCTGTTTTCATATAATCTGCTTGAACTAGTCGAATCTATTTGGATTGACATGGAAAAAAAATTATGATTACGTTAAATTGGATATATGCATACATATGGGCATGTGAAAATTAATATGTATAGTTTGTACGACATTAAGGGAAGAAAAACTAGTAACATCTGCCGTTTGAGAGCTGTTACAGGGAGTGGTAAGATTGTCACATATTTTGTTGACAAAGTCTTGGGTCAAGAACCTTCTGCGACAGTTGAGTTGAGATAGGCGCTTGTTGTGCTGTTGCAGAGGTTATTGAGTTTAACATATGCTCAGGAGAAGAGTTAATCATTTTTTTGGTAGTGTTGAATACGATAGATACGCACGGAAACCAGATATATGAAATATTTGCTATCAGATTCACATTTTGTTGTGCAGCATTGACCAAGTTCGATCGCATAATTTTATTGACTTATGCGATAGATAGACGCGTTATAATGATGGTAAATACGTTTTATGGGTATTTAGACGGCAGTGGCTCGTGAGAAGGCCGCAAATTATTCCAGCCCTGCCAAAGTCCTGGTAAAGTTTCTCAGTGTAAGGTGGCTTGACTCTTTCTCACTGACTTTTTCATTTCTGCATGTGTAGAGTCACATCCCACAGTACGGTCCTGCGTCCTGGGCCAAAGAAAGGATTGTTAGAAGCTCTTCATGCTAGTTCGTCTGCCTTCGATGACACCGATCATCACCTTCGGTCCGAATGCCCTGGTACTCAGAGATGTCAGTCCTCCCTCGCCCAGATCACTACAACAAATGAGGGGTCAAAACGTAAAGTATTTACCAAATAGTACGATGGCATACTGAGTAGGTTGCTGTTACTTATTCATCCTAGTTGCACTGAATTCATATATCATATATCTTGCCAAATGATGCCTAATCTTGGCACTGTCTCAATTTGTATGTGAAGTGACGGGAGATTAAGAAGAACGTCCAGAGTGGCGGTGGGGATTGAGATGAATGCCTCAAAGAAAGTTAGGCCAGCCTCTGAATTTTATCTAAATTCAGCCTGTCTTCTGTGGTGGTCACAATATGTCTAACAATTGTCTTATAGATCCATAGCATTGTATAGGACATGATTCTCCATGCTTTTCCCGAATAACTTCGGCAGATTTATAAGAGCTTAATCGCTTTCTCAGAGACCACATTAAATAAATAACAGGCGCGACAATCCAACATTGGACTAAGGCCGCAGGATGTGTTAGTGACATCCTATTTCCAAGATCTTATCTGCTTTTTGTTGAGGTAATGAGATCAGCATCACGCTCAGCAGTGTTATTTATCCCCATAAATGGGTACTCGTTTAACATCTGAGTGAGATCATAGTCCGTCACAAGCTCGTGAGTTCGAAAAACACCATGATCCACGGTGAGATTCGAACTCGAGACCCTGTGCACCGAAGGTGCGCGCACTAACCGCTAGACCAGCCAGACCACATTAATCTGGAGTAATTTCTTCTCAAGAGTGACCCCCAAGTGCTTCACACTTTCTGGCATTGTCGGTTCAGAATACATTGAGAGACAGTTGAGGAAAGCTAAGGTGACCAGACGTATAGCACCGAACCGAATTTAGACTTGTTGTACAGCATGCACTACACAACAAGCTCTTCGTCCTAATCTGCTTTCTACGTTGTGTTTCCCTATTGCACGACATTAACAAATGAGGCTTACCTCTTTCCTATTAAAAACGATCAAAAAAAAATCAAGCGGCTATTTCTGCGTGTCTTTCTCAACATTAAAGATGATTTTCATAACACCTTGATCAACTCCACTATAACAACATTACAAACAAACAACCAGGGGCGTACGCAGAAAAATATTTCGGGCAGGGGTTTCGGAGAGTGGTTTCCCTGGGAGTATCGCCCACTCTAACATGATACAACTATTATCGACCTGGTTACTTCTTTAATGTTAGAGACGACAACAATACTCACTGTTAAACCCCGAAAGCTTAATAAACTTACAGAGAAGCGAATCCCGACTTTGGGCTTCTTTCTTGTGTACGCTTTCTTTTCTGAGAATAGTGGAGTGTAATCCTGGGTTTTTCTTTTTGTGTGAGTGAAACATTGTACACGATTGAAATTATGGGAAATTAGTCATAATGGGACACAGTGCAATAATGTAGGTGCGTTGCCAATATGCTCGACAAATCAAATTACACCCCTTAGCTGCTTTTGACTAGGGTGTCTCTCTTCCAAAAATTTAATTGCTTGTTTACGAACGCTGGGAGATAATACGTACCATTCGTGCATACTTGAAAGTCGATATTAAATCTGCTGTATTCGTGTCTCTGTTCTTGAGAGCTACGATCACCGGAGCAGTTTAAATTATCATAAAGCTTGCTTCTAAACCAAGTTAAGGTACGTTGTCCTCGACGCGGCTGCAGCAACTCTAGCGACTCCAGCGGCTCTAGAGCAAGTTCCCTACCCCAAGCAGCCGTCGCCCGAAGCTCCACAAACAAGCAAGTGCACCACGTTCACCTTTCGTGCATGCATTATGTACAACAAGAGTCCCGCGACTACTTTCTATATACATGCTATTCATATATCGGCCGAACGAATGCGACCGTTGTGCGAAACAACTACCCGACTCCAAGCAGCCGTCGTCCGAAGCCTACAAACAAGCGAGTGCACCACGCTCACCACTCATGCGGGCATTATATACAACAAGAGCCGCGCGGTTCATTCATTGTGGAGCTATGCCAAGCGATTATCAACTAAAAACTAGTTTTTGTATGCAATGGCGAATGGGCGAGCCGCTGGGGCCGTGCCGAGGAAAACGTACCTTTAGGATGCAGATCGATCGGATCGATTTTTCTTTGATCAACATTGTATGTACAGCATTGGTCACTCGGCGATCTGGTCACCTTATCCTAACCGTCCTAAATGGCATCACTAAGGTTTTGGTTGGCTTTAGCCCATTACTGCACTATGTGCTGAGCTGTTTGCATAACATCAGGCAAGACTTGTTCCACTTTGCCTTTAATCACGATCGCCCAGTCGTTCGCACAATCCTGGGTGGAAAAGCTAGCTAAAGTGAAATTCCACATTAATCCATCAACTACCAAACAGCACTGGACAGGGAGGTTTGTACCCCTCCATTGGGGGCAGCCTCGAGTGGTTTGAGCAAAGAGCTCTGTTGTCCCTGTACTGGTGCAAATGATGATGACGCGACTGTGTATTATTGGTCCTCAAAGCCGGAAGAAAAAAATCTAACAAAAGTAATGCTAACTCTCGTTTACGCTTAAAGCTGTTTCCTTTATTTACAATTTATGCAACTAGTCTAGTTTGTCGCGGCCGGTTCTGCGTTTCGTTACGACCTCCCATTTCCTGAATAAGTGAACTTGCTAGCTGTCATTTTTCAATAGTGGTTTACCTGTAATTTTTAAAAATATATTTTTTTTTTTAACTGACATTAATCATTTCCCTTTCTGTTTCTTTTCAGATGTAGAATCAACGGTGCTATTTTAGTCAATAAGTTTAGTTTAATGAAGCTAAGAAAAAACAAGAAAGATTAGATAGAAAAAGAAAACGCCACAGAGAGGAAACAGTGTCGGATTGTAATATTGTAACAAACACTGTCCACCACAAACAAATTTGCTTGCAACACAAACAAACAGCTCCCTGCAAACCACAGAACTGAACAACTTACGTCCAAAGTCACGCGTGCCAGTACTCTGACCCACACTCACGCATTCACTCCCGCGAGTTTTAAGAGAACAAAATTTTTCCTCGCAAAACTTCCCAAAAATCCATGAAATACAATGTCTAGACATTATAATTCCGGCAATTACAATAGTAACGGTAGCACAACAGCACAACAACCAAATCACTTCACCACAAATCAGCCGAATCAGTCACAGTACTTTTATCAGCCACAACAACAACAGCAGTCCAGCCGAGCTCGACAGCAGCAACAACAACAGCAAATTCAGCAACAGACAACGTATCAACAGCCTGCCTCCGCCACCACCGGTCAGCAACAGCAATCTTTTAACAATAGCTCCGGCAAAGGTAGCGCACAACAACACAATCTACGACATTCACATGGCGGAAACAGTGGAAGTGGTCCTGGCGGGGGAGGAGGTGGAGGCGGCGGCGGAGGAGGAGGGACTAATCGTAAACTTACATATGCAACGGGCAACGGAAATAGCAAAACGATATCATACTATACAACGTCGTCATCACAACAACATAATAGCACAAGCATTTCAGGATATAACAACCTGACATCGGCCGGCTCCGACGTTAGCACGACTGGTAAGTGATGGGCAAAAACCGAGTTTCCCGTTTGGCTTTCATATATGACATTGTTCGTTTATTAAAGCAGGCAATAGAATGATGGGTGAACCTACAACGCCACCAAATTCAAAAATCAATTCACATCTTCTGGATCACGGCTACGGAGCATCGCCATTGCCCCAATGCATAGCCAGGCCACCGTCGGCCGTGAAATCCGCCGAAACAACCATTACCAGCTATTACAAGGTCTGCATTTTATTTGATCTCATCTCAATCGTGTTCCTTAGTTTCAACACTTTTTTTTCTTATTATTTATCTGCAGGTCAAACGACGTCTGCCCATGGCCGATAGTACGCCGCCAAAAATTGCTAAACAATCCATCACCACCAATCATCATACAACAGCCGCCCCTGCGAAAACAGCATGTACAACAGCGTCGTCGAAAAAACGATCGCCCGATGGTAATCGGGCCGATACGTCCCTCGGAATTCTGACGAAACGTTTTGTTGATTTGTTGCAAGAATCGAACGAGGGTGTAGTGGATCTGAATATTGCCTCGAAACGTCTGGAGGTGCAAAAGCGACGAATCTATGATATTACCAATGTCCTGGAGGGTATTGGCATACTCGAGAAGAAATCGAAAAACAATATTCAATGGAAGTACGGTCATTCGTTTGTTAGCGACGAACGATCGCAACAAATGCAATTGGAGAGCGATAGACTAGCACAAAAGGAGAATGTGCTGGACTGCCTGATCGGTCAGATACGCGAAGCGCTTGGCGGTCAGGTGCACAATAATCCACACGCTTATGTGACACATCAAGATCTGAAGAGTATAGATATATTCAGGGATTGTAATGTTGTATTGATTAAGGCACCGCCCGAGGCGAAACTTGTGGTAAGTGTGTTGTCAGTTTTTTTTTTGTAGAGTTGAAGAGCCTTTCGGTGGCTCTGTTTCACATTCAGCTATCTCATGTTTTGTCTGAATTATTATTGTACTGATCATCACATTTACTTCCAGATACCTGATGCCCCCGCACCGCGAGATATTCATCTCAAAGCCGAGAAGAATGGCGAGATTCAAGTATTTCTATGTGCGGCCGATTCGGCTCCGGAAAGTCCGGTGTCATTCTCCAACGATCCACTTTTATATGATATGACACCACTATCTGAGAGTGGTAAACGAAAACAAGGTAAATCCAATTTGACTTCTTTCAATTGACGAAACTTATTCTGTTCGCTTAATTTCCAGGAGCATATCCCATCCGTTCGGCACAACGAAACTTAAACAAATCAATTATGGATGCATCCAGCGATTCGGGTCTGGGCGTCACCCCAACCGAATTTAGCGGCAGCAATTCCAGCAAAGATTTGGACGATTTGGCCGGTCTCGTCTATCCAACCACGACCAAACCGGTGCTGACGCAAAGTCAAGTCGATCTTTTGGACATTAGCAATACACGCTTGCAAGATTACTATGTGAAACAGCATCAAACGCTTCAACCATGTGATATGCCATCACCACCACAACCGCCTGTATCCGAATCGCCACCCGTACCACCGTTGACACCGTCACAAAATTACGGTTTGGATGCCGTCACAACCGCTGCCGCTGTTGATACGATTACGCAGTCCGCGATCAATAGTAGTCATCATTCGGGTGATTCGTCGTCGATTGGCGTGACGACGTCATTGGATCATTTGGGCAATAGTACGGGTGGTGATATTCTAACGTCTTGCTCCACGAACCCGCATATGACACAATCCGCCCTCACGACGCCAAATCAATATGGCGATGGAACGACGACGGCTATTAAAACTAGTCCGGCCGATTCGACCAGCTCGGTGGATGATTTGGGCCTGAAGCAGGACGTGACAATGGGCAATTTCTCGCGTATTTCATCGAGTGCATCGAGCGAGGCGGATGTGGATTGCAAGAAGACAGTGCGGAATTCGTTGTTTAGTGATCTGAGTCCGAGCAATTTGGGTTATATGGAGCCGAATTGTAAGTTGGCATTATTTTTTAATTCTCTGTAGCGTTAGTTTGAAGTTTGTTTGTGGAAGAGATTGAGGTTGGTTCTTGCATGCTTTGACTTTCTAAATTTATTAATCGTAACGAAAAATTCTATAACAGGTTCATCAGAACACGAATATTTCCTGGCGAGAGCTCTGGCTGTGACTCCTTGATATTCGAAATGGGCATCACAGTCTGAGTTCTTGCTTGGCGATATTTCAATAAATCGTCGACTAATCTCAAAATTTGGAGTGGATAACGTACTAATAAAAAAAAAACAGTGTTTGTGGTTTTTCTGAAATTTTGAATGTAGCTTAGACTTTTGTTTAATCCTTTTACAAAAACAAGTGATAATTCATTTTTCTTAACGTGTTAAAAAATTAAAAGCCTTTCAAAAACGGTTTAAGCAGTTCGTAGCCCAATTCGACCAATTTTGCGTTGGCGAGGGCGAAGGTATGATTCGTGCGTTATCATGGTGGAAGAGCACTTTTTTCTTTGCCAAGTGTTGCCGGTTTTTTTCTTCAATTCGGCCTAATAATTCGGCATAGTACAGCCCTGTGACCGTTTTGCCCTTCTGCAGTTAGTCGATGTGGATCACACCTTATGAATCCCAGAAAACGCTGGCCATCACCTTTCCGGCCGATGGGACAGTCGTCCCCTTCTTCGGAGCACGTTCGCCGGGTGAAATCCACTGTTTCGACCTGTGTATCCAAGTTTCGTCGATCACGAAACGACGCAGAAACTCCTTCGGATTGCGCTTAAACAGTGTCAAACACTGCTTTGAAGTGGTCTCACGATTGCGCTTGTTGTCCGGAGTGAGCAAACGCGGCAACCATCGCGCCGACAGCTTTCTCATGCCCAAAATATCATGCTGGATATGACCCACGCGATCTTTTGAAATGCCTACTGTCTCAGCTATCTCTCGCACCTTCAATCGGCGGGCTGCCAATACGAGATAGTGGATTTTTGTCACGTTATCCTGCGTGCTAACCGTTTTCGGGGCAAATGGACGTGGCTCATCAAAACCCGACATGCAACCACATCGAAACTCGTTAATCCAATTATAACGGTCACCATCGAATGAGAAGAGTCACCGTACTTAGCATCCGAACGCTCTTTGATTTCGCTGCGCGATTTCCCTTCCAAAAACAAGTATCGAATCACCGATCGATATTGCTCTTTTTCCATTTTTCTAAAATCCGCAGACACTCCCACTTTTACACGCGGCCAAAACACAACTACGAGTCCGATCCGGCTGAAATTTTGACAGTAGCCGTCTACGAGAATGTACTACACGATAGGAGGTTAGGTACTTATCGGACTACCATCGTACTTTCCAGAATTGAGACCATGGCTGTCCAACCTGCGGCCCGCGGGTCACATGCGGTCCACTGAGACTGCTAATTCCGTCCGATGAGATATTATCATTATGTATTGGGACAAACGACATTTATGGTCCATAGTAACAGAGAAGGGCATTTTCTTAATACAAATACAAATTTAATTTTTTAAAACATGAACAGAATGTGCGGAATTAATCGAGCGGATTTTATCCCTTAATTTCACAAAATTATTCACGTTTTCTAGAGCACTATCCGATATCAATGATACGCTTTCCTTAAATTCGGTTGCAGTGAAAACCGTTTTTAGGATGCACTGAACAACTCCTAAAATAATTCACTACCCATACAACGAAGTAGTTTGACTCTATAAAAGGTTGGACAACCATGATTTAGATCGACAGCGTTTTAGTGCCCGATAAAAATTGCTCAATCCAACTAAATCCGTTGAAATTATTCCTCTGAAATCCGTAACGGTATCTCGTTTGAAAATAAAACATGATGGCATCCATCATGTTTTTGTAAAACAATTGAAATCGAATCGTGTTGAAGTCTAGACTCTAGACCAGTCTTGTCTAACATACGGCCCGCGAAGGGTTTTATCCGGCCAGCGGGTGAATTCGGGTAGTTCCTTTTGCCTATAATTGGCTTGGTTGATATACGTCATCGACCTCAGCAACCGATTTTTAGTGCAAAATACATTTTATTTAGAATTACACTTATCAAAGGGGCTGTAGCCTGGCTGGTCTAGCGGTTAGTGCGCGCACCTTCGGTGCACAGGGTCATGAGTTCGAATCTCACCGTGGATCATGGTGTTTTTCGAACTCACGAGCTTGTGACGGACTATGATCTCACTCAGATGTTAAACGAGTACCCATTTATGGGGATAAATAACACTGCTGAGCGTGATGCTGATCTCATTACCTCAACAAAAAGCAGATAAGATCTTGGAATAAGGATGTCACTAACACATCCTGCGGCCTTAGTCCAATGCTGGATTGTCGCGCCTGTTATTTATATAAAGGGGCTTAATTTTTCAAACAGAAAAGCTTTACGCAATATTGAATGAGAGGATTGATATGGGAAATATTGGGGACAGTGTAAGTGTGGTGAGAACAGATCGGCAGTCTTCAGTAGCTTAGCGGTTCGACTGACAAAAAGGTCTCTGCGCTATGGACAGATGATGTGGTTCCGCAAGCTGTTTTCGTAAACGCCCTATCCTTCCCTTCCCAACGTGTAACCACTTCTCTATTATCATCGAGCATGCAGACGATGTTTATCGTGCTTCTCCAGCTGACCTGGCATTCGAAGGGATGCCCGATATCCAGTCAGGTGGATAATAGGCTAGGCAAGAAGTGAACTCAAATCAAAGACTGTAAGGCTGAGCGAAAATTTAAAAGAAGGTTTACTCCTTAATAAACATGTTTGTGGCAATGTGGCCCGCTTAAAAAGTATGTTGGACACCCCTGCTCTACACTATTCTGTTATTCGGGGCAATAGGCAACTAACTGAATTATTTACCATATTCACTACACTGCTTTGCACAAATTCGAGAGTTGTGCGCATCTCGTGAGATGCCTCTGTAATTACAAATCGGTATTATCAGAAGAGACACGACACGACCAGATATAAGAAGTCCGCCATGTAGCTCGTCCTATGGTTACTTAAGCAAAGGCCGAATCATAAGTTTTCAAATGACAGACAAACGATTTTTAAATGACGCACAAATTCTTTTTTACTGGCACATAAACAGTTTTCATCTAACGCACAAACGACATTAAGAAACAGTGTCTATCCTGGGAGACCTTGCAAAACAGGGAGTAACGTAAATTATTGAACTTCTCTAGAAGTAATTTCGTTATGCTTTGAGTAGGACAGCAATAAAGGGTGGCCCAATTGAACTGCAACCAAATGTAGGTAACTGTAAATCTGTGACCGCTAATGATAGCGCCCTCATATTTTGTTCCACGACAGTTCACCTTGTTGTGTTTAAGCATCCGCAAGCGTTTGCGCCTGAGTGTTGTGAAAAACACTTTATCCGTGATGGAAGTAAAACGTAACAGTGTGATTGGGCTATATTTGGCTGGAAAGCCGCAAGTGGAAATTGTTCGTGCTCTTCAACACCTAAATATCAACAAATCTTTCGTGTCTCGAACCATAGCTCGTTACAATGAAACTGGTAGTGCTGCTAAACGATATGGTGGTGGCCGGAAAAAAACTGTATCAACCCCGGAAATGGTACGGAACATCAAGGCTCGAATTCGCCGAAATTCTCGACGGAGTGGCAGAAAAATGGCTGCTGAGCTGCACATTTCGAAATCGACAATTCAGCGAATATTGAAAAAGGAGCTCAAAGTTAAGCCTTACAAAATATAAAAAGGACAACATCTAGCCGAAGCCCAAAAAAAGTAAGATTCGATAGGGCGAAAGAGCTATTGCGATTGCACGAACGTGGCCAGTTACGAAATATCATTTTCTTCGATGAGAAAAATTTCCCTATTGAGCAATTTATAAATAAACAAAACGATCCTGTCTACCTAACAGAAAGGTCGTCCGAGAATTTAGATATCCGGATGGCCACCAAAACTCAATCCCCACCGTTTGTGATGGTTTGGACAGCCGTGACGGCGAATGGTCGATATCCGCTAATGTTTTTTGATTGTGGCATCAAGATGAATGCGAACGTTTACCGAGAAATTGTTTTGGAAGGTGCTTTGAAGCCGTGGGCACGCAGACATTTTACTGAAAGAGAATGGACATTTCACCAAAACTCTGCACCGTCGCACAAAGCACGCGCAAACCAAGACTGGTTAAGAAACAATGTTCCAAAGTTCATTTCGACCGAACAGTGGACTCCTCATTCACCGGATGCGAATCCGCTGGACTACTCCATATGGGGGATTTTGCAGGCACATGTCAACACTAAAAGATACCAGAGTATTGATGCGCTGAAGGCAGCTCTTCGCCGTGAATGGGCAAAAATGCCAGAGGCTGACATTCGTGCAACGTGCGATTCGTTTGTCAACCGACTCAAAGCCATAGTTCGCGCTAATGGTGGTCACATCGAAAATTTGAATTAAATTTTAAAAATATAATTGTATTTCAATATTTGTTGCTTATCTTCACTAAAATTATGTATTAAATAAATATAAAAATCAGTTAGCCAAAAGTTGCAGTTCATTTGGGCCACCCTGTAGTGGCCGCTACGATTTCTGGGATTCCATCTGCCCCTTGTGTGACGAGAGATTTCGATTGTTGCAACATGTTTTCCTCAATCGTTATAAGCACTATTGATCTGAAATTTTGGACACCCGGCTAATTTCTGCTGCAGGCTGTTTACATATTTGAATCGAAATGGGATCGTGGGGTTGCCATAGAAGCCCCATCCCAAAAAATGTACTCTGAGAAAAACTTGTTTATTTATGGATCAATCTTCCCCAAACCATACATAAATCTTTTTCTATCGAAGATACTAGAATTACATGATAACGGATGCATTCAGACCATGGGGCAATGAGGCTGCCCTAGAAGCCCCACCACTAAAAGTGTGTTACATAGAAATGACGGAATCGGAGTCATAGGGTTGCTTCAGAAACTATTAACCCGTAAAGAGTTTAGGGTATTCCGGTCTCGTTCTAAACTTAATTCCACCATAACTGAATACAAATAAAGCGTTCGACGATAGTGTGGCATTGGTTACTCAGAGATCTGAGCTGCCATAAGTCTCATATTTCATGCGATAAATCATAATAAAACAAACCTATATTAATTTTCCAGAATAATAAAACACAATTAACTCCATTTTCATTATTCATTATTTTGGTTTCGGGTTATGTTCTGTTCATTCTACTTAATATCAACTACATCAGCATCTTTTATGAATAAATCCGAGGAAAACTCATTACCAATTAGCATTAAAGAGAGAGAGAGAGCCTAAAAACGGATACTAATCAAAAACATCGCTAAAAATGAAAAAGTGTTAAATAATAATAATTTAATGAAATAACAACGCGCCACAACTAACCACCACCACCATCACACATAACCGAAATGATTTGCATTGGACCTGAACTCTCATGGGCCTGGCTTACATTGTTAACTTTTTTATGTAGCACCATGAGATTCAGCTCTGATGTAAATTGAAAATCATTCATTCAAATGAGCTGTAACGTTTTCCTTCCCCTTCGTTTCAGAGTGTACAGAGTTGGTTTGGTTTCTTTACATATATTTGTGTCTGTGTGTGTGTGTATTCATATTTTGAAAGTCATTTAGGATATTAATTTAATTTGTATATGCATGCTGTTTCGTCATTAGGATATCTCAATTGACCTTACCGTTATACAGATATATTTTGAATGTTTTGTAATGTTTGAGCACTCTCAGTACCCTTAGGACTGCGTGCATCTATGGACAAGTCCATTATATAGTTTTGGTACCAGAGGAGCTACACTATTTTCCCGTTATCGAAACCTGATAAGTCAATAGTTAGAACCAATCATTTTGGGGACACTCATTGATGCCCAGTATTACTTTCGTCAGGCAGTACTGCCCCGAATTATTTACAGAAGCCTGACTTCACCGGACGGCGTCGGCGTACGCGTAATTAACCCATGAGGAGTTCGTTGCAATGTCTCAGTTCTGCTTCCAATTGACTTTGCGGGTATCTCCAAATCTGAGACAATCAAACATGTTTCGCATTCTCCGCAACTCCCTTGCACTTGGGACAGGCATTCTGGCGAGTTGCCCAACGTAAACTAATGCAAATATTGACGGTATCTCCAAGGCTCGTTAAGAACTGGGTCATATAGAAAGTAACATTACCGTGTTTGCGGCCTACTTACATACATAGCTATGTATGCCTTTCTATGTTTCTTCGCTCCTACGTCTCGTTGATCATTCAATTTGAGCTCTCAGACAAATCAAATTCCCTATGGTCGATATGTGTATAATGTTCGCAGACTTGCTTTTCCATATCTGTAACCAACGAATTGTTCAGAAATTGTAACGTCAATGATAGGCTCCGTATTTCATCTCCTGAAAGCATTTACTTCTCCTGAGTTCATTAGACGAGTCGAGAGAAAGCATACAAGAGCGTCCACGTTTTTTTCATAGCTGCTCCATTTCCAAGCCCACGCTTTCAAGTATGCCGCAATTATCACGGAAGTGTGATTACTCGCATCGTACATAAAAGCCTCAAAAAATCCTGTGTCATTCCACCGTGGCAGGACGAGGCGGCGCTACATATATATTCCGTTAATCGTCGCTATAAGACGCTCCATTTAATACCTTGACCTCGAGCAGTGCGCTCCAATTGGCCCAACAAATCACTGTATAGCTCAGGGTCTCTCAACCTTTTTCATTCCACGCCCCCTTGGCGAAGTCTGAAGAATCGGCCGCCCCCGTGGAAAATTTGTATTTTCGAATGAGAACTCAGGATCAGGTAATTCGACTGAAACTCATTTTGTTAGAAATTTTCCGAAGCTGGCATGCAACGAGGAAGTCATAGATTTTTGCTATTTTGGAAGGGTAATCAAATCACATTTTAAGAGTTCTCTTGAATAAATAAATTTTGGGTAAAATTTTTTAGTCAAATCTTTTTTTTTTTTTGTGAAAGAATAGTGCTCAAAAACCCATACTCAGCTTCTTCGAAACCTACACAATAACTCTTGTGTAAATAGGAAGGTAACCAGCAGCAGAACGACCAAAATGCAAATATTCGTGAATCGGTGTCTACAACACAGCGCATTTTACGGCTACCCTAGCTGGAAATAATTTCCCACGGTCACTTCCTTTCCAATTCTGCCAAAAATAGGATAGCACGACATTTATGATACGGCATCAAAATTAGATCTCTACTCGCTCCCGTCTCATCAATCTTTATGTCCATCTAGGGAGGCGCGCCCCACCGGTTGGGAATCGCTCGTATAGCTGCTCAATTTAGTTTCCTTTTTGGGAACGGTAGTTGGAGTGTTGGGCAGGACTCAGCGTGAAGAAAAAACAGGAAACCAAGACGATATGAAGAACAAGAGCTTACACCAAAACAAGATGGAAAATGGACACGGCGGCGGCCAATCGACCTCCCAAATTCAAATAAAAAAAAACTGCGTCCCACCAATTTAGTAACTGCTGTACAATAGAATCTAGGGCCATATGACATAAACTACGCTTCTTTTCCTCGTCCCCCTATTAGCTGGTCTCAGGATTTACTTGCAGATTTCTCCTCTGCCTCAACAGACCTTGTCCATCTGTTTGTGATTTTTCCAAAAGGGTGACTTGCATCGATTCATTTTTTTGCAATGTTTTTCGGAATGTCTGACCTCTCCACAGTTCAACGGTTCCTATACCATTTCGGACAATAATTGCGAGTAGTCGTCGTTTTACGGCGTACTCTCCTCTGAGTATCAAAATTAGCGCTGGAGTGCCTCAGTGCACTGTTCTCTCTCTCTCTCTCTCTCTCTCTCTCAACTCTTTTTCTAATTTTCATCAATCACCTCTTAGCTTTAACATCCAATCCTATTCATAGTTTTGCTGACGATAGCTGGTTGGTTGGTTAAAGTGGCGGCTTAGACATAGGTTAGCCAAAAGTTCAATTAGCGCATAAAGCGCCGTTTTGAAACCACAAACTCCGTGAAGTTGAACTAGGGTATATAATAAAGGTTAGGCGATGAATTTAGTGGAGGAGGAATTTAGGGTGGAGAGATGCCTTGAACCAACCAGTGTTGTTTAGCAAGTACAGCAGTTTCCCTAATTTCACATTAGCTGCATCCTCCAAGTTTCCTAGAAAAGCCTTGCTGAGCGTCCTATACCGGGTTCTGACGAGACCCGCATTCACACAGAAAGTGAGTCAGGGTTTCCTTCTCATCTACATTTCCGCAGCTGCGACAATGTGCGTTGTGGGGGATGCCCAACCTGGCAGCGTGGAGCCCTATTGGCAAGTACTCCGTGATAACAGCAGTAAGCTTCGCGATATTTGTACGCGGTTTAGTCAGAATCTCAGTCGTTCTTTTCCTGTTGTATCAGGGCCACATCCTTCTTGATATAACGCAAGTCCTCAGATTTTGCCATTTGGAATTAGCAGCTCTTATATAGTGGCCGGAGATCTTACTCTTAACACCTCCGCATGGGAGCTGTGTTTAGCAAGTTCGTCAGCCATCTCAATGCCCCTTAAGTTCCTGTGTCCGGGTACCCAGAGTAGGGTGATTCTGTGTCGTGTGCCAAGGTTGGTTAACGCTTCCTCACATTCTTCAACAACCTTGGAGGTAATTTTCACCGATTGCAATGCCATGATAGCAGCTTGACTATCTGAGCATATGGCGATACTCTGATTATTTGGTATGTTCTGGAGAGCATGACAGACCTTCATGATTGCAAGCACTTCGGCCTGAAAAATGCTGGCATGGTCAGGCAGACCGTAATGTTCAGAGATATTTAGTGATCCGCAGAAGATTCCGGCACCCACGCCACAATCCATTTTAGACCGATCCGTGATAAAGGTGATGTCAAAATCCTTGACCACCTCACTCTCTTTCCACTCACCTCTAGTTGGGAATTTGACATCAAAGTTCTTCCCAAAGCTTAGCTTGGGCACTTTGAAATCCGTTGCAACGTTGCGTACATCTTGTGGGAGCTGGTTTAGAATATTGCTGTCGCCGTATGGCCTAGCACTCCAGCAGTTTAACGCTTTAAGTCTGACTGCACTAGATGCTTCCAGTTGGTTGATAATAATATCGATGGGTGGAAGATGCAGGATTACATTCAGCGCATGCCTCCTGTGATGCTAAGGCAAGCCGATCTCTGCACTCTACCAAGTTTTGTTACATTGTAGCCTTTACCGAGCGCTCGCCACCAGACGAGCGCCCCGTATGTTAGGATCGGTCGTACCACCGCCGTGTATACCCAAAGTACCATGTTTGGTTTGAGACCCCATTTCTTGCTAAATACTGTCTTGCAGGCGTAGAAAGCAATACCAGCTTTTTTAACGCGCTCTTCAATGTTCAACTTCCAGTTGAGCTTTGAGTCCAGAATCACGCCCAAATACTTCGAGCTGGGCGATAATTGCAGTTGCTGTCCATTTAATTTCGGGAGCAAGAGAGGCGGTATTTTGGTTTTTGTAGTAAACAGCATCAGTTTTGTCTTCCCTGGGTTTACGCCCAGGCCATATCTTGTGGCCCATTTGCTGACCAAACTAAGGGCTCTTTCCATGATCTGACTGACCACGGAGAGACAAATTCCTGATACTACAATCGCTACATCATCCGCATATGCGACCACTTTAATCCTCTCCCTGTCAAGCCTAGCTAGGATTTTGTTAATTACTACTAGCCATAGTAGTGGAAAGTAGACCCCACTCTGAGGTGTTCCTCTGCACACAAATTCAGTTAAGTGGCTGCTTCCTAAGTCACCATGGATTACTCTGGTCGTTAGTAGTGTCTCTATCCAGAACCCAAGCTCTGGCTCAACTCCCTAAGTCTGAGAGAGCCTCATAAATTAATTCAATGCGAACGTTATTGAATGTCCCCTATATGTCGAGGAAAGCGGATAACGTGTATTGTTTGTATTCAATGATACGAAGCCGTTTCCGTGGACTTTCCCTACACGTATGCATGCTGTGATTTCGTAAGTGCTGAGTTCTCATGACTTTGCCGGATGTGTAAGTCTATTAAGCGCTCTAAAGTTTTGTGTACGAAGGAAGGTAAACCAATCGGCCTGAAATCCTTCGCGGATGACGATAGCACTCTTGACTTTAGATATTCTCTTGATTTTGATTTGATTTGCAACAGTTCAAATTGAATGTGCATCGGCACTTACCTCTCCCATCCCTTCCGCCAAGGCTTTGCTTCCATTAAAGGTTATCCCCTAAAGCCTTCACATAGGCAAAAAAAAGATTCGTATTTTTCTTTACTTTTATGTATCGAAATTTACCGTTATAATGGTTAACCTAACTATAAATATCTTACTATATATCCTAGTCATGATTTACGATTTGTTTTTCCCCAAATTTACCTACCCCCGACAATTATCACTCTACAATTTTTATTTTTTCTCATTTCAGATTTCGACAACCTGCCCATGTTTTTCTCCATTGAACCGCCACTGGACACGGAATACAACTTCTCATTATGTCAAACCGAAGGCTTAACTGATCTTTTCGATTTGCTTTGAGTTGATCAACATCGTCAGCGCCAGCACCGTCAACAATCTAAAAAACATCGGTCCGTGATGATTACACGAACACGAATAATTGTGGGACGACACAGTGCAGTAGTGTTGTGTGAAAAGTGTGTGATGATATGAATATGTGATTGGTTGTCAGCAATTTGATTCCAGGCATGAATTATCACACACAGTCTAACGCGTCTCCACAAAATATATACACATCCTTTTCTTATGTGTTTTAAATATTATTCTTAAAATTTAAATAAAATAATAGTGTACATAAAAAAACAAAAAACACACACACACACACAAACATACAATGCATCAATTAAAGAAACACATCGATTTATATAAATAAATTTATATATATATATTTTATAAATTGCGACTGGAATATATATAGAAAAAAGTACGTCTTTTTTGTTACTGGGTTACATTATAAAATATTATTATTAAAAAACAAAATAGTAAAAAATGAAACTGATATGTATAGGAGTTTACATAAAATAACACACGATATGTAGAAAACAAAAACACACAGGCGCGAACATATATGACTATATAGATATATATATTGTAAATTTTGTTTTGGTTTCCCTTTTTATACAGAGAGGCAGGAATATATATTATTAAAATGCGTGATATTGTTTAATATCACTATCCCCTCGCAGAGAGAGATAGAGAGAATTATTTTGTTTTGATTTTCGATAGCATCTCAGTTTTTTTTTCTTCATTATTATCGGCGTTACACTTTCATTTAATTGTCTGCCTTTCCCCTTCTTGCTACAAATAAAATAGAGCCGTTGATTACCATCAAATCGAAATATATAAAATTTCAATGTTATGGTTTTTGTTATATATTCGAATAAATATATTTTTTTTAAAGAGAAAAGTCAAAAGTACTGAAAACTGAAAAGAAACATATTATATCATTTTTTTAGATTTCTGGAAGATTTAGCAAATTTATAATAGAATATTTATTATTTGAAAATGCAAAAATTGTATTAAAAAAGTACATAAAAAAATGTGTATTAAAGAAAATAAATGCAACACAAATTTCTATATACATATATATGTATCTTAAATCCAATAATTATTATTATTTAAAGAGATATGAGCAGTTAATAAAAACAAAAATTATTTAATTTATTGAACGAGCAAAACAATTTGAATGTCTTTTATTTTTCAATTAATACTTTTCATTATGTTTTCATATTTTACGTATTCATTATAATGTGCATGGATAGCCGACACATTACACAAAAAAAACAACTTCGAATCGATTCTGTGCATGCTCCCCCATCAAGTAGTGTCCATCCAATGTCGGAATGTGCAATAAATCGATTCAAAACCAAAGTACAGCAGGAATGTATTGATTTAAATATTGTTTTACGGAATCGTTTTGCGAACCTCTGAGAATGCAAATATATTTGTTATGAACAATAATGCATTCAAGTGACGAGTAAGTGAAATCGGAACAGTAGAATGATAATAATAATGCCAGCAAGCAAAATGCATATATACCTCGTATGTTGTATGTTTTATGCAAAAAAGTGAAGATCATACACAATACAAATCCACATGAATACATACAAAAAAACAACTATGGAATATAGTCAAAAATACATATATATATCTAAATAAAATACATATAAATACAATTATACGATCATACTTGTATGTGTATAGTATCACTGAAGGCAAACAACAAAACAAAAGTGTCGTGTATCCAGTAATATCTTTAAGACACAGAATACCTATAACTTTGTAATTTATATCAACATAATTTCAAACACATTTATAACTATTATATTTAAATAGGGCATAACTAAGCAAATTGGAAATAAAAAAAAAAAAACAAAATAAATAGGACCCTAACTTATGGAAGAAGACTTGATGTCTCTTTATCTATTTCTAGAAAACAAAAAAAAGCAACAATACATACAAAACTCGAAAACAAAAAAAAAAATAAACTAAACAATACACGAAAAAAAAAAGAAAAAACAAAACAACAAATAGTTTAGAACTAAATTTATAATTATTATTACATAATGTTGTATGTATTTAAGTTTAGTCCTAGGAAACAAACAGCAACAACAAAAAAACAACTTATTATTCATAAATAAAATAAAAATCAACAAAGCAAAAAAATATCAAAAAACCAATTTTGAAAACAAAAAATTAAAACTGAAATGTAAAATCGAAACATCAGATTTAAAATAAACAAAAAGAAAAATTAGCGTAAAGTATATATATATGTATGTATATAATAAACAAAAACAAACAAACAAAATATGTATATATATATTTACTTGCACCTAAAGACTTGTCTTATAACGTATACTAGAGCGATAATTTTAGTTTAATTTTAATTTTTTTGTTTCTCTTTGACACACACAATTTACGATACATATTTGATTTTGTTTGTGTGCAAAGGCGCGCGTAGACGCGCGTGCATATGCAATTATAAACTGACTAAAAAAAGTGTAGATGTGACAAAAATAATCTAAGCACACACAAAACTCACACACGCCCACACTCAACACCTTGTTATTGATACATACAATAAAAAAAAATAGAAGAAGATGAAGAAGTGAAACGTGAAGAGAACAATTGTGTTATGGAAAAGTTTAATATTACAAACAAACAAAAAATAATTAAAACATGAAAAAAAAACATGATTAAAAAGAAGAATTGATGTTTGAATTATTGGAATTTCAGCAAAGTCGTTGGAAGGTTTGCCTGATAAGCACTGTATTGGATCTACACTGCTATTGTACGACCCAGGGACGTAGCCAGGGGAGGGGTCCATGGGGTCCGGACCCCACCCGAAATGTTTTCAATGGGCTTTGAAATTTCAGTGATGATAACATGAAAACTGTAATAATGTAATGCACACTTATTTAATTGTGGTATACATTTTCTTGCAGGTTCTCTGTCAGGACATCAGTACAAAATTTACCGAATTGCACATTAATTAAATCAGTTGTTGCGAAAATAGGGTAATTATTTATTTATGCCGTAATTTTTTTCCTGTCCATGCGACCTGGGTTCCTCTCTACCCATTGCGATTTTTTTAGATACCACATTCGTATTTTATTTTTTTATAACTAAGAAAAATAGATGCTTTCATTTTCGAAATCGAAAGTGTGCAGAGAAACCGAACGTTTTTACAGGAAATCGAAGAAATTTGAAAATTTCGGATCTCATAAAAATACATACAAGTAAGTAATCCGTCGGTAAGAGGGATGGATCAAATTGACCCGAGCTGTTTTTCATTATTTAAATTTTTCTGCTTACATGAATCATTGCCAAAACGTTCGGTAGCTGGAAATACGTTTTCTAAGAGATGTTGGGTATAACACACGTTAGAAATGATAGCTCCAAAGAAGTTAACATGAGTAAAAAATTAGAAATGGGTATATTTGATTCACATCGCAGTTACCGTTAGATTTTTTTGTCCTAATTGGCTCCACCAATAAATGACCCCGTTTTGGAAAGTAACCTCTTTTCTTCACAGTTAACTTATTTTAGATAGATATGCTAAGGTTGTTCCTTTGTCGTTGATAAATTTCCATAAATTTTAACAACCCCCGTTGAACATTCGCTGAAACTATTGGTTTTCAAGAACAGCTTCATGTTTTTCTCACTCAGGGTGTTCGATTGACCGCTGTTTCTTCTTACCAACTTGTAAATTATGAACCTCAATTTTTCGCTGATATAATTTTCTTCAAGTTTATAGTTATCAAGTCTCTATGGTTTTCCCCTCTGACTAATTGAAAAAAGACCACCCTTAATACATCAAATCCTGCAATTATCCCTAATTCTAAAAAAGTATATAAATGAATCGGACATTTCTTAAAGACACCAGCCCATATTTTCTTCCGATTTATTTGAAGAAACGTGCAGAAAAAATAAGGTATCCACTTTCATTGCCTATTTAACCAGTCACACTAATCTTAACACTGGAATTTATGCTATGTCGCGCCTCGTGCCTATACATAAAAATGGCGGCAGAGTTAAAACTCAAAATTATCAACGAACTAACAGCCCCTCGTCAATCCTTAAATTATTTGACCAGCAGGATGACCACAGTAACCTCCTTTATACCTCTAGTTCGACTACTAATAATATCGGCTTTTCGGAGGTCTACTACTACAAATCTTATTTGAAAGTCTCTCGAAAATTGGTCGCACTTTACCAAAGCGATTAATAAATTTTAATGTGACCTTTTACTAGTTAAACTGAAAAACTTTGACTTAGGTGGACCCTAATTAATAGAATAGACAGACGATACCGTTCCGTGATTGTGAACATAATTCTAAATCAATTTCCATCAACATCAGGCGTTCCTCAGGAATCATACGTTGATCCACTTTTATTTTTATTTTTTTTTAGATATCCAGAAACTATTTAAATCCCCTATGTAATTAGAGCGGATGAAATCTATCGGTATATGTACATCGAATAAAAAAGGATGCATTTCAGCAATTTTTTTAGTGATGTATTTTTTGTGTATCATCAAAAATACAGTAAAACAGTTATTCACTAGCAATACCAAAACATTGATTTACAAGACAATTTCTGAAATCTAAATTTGGACCCCTCCCGAAACAAATTCCTGGCTACGTCCCTGTACGACCCATTCACTGTACGATGTATGCGTATGGTGACCGGCACTCAGTAAAACACATTATAACTTGCTGGCGAAAGTATAAAGAATGGCTTCTATTGTCATAACTGAAGCCTTTCGTACTACACCTTCGGCTGGACTTGACGCTGTGCTCAATCTGCTACCGTTGGATCTATTCGGCCAACAACTCGCTGCTAACACGGCACTAAGCCTACGTGGAACTAGTCAGTGGCAAACGCTGGAGTATGGTCACTCGAAACGAAACTACAAAATTTTAACCTCCCTTAGAGACTGACTACACTAGTCTCAAGTATGCTTTTGGCAAACACCACGATTGTTTGATTCCGTCGAGGAACCACTGGAATACACCCCTGGCTACGGGATCTTTGGTATTCTACACAGATGGCTCTAAGACGAATGAAAGAGCTGGTATTGGAGTTAGGGTGGCCAGATTCCCCGTATTTTACGGGTTACCCCGTTTTTCGGGCACCGAAAGTCCAAAAATCCGTAATCCAAAAAATAAAATGCGGGGCAAATAATGGATAGTTTATGAAAAAAACTCCCCCAAAGGGTTAGAGACAATTGTTTATCGTATTAAAGTCCACCAAATACATAGTTCTAAATTTTCCGACGCGAAAGTGACGTAATCAAGTTAACACAGTTAACATGGTACATGAATGCTTTGCATTATTTGGAATCAGGATTTGATTTTGCCGAGCACACTTACCTATACTATCTGCAACCCTTAAATTTGCAGTACGAACGGAAATTTGAGAAACTGGAGAGAATAGTCGGATGCCTAAACATAACTACAGTGAACTTGGATGACCTTTATGAGGAATTTTGTGTAACTTCGCCCCTAATTAATAAATACGTTCAGGAAATGAAGAGATGCCGATGAAGTGATAAGGCCTGACACACGGACCAAATTATTTAAAGCGGTCAATAATAGCAGCAAAATACGATTCGATTTTTGAAACTGGTCTTTTCTACACTTCAGCGTATTTAGGAACCCTTGTTCAGTTTGTCCCCACGCAGGTGACCAAATCGACCAGCTTTCCTAGTGGCTAAGTACCAAAAAACCCTTATCGATTTCGTCCCCTGAAAGTGGACGTCAAAAACTGCGCAAAATCCGCTTGTTCAGCTCGAACCAGTTTTTGGCTGTTTTCGACATGAAATGTACATGAAACTATGCGACCTCGTCCACTATCAGGGGACGAAATTGATAAGGGTTTTGGGTAGTTTTGGCACTAGAAAAGCTAATCGATTTCGTCCCCAAGCAGGTGATGAACTGAACAGGGTTTCCTAAATACTCGTCCCAGCAATTAATTCACCGGCAGAGAGAATATTCTCGCTTTGCGGGAACGCTGGACAGATAGCCGGAACCGACTAAATATTCACACTTCTACGCCTCAAATAAAATGCACTTTATAGTGCAAAATGAAGAGTTATTGGGGACTGTATCTTCAGATAGGAAATATTACTAAAAACAAATGATATACATATAGGCATAATTTTTTTATTAATTTTTGCCCCGTAAAAAAATCGAAAACCCGTATTTTATATGTTGGTGACCCGTAAATCCAAGGCAGGCAGGTGGTCATCCTAATTGGAGTCCACTCGTTAATAGACGGGAAACATATCGGTAAGGTGGTCGGGACCATAACGAGGCACTGTTCTATCGGGGAGCACGCCAGGAGGCTCCCCGAATTCCCCATAACGACTTCTGTCGTAGTTGCGGTAACGAAGAAGATGAAGATAGTGTTCATCATTTTCTCTGCCATTGTCCAGCCCTGGCCAAGAAACGGAGACGTTTTCTTGGCTCAATGTATTTTTACGATACAGATGATCTACGTAATGTGAGCACAGCACGAGCTGGGGTATTATACGCTTTCAGGTCCCCAAAGGAATTTTTTCTTGTTCTTCTTATCGACACTAGCGACACTTATCTTACCGTCCGCCATATAGCGGACCCATAGCGGAAAATATCGGAATTTTTTACCTGATTGCGATTCCTTATGTGTTTTCCAGCAAAAAAGTTGTACGGAATATACCCCGAATTCTTAACCCTTTAGCATTTGAAGATTTTTGAAAAAAAAAAACATTTTCTTGCACATTATTTTATCCTAGCTTCATTGTTTCTAACAGCTTTAATGCTTAAATTGCAGAAAACTAGGGTAAATTTTAGCTGGAATTCAATTCAATTGAAAGTGCCCCTAAAGTTCTGCAATTTGGTAAAATTTATTCAAATTATGCCAAAATTAACCCTAGTTTTCTGCACTTAAGGCATAACTGTTAGAAATTAAAGAGCTAGAATAAAAAGAAGTAAAAAAAACATGATCGTAGGATTATACGTCAATTTTTAAAAGAATCAAGAACAATCCTCACACCTCACCATTTTTTAAAGATTGTTGGGGACTCTCCCTTCCTTTTGAGAAAGTTGCGGACCGCCTGTCGGTGTATTTTGCATACACAGTGGGCATCCCAAATAATGCAAAAAATCTGAGGTATAAAATGTATGGCCGCTTAGCCCCCCCCCCCCCTCAAAGTTGCTCCACTGAATTTAACTTTCGGTTATTCGAACTACACCTGTCGTTAATTAGTTCCGATAATCGCCACTAACCCATTTCATTTTCAGAAATCTAGCGGTCACTCTGGTCATCATATCTACTGTGCACGCTAGTCAGGGAGTAGTTATTGAATCTGTTTCTTCGCAGAGGATGAACGCTCCATTTCACTGAAAAGAATCTCGAATTTGAGAGACTACTGCAGGAAAACCGACCGTTAACTCGTTATCGGTTTTGGCGCTAATGCCCATCACACTGTGTGGGGCAGCACGGATGTTAACACGCTTGGTGAGAAATTTTATGAATTTTTTATGTCCAGCAACAATTTTGTTACATACAAGAGGTTCCTCACCTTTTCACTTTTTGTCAGCAGACTAATCTCGGAGCTCACGTGAGTGAACATTTATCTTAAATTGAGTGAATAAAAACAAAGTCTCCACGGCACCGTTTTCACGGGAGACATATATGCAAGTTTTTCGCTCGGTGAACACAGTACATACGTACATACCCGCGTTCTGATTGATTGTCGATGACAGCTTTTCATTGTGAAATAAAGTGCACTGTATTATTTTCGCTGGCGAAATGTCAAAAACCGGTGTGGAGACTTTCATGTGAAGTGAGTACCACCAAGCGAATTCGATTTCACGATCATCAAAATGTTCACAGTAGGTGTGTTTTTTTTGGTTATCCCGTGAAGGTTTGGGTAACGAAACTTCATATAAAAAAAATGACAGGTGCGTCAGCTGTCATTTTTTTTATATGGAGTTTCGTTACCCAAACCTGCACGGGATAACCAAAAAAACACACCTAGTATTTGCATGTATTTTACGTGAACTGACTATAGCGACGTTTTTTCGCATCGCGGGTAAATCTGACTCGAAAAAAACGATCGCGGGTAACATCCCGGTTAAGACCAAACAGCTGACATTTGACAGTTTTTGCGCATCTTTGACTAACCTTCGTCGGCTTATTTTTTAGATGTGGTGGATTTTATCACAAAAGATGATTATTTCTTTGCAAAATCTTTTCTCGTGATGAGAAAAACTCTCACATTTGGTTTGATAAAACAAATTCCCTCAAATTTCCCCTATGCGTCCGCCATCTACATTTGAGCTCTATCCCGTGTAGGGTAGTTACACGCGTGAACTCTACCTAGGGTAAGTGCCATTTTTTTTATATGAAGTTCTACCCAAACCTGCACGGGATAAACACAATAAAACGTGCCTTATGTTTAGTACCTACTTTAATGTTGGAAACAGATTAGACGCATTGAATGCTGCCGAAGAAAACAGGACAATGCATTTTAAATGGCTGACGACACTGCCATCTCCTGAAAGGTTAGTCACGATGGTTTTTTTGCTACGCAAACTTACATGGGACTCCATTATGGTAAAAAAATGCCCTAAATGTGTATGCTTTCAAGAAGCTCTTTACCCTATATAGCATCGTTTCCCAACCGGTGGGTCGCAACCCCCTCGATGGATCGCCGTGAGTTTTCGAGGAGGTTGCAAAATATGGGTTACTCAAACTGAGAATATAGACAGAATATGCCTCATCGATACTAACGAATTTCTAGATAAGTGGTTCCTAACTCGAAGATGTCGGCGGACCACTTATCCTCTGAAAGTTAATTGCTACGGACCAACTTTAGGGTGGGTGGATTGCAACGTTTCCGGAATGTTGTAATAGGGCACGTTTCCGTTAAATTTTTCAATATGTTCCCATTAGGGGGCATACTCTTTACTGTCGGTCCATTCCCAAGTAACAATTCGTTGAAATACATTTCCCACGTCAGCATCAGCATCGGCATCAGGAGAAAAATTTCAATTTAGAACACACGCATTTGCCTTTGATGACCCACATTGACAGCAGAAGCAGAAAAAATGCTTCTGCCGTTGCTGCTGCTGTCAATGTGGGTCATCAAAGGCAAATGCGTGTTCTAAATTGAAATTTTTCTGCTGATGCCGATGCCTCTGCCGATGCTGATGCTGACGCGGGAAATGTATTTCAACCATAACACAAACACAGCGCATGTAAAAAAAACGTGTCTGCTCTGATAAAAGTCACGAAAAAACGTGGAAAATTCACTTTTTGGCGGGATTTTTTTCTTTCACTGCTTTTTAGACACTTCAATTCACGACACATTGCACTTTTCGTGACGAAAATCGACCGGGCACCAATATTTTTCGACCCGATTTGCCTTTACCGCAATGTAAATTTTCCATCTGCTCAAGCCTATGATTTGACGTTTAAGTATTTGACCGTGTTCTGCTTCCGGGCTTGTATTAAGATGGCTTTGGTAGTAACACAAAATCAGTTTATCGTGTGACATCGCTTAAAGAAGTATTTTGATCCGATAAAAACTCCTGAAAAAATTTTCTGGAAAGCTTCTCACATCCTTATACATATAATCAATTCACGATTATAGCCAATGACTTTGATAACACACTAGCGACATTTTTTTCGTATCGCGTGTAAGTCTGACTCGAAAAAAACGATCGCGGGTTAAGACCAAACAGCTGACATTTGACAGTTTTTGTGCATCTTTGACTCGCTTTCGTCGGCTTATTTTTTAGATGTGGTGGATTTTATCACAAAAGATGATTATTTCTTTGCAAAATCTTTTCTCGTTATTAGAAAAACTCACATTTGGTTTGAAAAAACAAATTCCCTCATATTATCCCTATGCGTCCGCCATCTACATTTGAGCTCTATCCCGTGTAGGGTAGTTGCACGTGTGAACTCTACCTGGGTAAGTTCCATTTTTTTATATGAAGTTCTACCCAAACCTGCACGGGATAAACACAATAAAACGTACCTAATATAAGCTTCTATTGGATTAAAAACCGGCGCAAAATGCCATTATTGGACTATTATTCAGTGTTTATTCCCTGTAAAACTCCCCTATTACTGTTGGAAGATAATTTTCCATGAGGGATAAAATTGTTACTTGGGATGGACTTTAGGTGTGTTTTCTTGGTTATCCCGTGTAGGTTTGGGTAACGAAACTCCATATAAAAAAAAATGCCAGCTGATCCACCTGTCATTTTTTTTTATATGAAGTTTCGTTACCCAAACCTACACGGGATAGCCAAAAAAACACACCTTTTGTGATTTTTGAAAGAACTTAAACCTATGTAGTAATGTAGTGCTCTGGAATACCAAGTTTCTTCAATAGAATTTTTTGGAATCTTGCATGAAACCAAAATTCCATCACTCACTATTAATTTATGAACCAATTAAGATGATTTCTGCGTAGAAACTGACTTGATTTTATTGATGAATATGCGGATTTCATCAAAAACACTTAAGTGCTGTTTTCTATGGATCAGAGACGCCATTTTCTATAGTCTCCGGATAATCCGACTTTTCAAGCTTTCCAACCTACCCTCTTCTTTCTATGGGATCGGATTAGCGAGGTTCCACTGTATATACATACACGCGGCCATCTTTTATGCATCCAATATTCCCCGCACTTTCGCACGAGCTATCTATAAAAGCAAATTCTTTCGCGAAAAACTTATTACTTATTACCTTTGGGTTGATTTTATGATTTACTCAAATTTGGCAGTTACAGGAAATGCAACTATAAGTTTAAAATTAATCAAATGGGTCTTGAAATTCAAATCAATTTCAAAAGGAATTGAACGTTATTTTGCTTCAAAGCAGAATTTTTGCAATAGCTTTGAACGAACTCAGCAACAATCAAACGAATTCGCCCATGAAACAGCAGTACCGGCAATTGAATTGATTTCAGGTGAGTGCGAATGGTTATGTCCACACATGTGCGCTTTCGTCTTCCCTATCGTCTTCAAGCTCCGTATCCACTTTCAACATTGAACATGTCATTGATTGCGTCAAGTGAATAGAAGAGATCAATGTCTCATTCTATCCAGATCTGTTCATTATTTATCGTTAAATATGTGTCACGGCTTTGGTCAGGACGGGTAAATGATAAATTCTTTCATGAATTGTATGAATAGATGATGTGTTGTTAATATTTAACATTGGCAATTGCGTTCAAGAATGAATGCGTTTCTTCAATAGCGCATACATCTCAAGTTTCAATTGTCAAAATGACGAAGACGAACGAAAATTGAAACTGTCTAGACAGGCACAATGAGATGCCACCAAATCGTCTACTCCATTCAAAAGAATTGATCTAGTACAATTTTGCCAAAATTTCATCCGATCCGCTTTGTCTTTTTCACTTTGACAGGTGTGCGCACGCATGAAGGATATTTATATTGCTCTCCTTCGCACTTATCAATTTCAAGCCCTTACACAACTAAATGCATCCGTTGAGGCAGGTAAGTATATGGCCGCGCTCTTCGCGAAAAAAGGAACATTAATGAGTGAGCGAGACGGCATACGCTTCAACCCCCAACTAGGTATGACAAACTTCGAAAGCGAAAACGAGATGTATAGAGCATCATCTGCATGCATCAGCAGCACCATCTGTCGTTCGCCTTGCGAACAGCTTCAATTCGCTCGTCTTCGTCTCTGTTCATCCATCGATGGCGTAAAGGAAATTGTCGTTTTTCGCGTCGGAACGCTCGCGTCTCTTGTAAATTTTTTCCATAGCCCGTAATTGTAGCATTTAAACAACCACGTCGCGATCAATCTAAGCATTGCGCGCAACCTGTGTACATTTTTGTAAATAGAAAATTCGCATTTTTCGTGTACAGTTAGTGGTAAAGAAAAAAGTCGCGTGCGACACGGTATAAAGTGCCGCCGCCACCCCCGAAGACGCAAAAAAAGCAAATAGCAGCCGCACCAGCAGCAAGAAAAAAAATCGGCAAACAGCAGCCGCGACGACCGAGTGCCAGCCCCAAAGTATATCCGACACCCGACGGGACGGACACAGTCAACCCCCTGCCTGGTGTGTGTGTGCCCGCGAGCTTCAGGTTCCGGAAAAGACAATATACCCTGCCGAAAAAAGGGTGGCGAAAAGTCGTGTCCCGGTTCGATCTCCACAGTGCGGAGCGCCCCGAAATTTTCTGTGCTCGTGCAAGATCCTTTGCTTAACGAGTTGTGACTTTTTGTGTACTGAAAATACCAGTCGGATCCCCCCCGTTGTATGACATTCGCGATTTTCGCGCGGTTCTTGTCTTTTGTGCGTGTACTTCTTGAGTGCGAGAGTGTTTTGCGTGATCGTTTTCTTGTGTCGTGTGTGGTGCAGATCCATTCGCCGGACATTAGCTAGCCCCGCGTGAACTGCAGGTGCGCAGGAGATTTGTGTCAGGACCCCCAACGTCCAGCCCGGGTGACGACGATTCGTGTGTCAGTTGCAGCGCCCAGGTGGGTCATCTGCTGTCGCTGTCACTTGTGTGGGTTCCAGGAAGTCGATAGCATTGAACTCCACCGTGTCGCGCGATTCGCGAGTCATCCATCGTCGTCGTCGTGCTAATTCCCTTGCTCATCGCTGAAAATCGCAATCACAAATCGTGTGACGTTTTGTGTGTTTGCACCCCAGGACGGACTCCTTGTCGCAGTGGAGCACCTCGAGAAGGTCTTTGTCGTCGCCGCCGCTCTGCTCGTGTGTCCGGGCCGCCCTTGTGTCGTTTCGTCACCCCCCGGCTGTGTTGAGTGTTTGTGCTAACTCGCGGTTGGCCCCCTTCGTGTCGAGCTCCGCCGGCCGTGCTGTGCCGTAACCATCTTTCGCTTTTTGGCCGTGTGTACACGCGAACTCGTCGTTCGCCGATTCTGAAAAATCCAAACAAAAGTGCGCGGTGCTGTTTGTGCGATAACGCGACACAGCGGCATTGAAAGTGTCATGTGTGTGCTCGACACCGTCGTCGCCACACTGTAAATATAAATTTGAAATTGTGTGCAAGTGAATTGGTGGTGGTGTGTTTGTGCTGCTTCATTTTCGCCGCATCCAAGAAGCATTGAGGGCGAAATCGCATCAGCGGCTTTTTTCGCGATTTTTTATATTGCAGATTGCATTCGTGTTAGTGTGTGAGAGAGTGCGCTAAAGCATGTTCCCCCTAGTGGCCGAGTGTTGTTTCTAAATTGCTCGCAAGGATTTTAACTTTTCGTCGCCGAGTGCAACTTCAATTGGACCGTCGAATCCTCGGGAATTTCCTGTGTCCATTTGCCGCTGTAAATTTGCTTCAGGTATGCGTTTTCCAAGACGAGCTGGTGTGTGTGCACTTGCCAATCAGATATCGGTGTAGTGGTGCATGCGAATGCGGCACAACTTGACATTTTCTATGTATGCGTGCGTTCAGCGACCGACGACAAAATAAAGACGTCGGTCGGCTGGCCATGCGGCCCTGCCATTTCAGCTGGCGGCTGCCGAAAGGGGTGAGACAACATAGTCAGTCGTCGTGGTTGTCCTTTTGTATTTTTGCCCGGTCTTGGGGCACCCTGTTCCTGTCTGTCTGGCACGCTCGCTGGCCAACAAGGAAAATTCCTGGACGTGTGTCAAAGCGCCACGACACGGCCCTACGTGATTTCACTTTTCTTCCCACCGGCCCGCGAAGAAGAATTTTTCCGGATTTCTTCCAACTAGTGGAGAGGAATGTGTTCTTCTTGAACATTTCATGCGCTTTTTTTGGTTCAATTTATATTTACAGCACCGGCGCCTGCCGGCCGACCGAGTGCTGCTCGCCGCCTGTTTATGGTTTCGCATTCGCTCGCCTATTTTGTTGCACCACCACCGCCGCCGCACATTTCACTTCTTATCTGCTTTCTTCGAGCGAGCGTCTTTGTTTTGTTGTTTTCGTCGTTGCCGTGCTGCGACAGCGGTCGTGTGGTGTATTGCGATTTGCGAGTTTTTCTTTTGTTTGTGAAATTTGACGATGGACGAACGGGAACGAAGAACCTCCGGATCGTGAGGCGCGAGACAAAACGTCGAGCGAGTTGTAAACATTTCAAAAAATGCCGGCCGGTGGAATTTCAATAGATTAGTGAAATAATGGCGGGGCGCGATCGAGATTCTTTGAGACGAAGATTTTTAGATTTTTCTTTGATATGGAGTTGCAGCACATGCAGTTGATGCAAATTAACCAAAGACTAAGCTAGTAAGAACAATAGACAAGCGTACAAACTAATATATTCAATAAAAAACTGATACCAACCGGCCAACTCAGAACAAGGTTCTATGTAAGGATAAAGAAAAGGAGGACAACATAATCAACGCCATCGACAACATAAATAACAGCTGGGCCTCACATTTCGAATATGTCCTCGATTTTCAATCGAAGCTCGAGGAGATGACTGTCTTGTACACTCCCTGTCCCATCCCACCCTCCACTCCCCAACTCTAATGGAAGTGGACCTTGACATTTAATCACCCAAACATTAAATATCGGACGCTGACGAGATTCCAGCTGAAAATCTGAAGGATGGTTTGAGGAGCCTACTATAATTCAGGAAAATGCATAGTACCACCAATCACAGAAGAGGAAAGACTTGCAGTTGTCAGACAATGGACCGAGGATAATTTCCAATACCGATGGAAACTTGCTGAAGGACTCAGACACAGCAAGCGTATGCTGGGATCCAACTGGCATACCAGCAGCTGCACTAAAATTCTCAGGCTCAGCAAAACGCACCTCAGGGCAGTGACAGGCCATTGTACCCTTCGAAAACATCGCTGCTTCCGATGGGAAGTACGTACCACCCTTAAATCAGATCACCTCCCAATCATTATAAAAATTGACAAACCAGCGAACATGACTAAGTCTGAGAAGCGAACGTTTGTCAATCACAAGAAAGCCGATTGGGATGGTTTCAAAGCTTACTCGTCGGCGAAGTTCATCGAGCTACCATCACCTACCAACATTCATAAGGCCGAGAAAAATATTAGGAACGTCATTACCACAGCCGCGGCACGTTTTATTCCTGCAGGACGTATCCCGAAAGTTCGGCCTAACTTCCCCACTAGTGCACCCAGATTAGCCGATGAACGTGATCAGATCAGAAGCGCTCACCCTGATGATCCCAGAATTCAGGAGCTTAACTCCGAAATTGATCGACAAGTTAAAGACTATAGGAGGGCGAAGTGGAATCAGCACCTCGATGAATGTAACCTCAATGAAGGTGTCAGCAAATTATGGTCCACCGTCCCCGCCCTTTCCAACCCTCGGAAAGAAAAGGGCAACAACGCCATTGAATTTGGCAACACAAAAACCTGCGATCCTCTTCAGTGTGCGAGCCTGTTCAATAAACAATTTATTGAACATCCCAAGTCTGACGGCCTCAAGCGCAAAATTAGAAGACGGATTCGCCGCCGGAATGTTGACTGACACCATACCATCTTTTACAGCGGACCAGGTTAAAAAAGTCATCGAGAATGCTAAAAACTCCAAGGCCCTCGGACCAGATGGCATTTCGATGACAATGTTGAAACATCTCGACCTTCCAGCCATTGAGTATCTCACGGCCGCCTTTAACTTGTCGATGTCCACGCTTGCCATCCCTGAAATCTGGAAAACAGGTCGAATTGTTCCCTGTCTCAAGCCAGGGAAGAGCGCAAATCTCGGAGAATCCTACCGCCCCATTACGATACTTTCTCCTGTCGCAAAGACGCTGGAGGCCCTTATTCACTCCACTCTTGTTGCACATGCACCTCACCAGCATGGCTTCAGGAAGATGCATAGTACCACCACTGCCCTCGATGCGATCACTACACGCATTCGTGATGGGCTAAATCAACGCAGTCGTTGTCACAGAACCATTCTGGTGGCAATAGACCTATCAAATGCATTCGATAAGGTCAATCATTCAATGCTCTTAGCAAACTTGTTGAATATGCATCTGCATCCTGCACAAGAGATTCGTTGGATTGCCAATTATCTAGCTGGTCGGCACTCCTTCACCGAGTTTCGAGGCAAACGTTCTAAGCTTAGGAAAATCAAATTAGGTGTTCCACAGGGAGAGGTACTCTCCCCCACTCTGTTCAACACCTACATGTCCGGCCTTCCCACACCACCTGAAGGAATCGAGGTGATTTCCTATGCTGACGATTGCACCGTACTCGCCACAGGGAACGATAAGGATGAAATGCGCCTCCGAATTAATCGCTATCTAGGCATTTTTCCAAAGCCGAAACCTCACCATCTCTGCGTCCAAATCCTCTGCGACTTTTCTAACCACTTGGTGGGAGGACATCAGATGGGAGATGGATATACGTATTGGCAACAATTCTGTTCCTACTGTTAAAAACCCTAAAATTCTCGGGCTTCACCTAGAGAACATGATGACGTCTGCGAATCATTCCGCTTCAGTCTGTGAAAAAATGCGCAGTAGGAACAACATCCCAGCTGGTAGCACCTGGGGCAAAGATAAAGAAACCATGCTAGCTACTTATAAAGCGGTGGGTCGAGCAGCCGCTGATTATGCAGCCCCAGTTTGGTCACATAGTTTATGTGATACAAACTGGTTCAAAATTCAGGTCTGCCAAACTGCTGCTCTCCGCACAGCCACAGGTTGCCTCCTGATGTCTGCCCAGGATCACTTACATCAAGAGACAAAGTTGATGTCATGTCATGACCGCAATCTCCTACTCTCAAAACAGTATCTTGTTGGTTGCTACCGTGAGGATCATCCCAACCACAGTCTCATGGACTGAATTCCTCCACCACGATATGTCAGGCGTGGTTTACGAGACATAGAGAGAAATGTCCAGGGATACACGCGGGACCCTTACGATGAAGATGCATACCGAGCTGCCATCGCAGAGATTCACACTGCAGAAGTGAGTCGGTCTATCGTGAGTTTAGGAGCGAATAGAGTCCTCTCTCAGTGCGTCCACCACCTATCACGCCTGAAAGAGATTAGGCTCCCGAGAGCCAGCAGAGCGACATTAGCTCAACTTCGGTGGGGCTTTTGTTCGCGCCTCAATTCGCACCTTTCTCCCATAAACCCGGACATCCAAAACATTTGTCGAAACTCAGCTGGTTCTCATCACGATGTGTGTCATTTGTTTCAATGCCCAGCTGCGCCGACTGACCTAACCCCTATCTCACTGAAGGAAAACCCTATCGCAGCAGCTATGTTTTTGTCCCTTGACATTACGGACGAAAACATCGAGGAACCATAACTCCAGTCCACTTAGATGCACAGCGGTTCCACACCTTTCTGCACCGTTTAAAGAAGAAGAAGAATGACGAAATAATTGGAAGTTTATCGCAAAAATATCACCCACCCAATTCTCAAAAGAGGTGATGCTAAGATGAGATGTGAATATCCAAAATAATCCTTCCGCAGAAGATCTGGGTGCGCAACGGACTAATCAGCCCTTTACGAGGCTATTAATTCAGATGTCGACTTGAAGCAGACATACGACTGTATTGATTGCAGTGTATTGTAAAACACTTCTGCTTTTTATCCAGCCAGCAAAGCTAGTACGAATCATAAAGATGACGATGACTAATGCCGTCTCACAAGTCAGAGACTGATCTACATAATTGAAGCTCGTAATGGACTCAAGCAAGCAGATTGAACTGGCACCGAAACTCGTCAACCTTGCTCTGCAGTACATATTTCCAGCAATGAATTTGGATAGCAGCGGAACGCTACTCATCAAGTCGACACAACTAGTAGCTTACGCCGACGACGTCAACATCATGTCTCAAAGACTGGATGATGCATAAAGCCTTATGTATAATACTTCCCCCGCAGGGGGGTCGGTGTCCTTGTGACACTCAGCCAAGGAAGGCTGTTTGTAGTGGGACAAAGATCTTTGGTGAGTTACGACACCACGGACATAGTAGCGCAAGGGGGCCCCTGGTACAGTTGAGACGCCATGGCGAGGATCTGTACAAAGACCATTCGGGCGGTAACGTTCCCGTGCTCCTGAGTTATGTACGGCTGGCTCTTGGCGTGCCTACCTCCCCCCATAGATTGCATTAGGGGAGGCACTAAAGGCCAAGCACGATTGTGGTGTCCTCTGGTGGGGGAGTGCATCTTATGGAAATCGTGTGAGCTTCGGAGTTGACGGCTTCGCATGACCCGAGTCCTGAAGGGGCTAGTTAGTAGAACGGCCTTGGTGGAAAATGCCTACGCGCCTATATCTAACTAGTTTGTGGATTGATGACCACACTGCCCGAGTCGCATTGCTGCCTAGTAAACTGAAGGGGCCACCTGGATGTGAAAAGCAGCGCTACGTGTCTGCACAGGCTCGTAGTCACAGGTCCAACGAGCCTGGGATGTGCATGTCTGAATTCGACGTAAGGCTTAACCAATAGGGGGCCGAAGGAGGATCACACCTGCTATAGTGAAGTCTTTAGCGAATAGTGAACTGCGGGGATGGGTGTGCCCAGGGGACCATGGTCCTTGTCCATCAAGGTGTTGGACTCGCAGTGGCTGGAGGTTGTTAAGCAAGTCATCCAGCTAGTGATGCAACCCCGGGGTTGGGTTCCTGATGGTGTGTGCATGCGCCGGACGGAGAAATCCCCATCTGACAACAACACCTTGTCAGTAAAAAGCCGAAGGTCCAAACATTTAGCGGGACCGGGAGATAAAGGCCGAAAGGCTAGGTGCTCCCCTGACGGTATACCTCGTAGATGGGTTGCTTGTATAATACTTCCGAAAACAAAGGTGGATTACATTAAATATTAACGAGGGTCTTCGTCCTTGCCCCGTTATTTATACCGACTAATGGCGTCTCGCGCGGCCTGCGGTGTAGATAGATGTAGTCGTTCAAGCGGTAATGTCTCAGCCTATTTCTGCAGGTAGCTCTATCTTAGATCGTATCATCGCCGAGACCAATGCACATTAACGAGGATAAAACTAAAGTAGTGCAATCAAATACATACACAAAAATCGCATGAACGGAGCCAGATTGTGTGGACGATCGAGAGGTCCATGGGGGGCGGGGGGGGGGGGCTAATCAAAAGGAGCGGACGCCCACCAGCTGCTAGGTTTTGTCATGCGATTTTTGCAACGACATTGAATTTACTCCAAGTAGTACGGTCAGATAATCCTAGTCAACACTATACACGCATTACTCCAAAAGATTGTCATTGAAGAATTACACAAAATGGATCGATTTATTTAATACACGAACCAGGTTGAATCGCTCGCTGGGACAATCTTCAATCTAGCTTTGGTTTCAGTTACTGTGTCTGCATACCCGAATGAGCGAGGCTCCTGTAGGATGGCCAAAAGGTGCTACACCAAGTCGTCAATATAAGAAGACAGTGAAAAAAATGTTATATTTGTCGTATTTATAGCGTCTCTTCTGAGGAAGCTGTTGCTTACGGTCGCTGATACCTTAAAGGAGCTTACACAGTCTTCAGACCGCCTGCCTAACATATTAACTATCGGCTGAGAAAATGTATGGAAATCACAACCAAGTTAGTTGGGACGGTTTCAAAAACATCTTTGACGGCGTGACATTTGAAGATTCCAATTTATTGTCTCCAAATCCGATGGCATATTTTTTTTATATGATTTTCGATGTACATATGTATTTTGCACTTGACTTCTACGTATCGTAGTGATGTGTAACAAATTGCTATATAACCATCACACCCTTCATTACGGATAGGATAGACAGTGGTCGCCAAACTTATTAGTCAGACGAGCCAAATTTGGGGTTTCGCCCATTAGTATTTATTTGAAGTGCCAAATTGTAACTTTCGTGATGTGAGCCCAATACTGCTCAACAAATTTATTGTTAGCACGGGTTTGTTCTCAGCTTAAGAGGTTATTATAGACTCGGAATTCTACAGAGGTATCACAACGGACCAAGTTTTGGTCTAAGTGCGCTGAGTGTAAATCTAGCGGCCCCTTCACCTAACCTAACCTAACGGTATGGATTATCTGGGGAAAGCTTGAGCTCAGACTTTGTAGAGCTTCAAAATGGCATTATTGAATGGCATGCGTACAGCGTTGCATAGGCGACACAAATTTCGTATAAAAGGAGTATGACTCAATATCATCTAACGGTAAATTTTAGTCAGAAAAAGTTAAGTGTGAAGATTCGAAAGCAAGATTCGAAGTGTAACAATTTACAAAGCCTATTGTGCATGAGTATGCGCTGCGAAAGTTGTAATGCCTGGCTCAAGACCAAGTACTTGAGCTCTGATCCAGGGGTACAAAGCGGAATTTGAGTTTCGGGTCAGGCAGTTGAAAAACTTGACGAATTCTGCTACCTCGGAAGCATAGTCACAGCAAATGGCGGCGCAGACGCTGATGTGCAGCCTTCTTCACTTTGATTTCCTTCTGGAAAAATAACAACATTTGCAGGTGCACCAAAATCCGAATCTTCAATGCAATTGTAAAATCAGTGCTTCTTTATGGCTTTTCAACTTGGAAGGTGACCAATGAAATAAAAACTAAGCTGGAAACTTTCGTAAACCAATGTCTGCGGCGCATCCTACAAATCCGCTGGTCGGAGATTATTATGAATGATGATCTCATTAATATCACAGGCCTGAATTGGATAGGCACTTCTGTCAAAAGGCGAAAGTGGCAATGGATAGGTCATACCCTTCGAAGAGGGACAAAAAATATTGCAAAACAGGCCCTAGATTGGAACCCACAAGGAGCCAATGCAAGACGCCGCCGTGTTGAACGACCAAGAAACACGTGGAAAAGATCGGTTAATAGCGATTATTTGCAACAACAACGAATTGGTCTCGGCGATGACACGATCCAAGATAGAGCTGCCTGTAGAAATATGCTGAGATATTACCGCCAAAACGGGCAATGTGCCTACACCGCAGGTCGAGCACCGCGAAACCATGGAGCGGTATAGAGAACGACGCAAGGAAGAAGAAGAACTTGATGATGCTTTGGGTCATGGAAGAGCCGCACTAAATGAGTCAAAGAGCCACATGTGACTCGCGACCATCACTTTTACACTTTATATTACGTTAAACAAACGATTCTCCGTAAGTTGACCATCCTATATCTTGAGCGCTATTAGGTAGAGCAGCGGTTCTTCATCGATGATCCGCGGATCACTACTGGTTCGCGAAGCATGTCCTCCGGTTTTCACAATTCATTAAAGAAATGGATCTCTGAAACATCGGCCACTTAATTTTTACACCACGAATTCCCCCTTTTCTTCAGTTTATCATATAGCCTTGTGACATTTATATGAATTAAAAAAAAAATACAGTGGAATGTTCCACAGAATCTACCGTTTCCTGCCAACTCCCAAAACAGGAAAACTTCAAAACATATGGATTCTACTACGCATCACCTTGTGTACTACATCCATCGAAATTTATCCACTGTTCCCGCCCACTTTTAGGATTAAAGTCTCAAAAAAGCCTGCGCCTGGCTCTTCTCACTTACGGACGCCTATGGCATAACGACGGTTTCAGGTTAATTTACTGTTATTGTAGTTGTCTGGCAACAGCAAGCAACAACAACGCAATGGTCTCGGCGATGACACGATCCAAGATAGAGCTGCCTGTAGAAATATGCTGGGATATTATCGCCAAAACGGGCGATGTGCCTACACCGCGGGTCGAGCAACGCGAAGCCATGGAGCGGTATAAAGAACGAGGCAAGGAAGAAGAAGCAGTTGTCTGGCATTTGCCAATTTTTTGTGGGTGGTCTTTGTCAGACTCTTCTTTGATTCGTGTTGCTGGTGCTGCAAGAACCTTCAATCCAATCTAAAAACGATTTTTTTTAATGTTACGCTTTAATTTAATTTGTTTTCTCTTTAATACATAACTAATAGGATATTCTCATTTATATCTTTCAGATACACTCTCATTGTTCAACTGCCCTGCAACGTCCTTCCTCTCAAGCAAACCTACAATCACCGCGCTTCTTGTGTGCAACATACATACATATATCTTTTTCGTGCGAGCATTTTTTTGCTAACCAAAAGCCGCCAAAATAGAGATCCTAACCGATACACGTCACATGAAGTTATTGGGCGGTACCGACGATCGGAGCGTAGTTCGGGATGCGCCTGCACGATCCCAGGACGACGCTACCGTGGGCTATGCATTTCAACGTTCACATCCGCATGAAGCGGCCGAATTTCAACAATTTGCCAGTGCAACAAAACAGGAAACACGATGGGCTACCGGTGATGATGGAATGGATGTAAGTATTAAATTTAAGTATATCAGCCGTATTAAATAATAAACAGGCGCGTCAGTCCAACATTGGACTAAGGCCGCAGATGTGTTAGTGACAACCACTTTAAATTTAATCTTAACGGCTTTTTTGTTGAGGTGCTAAGATCAACAGCACGCTCTGCAGTGTTATTTATCCCCATAAATGGGCACTCGTTGAACATCTGTGTGAGATCAAAGTCCGTCACATGGGTCGTGAGTTCGAAAAAAAAACCATAAACTGAATTGGTTCACGGTGAGTCTCGAACCCACGACCATGTGTACCGAAGGTGTGCGCACTAATCACAATACCAACCAGACTATACCCGTATCGCCCTTAGTAAAACAAAAAGTTCTTTACCTGTCTCTCTTTGGTTCCTTTTAACCCCTAGTAAGGCATATGGCATTGACTACGCCTCTTTTCCACCTCTGCCTATTGGCAGCCATCGCCTTTAGCTGGTCCCACGATTTGCCTATAGATTTTCCCTCTGCCTCAACAGACCTTCTCCATGTATTTTTGGGTCGTCCCACACGACGGCTAGCGTTGGTTCCCTGAGGATTCCAATCTAGAGCCTGTTTTGCAATGTTTTTTTGGCTCTTTTCGAAGTGTGTGACCTATCCACTGCCACTTTCGCCGTTTGATGTCGATGCATATCCTATTTTGGCGGGTAATTTTGAGGTGGTCGTCGTTAGATATTACCTCAGGCCAGCGAATTCGTAGGATGCGCCGTAGGCACTGATTCACGAAAGTTTGCAGTTTGGTGGTAATGTTACTGGTCACCTTCCACCCATAAAAAAGCACAGATTTTACATTGCTTTCGAAGATCCGGAGTTTGGTATTTCTGGAGATGTTGTGGTTTTGCCAGAGAGGAGTCAAACTGAAAAATACTGCTCGGGCTTTATTTATACGCGACTCGACATCGGCATCAGCCCCACCATCCGCAGTCATTACGCTTCCAAGGTAAGTAAAGTCCTCGACTTTTTCTATCGGTTGTCCGGAGATAGAAATAGTGTTTTGCCCTCCTGATGACAAGCTCATGTATTTAGTCTTAGCGGCATTAATTTTTAAGGCAGCACTTCGACTTTCACGATGCAAAGCATGCGTCATTTGAGCCAGAAGATATGGTGTGTTTGAGATAAGGCAAATGTCGTCGGCGTAGTCCAGGTGCTGAAGGTAATCGAATAACTTCCACCTGATACCCTTACTTTTATGGTCGCGTAGAGAATCGCAGATTACATCGTTGATGGTAGGCCTGTTCGGTACCGAGATTTCAGTACCGGGTTTCGGTTTTTTTTCAATACCCGGTACCACAAGCGGTTTCCCTGACTCAGGTTTTTTTTCAGTACCGACGGTTTTTTTAACCATTAGCCGGTTTTTTTGAGTACCGGGTTAAAACCCAACTCAGGTTTTTTTCAGTACCGACGGTTTTTTTTTAACCATACGCCGGTTTTTTTGAGTACCGGGTTTTAACTCGGTACCAAAAAAACCGGGATATCGGCACTTTAGAATATCGGGTCCGGTACCAAGTGAACACCGGTTTTGTACCGGGATCCAGGTTTTTGGAACAGGCCTAGTTGATGGTAATAAGGAACAGCATTGGTGATAAGATGCAGCCTTGTCTGACTCCATTATTCACCTCAAAAGGACTGGACAATTCACCCTTGTGCAAGACATGACATTGGGCTCCATTATAGGACTCCTTTATGATGGAAATAAGTGTCTCTGGTATGCCTCTCCTACGTAAGGCTGTCCAGATATAAGCCCGGTCAACGCTGTCAAACGCCTTCTCGAAGTCAATGAACATAAGATGTAACGGGGATTTCCATTCAGCGGATTGTTCAATTTATAATTCGGAGGGTGTTGATATGATCGCTACATGAAAAACCCTCACGAAAACCAGCTTGTTCATTGTTCAGAGTGCGGTCGATTGTTGTCTTGATCCGGTCCAAGATTATTTTGGCCATCAGTTTAGAGACTGCTCGCCAATTATTGCAATCCTTGAGATTTCCTTTCTTAGGGATTTTAACAATGACGCCCTTCTTTCATCCTTGAGGGAGAGTCTCGGTTGTCCAACACTCTTGGATCAGGGGTAGAAGAATATCCGCTGTAGTGTTGATATCCGCTTTCAAAAGTTCCATGGGGATACCGTCTGCCCCCGAGGTTTTACCAGCTTCCAATGATTTAAGGGCCTTAATTATTTCCAGCTTGGATGGTAAACCGGTATTAATTCTGGCCATTTGCGGAAGACTTGCTGCTTCCGGTGGAGGTGGGCTTGAAGGGTTGAAGTTGTTGTTAAGTACCTCCATGAAATGCTCTCTCCAACGGCGCAGTTGTTGTTCGTCTGTGACTAGCAGAGACCCGTCTTTATCTTTTACAGGATGCTCATGGGTAAAAGATTTGCCAGTCAATGGCTTAATGAGCTTGTAAAGGGTCCCACTGTCACCACGGTAAGCTGCATCTTCTGCCTCCGCCGCTAACGCGTTGATGGTGTTGCGTTTATCACGACTTACGCTTCTCTGCACTCTTTTTTGAAGTGAATTGTACTCGGTCCTTAGTTGTTGCTTGACTGTAGTGTCAGTAGCCGAGTTCAATTGCTCTTTAATTTTCTTCCGTGTAGTTATCAGAGACCATGTATCGTCGCTGATAAATGGTCTCCTACCTCGCTGAAGTCTGCCCACAAATGTTTCGCCACACGATATAAAAGCGTCCTTCACAATGTTCCATCTATCATCAATTGATGAAGGAGTATCTGGCGTTTGTGCATTAGCTATCTGGTGCAATGCGCTAGAAACTGCACGTATTGTTGATATGGATCTTTAAGTTTTTGCACATTGAATCGTGGCGATAGACGCTCGTTTTGTGTGCGATGAATAGCAGCGGTCCGCAAGCGAATTTTTGCGATGACAAGTTGGTGATCGCTGCCTACATCAGCACCACGCTTAGCCCTGACGTCCATGAGACAATTTCTCCATGTTTTGGAGATGGCTATATGGTCAATCTGGTTCTCTGTTCGGTCATCTGGAGGTATCCAGGTTGCTAAATGGCAAGGTTTGTGTTTGAACAGGGTGCCGCCAATGACAAGTTGACGAGAGTTACAGAACTCTACGAACCACTCACCATTGTCGTTCCTAACACCCAGACCATGATTGCCCATTAGATGTTCCAATCCAACATTGTCAGACCCAATTTTAGCGTTGAGATCCCCCATAATAATTTTTATGTCACCTCTGTGAGCCTTGTCAAAGGTGTCGCCAAGCAGGTGGTAAAAGGCGTCCTTAGCATGCTGGTCGGCTGACTCAGTTGGGGCGTAGCACTGAATTATGGTAATGTTCCTTAGTCTGGACTTGAATCTGGCAGTTATTATTCGGTCGGAAATAGGCCTCCAATCTATAAGAGATTGGCGAGCTTCCTTGTTCAAAAGGATGCCGACTTCAGCCATTCTGGGTGTGGCTTCAAGCTCACTACCAGAGTAAAGCAGCCCAGTTTGGAAACTAGGTGATAAGGTCGTTCCCGATTAGGTCCATCTTGTTTCGCTCAGTCCTAATATCGAAATTCTATATGCAGTCATTTCCCGTTCGACTTCCGTGAGTCTTGTACTACTGCACTCGCCCCACATCGTTCGAACGTTCCAAAAACGAATCGTAGTCCGTTGTTTGTGTAGCCAAAGGTCGTTGCCGGTAAATCAGTCCGGGGTATCCGAGGCTCGTTCAATGTTTCGAGTGTAGTTTAGTTTCAGGTATGCAAGTTACAAGCCTACATACCCTATCCCTCAAGTCGCCTTCTACGACAAGCCGGAAACGCTGTGGCATAATTCTAACCCCAACACCACAGGGGTCAATTTTTATTAAGCTTCGTACATATGTATACAATTGAACGCAATCAATGTCGCGCGCAATTGTATAGATTTGTACGAGACCCAGGAGAGTTTTATTCTCCCCTGCCTCTTTAGTCGCCTTCTACGAAACGCCGGGGAAAGCGGTGACACAATTCTTAACCCATGCCAAAAAAAATGTCATCTTTGTTTTATTGAAGTACTAAAAAAAAATATTTTATATGCTCATCAAATTTCAAAGCTTCTGTATTATATTATTTGAATGATTATTCCAGTGCTCTAATTTAAGCTATATTCTTATTTTACAAATTTTAATAAATAATTAAAAAACTAAAATAAATTAAAGCTTCACTTTAATAAATGGTCGAATTGTCGATTCATACCTAATAAATTATGTAACAAATGCTTGTAAAATATGGTGCTCGATAAACCAAGATCAAGATTTTTAGCTAATCTCCCGAATAAACAAAAAAAAGTACATGTTTTCGCCCGGGATCGAACCGGGGACCTTCCGCGTGTTAGGCGGATGTGATAACCACTACACCACGAAAACACTTGACAGTATCATCGTTAAATTTGAAATATACAAATATCTTTCATTCACAAACAAGTTTTAATTGTTCACCTTCAACGAAACGTGCCTCAGTGGGCATTTTTCAATAGAGACTCACGATTGCCGCGGCAGTATAGTCCATCAAAACCAAATTACGCCATCCGTACTTCTTCAAAAATCAATGTCAAGGCAATAGGTACGTGCAGACTTAATATCTGTATCAATTGACTTTCCCCATAAAATCTATCTCGTTGCAAATTGACGATAGCGCGCGGTTATCTAATCTTTTCAATCGCATAACATTTTTGTATGTAATCTATGCGAATGTCTTGCAAGACACACAACATGTTGTGTGTGTGTCGCTTCGTTCCGTGGTGACTTCCTATCGCATTTTTCCATTCGACTCTACCGCCAAAATACATACGGCGAGTCTAGAGCCGGCCCAAGTGCGCGCACAATCAATCTCTAATCCGCTGAGGAATAAGCGTGTGCTAACGAGCTAGCGCTAGGCTAGCTTTTAGCCGGCTATAGTCGGCCGGTTTCCGATATACTATAGCAGCGATAGTCTCAGTCTTGTAAGACGACTTTGCCAAGAATAATGAACGTGTGCCAGGTCTTGAATGAGAAAACTTTCATTATCATTTCACTATGTGACAAAGTGAAGTATGTATGTATAAAGATAGATCAAATAATGCTGAGTGTATGGATAGTGAGTGAATATAGAGGGCCGAGATAATTTTAAGTACATTTTTTTTAGTCACTGAAATAGTTCATAAGGGGAGCCTTATGAAACTACGATGGGAAAATGAAATCAGACGAAGACGAAAAATTAAAAGGATTTCGCGTCCTCCTCTGTACTTATAAATTTCCATTTTACGAGCCTGTCTAGCCGTTACTAGATTTCAGACAGTCAACTAGCCATCAGCCAGACTATGGCATGCTCTTGTCTCTCGGATTTTCTATACGTAATCATCATAGACAACCAGAAAGACCTCGACCATGGACAATCTTCTTAAGTTCGTGGTGAAGTTTTGTTATTATCGCGTCGTTGTTGTGGTTTTTGCAGTCGTCGCTGCTGCCTAACTGCTGCTGTTTCCATTGTAAAAAATATGTACGAGCATCTATTCCAAGAATATAGTTTTCAAGTTTTTGCAAACATCAAACCAGTTGGCTGTAGCTTTTGCCAACAATAAGCATCCAATGTCGTCCAATATGGACGTTCATACGTTTCTCTATAGTCCTCTATAGGTGTACAATGCAGTCTGGTAGGCTTGTTCGGCTCCAAATGGATGACTATCTCATTGTCGGCACGGCTTACTGCATCTTTTCTCGAGTCAGATTTCATCCGTAGCTCATTTCGTGACTTGCAACTGCAATGCAATGTCATCGACGTCTTTGTCGTGCTTGTGTTACTACGACATGGTATGTCGGCCATGGAGGTTCTCCCCGTGTATCCCGAGTCTCGGGGACTTTTGTTTTTTATTGTCTTTGACTCACAGGCATTGAGATTTGCTCCAATATCTTTTTCACAGACTTTGTATATAGATTCGCTGTTTCACCGACACCACTTTGTCTAATAATGTCCATCCAGAACAGAAATCAGATTTTTATGCCGGCCGGCATTACTATTGTCCCAAGTCGAATCGTCGTCGTGTCGTGTCCATAGAGCGTAAAAAAATATAAGTATGGCATGGCAAAACCTCGTTCTCCATATTTTCATGGTCTTTTTTGACATCAGCGCCAAACAGACAAACAGCACCAATATTGTTCGTATGGTCGCTGCCGCGTCATCGTTTCATTTATCTCCACGCCCGAGTAAAGTGAGCTCCTCGGCTAGAGCATCTTTTGTAAAAATGTTTTGTCTAGTCTTTGGGGTGTATTATCATATTCGTATATATTCTATACGAGTGTAATTATGCCATTTATTCTGTTCATTTTACAAAATGGACTGAACATATTTCAGAGAGAAGTTGGAGACGATGCTGCGACTATATGATGTGTTGTTGTGGAATAGGGAAAGAGCCAAAAATTTTCTTCGCCTGTTCGTCTGGTCGCAATGACTTAAATTTCTATTCTATGCTGTATCATTTGTGGCTATTTTTCTGATTAGAAAATCCAAAAACAACAACACTAGACCGTGTTCAACATACATATTGAAGTTGGTGCAGGCGGGCAGGCGGAGGATTAAGCCACGATAGAATCATTTGCAAATTTCACAGCAGGAGACATGTGATGCCATTGTCCGATTTTTTGATGTTTTTTTTTTCAGAATGAGATGCTGGGCAGGCAATGAACTTCAGCGAAGAGATGACCGTGAATATTAGGCAAATCGTTGTAATATTGGCTGTACCCCATTCCAAGTTAATGTTTCTGCATCCTTTTTAATTCAACCAGAAATTGTTGCCATTATTGCTTTCAATGCGCATAAGAGTTATGAGCGCGTTAGAGTATGATTTGCCATTACAGCCCATTCACACTCCGGGCGACGCGATGCGATGCGATAAGCTTTCCATCGCAAGAAAAAAAAATTTCTTAGCATTTATAAATAGGAACCAGCACGAACCTGCTTGTACTATTCAGACTGCTTGCGATGCGACGTCGGGTTGTACGATGGGGAACTTTTCCATGTCGAATCATCGTGCTTTCAACAGCTGCTGCAAGGTGCCTTAAGGTTTGTGTTCGTAGAGACGACTCACGGGATCATCGCTCAGCGATCGTAGTTTTGCATCCAATTTCGAACCGTATTTAAATATTTTTTTAATGGTTCTACTTTCCTAGTATCAACTATGGACTAAAGGGACATGTCTGTATACAAAATATACCCATATAGTGCTCAAAACCGGTGGTTTCACTTCGATCGCTGAGCGATGATCTCATGAGTCGTCTCTATGAACACAAACCTTTATCGCCGCTGTGAGCGACATGGACGATGCGATTTGTGTTTGGACTGGGTTCGTAGTGGCATGTGGTTGTAAGATGGAGAACTTTTCCATGTCGAATCATTGTGCTATCAGCAGTTGCTGTAAGATGCCTTGTCGCTCATGGGAGCGACATGGAGGAAGTGATTTTTGCTTGGATCGGGTTCGTATTCGTAGTGGCATGTGGTTGTACGATGGAGAACTTTTCTATGTCGAATCATCGTGCTTTGAGCAGCTGTAAGGTGCCTGGTCGCCGAAGGGAGCGACGATACGATTTGTGTTTAGATCGGTTTCGTAGTGGCATGGTGTATGCAGTGCAGCACAACCCGGGTTGTAGCGTACGCTTACGTGTAAGAAAGTTTCGGACTGCGCATGTATTTGCAATGAATAATTGAAGGTAGCGGTAGATAGGTTGGGTGGGGCAACCCCAAATTTTTCTTTTCTGTTTTTGACCTCAAATTTGGAATCAGCGGTTCATAATTCTTTTAGTGTTTCTTCCCACGCAGATTGGACGAGTATTTTCCCGAGAAAACAGGGGTGCCGTTTTGGGGCGGGCAACCCTAAAAATTTTCCTTGTTTTTGACATCAAATTCGGAATCAGCGACCAAAATTTACCTAGTGTTTCTGCCACACCGTTTGGACGAGTATTTCCCCTAGAAAACAGGGGTGCCATTTTGGGGCGGGCAACCCTAAAATTTTGTTTTTGTTTTTGACCTAAAATTCGGAATCAGCGGCCCATAATTCTTTTAGTGTTTCTTCCCACACCGATTGGACGAGTATTTCCGCGAGAAAACAGAGTTGCCATTTTGGGGCGGGCAACCCTAAAATTTTGTTTTTGTTTTTGACCTAAAATTCGGAATCAGCGGCCCATAATTCTGTTAGTGTTTCTTCCCACACCGATTGGACGAGTATTTCCCCGAGAAAACAGTTGTACCATTTTGGGGCGGGCAGCCCCAAAATTTGGTTGTTATTTTTGACCCCAAATTCGAAATCAGCGACCCAAGTATACTTAGTGTTTCTGCCACGCCAATCGAATGCGTATTTCCTCGAGAAAACAGGGAGGTCATTTTGGGGCCGGAAGCGCGAACACTACAAACTAGGTTTCATTGCACTATTTCACCCATTAACAACAATTTAGACTATATACAAATGCCGCCTGAATATTGTTTTGAAACACGTAAGCTAACACTACAAATTCCTACAAAGGTTGCCAAGCTCTTTCTCCCATTCATTATTACCTACAACAATCCATTCATGGATACCCATAATTACAACACACTATCATAATCATAGCAACACGTATGCATGTATATAGAAAATATCCATGATGCTACACTTGAAGCGCCAACTCACGAGGCCGATCTAAAATCATAACCGCATCATCATCAAACAGCGCCAAACCGCACGAGGCAGCGCTGGTATAAAGTCCATTGAAAAATCAGGTTTTCTTGCCATGAAAACAAATCGCATTATCTCGCAACAAATCTCATCGCATCGCATCGCCCCGCCCGACATCGCAAGAAGTGTGCACGCATCGCATCGCCCGGCCCGGAAAAGCTCGTCGTCGCTCTGTATGTGTACGCGGCCTTATTTCTCTAAATCTGCATCCGATTTCTAGCCTTTGTGAGCTTTTTACAAAAGTTTTAAACTCCAATATGTATTTCAAATTGTATATTCGACAACTAGTTTCAATTTGCATTCAATTTATGTTCAACACGTCGTTTTTGTTAACATCGCAGAGGCAATGTAGTCTGTATTAAATTTGGAGCTTCTATGGGTCTTAATTGAGTGCCAAACCAAATACCCATCAATTCGTGTTCCTTAAAGCGATCGACATGCTATTAAACATCAAAACAAGCATGTGCGAAAATTATGATTGAAATTCTTTTTATAACGGTAACATGCGAAAGCAGCCATCTTTAACTTCTATAAATCCCAATAAAAGGCTCCATCAATGCGTTATTCCAAAGGGTATGAGATGTTCGAAAATTTATGCTTTATCACACAACCACTCACGTATCATAAAACAGGAATACTCCTCATGTACAGTGGCGTATCTCTCGTATAGAACATTCTGAAAATTAGGGGCAAAAGTATTGAAAATGATTTTAAGTTACGTGTTGCCAAAATATTGTTTTTTTATTGACGTCTATAAATTTTTCACGATTTTAATTTCCAATTATCAAAACTGGATATCTGTCAAAGGCAGTAAGGTTAATTTGACCCGACAAATTTTTTTGGTGTGCGTTAGGCGGTGTTAGGTATGTTTACTTGTTTGCTGTGGGCCTTGTTATTAAATATCTTTTTTGATGGAACCTTTTATGCACCTGAAAGGTCGGCAATTAACTGAAAGCCTCATTATAAGGCAACATTTCCATAAAATAAAATTTTATCACATATTATTGATTTTCGTTTTCCCATAAGTTGCCTAAAATGATCTTTTGAATGAAAAACAAAATTTTCCAAATTATTTCCATAATTTGGAATAATTTTCTAAATAGGCATTTTTGCCCCACTTTTCCGAATGTTTTGATTGATACGCAACTTTACATGACTCATGATATGATTGATATTTTCAAGTTCTAGGGATGTGTATTTCCAAACATAAATTTCAAAAATGTCATACTTCGCTTTGTTTCTTTTAATATCGCTACTAGGCTTCAAACCGTAAAGTTTTAATCGGAATTCATCTATAGATAATTCATTTGTAGGAATTATATAACTGTCAAATTCAATGTCATATAACGGTAACTAATATGAAAAGTCGCATAAAACGTGTTCACAGGTTTTGAGATTTGATACACTCAGAGAAATATTCACTCTTATTGAACGAAATATATTTAATTCAAACGATTTCCGCTTTTGATTTGGCTCCACACGCAAATGCGTTTAATTCTAACGAGTGGCGTTTCTTTCAAAAGCATGAGTTGTAAAAAAGCGTTTGAATCAAAAGAATTTACGTTTACCTGGAAAGAAGGAGCCAGTCGATTTAAACGTATTTTTCATTGAAATAAACACTTATTCTTTTATTGTAAACGGGTAAAACATTTTAAATAAATGAAAGGCAATTGTATCAAACGTCTTCGTTTTTATATTGAACATTTTTGTTATTTAAACTAAACGAAGCATTCTTTTTAATGAAACGGTATGTATTTCGAAAGTATTTTCATGCCGTTTTCATTTCATAGAAATTGCCCCATTCAAAATAATTGAGTTTTACATGGAATTAAAGGCAAACTCTGCTGAAATAAAATAATACATTCCGTTTGATTGTCCATTCTCCATTCGATTAGATACTTACTGTTACCTGTGTTGACAAATGAATAAAGAATAAAACTTATGAAAACTTCAGAAAAACACTTTATTTTTTATTTAGGTCTAATTAATACGATTAATACAATACACTTTTATTTTAACACCCGCTAAACTTAAATTGCACGTGTGCAAGCGTCCATTCCTCCAGATGAATGCAAAAGTACATTCTCGAAAACACTCTTAACATCGACGAAGATTCTAATACGCGTTTGTTGTTAGACACTATACACATTTGTTTGGAACGAATATGAACACGTGAGACTCATCGGACCGGCCAGAAGTATTAACTACCTGTTGTGCTACGTTGAAGCAAATGATATTTTGGCATCGCGTCCTTTAGGTATGCGTATTTGTTACGTAAAGGAATGTATCCACATTACTATGTAATGCGGAATCTTTTGATTTAAACGACCGTCGTTTGCGGTTTAGCTGCTCTTTTGTTTTAAAAGAAATTCTCTTAGCGTAAATGAGAACTCGTTCAAATCAAACGATATTTTTCAAACGAATACTGCGTTCAATTTAAATGTGGAGCTTTTAATATGAATGTGCGTTTTTTTTTCTGAGTGTATAAAATTCCAATAGCGCTCATAAATTCGGGTACGTTTAAGAGAGTAGTATCGAGATATTCTTGAATTTCAAAAACTTTTACCGTTACCTCATGAGGCCTTCTCAGTTATTTTTTGGAGTTTCGGTTAGAGGCAAAGTTGATGTTCATTTGAGGAAAAATCCAGCTTGTACCACTTATGACCAGTTTATGAGCCGTAAACCAAAGCCTAAGAATTTCCAGATCGTGATTTATATCGGAAATAAGATTCAAAATAGAATCACTTCTAAAGGCACAGGCTAAGTCATCGGCAAAAGCAATAGGTTTGCTTTTAATTTTCTGTGTGAGGAGTGAATTCACAAAAATTAGAAAAAGGAGAGGACCCAGAACAGAGCCCTGTGGTACCCCTATATTTGTTACCCTAGACTTACTGTAAACACCACTAATTTTGACTCTTTGAGATCTACCTCCTAAGTATGACGAAAACCAATCAGTCATGAAACCTCTGAAACCAGCTTTGTATAATTTATCAAGTAAAATCCTATGGTCCACAGTATCGAATGCTTTCTTTATATCAACAAACATGGCACCCAGAAATTCACCTGCATTCACCCCATCATAAATATTGCTACAAAAAGACAGTAGTGCTCCTTCAGTAGACTTACCTTCACGGAACCCAAATTGACTGTTGCTAAAGCAATTTGTCTGGTTCAAAAATAAAACCATTCGACTTTTTATAGCCTTTTCAAACATTTTGGAGAATGGAGATAGTATCGAAATTGGACGATAATTGTTTGCATCCGTAGTATCACCTTTTTTTAGCAATGGAATAACTTCAGCCAATTTAAGTTTATCAGGAAAAGTACCTCTCATTACGCTAAAATTGAAGATGTACGCAAGAATGTCTACTATGTTTAGGGCTATATTTTTAATAACGAAATTGGAGAGACCATGTTCCACTGCGGAGTATGAGTTCTTAAGAGACATTATGATATTATATAGCTCCAGGGACGATATAGGTTTAAAAAAAAAGGTTTTTGTTTGAAAACTGTCGGATACTAGACGAGACGAGGAAGAATGTTTACAAGAGTCTTGTGAGATCGAGTTGGAGATATCAGAGAAGAAGTCAACAAATATATCGGCTATTTCTTTTGCATCAGATATGCCTACATCTCCTTTTTTTAGATAGCTGGTGCTTTGGTTCGGAGCTCCTCTGTTTACAATTTTGTTGATTGTGGCCCATTCCTTTTTAATATTGCCCTTATACTTTCGAAACTCGTTAGCAAAGTAACTCTCTTTAACCCTTGGAATTTCCAATTTAAGTTCGTTACACAACTGATTATAGAGGGATAAATATGATGTATTATTGGGATGTTTTTTGCATTTACGCCTCAGTTCGTTTCTTTTATTAATTTTAGATACTAAGACATCGTTGATCCAGGGTTTCAATCTTTTTAATTTATGGTTCTTAGGCTGAGTAGAAACAATACTATTATTTGCATGGTTTATTAAAATTATTAGGAATTGGTCAAAAGCCTCAGAGGGATCGCTTGAGTCGTAAACGTCACTCCAATTCTCGACCAATAGCAGATTATTAAGCAAATTGAAATTATATTTTATCTTCGAACCCATAACTGAATTGACATCAATATTCTTCTGCGGTATATTCCTAAAAAAGAGGCAAGTCGTGCAATGATCTGAAAAATTAAAATTAGAAACAGAGCTACTTAAAACGAACCGGCAAGTATTATTTAGACGACAAAAAATATGATCAATACATGAGTTCGTATTTTCGGTAATGCGTGTCGGCACGTTGATGCAAGATTCGAGACCAAAAGAAGACATCACGAGTTTGTAATTGAAGACATCAAAAGAACTAGAAAGCAAGTCAATATTCATATCACCCAAAATTACTAAATTTTTACAATTAATCGCATCTATCAAATTGGATAAATCTTCCAAAAAAACTGATTTTGGAATGTGATTAAAACGATAAATACACAAAAAAGGGAATTTTTTGGAATCAATTGTAGTGTCCACTTGCAAAAAATCACCACTACTTAGATTGGAATTATGAACATTACAAAAATATTTGCTACTTATAAAAACTGCCACGCCACCAGAAGCATAGGAGTCATTACAACAAGCAAAGAAATTATAACCAGGAATATTAAAAAGATTTCTTTCATTGCTATATATCCAAATTTCTGATAGGAAAATGAAGTCCGGTTTGTTGACAAACGAATCAATATGGCTAACAAAGATGTCAAAGTTTTTTCTTAGACTTCTAATATTTTGATGCATTATATAGAAGCAATTTGAATTTATAGGCTTATGAAAAATGGCATCAGCAAAATCATTGTCTAACTTGCAACCGTTTTCAAAGAAGTCAAAACCAAGTGGAATATTTATATTATGAGCATCACAAGTTAATGGTTGCATATCGTAACAATTAAACAATCAAAAGAAAATTAAGATCTTCCTTGGCTTTGATTTTTTTAACTTTATCCCCGTCTTTTACCCGAATAAACACTGCGCCATCTTTCACCCAGACATGTTTAATTTTACCTTGCCTACTCAACTCTTTCGAACTTTTGAATAAATTATAAGTGTAACTAGTTAAACTTTCGTTAATATAAATATTTTTAATGTTATTTTCCTCCTTAAAGATTTTCGTATTTAAATTCTTACGATACTTGTACTTCGCACGCATGATTCTCTGCTTTATGAGTTGGGATGTAAAGTTCACACACAGAGTATTCGATCTCGCTTCTTGATGTTGGTGTACAGCTGACTTTCCGGCACTAACAGAAGTCATCTTAGTGAAGCAGGTATCAATGTCGGAGGGCGATAATTCAACATTCAAACCAGCACGAAACACGTTGAGGGCGCACTCCAAAGCATTTACATGAGATAGATTAGGCACACCAATAATTTCGACACTTTTTGCTTTGTTGCGTTGCTCTAAATCATTTACTTTCTGTGTTAAACCATTGACAGAGCACTGTAACTTTTTATTCTCAGCACGTAGATCATAAATAAGCGCTAAAGCATTTGCATTAAGGGTCTGAAGATTTAATATCAGATTGTATAGGTCTTTTAATGTGATATCACCAACGATTTCAACGTCAACAGATGGAGCACTTTCTAATGTGGGCTTTATCATGGTAGTACACTCACTTCGAATGCTATTGGATTGTGGCGGAGAGTGTAGTGACTTACGTCTATTTGACTGACAAACATTGCACCGAAATGGGATTTTATTTGTTACTAGATATTCATATATTCGATTAAGGACGAGTTCTACAACGACCTAGAAACACTCTTCGACTCACTTCCATCAAACGACGTCAAGCTGCTGCTAGGAGACTTTAACGCCAAAGTCGGAAATGAAAGCTGGCATAGGGGAACTACTGGAGGTCATAGCCTCCACGACGAAAACAACAACAACGGTCAGCGACTTATCGACTTCGCGAGCGGCAGAAACCTGGTAATAAGCTCTACATGCTTCCCTCATCGACGAATCCACAAGCAGACCTGGAAGTCTCCAGATGAATACACCGTGAACCAGATCGACCACGTACTGATCAGCAAGAGATGGGCTTCTAATGTCCTAGATGTTCGATCCTATCGAGGAGCCAACTGCGACACCGATCACTATTTGGTGAAGACGACCTACAGGTGCAGAATCTCTTCGGTGCACCTAACGAGAATCAACCCTGCCAAGATCTTCGAGGTTGACAATTTGATTGATGATGCCACGGCGGCTGCGTATACAACAGCACTAGAGGAAAAACTGTCGCCCATGCTTGATGACATCAACAATTTAGGCATCCATGAGTTCTGGGAGGAGCTCAAAGACAGCATCAAGGGGGTCGCAGAAGAGGTCGTGGGCTATAAAGGCCGGCGCAGACGAGCAGACTGGTTCGACGACGAATGCAGGGCATCGATTGAGGCGAAAAATGAAGCCTATCGCCAATACACACAACGCGCATCCCGAGCCAAGAAAGAAAGATATAACGAGCTTCGGCGAGTATCTAATAAGTTAATTAGACGTAAGAAACGCAAACATTTTGACGAGCAGTTACAGCAAATAAACCAAAGATTAGCCAGTAAGAACATTAGACAGGCGTACAAACTTATAAATAATGTTAAGAACGGATATCAACCCAGGACAAGCCTATGTAAGGACAAGGATGGTAACATCATCAGCGACATCGAAAGCGTCAACAAACGATGGGCCTCGCATTTTGAAGAGCTCCTCAATGCACCATCAACATCCCCCGCGGAGCCAGCTCTTGAGCAGTTAGCCGAACCAGGCCCTCCCGTTCTACCCCCAACAGTAGAGGAGGTGAGTCTTGCCATACAGTCGCTTCAAAATAATAAAGCGCCCGGCGCTGACGAGATCCCAGCAGAACTGCTGAAGCATGGTGGAACGTGCCTGACCAACGCTATACATGTGCTACTGCTGAAAATATGGAACGACGAGGAAATCCCCGAAGATTGGCGCAAAAGCATAATCTGCCCAATCCACAAAAAGGGTGACAAGCTGAAGTGTGAGAATTACAGAGGCATATCATTAGTTTGTACGGCCTATAAGATATTATCTAAAATTCTTGAAAAGAGAATTAATCCGTACGCAGAACGAATCATTGGCGAGTATCAAGGCGGCTTCAGACCTGGTCGATCAACGACCGATCAGCTTTTCACAGTGAAGCTACTACTCCAAAAGTGCTGGGAATATAACATCGACGTATACCAAATCTTTGTCGACTTCAAGCAGGCATACGACAGTATCGATCGAAGTGTACTGTACAACATTATGCTGAATTTTGGTATACCGGCAAAGTTAGTGCGACTCACAAGGATGACGATGACTAATACCGTCTCGCAGGTCAGAGTGCAGAATCGACTCACTGACCTATTTGAAACTCGTACTGGACTCAAGCAGGGCGACGGGCTGGCGCCGACGCTCTTCAACCTTGCTTTGGAGTATGTAATTCGAGCCATGAATATGGACAGCAGCGGAACGCTACTCATCAAGTCGACTCAATTAGTAGCGTACGCCGACGATATCAACATCATGTCTCGAAGGTTGGGTGATGCAGAAAGCCTTCTGCATAACCTCAATAACGCCGCAAAGGAAGTTGGACTACATATCAACGAAAGCAAAACAAAGGCCATGATGCAATCGAAAACAAGGACGCCAGCAAATTCAAGCATCACAGTGGGGGACCTTAATATCGAGTATGTAGACAACTTCAACTATCTGGGTTGTAACTTATCAAAGGACGCCAACGAAACCGACGAAATTAAGCGACGGATACAACTAGCCAATAAGACATATTTCGGTCCTTCCTATAATTAATTCTAAACTTGCGCACAGGAACACGAAGCTCCGCGTGTACAAAACGATCATCCGACCCGTGCTATGTTATGGCTGCGAAACATGGACCCTCACCCAAGCCTCCGAAATTTTGCTAGACCGATTCGAACGAAAGGTCCTTCGGCGAATTTTCGGGGCCGTTCGCGAGCGAGACCAATGGCGTATCCGGTACAACCATGAGTTGTATCAATTGTACGATGAGCTGGAAGTATCGAAAATCGTGAAGCTTCAACGTTTGCAATGGGCGGGGCATGTACAACGGATGGACGATAATCGCATGCCAAAGAAAGTGATGAACGCACAACGAATTGACGGAGCGAGGTTGCGTGGACGACCGAGAGCTCGCTGGGAGAGCTCCGTAGGTGAAGACGCCCACCAGCTGCTGGGCTTCCGAAACTGGAGGACGAGGTCACGTAACCGCGACAATTGGAGGTCAACGATTCAGGCGGCCAGGGCCCGACGTCGGGCTATCGTGCCACATTGATGATGATGAGATATTCATAGTCACTGTCTACTAGATTGATACAATTCCGGTGAAAATAAACTTTGCAGGATGAACATTGCACCTTTGCATGGTTGCGTTCAACTTTTTGGCCACACGAACAAGGCATGATAAATCAATGAATCAATCAATCAATGTACAAATATGAATGGATTGGGATTATTTTTAGGTTTTAGTATTTCATCTATAGTATAGCACAGAAGATGACAGATGCGATTTCACTCAGTCACAATTTTCACTCAAAACCAAAAACACTCATAAGGGAAAATGGGAAGATCCTCTTCAATATCATTCAATAAACTTCGTAAAAAATCATGCTAAACTGTTTTTTTATTGCCATAAACGAGAATTTTCACGCTAAAGAAAGGTGTTCGTTTTAAATGTTTTTTAAAATTTTTGGAGTCCAGATTTTCACAAAACCCTATTTTTGCAGGGGTTTTATCGTTTGTAGCGCCACTATAGCAGCACGTAGAGACAAGACTCTTGTTGTCTTGGTCCAATTGAGATATTAACTGACCGACGGTTTGGGGTTTCCGCATATTTTTGCTGTCTTGGATTGTGTGTAGTTTTTCTACAAATTTAAGACCTTGGCAATGAAACGATGGATCTTAAATTATTTTCGATTAATTTTTCGCTCGGAATTCTGCGTAGGGGATGAAAGTCAAATGAAAGTCAAACTTCAATCATACGACTGACAGATTCAATTATTTTCAAATAATTTTTTGCTCGGAATTATGGATTTTCACAGAGGATGAAAGAAAAGTTGAACAACTACAAGTTGAACTAAAGTTGAACTCGAATTGATTGTCAATATGATCAAACTTTTAATAAGAAAAAACAGAACTCGGGCCCTATTATGGCCATAAAATAAGGCATATTTGTTTCGTCGTGCATTTAGATCTGCATGAACTGCAAGACAGAAATTTAATGTTTGTAATTGATATCTCATAGCATAGGGCACTTCACCATCAAACGTTATGTGGAGTTTCCATTTTTTTTTTGTATGAAACCACATCTAAAACAAGTCTGCAATTTATGTAAATTTCTCTACCTTTACGATACGCTCTACTTTCCTGTCACTTTACATATATTTAAAAGAAGAAAAAAAACAGCGCAAAAAGGAAAAATCAAATTATGTAAATTATAAAAATATGCAATTATGCAACTTTCGAGAACATTCTTTTTTTTGTGGCTCGTTGTTTTGTATCCTTGTCAGCGGTCGATGCTCATATTATCTCATGTCTCACTAAGTATATGTACATATGTACTTGTGTACCTAGTAGACACAATTTTCGATACACTACAAATTTTATTATACAACAACGTAACTAGAGTGAGGCTGATAGAGGGATGAAGGACTCTTGAGAATGTGTGTGTATGTGTTGCTTTTTTTCAACAAGAGAAGACGGAAGACTGTAGAGACTTTGTGGTCTCAAAAGATGCATTTTTTTGTGTATGAATTTAATTCATCGGAAATGGACAATTTTGCTTAGTAGAATCATCTCTTAAATTTTCCTATGCTGAGGTGAAGTGAAGTGATCGTATGCGTATGCATGCTGTGTTTGCAGAATCAGTCATAATGATTGTTCAAGCGTTTGGATCCTTTTAGGCAATGCTGACAAGACTTACAATTATAATAATCCGAAATTCCAAAAATCTTACGAGTTAGCTTGCGAGCAGCTAACAAAATTGGGAAACCTTACAAGTTCTGAAACATAGTCGCCAAATTTAGCGCTCTTTCCAAAACGGTTGAAATTATTCTCCTGAAATTCCAATTTCGCAAAGAGATCACAACGGGAAAGTTAATCATTTAGGTACTCATAAAAGTTTTAGGATTTCCCTAAGAGGAAAAAATTTGTATATTGGGAAGACACAGTTTTTTATTTCGAAAATATTGAGGATTTTTCTTATAAATTAAAAACACATAGTAAAAAAAATGAGAACCACAGGCTTACAATTTCGCCAATTAAAAATCCCAAAAATGCCAAAACTTGGGAACAGTCACAAAATGGGAAAACACTTTTAAAGTGCGGGGACATGGTCGTCAAATTTAGAAAATCTTTCTAAAAAGATTGAAACGAGTTTTCTGAAAAACATTTCCTTAATGACACCTTTTCCTAACAGTCTTGAAGGAAAATTTTTTTTGGGGGGAAACATATTTTTATAAAAATTTTAAGGATGGATCAATCTAAAAAACACGATTGATCGAGGATATGATTAATCGATTAGTCCAAAATACGATTGATGGCGATTGAAAACGATCGATCGAGAATATGATTAGTGTGTTAGTCGAAAATACGATTGATCAATGACGCGATTATTCGATTAATCGATAAAACGATTGATGGAGGATACGATTAATCGATGAGATGCAAATACGATTGATCGATGATACGAATAATCGGAAATACGAATATTGGAGGATAACTGATTAGTCAAAAATACGATTGATCGGTGATTCAATCAGGTTTGAACAACTTTTTCCCCAATAACTTCTAAAAGCCGGAAGATGACAGTTTAAAAAAATTCTCTGCACATACATTTTTCATTTTCTAAAATTAATTGGAAAACGCATTTTTCCAAAAAATTTTAAAAATTATTTAAATTAAAATGAAATATTTAAGAATTTTAGAAAATTACCGTTAGTTCCTTTTTTATTTCATTCGAATTTTTCTTTCTCATTTCAGAGCCAAGACAAATGGAAATTCACCGCTCCGGTGGGCGTCGGTATGGGTGGCGTTGGGGTTGGTATGTCAATGCAACAGCAGCCGCAACCCTCGAAACAACATCCCCAAATGCTCGGCCATCAACATCATACCCAATTGGCCCCGTCACATCAACAAATCCCCAATCATATGCATGCACCGAATCATTTAAATCATTCGGCCGTTTTAAATCACACATTGGGCAATCCGGGCGGACAAGGTGGTGGTGGCGGTCCGATACAAATGCAAACAATGCAAGGCAATATGTTTGATCACGGCATGCATCCGAATAGTGTAAATATGAATGGTGTTGGAATGCCCAAGCCCGGTATGAGTGATCAACAGCAACAACTTTTGCAACAGCAACAACATATGCAACAGCATCATCAACAGCAACAGCAGCAACAACAACAACAACAACAGATGGTGTATTTGGGCGGACAGCCACATTTGAATATGTTGGCACCACAAAATCAATTTATGACAACGGCGGCTAATCGCAATGCAGCAGCAGTAAGTTTTGAATTTATTTATGTGATTTTTTGTTGTTGGGGGTTTATAAGGTTTTTTTTCTTGTTTAGATCAGTGTTGTTGGTTGTTGGGGGTTTTATGTAATAAACGGGAAAGCTTTCATAGGAGGAAACCGATCCAAAGTTTTGTGAGGTTGCACTTTTTCAAGTGTCTTCCGGATTAGTATAACATTATCTTGAAATTTAAGAAATATTCTGAAATCAGGGAAATCTGTCCCTACATTTTGGTAAATATTTTCTAATATTTTCAAAAGACTTTCTCGTAACTGGATTTTTTCTTAGTTAACTAAAAAACTGTTTAGTTGAAATCATAAAACAAAATTACCAAAATTGGGACGGGCTTTCCTTAAAAAGGGAATAGGAAAAGCTATAATATTTTCCTAACATGGGTAAACACTTTCAAAAATCGGCTTTTTCCTCTAAACTTGTAAAATTGACCTTTTCCCAAAATTTGGGAAATTTTTCCTAAAATTCCTAAATCTTGTGAGAAACGGTAACACGTGATAAAAGTGAAAGAGAACACTATTCGAGGGATCGAAACGATTTCTGCAATTTTTCCTAAATAAAAAAAAATATTCGGGAAAATGGGAAAACGTTTTCCTGGCGACCTAAAAAACTGGAAATCTTTTCCAAACTATGTAAACTGATATCAAACTGTATCAATTTCAACATTTTCATTTGATTTGGGAGAATCTTTCCGTAAAATCGATTGGAAAATCTGCTAGGTAAATGCATTCCTAATATTTTCGGAAACAGCCTTAAATTCAATAGAATTTTCCGAAATTTAATTTTCCAAATGTAAATTAATGCTAACCCGACATGGGGAAATATTTTCAAATGATCGGAATTTTGTTCCTAAATTATAAAGACCTTTTCCCAAACGTCACAAACTTTTCCCAAAACTGGTAAACTGTTTTGGAAATTGGTAATACGTATTAAAGTAAAGGTGAGCATTTTTCTTGTGTTAGAAAAACTTTCCGTCACTTTCCTAAAATGGGAAAAAAATCTAAAATTGGGAAAACATTTTCCTGAATTTTTTTACAAATTTTTTTTTAGGCCATACTTATCCTCTTATTTTTTTCGAAGATACGCGATAATTTCACATATTTTTACAAGAAGCCATTTGCATTTTCCAATTTACCCAAAAAAGTTCATTACAAGAAAAGTTAAATCACATTTCTATTCCATCTTCTTATATAATTTACAAAAGTCGCCAAACACACATCAGAAAACTTCTTGCTGCTCAAACACATCAACAAAAAGAAAACCCCTTCTGTGTGTCATTATCACCGCACATTACCTTTCCTCTCGCCACTCTGCTAACTTCCACACTTGTCCTCTTAGAGCTCGCAGCGTTCAAACATGTTTCGCATTCTAAATTACATATTAGCCTCGTGAAAATTTATGCGGATCATTTTTTATTCTAAACTGCGCGCTCATCGCGCTGTAAAACTTGTTCTAAACCACCAGCTGATTTGATATTGTTCGACTCAAACAAATACATCAGCTCACCGTTTGGCTCAGAGCAGAGGCTACATATACGCCTCATATGGCTGGATGGATGGATAAAAACGATACATAAATCTACATCATATTACAGAAAAAAATGAGCGAGAGTCCATGTACCTTCCCAACATGGTTAGGCAGGCAGGCGATTATGGTTCGTTGGAGTTCCAACTGTCGTTGTTGCCTCTGTAGTACAGATTGCTGTTCGAGAAGCAAACACACTCTACTACGGATCAGTTGGGGCGTGTTGGGGGCTCTTCTAGTTTCCTAGCGAGTTATCTATTGCTTACCATTCCACACACATTTATGTACTCGCGTAGTTACGGGCTAGAGTACGAGTACTCGCGCGATTTGTTGTGCGTATTCTGTGCGTCTCTATTCTACTCTATTCCAATCGGGCCAGTTGGAACGATTAGTCCAAGACAAAACGCTTCTTATCCGCTTCTATAATCTTTTTTGTGTCCGCATACGTTATAGTACACGCGAGCCCATTCCAATACCCAATATAAAATGTAATGTGAATCTCGCCGACGACAACGACATTGCTGACGCTCCTGCCGGCTTTTTTCGTTCGCGACGAGAAGGAATCAGTCCTTTTCCCAATCAGTGCGTTCTCTATGTGTATATCTATTGTACACTTCTCGTGAATAACATGTGGAAAATCGGCTAGAAAATACAATAATTTTCTCAAGTGGTACAAACATACACAGTCCAAGGGCTGGTTGGTACTATTCGTCCACTTATACGCGTCCTTTGAACGTTCTCGCACACACGCATGTATATCCGAAAAAGGATATGTCGTATTCAGACGAACTATACACACTACTTCTCGCCGTCCGGACCGAACCGATGGTCGGTTCTTCGGTTTTCCCTCTGCGTTTTTTTCCTATTTTAAACTTGGGAAAATTGTTTTCATCTTACGTATACCTATTAAACGGTCTACGACATTATTACAGTGAGAGTGTATAGTTAAGAACGAATGGTGGTAGTTTCAGTTTTATATATTGGATCGTTACAAAAAAATTTCTGCGTTTTCTTGTTGGAAACTATCCGAAGCCCTCTTGTCGGTGTCGCTGCCGGGCTTGTCTTTTTGCTGACTGAAACTTAAATCTAAAATCGCAGTGTTTTGTGTCGTCTTCGTCGTTTTTTTTGTGCAATCAAATAAAATTCCCCCGGTTTCATCGACTGCTGCAATCCAAAATAGACCATAGAGAATCTCAAACGTTTTTGTGCCCTCCCTGTCTTCTATATAATGTTTTTCGTCTCCGTGTGTAACTTTTTTTCACGTTCTGGTTCTTATATCTGCTGAATATCATGGAGGCTTTGCCCGTCTTCTTGTGCTGTGCATATGTGAGTACACAAGATAAAGCCTTAGAAATGTTCTCGCGATTTTTGTAGGTATTCCGCGTGCGGTTGAGTGTACCCAAACAGCCATATGTAGTACTTGTACTCTGAAACAGGGAAATAGGAAGCACATATCGCGGCCCATAGATGAAAAAGTGTTGAAGTGTGTTATTGCCCTGCATTTTTTTGGTAAGCTCTGCGATAGAAAAAAAAATAGACGAAGCACACCAAGACTCTAGAAGCGATTATTGAAATCGTTCACAGTCGTTTTGGGCCGTATAGACAGGCATTTTTGCCTATTGGTTGTCGTTGTCGCGGACGGGTCGTTGTCTTCTTGTCTTGTTGATCGATTTCGCATCGCAGATTCTATGGCACCACGGTGGTGTCTTATTGTGTCCTCTTCTGAATTGAATGGTGTGCAGTTTTATTCGGAAAATGGAAAATTAAATTTCGTGTGTCCATTAGCAGAGCGGTGAAGTGTAAGATCCTTGATTTTGTGCATTTCCTTTTATCATAAAACCTAGTGGAATTGAGTTCGTGGTAATATTCTACCATCACAGTGTATGTGCTTTGAAATTGCCATAAAAAAGTGTTTGGAAGTGAATTAGTTTGACTGTGCTTTCGTCACCAGGATTCTATGATCCTTGTTTTTGTGAGTGAAGGATAACATTGCAATCCAATATTGTCGATATGAAATTGCTGCAAGATTTTTTCTTTTCGACGTCGAGTAACGATTTGGCCGAGACTGGATTGACTCCGGAGATGGTAAATTTAATGTTTGGTCTAAAAAAAAAATTAAAAAGTAGTTGCCATGTGAAAATATCTAAAAAATCAAAAAAATCCATGGAATATTTGCTATAACTGCAGTACGAAACTATGTAGATTTTATTCTATGTATTCCCAAACACAAGGCGCGGCAGGAGAATCATTTATTTAGGTAGTCGGGTTACTCGCTTAAATCTAACCAGCACAAATCTTTTACGGAGGCCATCTGGTCCAAATCCATTCATTGAAAATCCACCTTTACCGTTATTTACTAAAGCGCTAATGTATTTTCTCCAATGTCGATTTCCCCTTTATCTTTTACAAAAAAAATATATGTTTAATTTCTGGATTCCGAATTTGACTGGATTTTACCTGCTTTAATTAATTTTAGCCGAGTGGATTTGGTTCAATGAAAACTACAATTAAAAAATATATAACAGGCGCGACAATCCAACATTGGACTAAGGCCGCAGGATGTGTTAGTGACATCCTATTTCCAAGATCTTATCTGCTTTTTGATGAGGTAATGAGATCAGCATCACGCTCAGCAGTGTTATTTATCCCCATAAATGGGAACTCGTTTAACATCTGAGTGAGATCATAGTCTGTCACAAACTCGTGAGTTCGAAAAACACAATGGAACACGGTGAGATTCGAACTCATGAGCCTGTGCACCGAAGGTGCGCGCACTAACCGCTCGACCAGCCAGACTACAATTGGCTAAGGGTAATTTTCTGTAGATTATTTGATTCTTTTACGAAACCTACCAGATAGAAATCCACATTTCTCAATTTCTTTTCTCCAAAGTTGATTTCCGCTTTCCGTTTAAAATCCTTCTTCTTCCTTGCCTCGTTCTTTATACCGCTCCATGGCTTCGCGTTGCTCGACCCGCGGTGTAGGCACATCGCCCGTTTTGGCGATAACATCTCAAACCTACCAAATAGAAATCCACATTTCTCAATGTCTTTTCTCCAAAGTTGATTTCCGCTTTTCGTTTAAAATCCATCCTTTGAAAATTCAGATTTTCCATTACTAATGCGGAAATATCCTTTCTAAGTCGATTTGCCCTTTTACGAAAAAATATTCAATTTCTGAACTGGAATTCTGGAATTTGACTGGATTTTACCTGTATCTTTTAGTTTCGACCTATTGGATTTGGTTCAAGGAAAAAAAAGGTTCAATGTGCTAACAGGATTTTTTGTAGACTATTTGGCTTTGTTACGAGATCTATCTGGTCAAAATCTCTCCGTTCAAAATCAATGCTTTGCAAATCCACCTTTTCCAAATTTCTTTTCTCCAACGTCGAAACTTTCAAAATCCATCCATTGAGAATCCACCCGTTTCAAATCACTTTTCAGCAAAGTTGATTTCCGCCTTATAGTAGATTATACATAGAAAATTCGGGTTGGGTACGATATCCCGCCCATCATATTCCTGTTTTTTAAAATCCCGACATTAAATATCCCTCCATTTCAAAATCCCGCTCAATTAGAATCCCGTCTAATCAATATCCCGCCAATCCAAAATCCCGCCATTTCAATAACCCGCTTATTCAAAATCCCGCTTTTCAATATCCCGTCACCAAAGGTAAGTATTCTTTCATGAATCGCGCGCGTGATTTTTGAAAGAATACTTACCTTTGGTGACGGGATATTGAAAAGCGGGAAAGTCGGGAAAGCCAGGAAAACCAAGGTACCCGCCTAAGTTCTGGAGTATTGCTGACACAGTTGCAGCAAATTTTCCAAGAACTCAAAATATTGTTGAGGCTTGGCACAGACGATTTAACTTTATCACAAGGAAAGCCATATCGGTCTGTACCGGCTGGTGGAATTACTAGGTAAAGAATTCCTCCTAGCTAAAAACCAAGTTGATCCGTCCCGATCCGAAGGTTGCATACAAAAGTTCTTTAGACGTAACCAGCAGTTAAGGAATATACTTGCATCTAAAAAGGACTATGAAAAAACGGATTTTTTGAAAAACTTGACGCATAAACTAATGTAAATCATTGATAAGTCGAACGCATATCTATGTTTTGTTAACAATAAAAAAATTGGCACTATTTTGGCGGGATTTATTTATTATTTAATAGCGGGATTTTGGAATGGCGGGATTTTGAGGTGGCGGGATTTTTATATGTCGGGATTTCGTAATGTCGGGATAAAGTAAAGCGGGATTTTTTGGAAAAAGCGGGATTATGAACGGGCGGGATTATGTAGGTATCCCAGAAAATTCATTGAATTTAAAATAGATTTTATGTTGTTAAATTTATTTCGATCTGGTGGATTTCGATTTGGATGATTATTCGCGTCACACAACGGAAGTTGTGATAAACATTCATTGCGATACGTTTTTGCGGACATCGAGTGAGAAATATTTCGGTCGCCATTCGGGACTGCAACAACTAGTTAATTTTCAATCACATATATAGTAAATTTAAAATCACCCCCAAATAAATATCCATTTAAAATTAGTAGACTGCGTCTAGCGCCATTTCCATTCTAATTATATCGCCAAATTAGTATTCTAATTTAATGTTTGTTTTATTTTGTTGTTTTGAAGCAAACCCACAATGTACATTTGCCCTCATCTGCATTCTGTACAACGGAAAAAAAAGTATGTTAGTATGTTATTCAACAAAGTTTGCAACGCACAATTGTGTTTTTATTTTTATTCGTATTTACGTGAATTGCTGTTAAGTGCAATGTAAATAAATTTCTATATAGGATAAGGTCAGGGTTGAGGTTATATACTGAGTATACTAAATAAATTGCAAATAATTTTCAAGAAAATTTCAGATTACGTTAAAACACAATAGTTTTCACTTGCTGCGTCACCCGCGGACGAAATTCATCCAGTTAAAATCCATCCAGAAAAAATCCACCTGGCAAAAATCCACCTTTTTAACTATTTAAGCGGAAATCCCCTTTCTTATCTTCATAGTTAATTTCTACCTTTACATCTAATAAAAAAAATTTAATTTTAACAAATTGCATTTTGTAGAGGTGGATTTTGTCACTTTTGAATCTTTGCGAAACTCCAGTGTTTGTTAATAAAACTGAAAAATTACTGCCACCACCAAAACCACCCAATCAAAATTATTTCGGACAAAATCTCACCGATTAAAATCTACCTTATCAACTACTAAGGTGAAAATACACTTTCTTATCTTCAAAAATAATTTCCCTTCCATATTAGAAAAAAATTTTAATTTTAAAAAGCTGTAGAGGTGGATTTTTCATTTTTGGGATTTCTGTTTCTTACAAAAATCAAACGGGACAGCATCTATACCAAACTTCATTTATAGTTGATGCGACTTAAAAAAACGCTGCGTTTTGGTCAAAACTCCACCCAGTTAAAATCCATCCGGAGAAAATCCCCCCAGCGGTCAAAATCCGTGCTTTCAAAATTACTAAAGACTTAATACCCTCTCCAGGTGAACTTTGCAGAGGGAGATTTTAATCTCTTTCGGTAGAATTTACCAATTACTAAATCGTAAATCTCTTTTCTTATCTTGAAAGGGTGGATTTTGACTGACCATTGATGGTCCTTGGCAAAAAGAAACAAAGCAGAATCCATACCATGTCAGAGTCCTCCCATCATATTCGTTGAATATTTAGCAATGCGTGGCAATAAAAATGAATCCTTACGGCAGCAAACTGGAGAAATGGCAAAGATAAAACGTGATAGTATCGTACCGACAACGAATCAGGCAATGTAATGCGCTTAGTAGTAGACTCTGAAGTGACTCATAAAAACAGCTCTAGACTCTCGTCTGTTCGCCACCATATTTTTCTATATTCCCGTACGGTCACAACAGTTTTTAGCCATTATATAGCCTGGTCTATGACTTTGCTGAAAACTGCAATCCTTCACATCACGTCTTACCGTAGGTATAGTCTGCTGTTCCATTTCGAGTCATCCCTTTTTCTTCCTTCGCCCCTTTCTTTTTTCAAGTACACATTTATCAGACTATGCTACTACAATTCCTCACGATACAAGGAATCATTTCTTTACTTGCTGACAAAAGCTTTATTTGAACATAGCGCTCCCGATGAAAGCCGCCGCCAACCTAAGAGGGGTGGGGTGTACGTGTACAAAACACCCAATTCATCCCGGCGTAATTACGAACAATCGAGTCCCCGCTTATAGAGACTGAGAACCAACAACTTTAATACATACTACAATAGTGTTATAAATGTACAAGTATTACGTTTTCCGGTCTCGACGACAGACGTTGTCGCGTCGTATCGCCAACTTAAAGGCGTGTTTCGTCTCGGCTCAACTTGTATGCCAGGTACTTTATGGTTTCACTAAATCACTGCGGATGATGGACAGACGCTGACAAAAGAGTGGGGACGAAATATTTGACAAAGAAGAGAAAAGTAAATATTTTATTCCGGACCTTTACGGTGAACCATCGAACTTCTTCTTGGAATGGGCGTATAACTAAGAAAATAAATTAAAAAGTTGGTGCGCGCATCTGGTCCAACTTCTTAAATGTTTTAGATAAAAAAAAATTAAAAATCGTTGTAGGCTCTATTTTTTCTGTTATAGTTTTTGGCATTTTTGACTGTCATATTTGACAAATATAACTGTCAGTTATGCCAAATATAGCCGTCAGATTTGACAATTGAAACGTATTTTTTGGATTTGACAATTCGAAACGTCAATCCCTGTCTGTCAAATTTGACGTGTTGGGTAATTAGACCAATGAAAATTGAATTTAGACCCAAAAAGGTTTACACAGATGTTCAGTACAAATTTCATAGACTCGTGTGTTCCTTACCTAAAATTAAGGAGGAGGTTGCATACGTATATCCTTGAAAATAAAGTGGGGCTTAGACGTCATAGCGAGGTATTATGCTCATCTAAAGGTGAAGAATTTTTTTTGTGGTGAACTGCACTGATAAGCGCAGCCGACGTTTCAGAGCAGGCTATTGACATTTGGCTGTTTCAATACTAATTTAAAAAAAATCCATTTCTATATTGTTTTGTAAAAATCTGTTATTGTTTGTTGGTCAGTCTATATTCTTTAATGGAATTTCCACTTTTTGACGAGTTTCCAAAAATTGACGAGTTAAGCACATAGTCGTAAATGGCACAGCTTTAAAAAGTTCACTGTTTGACGTTTAGCACTCGGGACTCGAAACATTTATGAGTCACATGTGACTCATAGACTAGGAACGCGGAGGAACGGTTTGTACACAAAATGTAACCCGAAGAAAGTATTAAGACAAATCCAATTTTTACTCCAATTACACTTGCAAAGCCACCCTTAAATTTCATATTGGACCACGAGTGCAAAAACAATTATGACTGGACCATCCAAGCATGACAATCCAATTGCAAATTACATTTAGGTTTCGGTGTATGCCCGCAGAAAATGAAGAAGGCGCTCAAAACCAGACATCATATTCTTTTCCCGGGGGCGTGAGCGCGTATTGCATTGCCAAGTGAAGTGTGCGAAGCTATAAACGAAGAATTTTCGCTTAGAATTTATGTAAATTCCCTTTTTCAGCAGCAACTTGAGTAGCAGGTGCATACGTACGTTTCATACATTCACCACACACATGGTGGTGCGGTGGTGTCTTGTATGATTGCCAATGCTATCTTGCACAAGAGGAAGGATGATGCGACGAAGGAAGGCATAGTACAAGTTGTGTCCTCACTGTCATCATACTATATGCACACTGTTGACGAAAAGAAGCTTCTTATTTTTCCCATTTATATGCTACTCACTATCATCGTCATCGTCATCTTTCTCGCTAAGCCATTCAAGTATGCCGGATAAAGACGAACGGGTGTTAAGAAGAACCTACTCAAAAGTCAGTGGGCATATGCATGCAAAAGTGTTATTCGCTACTGCTGCTTAATGTCGTCTGCACTTTGAGTAAATTGAAACTAGGAAAAAAAAATCGAACAAATACCGGCAATTCGGTAAGTGTGGATAGTGGGAAAGAGCTCTAAATATAGGTGGGGTCTAAGAAAGTGATAGTTGAGGTAGGCTTTTTGCATAATCCGGTTTTGAGTACTGAGCTCCAATCAGACTTACGAGTGGTATTTCCTGAGTTAATATAAGGATAATTAGGTGGAAGGTATTTAGTATTAGCCCAGTTATATTCGCAGTTTGTATAGTATGAATTTGAAATAGAAATACTCTTTTTGAGCATTTATGGTAAAACTACTCATTTTTGAGTACTTATAGTAAAACACTCAATATTGAGTATTTAATGCAAAAACTCAAATTGCCTAATATTGTTTACTGAATTTAAAAATACTCAATATTGAATAGGTATATAGGTACAATGTAAAAGTACTCAATATTTTTGGGTATAAAATAAATAACAGGCGCGACAAGCCATCATTGGACTAAGGCCGCAGGATGTGTTAGTGACATCCTATTTTCAAGATCTTATCTGCTTTTTGTTGATGTAATGACATCAGCATCACGCTCAGCAGTGTTATTTATCCCCATAAATGGGTACTCACAAGCTCGTGAGTTCGAAAAACACCATGGAACACGGTGAGATTCGAACTCATGACCCTGCGCACTGAAGGTGCGCGCACTAATCGCTAGACCAGCCAGATTTTTGGGTATGGTTTGATTTTTTATCATTATTGAATTCGATGGAGTTTTTGGAAAGATTTCGTCACTTACAAAAATCTGATAATCTCACGTATTTGAAACATCAAATACAAGAGGTAAAGCAATCAATTATTTTTTTCATTTTTCAACACACTTTACGGGTTTAAAATTGTATTAAACAGTGCATATCAATGGAAGTTCAACTTGAGGCAGACCGAAGAACACCTGGATGTCAAATGGAAAAGCAACAACAAGACATTGGTCTCGGCGTTGACACGATTCAAGATAGTGCTGCCTGTAGAAATATGATGAGATATTACCGCCAAAATGGGTGATGTGCCTTCACCGCAGGTCGAGCAACGCAAAACCATGGAGCGGTATAAAGAACGAGGCAAGGAAGAAGAAGAAAAATGGTATTAAAAAATTTGGGACTGTATAAATATTTATTTGTAGGAGAATTTATGTTAAAACTACTCATTTTTGAGTACATATTTGTTGTAAACACACTCAAAATTGTGAATTTAATGCTAACATACTCAATATTGGGTATTTATTTAAAAAAAATACTCAATATTTTTATTTGAGTATTATTGATTTTACTCAATTTTGAGCATGTTTCGATTAGGATTTTGAGTATTTTATATTATTGAGTTGAGAAAAGTGGTTGATAGGATTTCCTTAACCAGAAAAATATCTAATATGTACTTTATTATCTCGCTTTTTGGAAACATCAAATTCTAGAGGTCAAGTAATTAATTTATTTATTCCACTTCCCCACACTCATCGTACGGATTTAAAATTTTATTGAAAAAAAAAACATACACAATTTGTCTACCATTTAGCACACCTACACACTAAAAATGAATATCCTGAACCTTTCTCCAACTTCTGTCAACAGTTCCCGGTCCCAATCCAATACAAAATTGAAAACCAACAATTAAACTTTTTTCTGGCCTGTCCTTTTTACTCAACACTTGGTCTCAGAATTCTAACAACAAAGTTTTCTCGTCGATTCGATTCGTCCTATGTGTCCTCCTGTGTGATGACACGATACATACATACGTATACAGGGCATTATCGATACACACGATATCGTTCAAATGAAAATAGAAAATGAACACCGGAGAATACATGATTTCCTTGACATGTGACCTCATTTAATATTTGTTAGCCCGCGTGTCAGATATGGGAGATCGAGAAAGGGAGAGAAGAAGAAGTGTGTGTGTGTATGTGTTTTATTCAATTCTAACTATTCAGTCCGACGACGTCCTTCATTGTCCTCCACCTGGTGCGGTACACATCTGTGCTCTTATCGAATAATTGTATTGCATGTGATCGACTTATGTATGTACCTGTAAAACCGTGTACAGGTGACTATTATATATTTTCACAACCCAATTTTCAAACAAACTCAGGAGATGGTAAAAAAAACTAATTCTCTCTTGTTCGTTGATGAGGTGAAAAAACTCTCAAAAGTTTTATCGTCCACGTGTGTACCGGTATAGTTCACTTCAAGTCAACACTATCTGGTGGTGGGTAGGTTTCGGTGCTCTATTGATTTTTATGTGAGGAGAAGTTGGTATTGAATTGAAAACGTTGAAAATGATATGTCGTCGCATGATTGTGGTGAAGGAAAATTTAGGATTGTTGAATTGCTCAGAGGGATAGACAGAGAGAGAGATTTAACGTTTAATCTCGAATAAAGATTTCTTACAGTTAATTGCGGAGAGATACATTTTTGAAACCGAATTTCGTTCAAAGAGCCTTCCCTAAAGAGCGCGATTTCACTAACCGATTTCGACTGATATGGCAATGATAAAATGCGTGATGTGCCTCTCTTCAGATGCCTTCACAGAGCATCTCGCTGCAACCGAAAAGGCACAATCGGAGTTGACTAAGAGACGATCTTAGATTTTCGTCTGTCTGGTCGACCTTAAACTAACGGTAATTCTTCATATGGTTGGGCAGACTGACTGGTGAAATACCTGCATTGAGAACTGTCATTGCGAGATGACATCCGTTGTCCAGCAAAAAAAAACCTGACCGCTCCTAGAGCACAGTTATTTAAGCGATATAACGGTACATTTTAGCAATGGATATCTTTTACATACAAAATAGGTGTCCTAAGCTTGTTACCCTTCTTCGATGTCGCATTGCTTCAATAGCGCTGCACATGAAATAATCGATAAATTGAGCCCGAAATGCTCGTTCAGAATCGAACTGCCTTCTTTCCTCAATCTTTAATTTTTCTTATACGTGTAGCCATTTCCGTACAACATAATTTCATTAAAATAAATTGCTTAGAATAGCAAAAGCTAGGTTAAGTATAGCATGTGGATTTCAATACATAAGAAGAGGCGGCGACTCTACACTTTTAATTTTATGAAATTTTTCTTGTTTTCCTATATACTTCCTACAGACGATATAGACGACAACTAAGACTGTTTCTTCAGTGCAAACGCCTTATATGAGTACATATAAGCGCCAACCCTATAATATTGAGCCTGAGCCCCGGGTGGTATGTCTAGAGCCGTGTCGTCTCTCTTTGCTCTCTCCGCCTTGCATTTTTCGGTCTATGTCTCAATACGTATGCTATTGTACTGTAACAACACTGTGCTAACGCTGTCGGTAGGGTATAATCCTATTTTGCATTGCAAAATAAATCAGCGAATAAAAAACGGGGTGGAAAGAAGAAAGGAACCGTCAGACGTAAAAGCAAAATAGTGCAGTCAAAATATCCCAATTCAGGCCTCCAAATAGAAAAAAAATAGAGTAAGGCTACTTCTTGTTGTTTTTGAATCAGTGGGCTCCAAGGAATCTACAACTGATTTTGCTAAAAAAAATTTTGATCGGAAAGGTCCCAAAAAGGACAAAAAAGGATACTCTTTATTCTTTGACCGGAGGTCGGCTTGCGGGGTATCATATCAAAGGGGACGTCGAGTACATTACATATCCGGTGTTTGTATCCTGTTTCAAGGACCCTCAACGGAATAAATCGAGCTTAAATGGAAAATTTTCGCGTTTCCCGTATCTTTCCAAAGCCATAACTACGAGAATATTTCAAGTTGTCCCTAAGAATCTTTAATAGGTGGAGATTCTACTATTATATTTGCTAAGAAAAAAGTTGATCGGAAAGCTCTGAAAAATGACATAAAAGGACACTAATTTCACACCTTGCTCGAACGTGGGCATGGGCATTACATATCCCAATTTTCTTCTTTCTTCTTGAGGGTCCTCGGAACAAGTAACAAATGCCGGATATGGAATGTACTTGACATCCTCTTTGATATGACACCCCACATGCCCACGTTCGACTAAGGTCTGCAATTAGTGTCCTTTTATGTCCTTTCAGATCTTTCCGATCAACTTTTTCCGTAGCAAATTTAATGGTAGAATCTTTAGCTATTATAGATTCTGGAAAGTGATAAAAGTAGTGATAACATGAATTATTCTCGTAGTTATGGCTTTGGAAAGATACACGGGAAACGCGAAAAATTTCCATTTAAGCTTGATTTATTCCGTTGAGGGTACTTGAAACAAGAAACAAACACCGGATATGTAATGTACTCGACGTCCCCTTTGATATGATACCCCGCATGCTGATCTCCGGTGAAGGATTAAAGAGTATCCTTTTTTGTCCTTTTTGGGACCTTTCCGATCAAAATTTTTTTTAGCAAAATCAGTTGTAGATTCCTGGGAGCCCACTGATTCAAAAACAACAAATATTTGCCTTACTATATTTTTTTCTATTTGAAAAGCTAATATGACTGCACTAAAAGCACAACAACAAACGATTCTTCTATGCGGTTAATAGAATGAAAACAAAAACGCGTGTTGTTTCCTCCACGTGTATAGATTAGGGAATTGTCTTCTGTATTGACGACGACGCGACGCCACGATGAAGGGTTTATCATAAATGAATAAGGTATTAGTTGAACGGAGTTTAGGGAGCTTATCGGAAGATCTGATAGTCAGATGATAAAAAAGCTAGTCGTTAGAAATGGTCCTAAGATCTGAAACGGCCTTTGGTTTTCCTGTACGATTATCCGTTACCAGTTGAATGCAGAGATCAAGATTTCTTTTTGTTTGCCATCGTTCTTTATTCTACCTACTGCACTAAAAATGTAGCGCTAAATTCGAGTAGCTGTGGATTAAACCTGAGCCCCAAATTGCATTTACGATTTTTCAATTACATTTTAACAAATTAACGAACAGCCAATTTTCACTTAACAAGATTTGGTCGAATTTTTGAATTGGCGCAACCAAAACTTCGTAATTATCTCGATAAATGGGCTAAGCTGTGACTGAAAAGTTGATGCAATATGACCCTGCACCAACCACTTATCAGAAAGCATTTATCAACTTAACAGAAAAAAAACTTAACCTAAAGTGTCATTGTTGCAACTTCATACTTATTAGTAATAAACCAATTACTTATCAACTTATCAAAAATTTGATAAGTATTGTGTTGATTTTTGATAATTTGCTTAAATTTTAGTGATGAGTGATAAGTACAATAGAAGATCCTAGCTAAGGGAATGCAGCATACATAGCATAGTTAAATAATTACTAAGATTTAGTTCTATTTCAACCAATAGAGGATATTTTGTAGTGCTTCGTGATTTCATTTTTAATTTAAGAAAGAAGCGGTTGATAGTTAAAAAATTTGATTAGTCGTGTTTATATCTCTCTCAACAATATTGGACAAACTATCTCTCTCTCTATAAAGGCAAGTTCTTGAAAGACATGGTATATTGTCGACCATCTTAAACGCTTATCGAAAGTTTCTCGGCTAATTAATGCAGAATGTTGTCCTCACACTTAAACTCTAGAAGTCTCCCTGTGTCGTAATAGTCGTATATGTTCAGTGCTCCGTAACCGTGTCTGTCTGTTCGCAGTGTTTTTTCACTTTTTCATACACAAACAAAATTTTACCCCTATCCCCTTGTATAAAATTATTTCAGGACTATCAATACTTTGCACAAACCAATCTAGGACTATCCCATCATACGCATTCGCATCCTATGTTGGGCTACTATATGCCACCAACAGCTGCAACGACAGTACCCCAGAACGGCGATCCAAACGGCATCACGTGGATAAATCCACAAGAGGTCGCACCAACCGAATCTTTTACATCCGCCGGATATCAATCCATACCACCGGTGATACCACCGCAATTTCACTCGACTCCCGTAGCGTCACACGACACGACGACGGAATATCAACGAGACGAACCTGAGTTTGATGTTTTATCACTCGACGGGGAGGAGCCAGCCGAAAATGGCGATGAACCGGATACTGGACAAAAAAAGTTGCGACATCAATCGGTCGATAGGGATGTAAGTTATTGGTATATTTTGGATAAATTACCACAAAGTTCACCGTCGTCGTCGGCCGAATGTCATAGTACAATTGATTCGGTAAGCTCATATGCTGATTATTATGCAATTGCGGTCGAAGGGGTACTATATGTGTGTCGTTCATAGTTGTGATGCGTCTCTTTTGTAGAATTTCATTGATATTTTGTATTGAAAAAAATCTAAAAGTACATGCTCCATATGCGGTTATTCCAAAAATCTACGAAAAGTTGATTTGAATAACGATAATTTCGATCGATGGAAGTTACTCGTTCAAATCTTTTCAATGATCCCATTTCGACGAAATGTTACAACATTCATTAAAACTGCTGTCGAAAATTGTCAAAAGATTATGACGACAGTTTTGTCGTAAGAAGGCGCTTATTCGGAAGATCTGCACAAAAAACTTAACTAGAACAACGGTAATTTCTACAAATAAAAGTTACTCGTTCGAGTCTTTTCGATGATCTGATTTCGACGAAATTTTACATTTACATTGCTGTCGAATATACTCGAAAGTTCACGACATCAGTTTTACATATTTCATGCGGTTATTCCGAAGCGATGTTAATATCAAATTAGACTTGAATAACGGTACTTTTAAGTAATAGTAGTTACTCGCGTAAGTCTTTTCTATTATCGAGTTTCAAAATTTCACACGACTGAAAGTTTGTGGTTGGTTCGGTAATTTCTTGACAATTTTTTCAAAAGTGTATTTCGTCTGGAATTTCTTGGTTGTTTCTGTCTGTGTTCGCAGCCTTCTTTGTTAATAAAAAACCATATTTCTACATTATTAACTCATTGCCGGACACAACGCCAAAATTTGACACGATTTGTATGTCAAATGCTCAAAATTGGACGTCTATAGACGTTCTGTCCGGGAAAGGGTTAAGTTCTTTTATAAAATAGAGGAATTGTAGACTGTAAATCAGTAACATTTAAAATAGATCCGATGGATTGGCTTAGCAGCCTAACGAGAGACTATTTTTTTTTTGTGGCACTGAGGAAGACTGATTTTCATTTTTCCGCTACGAAACGTCAATCGAGGAGGATTGCTTTTCGAAAGATCGTGATGTTCCCTTAGTACAAAGCTATAGCTATAGGAGTTTCCTGTTTTTTTTTTAGTTTAATTGTTGAGTTTTTGAACAAGAATGGTTGCAACGTCAATGAATTTATTCCAACTGTTAAAATCATTTAAAGGACGCACGTTTCCAGTGTAGATTGGTTTAAAAAAAAAAACAGATAATGCTTAAAAAATATATTTTTGAGTGAAAATAGTAGTAGTCAAATTTGAAAAAATTAAAACAATATGGGCATCAAATTGAGTTGAAATTTTCTGCTAGCTAAGCAATCATATATCGATAGTATTTTACTACATCTTCACCGCATCCATTTCTACAAAAAAAACCATACAATTCCAATCATCATCATTCAACCCTCTCTTTCAAATCACCGTCAATAAAGTGTCTTGCTGCCATACCGTCCATTATCCTTCCGGTCACACTGACCCTATACTAGATACCAATGCACACTATAGCTAGTGCACAACATACCTTTCAATTGATGTTAAAAAACAATAAATCAACATTAAACGATTATTCAAACTGATACAACAATTTTCCGGTACTGTATGCAATATGTATTGCCCCCCCCCATTTAAGTAAATTCACCGCTCGCACTTAAATAACAACGGAATGTGTTGTGTGTCCATTGAAGAGTGAACGAGTTACCACGACAACAATAGATAATGATAATCATCATCAGATCAGATGGTGGACAATTGTCACTGATGTTGGCTTGGCTCTTCCTCGAGAATAGGAACCTCTCGTCGCGGTGTAGATTATGCGGTTCACTAGGTTTTCATATATAGAGTCGCGAGACCCAACCTTAACAAACGCGTGTTTGCTACATATCTCGTGCGGTTGTCGTCCCTCCAGTTGTGGTGCTCTACTATGGTCATCATAGTTTTCTGCCGATGGGAAAATGTTGGAAAATAAAAGAAAATTGCTATGGTCGTTTGTGCGGGAGGAGGATCAGGAGTTTTGCGCCGGGGTCACACAACCCTCCGTATATTGGCCGACACAGCTCATTGACTCGAATGATGAATATGTGTATCAACTTCATTACCATCATGGTTGTTGTGTTTCTGTTGAACTGCTAGTACACTAGAGAGATACCATCGATGCTACGATGGTTATTTATGATGATGTAGTTTGCGGTATGGACGCAGTCTTTTACATATCAACTATAACTAGACGAGACTGCTCTGGACTATTTCAATGTTGGATGGATGACACAAACGAAGGCCTATCGGAACTCGAAAAGACTCATCTCTATGTCTAGAGGCGGAGAACAACAATAAAAAAAATTTAATTGAATGAATTCAAAAAGCGTGTAATTTTTAAACACAGTCTGGTTACACCGGATCTCACTCTATAACACGAGCTGTGAAAATACCAGTGCTTCACTGTGTGGTAAAATTGATATAGTACCCTAGAAACATTTCCTATACCGGCGGTACATACAGCATGGGAAGATGAGGAACAGACTAATTGATCAAATGTCAACCATACAGAGTGGATGAGGAAGCTGACACGTTTTCTTCTATACTACCTAACTGCGAACATTAGATTATGGTTGGTTTGCATTTCATATTAATCACCATATAATACTATCCTTCGTACACGTTGAATAGAAATATTATGTCATATTATAGAAAACGTGAAAAATGAGACCATTAAATCGTATCACCTGGCACCATATACGTCTCATTCACCTGTACGAGTCCTTTTTAGAACCAATCGCTTGAGTCATCTTCTAACTATGGTCATATCCGTTGTTCCATCTGTTTGTACTTGGCTCGTTCTCATATCTTTGCCACCCGAAACTTCTCTTCTAGGATTATTGATTTCGTCTTCGTCCTGCCAGCTAGTCAGCCCGCCCGCCGAAGGAACCAGTCGATGGACTTTGGAATTAATTCTAGATTGCAGCTGGTCTTCAGATTATAAAATGTTGGCGTGCTAAACGAATATCGTCTTGGGTCTTGTATATGTTTCTTGTGTGATCCCCACACGCACACATAGGTACTAGAATTTCATTAATATAAAAGAAACTACTCCTTCAACTTAGGGGACTTGTTGTTGCTTTTACATACACAGTTGTCCTTGCATAATCCATGAGAGACGGACAGGGCACATTACAATAGAACGAATTCAAGTTTCTTCGTTCAATTCGTTTTTTTTTCTCTATCCTTTCATACAATTAGAATATTTGATATTAATAAAACATGCGAAAGGTTTTTGGGGACAATATGGACGCCACGTTGTGGAGGCCAAGTGTGATTAGGGGATTCCGTTTCGGTATGGGAAATTAACATGTGCTTAGCTATGGAGACGAGGAAGAGAAAGGATATTGATTGCATAAAGAGGATGATGACCACACGAAAGAAGAATATCTATGTTCGATTACGTGTTGCATTTAGAAGCAATTATTATAATTGGGGAGCTATTTAATTTTTTTTTTTTGTTTCTTTGAGGACAGGGGGAATATAATCGATACAAATGAGAGGTTAATAGACTCATTCCGAGGTTTTATGGAGGGTCATGGTGTGCGATATGAATTGGATTCTGATTAATTTTTGATTGTATGTTCAGTATCTCTGTTTTGCTTAATATAATTAGAAGAAGACTTTAGTGAGCACTCGATAAAAATTAAGATCGTTTTGTATAGATGTGATGGATAGGCTTAGATGACTAGAATAAGTTGATTTTGCTGTTGGCGCTAAGAAAGACCGTTTTCAATTCATCACTATGAAAGGTTTATTTAAGGTTATACTGTAGGGAAGGGTCGTTTGAAATACATATATGTTAAAAAGTTTGATTAGTAACAGAATTTAAATAAACTAAATTAATTGTTAAAATTAATTAAAATATTTTTTGTGAAAAATTAATAGAGTTAAATAATTTTTGGTAGTTCGAATTTGAACACATTTGGAACGGATACCTATATAATTCCGAAAAACAAAATCCTGTCCGTTCATAATCCCGCTAAGGCTTGATAGGCCAGTCAATTACCGATTTTAGGTCGCAAAAAATTGCTCGGGTCTGGTTTTTTGGGATATTGTTAGGACCAGAAGTGTACCACTAAGTTTGCAACTTCGAAAAACCTGTGCTAACCCCGTGACCCTCAAAAAACCTCAAAATTTTCGGACTTTTTTCATATTTTTGTTTGTAATTTCTAAAAGGTGCTTCCTACAGGTAAGTCGTCCACTGCACTTTTAAAGCTAAGAAAATCTTCTTTAATTTGAGTGTAACACAAGCTTTGTAGGTGCAAAGGATCCCAAGATACAGCACTTTAACAAATGTGATTTTTTTGTAAAAAAAAAAAGTCCGAAATTGTATTTTAGGGGGTTTGTATGACAGCCCTATGACGTAATTTTCCGAATCCATCCATTCCTAGATATGTTTTGAGGCTTTACTAGGAACACATTTGGGTGAGGTTTGGCTAAGATTGGTTCATAAAGAAAAAAGTTTTTCTTAGAAGAACCTGATTATCAGGGGTTGGTTTGTATGACAGCCCTACGACCTAGTGTTCCGATTTCATCCGTTTCTAGATATGTTTTGAAGCTTTACTAAAAACACATTTGGGGAAAGGGTGGTTAAGATTGGTCCATAAAGAAAAAAGTTTTTCTTAGAAGAACCTAATTTCCAGAGGTTGGTTTGTATGACAGCCCTATAACGTAGTGTTCCGATTTCATCCGTTCCTAGATATTTTTTTAGGCTTAACCAGCAACATACTTGGGTGAAGTTTGGTTAATACTGGTACATAAAGAAAAAAGTTTTTCTTAGAAGAACCTAATTTTCAGGGGCAGCCCTATGACCCCATGGTCTGATTCCATTCGTTCCGACATATATACAGCTAAGGAACTGGTTTATAACTTCATGTCACATGACTTTCTCTGTAAAATGCGCATTTAAGCCGATATTCAGCTCGGAACATGACTGAAAATACAATTTCGAACTTTTTTTTTCAAAAAACAATGTTTAAAGTGCTGTATCTTGGGATCCTTTGCGCCTACAAAGCTGGGGTTACACTCAAATTAAAGAAGATTTCCTTAGCTTTAACAGAGCAGTGGACAACTTACTTGTAGGAAGCACCTTTTAGAAATTACAAACAAAAATATGAAAAAAGTCCGAAAATTTTGAGGTTTTTTGAGGGTCATGGGGTTAGCGCAGGTTTTTCGAAGTTGCAAACTTTTTGGTACACTTCTGGTGTCTATTCTAACAATATCCCAAAAAACCAGAGCCGAGCAATTTTTTGCGACCTTACGCCTTATTTTTCGGTTTATTGACTGGCCTATGAAGTTGTTGGGGCAGCTCAGCAACGAGAATCGCCCAATATACCAGTGGACGATTCTTCTCCGCCTGACATTCCTGGCGCCCCTGGCACGAGCACTTCCTACAACATCCGAGGAAGTACCCTTCTTCACCATCAAGTCTCTGCTGAAGTTCAAGATTTTTTTCAGAGAGCTGTCATTGGAATATCAGGAAACCGCGATCCGTTACACAGGCCTGAGATTCCCAAACTGCACTCAGCTGGTGCAACTCCGATATTTTTTCTCAAATCTACCCTTGTGTATTGTAATGCAGTAGCGACAGGTTGCATGGTCAATAGGTTCGCAATAACGTCACCGGTTTGAGACAACAGCAAGATCCAGCCTGGAAAGTGCGTCGTGAACGTAAGTGAGACTTGCTGCGTGAGGATATTCGCTGTTTGGCACAATCTGTCGCGGGCAATACCAGCAGACGGTTAAAGAATAGGGCCAACAAAGTTTTTCGGAAGTAATCCATTCCTGTCGGTACTCCATTGGTATAAAAGTACTGGACACACTAAAACAGAAGCTCTCGGTTGTAACGAATCGTCTCCGACGATACACGTTGAGCCTCTCCAGACGCATCCAGACTGCCGCTTATGCCAAAAACAAGCGGGAACTTCTTCAGATCGATTATTGACATGTCAGCCCTTTATCCAACTTTTCGGTGACTGATGCGTAACAGTACTGGGGTGGACTTTGGACTATCTATTTATTAGCTGCAGGATCTATTGTCACCTCGAGGAAAATAATATTCTTGTCGAGGAGCAGAAGGGCAGCCGAGTTGGATCAAGAGGATGCAAAGAACAACTCAAGATCGACTCGGTTGTTGTAACTCAAGCTACACGGAAAAATCTGTTGTCGTGCTTCATCGATTACACCAAAGCTTTTGACAGCATCCCCCACACATATTTCTTGTCGAAATGTGATGGAAGGGTGGCAAACAATTCTTTCGGTGTCATCAACTGAAGGCAATTTGTTTTCCCAAACGAATCATTTCCGGAGGGGCATATTCCAAAGGGATTCGCTGAGTCTCTTATGGTTCTGTATGGCAGTGAATCACTTTTAAACTCGGCCAAGACGTTCGGCTTCGCCATTGAGCGTGGATTGTTTTCAAAGGTCCATCTGACCCACTTGATGTACTTAGATGATACCAAGTTATACTCGGGAAGCGGCGACCATCTTAAAAGTCTGCTGTGGATCACCGAAAGCTTCAGTCGTGACATTCGGATGGATTTTGGATCGGAAAAAGTTCGATTCCGAGCCATCACCTAGCAATTTTGCATGGTGCCCTCGCCAGCGTTGTTGATCTGAGGGAGCTGAGCTTCTGGGGAAATTTATGCTCAAGTTAAAACTGGCGCTGAAAACGAATCTGTCGCATGGAGAAATGAAATAAGTGCGATCAATGCCTATTGCATTCCTTTACTGACATATTCATCCAGAATAGTGTATTCGAGTGCAACCAAATTGGCGGCAGTCCGAAGACGATTCCATGTAACAAGTAACAATGTTCGAATTCCAAATGTTGCACCTCAAATCCGCAGTGAGTCGAATGGCTCGAAAAATCGAAAGTATAGTTCTAATCGTCCTTGCCGCTCAACATCATAGTCGCTTCCCACGTAATTTTACGGCAAAGCAACATCAAGTTTTCTGCATGACGCAGTTCATAAGGCGGACGATGGTCTTACTCCACTAAAGTTGAAAGATCATTCAGTTTCGCCTTTAAGTTTCGTGAAGTCAGACCAAGTGAGGATTGATGAATGGAAATGGCAAAGGCAAATTCATGGTAAACACGTGGGTTGCCTTTGTTGATCTTTACCTGTCGAACAGATGGCTTAATGCAGGGTTCCTCTTTGCCGAAACAGAAGGGTCTATGATTGCTATTCAGGATGGCGTGGTCCCCACGCGTGCTTATCATATATTATATCATATAGCATATTTGCAATCAACGGGTGGATAATGACCGATGCAGGATGTATGGTTGAGTGGAAGAAACACTAGACCACATCATCTCTGGTTGTCCTGTATTGGCACCGGCGGAGTATACGGATATACACAATGCTGTATCTAAGGTAATCCATCAACACCTTGCATACAAGCACGAGTTGATGAGTGAGACAAAATCGATTTAACAGTACAGCTCCCACGCGCAGTGCTGGACAGCACTCGCTTCACGTTATACGTATACTGGAATCGCCAGGTCCTTACTGATCATTTGGTCGCCCACAACATCAGACTCGATGTACTCCTACTCAACAAAACGAGTCCGGATACTAATATTGATAGAAAACACGCAGAGGAGAGGGACAACTCTTGGTTGGGCACTTTCTGATGGAATCACACTACTTTGGCATCTTCAGCAAGTGCAGGTGGTTCCTTAAATATTGTCCGCCATCGACCTTTCTGTCTTCCCCTGACAAACTCAACCTGCCTCAACTCAACACAGTACAGTTGACACCACGTCAAACGTGATCATTAGTGTGGAAAGTACTTGGCAACCTCACCGAATACATAGTTGACTGAATGTAAGGTGAAACATCAGTTAAATACGTACGAGCCTATAGCAATTTGGCGCTTGCGTTCGTTGCAGGTTTGATCCGGCTATTAATGTCGAGATCGAGGTAACTCGAACATCAAATTAATATTTTTCAATTAAAAATAAATATGTTCTGAAATTTTCACTGACTGCCAAATATTTGTCAAAGTGCTAAGAAATAAGTTCAGAAACATTCACTGATTTGTTTTTGTGTAGTGTCATTTTAAATGTCAGAATTCACAATTTTAAAAACCTGAAAATACGTATACTAAATTATCGTTTAAGCCTGTATTTTGTTGCATTTTGGACCAATTTTCATGTCCTGCAGGGAATACGTTGAATTACAAGTAACCCTGTATTGAGTATTTAAAATAAATAACAGGCGCGAATACAGCATTGGACTAAGGCCGCAGGATGTGTTAGTGACATCCTATTTCCAAGATCTGCTTTTTTTTTGTTGAGGTAATGAGATCAGCATCACGCTCAGCAGTGTTATTTATCCCACGGATCCATGGTGAGATTCGAACTCATGACCCTGTGCACTGAAGGTGTGCGCACTAACTTTACTTAAAATATTCAGAGAAAAGTTTAGCGAGCTATCGAGAATTGATATTTATTTGTCTGTAAAACGTTAGAAGCGTTGATGGGTGGGCTTAGAAGCTTCGCAAGGAATAATTTTGTTGTTGGCAATGAGAAGGACCGATTTTAATTTGTCGCTACAAAGAGCCGATTTTAGATTTCGGTTTTTTTTTTATAAAACATATTTTTTTTTTATTTTTTCAACATTTTATTTAAATTGAAAAATGTTTTCCACGTTCATGTTTAATGAATTTATTGAAAAATATTCAAACTGTCAAATAATTTTAAGTTCACACGTTTCTATTTTAGATTCCCTAAAACCCCTCCTTGTATCGATATTATTACTAATGGGTGGACGTAGAAGATTCGCAAAGAATGATTTTGTTGTTGGCACTGAGAAGGACCGATTTTAGTTTGCCGCTACAAAAGCGAGATTTTAGTTTCCTGTTTTTTTTTTGTCATAAAAAAATAATGTTGAATTTTTAAACATTTTATTCAAAAAGTAGTCCACGCTCGCCTTAATGAATTTATTCAAACTGTATAAAAATAATTTAAAGGGCAGAAACTTCTATCTTAGATTCCCTGAAACCAATTTCCTGACTTGCTATTATTTTTGTATTACATACTCCCAGCTGCGTTTCGCATAATTCCCATAATATAAACATCTATAGACATTTGTATACAAAACATTCAAAAGCTTTAATATAATTTGCTAGTTATACTAATTAATTAGATAGTCGGGGCAACTATGTTATGTAAACAAAACTATACGCCGATGACACCCTATCACACCCATCATTTATCTCTCTAGACTAGACTATAGAGTATTGTATTCTACGTATAACGTATGTATACAAAGTATAAACAAAACCTATTGAAATAGCACACCAAATTACCCACCCTCGCTTCTTATCAGTCGGCGATTGGATGTCATTATCATTAGAATGTGTCGATATGCGCGCATATTTATGTCTACATATAATTACATCACATATATGAGAAGGGTAATTGTAATTGTTTTGATTATTTTCTTGATGATGATTAATGTGACTCTCGCACTTTTGTTCCATGTGTCAATTGTCACATTTATGTATGATGGCGCACACACAGGACAATGATTGTTGGTGGGTGCCGTATCAGTACAGTATGTGGTAAATTGTATAAAAAAAAAATCTTCCCGTTCCGGAATTTTCAGGTGATCTACCCGGTATCGTATGAATAGACTGATGGAATGAATGTGGTATAAAATCAAAAGATAATCAATTACATACCATAAGCTTGCCGCCCCGCGGGGAACCGCACATACGTATAATATGTGACTTGAAACGTGAGTTTCATTCACTTCCTGATTGCACATATACAACACACTTGAGAGTTATACACACTTAATGGCACAGCAGCACACAAATCGCTCCAATTATTTTTTTTATTACGACTCTTTGTCTGAGAGGAAATGGGATAGTCGGCTCGGTGCTGTGGCACGTTTTCTCTGCGAGATATATAGGTAAAACCATTTCGAACTACAGTGAAACCTCTCATAGCCGGACACTCATGGTGTCAGTCTTTTTGTCCGGTTATGGGAGGTGTCGGCTTGTAAGAGGTATCGTACAAATTCAATTCAATGTATAAACGTATAGAAGCTTCATTACAATATAAAAAGCATTAAAATAATACTATGTACTTCATATTTAGTATTATTGGTACAAAAACGGGTTTTTATATGAATTTTACATATTTTATAGTAGTAGGTACAGAGTATGTATGGAAGAAAAACAATATTTACTTGGAAGAAAAAATATGTATGTACATATCTGATTTTCATAATTTTTCAAATATCAAAAGGTCACAAAATTCTGTCGCGAAAATCTGCAAACGGGCAATTTGCTCAAGGTTTCTGCATAAGATTTAATTCGATTTGTTTCTGGAGTCTCCTCGTCACCATCATTCGCCATGATTTTCAGTATGTGGACCTTCCAATCAATAATCCAAAATTCCCCTAGACTTTGATTGTTTGCACCGCCGAACACATTTTGAAATGTCGTCTTTGGGTTCAAATTCAAAAAGAGTCTGGTTTGTTTGCGAGAATGCTGCCTTTTTAAAGCTTTTTTTTTGTGGAGGTTGCATTAACTTTGTGCCAAGAGGTTTCGATAAAGAACAAAGCTCCAAAAACATTGATCATTTTTGCCAGAAAGCTGACGTTGTTGTGTCAATTTTTGAAATGATGTTCTCAGGACTAATCGGTAGTGTACCTTAAAATTTTGGATTAGCCCCCTGATCTAAGGGTTGACACACGGTTATCGTATTAGCTGGCAAGAAACACGCTGGTGACATTTGTAAAACTTAATTCTCTCGAATAGGACGCAGCATTATCAAAAAAAAGCACCTTTCTGTTTTGTGTTTTCATTTTACTGTCTAATTGTTGTATACATTCAGAAAGCGTCGTCCACACTTTGCGATTCGACTTCCAATTGACTGGCAAATCTTGGAGGCGAAGCTTCCTGAAAACTCAAGGTTGGGATGGGATCTGCCATACCGATCACCAGAAGCATCTCCTTTTCGCCTGCCATGTTAACACAAAATAAAATTGTCAGCCTTTCTTTAAATAGTTCACCACCGCAGCAACTTCAATGAAAGAAAGGGCTTCTCTCATCAGTGTTGTAAATGACTTCAGGCTTGTACCTATGTAATATGGAGAGTAATTTTGCTGTGAATTGATCGACGTCTACTTTCGACGCATCCGAAGCATCGCCAGTTATACATTTAAGGGCTATATTGTGTCTTTTACTCCACTTTTCTAACCATCCATTGGACGCAGAAAGTCCAGAATTATTGCCTTGGCTTTAATTATTGATCCAGAAATAGGAATGTTTTGGCTTCTAGCTTATACAATTCAATCAGAGCCGGCTTCATCGATTCTCCCTTCCTTCTATTCCAAGAAAACTTTTCTTTTGCTCAACTTTGACTCTGTAATGGACTAGAGTTTGAAGCGAACTGTCGCGAAGACAAGACAAGGGCAGTTATGGCTGTGAAGGCCCAAGGTCGAAACCTAAGAAGAAGATACTCTCTTCACCCGACTGCCAGGTACGTACGCTTGTAGACCGCTCAGTTATCGTGAGAAAAGGAGGAGGTTCATAAATGCGGAAGCGGTGACCTGACCATTACTTCTAAAAATATCGTGAGTATGCCCGTTAACGAATCAAGAATAATAACAAAATAGCCAATCGTAAGATAAATCTGTGAGAATCATCCACTCTAACTATAATTCTTCCTGTTCCACGAACGATGATAATGAGCCTAAAGAGCACCACAGACCTACCGATTAATTTATAAATCGATTGAGCAATCTATTGCACACAATCGATCTCACGCCCGTACAGCACACACACTAGGAAATTTATCGCGCATCCTGAAACGATAGTCTCACGGTCCACACAACACAACACGACATAGTGAAAATTATTAATTGGCTTTAATTATTGATCCAGAAATAGGAATGTTTTGGCTTCTAGCTTATACAATTCAATCAGAGCAGGCTTCATCGATTCTTCCTTCCTTCTATTCCAAAACACGACATAGTGAAAATTATCTATTTTGTGGCGATGCTCTATTGCTACTTTCAATAGAGAATGACCGCCGCAACCACAGCATAAAGAATGACCACCCCTTTATGTAAAAAAAATCAGCAAATGAAAACACATGATTGTCATGAAAGATTGTCCGAAAAATTGCATGGCAATATGTTCCACACATCAAATAAAGAATTAAATTCGATGGTCCCATACATATCTCGCAATCAAAAAATCTCTACAATCGATGGGAAGGTCTGTGGCGCCCATTAGGGGTAGATCGGCTCGGGAGACAGCCTAGATGTTTAGGCCTTCACTCTGTACCCTACCCTACCTTGGAGTTCCAATCGCGCATAGAATCACTACCATCCATATAGACAGGCCGAACTGCAGAAACCGAATTTCCACTAGAATCCACAATTTGTAACATGGGCACCTGTTGTTGTTGCTATTGTTGTAATACGTGCTGCTTGAGTTCATGACCACTGACAGATTCATTTTAATCAGCTGATAATCTGTCTAGATGACGTTGAAAGAATCCATGGATTTCACATGTATTTTATTGAATTAAAATCCGATTCCGCCCGTGTATGGGCTCATTTTACAGAACGAAAATCAATTTTATGGATTCGAATCCATGGATTCACCATGTGCGTCCATCTTTAAAATGACAGAAAACACAATCTCTGAAGTGTTCAGAATAAAATCAAAACACCAAAGAAGAACGACTTTCTTGAAAAAAACGAATGGCATTCGAATAGGGGGAACCACCAATTGCATTACAACCAAAAACTGCTCTCAATACCTTAAATTAGGGTAATCGCCAAATTATTTTTATTTTCGTGTGCGAGAAAGTCAATTTTCTGTCCGTTTGTGAGAGGTTTTTCGAATCATATGTACAGAAATATGGTGTCCGTGTCCGTCTATTAGAGGGTCCGGTTGTTAGAGGTAAATTTGTTCCCGAAATGCATCCTAAAACGTTTGTATCAAAAAATTGTCCGGTTATGGGAGGTGTCCGCCAGTAGAGGTTTCATTGTACATAATATATGTTCGTCATAATGCGTGATTGCACACGTGTGTGGATTCAATTTTTCTGTTCTTATAGTGTCCTGTGTTGTTGAGACTAATGAAATTCGCAAATATCTATTGTTTGTAGTTCAGAAAAGTCTATTTATCTCCTTCAAATGGAATGGCACTCAATGTGTGCTGTGAGTCAATGGATGGAACGATGCTATAGACACACTATATGGACTCAAATCGATTCCTTGACATGAAGGAGCAAAGAACAAGAACGTATGTTCATTGCCAATTTGCTCAACTAACACAGATAACTCCTGGAATTCAGCTCGCATGTTATATACAGTGCACTCTCAACCAACCTTCAATTTACAAACGTGCTTTTCAACTATCAGTAAAATAATATTTCTGTTGTGATGTACACAAATAAAGATATCAAATGTTTGTTTGCTTGCTTCGTGTGGCAAACATATGCGTCATGTAGTGCAATCTGGCTCCAGACTGTTGTTCTGGCTCCTATGGTATAGACCAGTGGACCCCAATCTTTCTGAAGTCGCGGAACGCCTAGCATCGCCATAATTTTTGTCCGAAAAGATAATGCTCGCCCACTTTATATAAACGACGTACAGCTTTTGTGATTTTAAATCGAAATTGGTGCCCATATTTCCTCAAAATATCAAGTTCCGACCTATCAGCGTTCGGAAGTTGCAGGGGTCCAAATCGCATTTTTGTGTTTTAATCGTTGTTTGTTGTTAAAGCATGCATATGCTTCAAAATGTTTGAAAAAGATACAAAAAATGTGAGTAGAAATCAGGGCCTGAAAAGCCCTCGCGGAACCCCGTTTGAGAACCACTGGTATAGAGTACCTACATATTGTTGCAACTGCATTAACCGCACACACAACTTTGACCAACATATCCACTCTTTCGTGTTCTGTGTACATATATAAAACCAGAATTTACAGGGACACGAGAATTTAACCAAGACTCCACATGCTTTTTGCTATATCTTTGGTGGTAAAATGATATTTCCTTGAATATGATAAGACACAGAGGAATTTGTATAGAACCGAGAAGATTTTCTGTTAAATCAAATGTCTAACGTATGTAAGTGCGGAGCTCTTACAAAATGGATTGATGCTGGGTGGAATAGAAAAGGAATTAAGGACAAAATTTCCACTCAAGTCGAGCCGAGATTCTGTTTACCAAAATTCGATTATGTTTTGGAAATTCTTTTCAGAATCCCTCACGATGTGTCCTTTTTCATTCCGTCAATATTCTCTTCGTGTTTCCTTTAATATGAATCCTGAATTGTGTTTTTGATCTAACAGTTTCCAATTCTAATTTTTTCCTTTACAGATAACGGCATCCACTGCCAAAAAGTTGTGGGAGAAGAGCGATGTAAAAGGACAAACAACCGGACCGCTTGGTCCGTTGCAGTTGCACGGCGATAGTGATAATCAAGTGTGGAAGGACTCGACATGGTCGACACAGAGTGGCGAAATTTTGGCACCATCGCGACCGCGAACATTTCCCCAGGCGACCGACACAAATCCGGCGGGAAGTGCAATTATATTGAGGTAAGAGTTTTTTTTTATTTTTATTTCCGAAAAACGGAATATCCTATCAACCTGATATGATGCTTTGCATGCATATCCCTGCTAATTAAAATTTGTTTGTCCATTTTGGGAACTTTTTTCTTAGCAAACGTAATTTTACTTTTTTTTTGATTATTTATCTGATTGCAAAAAAAATGTTTTTAGAAACATTTTTGAAACAATTTTTTTTTTTCATTTTAGAAAAAAAGGGCATATTTTAAAAATATTTTCAAAAGCTTTCGTTTTAACGAAGTGCGTATTTTCCACATATCTCAAAAATTTTTTTTAAAGATTTTTTAACTGATTTGCAATAATAAAAATGTTTAGAAAACATTTTTGAAACAAATGTTTTTTGTTTTTTTGTGAAACGGTTTTTGTTTTATAGTATCATTTAAGGGGCGATTCAGACTATAGACAGGATTTGCTAAATCCCAGATTTAATTAACAGTTGTACCATATTGTACTGCAATTTGAATTATTCAAGTACATTTAACGATGCATGTTAAATTTAATGACATACGATTTAATCTAGTAGGCGGGTTTCGACTCCATTAATTTAGAGGTTTTAGTAAATCCTGTCCATAGTGTGAATCCCCTCTAAGTCTAAATTAAACTCTAACTCCTTAACTAGATAAGCCAAATGAAAGATGAACACCTTCTTTGTCAAAATTTCTGATTTTCATGATTGTTTTCTGTCGTCGTATTTTTGGTTTTTAACTGAACACTTTTACTAAAAAAGAAACTCTTAATATATCTCTTTACAGCCCCCGTGATTCATCAAGTGGATTGGGTGTAAAAATGGTTGAATTTGTATTGTGTGGATCTCCAACGAACAAGGAGAGTCCATTATCGAGTCTCGAGCCACGATTACGAGGATTGAAATTTGACGATAACGATAAGGTAAGTGCAGAAAAAAAGAATTATTTATGTTAGCACTTGAAGAAGGAAGTACGTTGTTTTTGAAACTGTCGTATGCCAAAAAATAAAAAAGATCCACCTAACAACGAACTGATACGTGATGATGATGATCGTCCGATGTCCTTTAGCCTTAACCTCTGATTGCTTCGGTTATGCGATCGCGTCCTCCAGTTTGAGCAACTAAGCAACTAGTGGGCGTGTCGTATCCTACTGATTGCTTCTATCAAGCTCTCGGTCGTCCACGCAAACTGGTTTGTCTTTCGCTCGTTGCGCGTTCATTACTTTCTTGGGCATGCGAATGTCGTTGGGGATATTTTACTTCATTCTATTAAATCCCTATAACTTGTTCTCTGTCTTTAAACTCATTTTAATTTGATATTGTTTGTGATGTGATGAACATTGTGGCATGTAATTCCTATGTCCTTTATCCTTAACTTCCAATGATTGCGGTTATGCGACCGCATTCTCCACTTTGAGAAACCTAGCAACTGTGTAAGTTGTGGCCTTCTACTGATTGCTTCTATCAAGCTCTCGGTCGTCCACGCAAAATAGCGTGTCGTTCGCTCGTTGTGCGTTCATTACGTTCTTGGGCATGCGATTGTCGTCGGGGGTATTTTGCTTCAATCTATTAAATCTCTATAAGTTGTTCTCTCTTCCTTTTAATCCCTTTTTTCGAAAAAGAAATATAAAGTAAATTAATCACAATATCTATCCCAACAATAAGATATCAAAGCCTTGTTACAATGTTTTTTTTTCAAGTATACTCGTATTTCTTGCGAAAAAAAATAAAGCTCGAATCTCACAAAAACAAACCTCTTCAATCGTTTCCCTATGTTTGTCTTTTACCGTGATTGACTTTTGTGGGGGTGTGTTTACCACCCCATCCGTCCCCTTTTTTACCGTCGTTCGGCACGTTTGTACATTTTGATTTTCCCAATTTCTGCGAGCGAATTAATGCGAGAAATAGTTGTGTGTATTAAAAAGACGGGGCCGCACGGCACATTCTTGATTGGATTATTGTGAACGGATAAAATCGATAAAATTTTCATTTAATTACTATGCGCTTGTCTCCCGTTTTGAGACACAACAAAAACAAGAAAAAAACACATTTAAACGACAACATCGCAGCCATCATTAAGAAGGACGAATTGACGACGACGATGTCGATGAGTTTGTTGGTTTTTTTTTGGGTGGTTTCACTCACCAGGCTAAATGCTGTCGATGCAGAATATCGCAGTTGAAGGTGCAGTAGTTCAAGGAGATGAAGCAGATTTGTTGTAGACATTGATTGGATTTGTTTTCTGTGCGCTGCACTATATATGGAGGTTAATTGGTTTTTGTTGTAGAGTTAAAGACGATGCAAACCAATAGGTGTTGTTCGGCAAGATTTTACCTACTATCGAGCAGTCGAAAGAATATTGAAATTCCTGTTAAATTTACAAGAGATACAATGCATTGCTTCTAGCAAGTGTGAGCCTCTAATAAAGCTTAATTGGACAGCCTCATAGAAGGCAATTTCCGTCATTGATTTAGTAATCTTGTCTTGCCTTCCCTGGTAAATTTGCAAAGTCCCTTTTTCGGACAGCCACATGCAACGGTTTACGTAAAAAAATGAAGTGGACTTAGGTGAGAACCTTGAGGGACACCAGGGAATGATAAAATCGCGAGTATTGGTTGCCCATTATTACAGCTTCACAAAAGGCAATTTTTATCACTGATGTAGTCATCCGGAAGCATCTTATAATGGTGCATGGTGGATCTACGAAGATACTAAGAACTAATTCCTTTTCCAAAAAATTGGAAATATATCCTGCGTGTACCTACTTTATAATAGAGTCTCATAGACATTCAGCTTTAAATTTGTCACGAAAAAAAAAAAGAAGTAGACCTAGATCACAAGCTTAAGAGAGACCGGAGAATCGTGGTGTGATTGTAGAGAACCTCGAAGGTAAACAAATCCCTTGTCCAATAAATCGAAACCAAAATTCTCTGCGTGCAATTTATAGTAGTGTTTGGTGAACACAATTTGGCTTCAAATTTGCGAAGTTTCGCACGATGAAACCACGAAATGCAAAGTGTCACGTACAAAAAGTAGTGGTCCCTGATGTGAACCTTGAGGGACACGCGGTGAAATCGCGCTCGCGTTTTCCAACGAATTTCTATAGAAAATTCTGATCTGGATCTAGATACACATTTTCAAAAAAAAAAAAAGATCTACTGCAACTCTTCTCTCATTAAATTAAATTATACAAATTCCAACTTGTCAACACACAACTAGTATGCTTGCGAACCTACAATTTACACGGTTGACAAGTCAAGATCACACTGCGGTAACAACAACACCCAGGGACGCAATGATGTTTCAGTGATCATCGAACCAGCAAAGTTACAACCTCTCATCTTTGTTTCATCGCTGTTTCCAGACAGACGAGACCAAGACCATGGCGACAATACGAATTGGAGGTTGACGACTATGACGACTGAGATGATGATGATGATTGTTGCATAAATGACAAAAAAAAAAGCAGCAGAATTCAGCCAACCTGCTGCAATTCGATATCTGGTTTTTGTGGAAAAGCCTCTTGATGTTCTTCTTTTGCGGTGTTGCTTTCGGGGTTAGCTGATTACTTTCTGTTGTCTTCTGTTTGTGATCTTTAATGTTTAATTGATGCTCACTTGATGTCCCACTGGGTGAGAATGTTGTATGGAATTTTGATATTCTTCAGTTGTGTTTAACTGTGGTTATGGCATTGTAAGAACCTCGCAATTGTTTCCTTGGAAAATGGGAATCTCCTTGGTACACTAGACAGTGATGGCTTCAAACAACATTATTTTGCCATAACCAATGTAAAATACGTAGGCAAATCTATGGAATCTCTGTGGTTATTTGGTAATCCGTTTGCTCGTTCTTAAAGCCCTCTTACAAAAGTCCTCAATTCTACAGTAAAAAAAAAAATAAAAATTAGCCGAAAAAGGCTTTTTAGAAAAACTTATTTTTGGGATGGAGTTTCTACGGCGGCCCGCAGAACTTTGTCGTCTGGTAGGATTTTGTTCCTTTCTGGACATTTTTTGTGTATTTGATAAGGATGTGAGGTTTAATTATGATTGGTCAATCGAGAAATTTTTTTTTGGAAAAGCACACTTTTTGAGGTGGAGTTTCTATGTCACCCAACGTACCGACTTCGGCAGCCTCTATCTACATTTTGTGACTTGGAAACATGTTAGTTAGGATTGGTCCATACAGAACAATTTACTTTTAGAAAACTTACTTTTACTTTTAGGCTGAGGTTTCTATGGCACGCCATGTGATCCCGTGATTCGTTGTTACATGTGTATATATTTTGTACCTGTAGTATGTGCACATCTTTGGAAGATTTGGTTAAGATTGGTCGATAAAAAAGTTTTACGTAGAAAAACCTACTTTTTTTGGTCGGGTTTCTATGGTAGCTCAATCCTTAATCCGGTTTCGGAAGTTTCTACATATATTTTGTGTCCTTAACATTTATCTTAAGTTTGATTAAAACTGAAGTATTAAAAACAACTTTGAACAACCTAGAACGCTTTTGAAGATTAGAATTCTATGACAGCTCCGTGGCCTACACACGTTTCATTCATCATTATAAAGGGACACACACATTTCAGCCAAATCGGTTCAGTAGCTTAGTAGGAGGAGATGTATTGAGGTCACAGGCACAATTGGAATTTTATCTCTGCATGCTTATGAGCCAGCAAACTCCAGCTCATATTTTATAACGTCTATAGTAACCTAAATTTGCCGCTGTCCAAGGACGATTTTTTTTCTTATTTCGGAATTTCTAGGGTTTTAGTGATTTTTTTGTAAAAAAAAAATAAACAAAAAAAAAAAATAATTTACAGATTTACGAGAGTAACCCGATTGTTAAAAAAAAATCCTCCGGCTAGGAGTCTTATGAAGTTTGGGGAGCTGTCTACAGTTGAAATTAGATCCTTACAACAAAATTTCCGTCCCTGAACATGATATCTTCCGAAAATAATTAAATATAAGTCAATTTTTCTCTTTTCATTTCAGACACATGACGACAAAGAGAAGGCCAACTCTCCATTTGATACAAATGGTCTGAAAAAGGACGATCAAGTTGGCGTAACGAATGGTGTTGTGGTTAACGGTATGGACGATGATAAAAGTTTCAAGTAAGTATATTTTTTGTTCCATTTTTTTTTTTAGCATTTATCAAGTAAGATTTAAGCCTTAAATCAGTTGATTGATAACCTTAAAATCACCTAAAAGCTTCGGTTAGGATTATACAATCAGTTTGGGCAATTCGTCATTCGCAAAATATCTTAATTGCATTGGCTCCTAATTCTATCAAATTCGCAATTATTATTCCAAAAATAATGCATTTTCCATAATTACTAGCCGAACAAGTTCAAATGCGATCATTGACTCGCACTTTTTTTCCAAATTCCACCTCTCTCTCATTCCCTGGCATATGTATATATGCACATAAATATTGTGTATGGTGCTCCTTTGCACATTCACACTTGATCATCACTTCTTGGTCGCGGATTCCCCCATACATAGCTGTTGCAGCAGCAGCAGCAGAAATCTTTCACCACACCACACACTTGGCTTCAAAAAAAGCACTTCCGCAACGAAAGTGCTCTGAAAATGGAACGGCCAGGCTGGCCGGCCGGCTGGTTCGGCGTGCAAGTAAATTTTTGCAAAAATCGTTTTCAGCGACTATACGTACAAACACAGAACAGTGAATCGTGTGTAGGTATATTGCTCATACTGAAAGAAAACCCTCTGCCTTGCTGCTTACAACAAGATCAAGAACTCACCAATCAAGAGTACCGCGGCTCCACGCAGATCGTGCAAAAAACAACACCCGACATAGTTGACGTCCGCCAAGAACCTTGAAAGAACTGGTTAAGATTGTTCTAATGTCAATGCCATCACTGTGTACTAGTAATAGTAGGTAGGGTACCCACAATGTGGAGTAGAAGAATAGGAAACTTGATTTCGCAATAGTCTTGCTTGTTAGCTTCCTCGTCGCAAATGCTCTTGACTCTTGAGTAATATACACGCTGAGGCTCGAACAGAGACCGCCCCGTATCTCTGAGAGGAGAACTCTACACTTCTTGGGACAAAAGGTGTACTCCACCATGGCAAACATAAATAAATTATGCCCTCGTCGGTTCCGACTGGTGTATACCCGCCGTGTGCCACACACAAACAACATATGGATACCTTACGCGACCTGCGTTGAAAGAGATCAACAGCATCGTGCTAGCCTTGCCCGGCTTCTAGCCAAATGTGCCGGCATTATTCAAGATCAACCAACAGCACTAGAGTATGAAAGCCGCATGGATGCATGCATGTGATCAAAGACACCATAGTACCAGACCCAGTTGTTGTTTGACTTGCTTCTTTGCATTTTTACTCGCTTGCCGTATGCTCTGTCTTTTGCTAGCTAGCCGGCTAGTTTGACTAATCTAATCGTGTTCTTCCTATATGCAGAAATGAATCAAAGATGAAGATGCTCTATTACATTGAGGGAGCTGTGGTGATGGTAGCACTCGATATTGTGGTTCTTCTCTTGTGTCTAGCATGTGTGATCTTGAAAATCTTTTGTTGTGTTATGTTATGCATGCGTTGTCTAGATCTAGAGGTTAGGCTAGGAGAGAGTATTGATGGTGATGAAGATCTTCGCTCCGTCTTGTTATAAAAGAAATGAAAAGTGCACACAATGTAAATTGCGATTAATACTTGTATTGGGTTGAGGTAGGCAAAAAAGAAGATACAAGCAGCTAGAGCCTAGACGATGGATGATGATGATGGTCATGATGAATATAAGCAAGTTTTCGTTGCTCACGTTTATCTTGGATACTTTTGTTAGTGAACGTGTTGTGTTATACATATACAATTCAATACTCTCAACGAGTCATGTAGATGATACACTTGTGTAATTTTTCGCACAAAAATTACCACACCAGTGTCGATCAGCAGCTTTTGTTGAGATTTATCGATTGAGATCTTTGATCGGTTTCACACTTTTCTTGAAACGGCAATGGTAAGATGTGCGATATTTCGAAAACAGGAAATATGCATGCGATTTGCTGTTGCCTAGCTTTTGTTGTGGGTAATGGATTTTCAAGGTTTTTGCTGTCAAATTTTGGCGATGAACTGACCTTCAAGGGCTAATAACTTTATTCTTTGATCTCGTATCAGTTTTTGGATTTAACAAAATTGAACGAATAGACGAGGCGACCGACATGGCGCAAATAATGAGACTGGAAACAGAAGAAATTGATTTTCCAATTATTAAATTTTTACCGTTGTTTTAGATTTTTTACTCTTTCTTTAATCGCTACTATTTTTTAATTTTACCGTTATTTTTACCGTTGCTTTCAAATTTTCCTTTTAATTTTAAATTAATAGATGATGCAACATGGTGAAAATAAGGAGAATGAAAACAGAAGAAATTGATGCTCAAATTATTAAATTTTAAGCGTTGTTTTAGATTTTTTGCGTTTTTTTTAAGTAGCTACTATTTCTTAATTCTACCGTTACTTTCAAATTTGTACTGTTAATTTTAAATTTTCAACGCTATTTTTACTCAAATTATAGTAGAAAATCGATTATTTTGAAGTAAGCTAGGGGAATGTATTGAACTTCGAGTTTTCGAGGTATTCAGTTTTCGAGCTCCCGAGTCTAACTAAAAACAGTTTGTGATATCGAGTTCTCTATTATACAGTTTTTTGAGCATTTTATTAGAAAAAATGTTCGCAACAAAAAGAAACATCTAAGCTTTATCTACGAATTTTTATTAAATTTCTTTATGGCTATGGACTGTACGAGTCAACGAAATGTAACTCGGATACTCGTTTTGTGTAATTGATTCAGCGACTTGAATATTTATTTAAAAACGGTAATGAGAAACTTCAACTTATATAGAGTCTGTCGTAAGATCACTTTGACTAATAGAGTCTCGCCGATTGCCACACAAAGAATTTCACTTCCGAGTTATAGAGTTTTTCTTTCATGTATCTAGTTTTTTTTGTTCAAAAGAGTTGGAAGGTTTTTTCGACTTAAGACGTTTTTCGAGTTAAAGAGTTTCGAGTTATGAAGTTTCCACTGTAATTACTTTAAATTTTTACCGTAATTTTTAAAAATGTTGTCGTTTATGAAGTTTTTTGTCGTCGTTTTTTTTTTAATTTCTACCTTTGCTATAAAATTTTTATTTTTATTGTTAAATTTATTGGTTAATTTCAAATGTTTACCATTCTTTTGGGAATTTTGAGTGATTTTTTTTTCTTTTTTTTTTAACTTTTACCGTTATGTTCATCCTTTACCATTACTTTTAAATGTTTACCTCCCAAATGTTAGCACATTCTCGATAAGATAAAACTAGAGAAACTTATTCATAAAAGTAGCACCAAAAATAATGAAAATACTGGAAAAAAAGTAATAAATAATAAACTTAAAAAGTAACGGTAAAACCCTAAATAATGGTAGACAGTTAAAAACAGAGGTGCAAGCATTATTAGCTAAATTATTTTCTACATCATAATCGTAGCAAGAACATTTCTTAGGGGGTCGAGAGTCACAACAATTATGATTTCCCGTCAGTTTAAATCATTTGAACGATAAATTGTACCTACTAGTGTTCAGCATTTTACTCCTGGTTATACCATTACCCATTGTCACCAAATTTATCCCTTTCAGAATGGTGTTAAGTTTCGTTGACTTCCAGAGAGAACTTCAACATTGCGGATAGCCAGAAAGTTACATTTAAAGCCTCAAGGCGTGAAATTATGAAACACCGAAAATATGGGTTTGAGAGTTTTTTGGCGGCAAAATATTTTCTTGCGATGATCAATAGAGGATCACATACCTAGGTGGTTGAAATCCTCACGAAAGCGAAATTACACTACCGGAAAATGACAGCTTTGCAAAGATTAGGCGAAAAGCGAAACTAAAGGATCCGATGATGTGAGAGATGAGAGTTTTTTTTTGGCGTCAAAATATTTTCTTGCGATGATCAGTAGAGGATCACATACCTAGGTGGTTGAAATCCTCACGAAAGCGAAATTACACTACCGGAAAAATGACAGCTTTGCAAAGACTAGGCGAAAAGCGAAACTAAAGGATCCGATGATGTTATCAATTAATGACACTTCCACATGAATATCCCAGTTTCGGATACCAATGCCTGAAACTGTTTTGAGGTTTCAATAAATTTTTTAATGCTGTAAAAGGATGCTTTTTTGCATGTAGTAACTTTAATTAATCGCACGAAAATATAACATTTTTCAATATACAGGGTTATTGGTTAAGTCGACCTATTCCCTGCAACACGTTATAATAGGGTCAAAATGCAACAAAATGAGGCCATAAATGTTGGCCGATTTTCAATGGTCACTGAGATATATGAATTTTTAGGTTTTTTTTAAATAACCTAGAATTTTGCCATTTAAAGTAAGAATTAAAAAAAACTACTGTCATTAAATTCAAAATGCATTGTACGAGTACGTATAATGTACTGCTTTATTTTATTTTTTATCAAACGAAATGATGGTCCCCGAACAAGTTGCAGCTAGCTGTTTCAATTATTTCAAATATTTGTATTGACATTGACACCTTTTTGGAAAGATGACAACACGCGTATGTTTTTCCAGTGGTCTGCAGACTCCATGTCATATAATTTTTTTTTGGTAATACTACATTAAAAAATATCTTTAAAAAAATTAAAGAAAATATTTTTTCATTTAAAATTAAAAATTTCGAATTGTGATGGGTTTTTGAAATTTAAAATGATTAAGACATTTCTGCTATAGTGTTGACTAAAATCCAAAAATAAGTTTAACCCCATTACCTTAGTAGTTTTTTTTAATTCTTACTTTAAATGGCAAAATTCTAGGTTATTTCAAAAAAACATAAAAATTCATATATCTCAGTGACCATTGAAAATCGGCCTACCATTTATGGCCTCATTTTGTTGCATTTTGACCCTATTATAACGTGTTGCAGGGAATAGGTCGACTTAACCAATAACCCTGTATATTTCCAACAATGTAGAAAAATATTTCCCAGCTGTTATTGACGAATTAACAATACCAAAACAGCAAATGACAAAAAAAAAATACTCCAACTGTGTAGGCATCTTTCAACACAGCATTCACGCTATCCAAACTATTCACTAAATGTTTGTGAAATTTGCATTTAAATTTTTCTAAATAATTGTTTACTTGTACATACACTCATCAACATGTCTAATTTCTCTTTTATTTTCTATTTTTTCTTTGCAGATATCCTTTCGGGTGAGTACGCAGATTTGTTTACTACATTTTTGTTTATTGTTATGAAAGAAAATGTATTTCAAGTGAAATGAAATATTTTGAGTATCGTACAGAAAGTGACATATACATACATACATTTACATTAATTATTGTTATTGTATGGACAAGACTAATAAGCAAAAAAAAAATACAAAATAAAAAAAATTTTAACGCATTTTAGGGTACCTTGTCTTTTATCAAATAATTCACAAATAAGCCGCAACGAATCTTCAAAGTACTATAAAAATAAGTTTTGGGGACGTTCTCATTCCTGGTATTCAATTACTGAGAATTTTAATGTGTGCCACAAAAGGGTTAAATCAAATTAATTAATTTAATCAATTTTAGAATTCTGAAGCAATCTTCATTTATTGCACATGTAACGCCACCTTTCGTAGAATAGCTCCAGAATATCTTCAGGATAGCTTGTGAAGAAGCTTTCATTCAAAATCCCGCTATTTCCAATTCATTCAGGCCAAATATACAATGCAGAGAGCTTTGATTGAAGGTTCTGTAGCGTATGCCTGAAATGTATTTTTATTTTCAAATGGCTTAAGATTAATTATGTTTTCTTGGTAGAAATTTTCTAATATGTTTCCGTAAAATCTCACATAGGAATGTTGGAGAATAGTTTTTTGTGTTTGTTTTGTTTTTTACGTACAACGGATATTTAGAGTTGTTGTTTACAGTGAGTTTAAAACTAATTTAGGAAAAACAAATGAAATTAACTCGTAAAAATGTTTGTGCGATATTTTTCTACGAATTTGTAGTTAAATTATCTCAACGATAGTATTTTTTTCATACAGACTTTAGTCGCTGAAGACAATTTATAGCTGATTTAACAAATTCAAATACATATTTCCTTTGCACGCGCACGTATGTTGAGAAAGACATCAGACAAAATAAATATCATGCCTTTACTGATAATGCAAAAGCGTTATGGGACATACCGTGAGGTAGTCATTCATACATTTCGGCATTGTATAAGCACTGCGTTAACTTGAATAGACCTATCGCATATACCTCGAAAGTATAATTCATGTAGATATGTATGTCATTTAAAGCCAGCAAGCACTTGGGCTCGATGTTTACGTTGGATCCCGCATAGTTTGAACATGGTTAAAAAAATGGCTCTCGCCGATTTTGCGTAGGTTTTATTAAATATTAATAATAAAAAATTGACATACACAAATTATGAATCATTACATTTTTGGCTAGATACATAACAATAAATCGCCCTTTTGGGTGTCTCAAAACGATTTAAATCCAACAAAAGTTGCTTGTGCACGGACCACTACAAACCAAAAAGTCTGCTGTTTTTTCGACTTAATGCGTCATGTGACCTTTGTTCCGGTTTAGTCATGTAGAACAGTTTTCTCATGAATTTGCTAACAATAGTAGACGAATTATTCCAACCACATTAATGGCCGTTTAACGCTATTTGAAACTCACTGATTCATTTTTATTCCCATAAAAGAAATTTACCGTATCGACGCTTTTTGTAGTATCAAAACATCGGAACATAACGCTATCAACTCTCACAAGAAGAATTATCTTGTTCTTCTTATCGAGACTAGCGACGCTTATCTTATCATCCGCCATATAGCGGACATATAGCGGAAAATATTGGAAACACAAAAGTTCTCCCTATGAGAACGGATAGCAGAATAAGCCAGAACATCTATTGAACGAGTCCAAAAATTGAAGGAGAAATTATTCCGGAACTTGTTTTAAAGTATTATTTTCATGTGCCTCGTATTTTTTTTCTTGTCTGTTCAAATTATTTGACTTCTTAAGACTTGCAGCCCAAATTTGCAGTTAAGTTTAGCCATCTGGGGTTCAAAAAATAGCTAAAAGATACTAATCCTAATCCCCTCTATTGGCACTAGTTTACTAGATAATAAATGGAAATGTCTCCACTATTATCCCTGTTTCTTTTTTCTCTTTCTTGTGCAACTCTAGGTGTGGATTTTCGTTTTACCTTTTTTTTATGTTTAGCCCATCATCCATATAAATTTGTTTGTTTGTTTGATCGTCTGTTTCAATTAACAATAAGTGTGCAAAACTACACGGGACGATAAAAACCACACTTAATATTTAACAGCCCTGAAGATTTTTTTCATGCTTAATCATTTACATATAACACACATCTTATATTGTTTTACACCTTCCCGAAATATTTTTTAATTCACAATTTTCCCCTTTCTTTCCTATCTTCAATCCACATTCTCCCTTTTCCTGTTAGTCCTAGTCCAATCACTTCCCCGTAAATGTTTATGGGCCATTTTTTCGTACATCTTATAGGCTGGTTAGTCTTATTGCCTAGAGAAGACACACACAATATTTAGAAAGCTTTTCCATTTTATTGAATGAAATTTTTGTTTATTTTGCATAGTTCTGCCATAGTTTGACGGTTACACCATCATCTTAGATTAAAAAAATCATTGCACTGTTTCATGCAACAGCGTAAATAAGCAAAAGATAACATAACTATGCAAAATAAACAAAAATGTCATTCAGTACAATGGAAAAGCTTTCCAAATATTGTGTGTGTCTTCGCTAGGCAATAAGACTAACCAGCCTATAAAATGTACGAAAAAATGGCCCTATATCTTTTCTTCATTTCATCTTTCATTTCGTGCGTGCTCTACAAAGCCCTATCCATGTTAGATACATTTTGCCCACTCCCCGCTTGGTAGATTGTGCTTGAAAAGCTTTAGGGGCTTTTAAAGCTTTTCATTAAGTCTTGTGTGTGTGCCATGGAAAATATGGGGAATTTTTAGAGCTTAGCCAACACACCTACCACCGAAGCTTTAGAGAACAGTGATGTCTGAAAATTGTGTGACATCGAATTTATACATTTGATGACAATTTTGCTCATATAGGAATACGTATAAAATAAAGATATACGCTTGTTTAAGAGGTATGTTTCCGAAGAGATTTTAGTGATGCTGATAGGTCAGATGAAATGCTATCTTTTGCACACAGTATTTCTTAAATTAAAGCGTAACGTCTGTGAATCGTTTTCAAAATGTATGCAATTTTATAGGAAATATTCTTGAAAGTTGATAATGCAATATCGCTCCAGACATGGACATGCCTGCCCATGTCTGGAGCGATATTGTTGTGGCTTATTATGATGGCGCTTGATGTGCCATCCGTAACAATATGACTAAAAAAAGGGCAGCAGATACTCTGAGTTTCTTCGACTCAATTGACTTGACTGAAGCTTATACTTTAGTTTATGCATGTATCGCATTCATTTTATAATTTTTTTTTTAATTTTTCTTTCCAGTCGCACACCTGGCTCCCGACAACCCTCGCCCGCGGACGAATCCTCTCTGGCGCGTGTCGGACCACCATTCGATGGTTCGGGTCACGTCGGATCCGGCTTTCCACAGCATCATCTTCAACACATGTTGGGCTCATCGATGGATCATCAAGGTCCCACGGCCCAATTGAACTCATTTCATCCTCAATTGCCTCCCATGAATCAATTACAACCGCCCGTAATGAATGGCGTTGGTGGTATGCAAGTAGCACAGGTAAGCTTTGTTCTTTTTTGCACTCGATTGCATCTTCTCTTGCATTCAATTTAAAATTAATTCAATTCATTTCGAACTATACTAAAATGCATCTTTCATTTGATTTTTCACATGATTGGCTCTATTCGAATGGATGTACACTTTGGGCAAACATCATGTTCGTTTGCTGGACCATTTTAACTACATATGCAAATTGTCTTAATCATTGAAATCATCTTGTTCAAATTTGTGCAGAATCAAATGGTTAATCAATCTCAAGGACCCAATCAAGTGGAATCTCCAGCTAATCTACTGCAACAACCTCCTAATTTTGATGTACAGGTAAGTGAAGAGCGAGTTTATCTCATTTGTCTATTTATATGTTAACTAAGATTTCAGAGAAGATATATGTATGGTTGACCTTTGTCCGAACCACACATTCGAAATAGAATCGTATACACGTCGCTCTCATTATCCAAATGCATTACGAGTGGATTAGACCGTAAACGTACACTACGTACTTCATTTATTATTGTATCCATGGTAAAAGACTAATCTGAACATCTGTGTTAAGACTATGTATTTCGGAAACTTTTCGATTTTGGGGTTACTTTGAGCCGATTGGAATAATTCATGCTCTTAAGTCGATCCGAAAACGATACAAATTGATAAATCTCAATCTCAATAGTTCAATCATTTAGATTTAGACTCCGACAATTTGCAACAAGTGGCTTTTATGCAAAGAATCTTAAACCGCATCTGAATCTTCTTCCAAGGACTCGTTGCATTGAATTTGAATTCATCATCATGATACCATCGACTATTCAACTACTTTTAGGGCATCGGGAAAATTGCCACAAACAATGTTCTCTCCGTCTACAATATTCGTGCACAGTATGGATGGATGGCTGGCTGGATGGATTAAACTATTTGAACAATTAAAGTTTGACTATCGAATGCACTGTTCTTGTTGTCGTTTTGTTGTTCTCTCGTATCCTGAGAACAATGGCGCGCCGAATGAGTCTCGCAGTGTCATTGCCAACAATCTGAGGCTTTTATCGATAAGCGGCCAGGGGTTATGTTTTTCCTTTGCAATATCGACAGTATGGCTAGTTATCCTCCCTCTCCGGTTTTGGATAAGAGGAAAAGCTGGTTTCACAAAACTTTGCTGGGAGTTTTGATACTACTCTTGCTCCAAGATATATTGGTCCGCAACCAAGAAAATCCTTTCGAGAGCGAGTTTTCAGTCTTGTGTGTACAAATACATATATTTGTGCGAAAACAACGAGAAGAGAAAAGTTGTCGAATCATTTTCAATATTTCACGCCCGCAAACGATTTTGGCTAAATGGCTTTTGCGGAAATTGACTTTGTACAGTTTTGGCTGCAAGTGGATGATTGTTTTATTTTTTTCTTATTTTGTATTTGAGAAAATCTGGGGGATATTGATAGGAGGAATGAGTTGGCAATTTGATGGCAAAGGGCTGCTGTTGGCATTTTTTTGTATTATGATATAAAGCGCCAATCATCACTTCGGTTTACTGGTCTTCAGCCATTTTTTTGCCCCTAGTTTTATGCAAATTTCAATATTACTCTGTTTACACTTAATTATATGCCTATTTTCATATTTATTTTCACAATTAGACTCTTTTCACCAACTATTCATAGTAATTGTCCGCGGGAGATTATCCGGATCATCCGCAACATCTGTTATCCTTTTGACCTTCTCCCTGTGCAGACACACTGTATTGTATACTAATGGTGTGTCATCGATTGATATCGAATGTCATATATCACCACTGTGAATACAACAAATACCCGAAAATGCATTCGTGCATGATTTTATTAAATTACAATTATAAAATATTTATTTTGAGGTTTTGTTCGAGTCATAGGCATAATGTCGCTCTCCAGTTGTTGGCTTTTTGTGTGTGTGTTTTTTAATATCTCCCTACTCCACGAAATGAACAAAATTGTCTGTAGTTCAATCACTTTCGCAATTTAAATATAAAACAAATCAGCAGGAATCTAAGGGAGTCAGTAGAAATCTATGGAGCCTAAAATGTATTTTGCTAAATAAATGTTGATCGTAAAGGTCCCAAAAAAGGACAAAAAGGACACTGATTCATCCTTGATCGGAGATAGGCATGTTGGGTGTCATATCAAAGGGGACATTGAGTACATAAGATATCCAGTATTTGCTCCTTTCCTCACTTAAAGGTCCTAAAAAGGGCAAAAATAGGACACTTAAATTGTCCTCGATCGATGATTGGCAGGTTGAATATAATATGAAGAAGAGAAGAGTATATTACATATCCGGCATTTGTTCCTTGTTTCCATTGTATCTCCAAACCCCTAGGTCAATATACAACTGTTTTCCAGGCAGAACTTATAGCCATAAACCTTGCAGCGGGGGAGAGTACTCGAAAGGGATATACCAATAAGACCATATTTATTCTCTCCGATAGTCAAGCTGCTATAAAAGCCATTGCAAATCCCAAAACAACCTCTAAATTGGTTTGGGAATGTCAACAAAATCTCAAAAACCTAGCTACCCGGAACAAAGTAACTCTAAAATGGGTGAAGGGACATAAGGGGATCGAAGGAAATGAGAAAGCGGACGCCCTTGCAAGAGAGGGTTCCGAACTACCCTTAACTGGTCCTGAACCTGCAATCGGAATCAGTAAATCTACTGCCAGAACCGTTGCTAGACGATGGACCGAGGATAAATTCCAAAATCGATGGAGACTAGCTGAAGGGCTCAGGCACAGCAAGCGTATGCTGGAATCTAACTGGCAAACCAACTGCACCGAAGCCCTCAGTCTAAGTAAAACGAACCTCAGGGCAGTGACAGGCCTTATAACCGGTCATTGTACCCTACGAAAACATCTGCATACAATTGGGATCTACACACAAGACCCATTATGCCGCCTCTGCAACGAAGACGAGGAATCAGCCTCGCACGTTATCTTCGAATGCCCCGCTCTTATGAGCTGGAGACAAAATTTCTTTGGGGCTCAAACTACCACAATGGGTGCACCCAAAGTAAACCTGGTTAGCTTTCTTCTAAGCCTTATACGAAGGACAGAGCTCTTAACCTGAAACGTTTTCGCTTAGATGGGATATACAATAAGCCAGCAGGCTGCAGTATTGGGCGCAACCAGCCCAACCTATCTCAGCGCCATATCCATCCATCCATCCATCCATCCTTGTTTCCATGTTGTTGGGGTAGTCCCCGAAAAGGACAAAAAGGACACTAATTTATTCTCGATTGGAGGTAGGCATTCGGGATGTCATATCAAAGGGGACGTCGAGTACATTCGATATCCGGTACATATTTACTCCTTGTTTCAAATATTCAGCGGGAAGGTATCAAAAACGACCAAAAGGACACACATGTATCCTTCATCAAAAATGGGCAGGCGGTCTAATACCACTCAGTGTCCCCTTTGATATGGCAAATTAGTTTCCTTTTTGTCCTTTTAACCTTTCCTACTAATTTCAAAACGCCAAAAATTACCCTCACTCGTTTTTTCTATATTTTGAGCCCTAAATTGGGATATTTTTATTGTACCAATATTTCAACTTTAACAAGTTCAAAATTAATAGTAAAAAATATTAAAAATGTACCGACCGAAATAGTATGGATGGACGGAATGGATGCGTGTACCTCCACGTGAAATACCAAAAATATTTCCGGAAAGGGGGATAGTGTTCAATTAAAATTTGTTATTAAACAAATTTCCGATTTTTTATGAAAATCGGACACAGACATATTTCCGATTTAATCATAGAGTATGGTTGCGGGTATGGTGGTCGCACAAAAAAAAATGGATAGGTTAGAGGCCGGAATGAGTCTAGTCCACTTTTTGGCTTCATCACTATCTATGCGGTTTGGTGGCTTTCATCATCATCATCGTCATTGTTGTCATCAAAAAAGCATATACGCCAAATAATCCCCTCCCCTTTTGCCGAACACAACACATCATTGTCTCTGTGGCTATGTATGTTTGTGTATCACACATCTCTAATAATGTAATTATTCAAGTGCGTGGAACTTCATTACGAATTTGTTTGCTGATATAATGTACATTTGGGAATAAAGTGCGTACGATACTGCCTATATCTTTTTGCAATTTTGGGGGACGTTTTATTTTATTTATTTTATATTCACTTCCCGCCTTTATATTGCCAGGGCGACCAGAGGGGTTTTCATTCAATTATTTAGGGTTTTTAATTAAATTTATAGCTCATTACTTGTTTGATGTTTAATTTTAAATGAAACCTCAAATTATTCTTCTTTTAGTGTGATTTTCCATACATTTACATTTATAGGGTTTTGGTGCTTTTTTATGTGGGTATGGAATAGAGAACCATACGAGTATTTATAGATTAATTGACATTATGAATTGTTTTCTGAATGATACAAATGGGGAGGCGGCAGCGCGGTGGTTTGCTCTTGATTTAATTACACAGGAAAATAATGGTTTAATGGACTCATGCTATATATTTTCGTTCATCACCATATGTCAGTAAACAACAGACCGCACCAAAACTCATTTGAGAATTTCGGGAATTTTATTTTGGGTTTTTAAGTTTAGAAATAATGTTTGGGGAATATGTTTCTTGGAGAGTTTTTATTTGATTGATTGTTTGTTTCAATGCTTGAGGGAGGTAAGGATGGTGTAATTTGTCCTTGGGGTCGTTTAAAAAATCGACCCCAGATATCCCACTATCAAACATTTTTCTAAAATCGGCCCGGTTCTTGGTCCTTGGGATGCATTTATGGCTGTATCAGTTTGGATTCTGAAATGTTCATCAAAATTTGTACCCTGCTTTTAAATTTTTTTGCGAAAATCGACCCTGCTACTTGTTTTTTGCCCTTGGATCACTTGAAAAATTGATTCCGTATGCGCTTGGACTCCTTTTGCAATCTTTTGGAGATTTGAAGTTTGAATTTTTTGGGGATGTTATGTTTGGAGACCAGTTTTTTTTTGGGAATTATGTCTCTTGGAGGTGATTTTCTATTTTTGGATTTTATGGGTTGGATTTTGCCTTTACATAGATTTTACGTATTCCGCTTTGGTCATTTCGCTTCGTTTCTGTTGCAAAAGAAAAGAGAGAGATGACTTATGAAACTTGCCCATCTAAGGATATTGCAAGAGATTGGTCTCACGATAATTTCTCACTTATTTTGAATTATATTTTCAAATTACCACGACGTAATTTTCGTAGATTTTTGAAAAATATTTATCAGCAAAATAAAATTATTTTCAAACACTTTAGATATGCTGATGCGGCAACGAAATTTATTAAATTTTTACTAAAATTCCTCCAGATGCAAAAATGATGGATGATGCACACACATCATCTGAAAAATGAGTTGTGCGCACATTAAATTTAGGCTATGCATTCTTCAAAAATTTTGAAATCATAAATAACTCCAAACTATATGCAACCATGATCTATTCAAACTATCTGATGTAAGTGTCTTTAATCCAGACAGTTTGCGTCAGTATAGAGACGCATTTAAGTGGTTCAATTTTTGTCCCAATTTTGCATGTGATGTGTTCTTATGAATTTATTGGGGTTTGGCGCATTCTCTTGATCATACGAACATTTTAATGATTCTCCATAGAATTGCCATATGTGCATGCATAATTTTTATGAATGTCGTACCAAATATTATTCAAGGCCTGGCGACGTCGACGCGAGAATGTTACGGTGTCCAGTGAATAATAAAAATTAGAAAATAACCGTGCGAACAAATTTTTTTTATTATATATTCCAACATAGTATGAGATCTCTATAGCAATAAAACTAGTAATTTATAGAATTAAGGTTTGGTAACTTTTGTACGTTGGGTAAACATATTCACAACCGGAATGTTATGGAATCCTTAAAAAGAAAGTCCCCAAACACTAAAAATCTCAAAAAGCCTAAAATCTCAAAACGCCAAATTAATGAAAAACTCATGATCCTCAGATGCCCATACCCGTACATGCATTGTAAACCCAAAATAATTTTTGTAAATACCGATGCAAATCCCCAAAACTAGTAATTTATGTAATTAAGGTTTGGTCACTTTTGTACGTTGGGTAAACATATTCACAACGGGAATGTTATGGAATCCTTAAAAAGAAAATCCCCAAACACTAATAATCTCAAAAAACCTAAAATCTCAAAACGCCAAATTAATGAAAAACTCATGATCCTCAGATGCCCATACTCGTACATGCATTGTAAACCCAAAATAATTTTTGTAAATACCGATGCAAATCCCCAAAACTAGTAATTTATGTAATTAAGGTTTGGTCACTTTTGTACGTTGGGTAAACATATTCACAACGGGAATGTTATGGAATCCTTAAAAAGAAAATCCCCAAACACTAATAATCTCAAAACGCCAAATTAATGAAAAACTCATGATCCTCAGATGCCCATACTCGTACATGCATTGTAAACCCAAAATAATTTTTGTAAATACCGATGCAAATCCCCAAAAATCTCAAAAAAAAATATCATAGATTAAACTTGTGAGTCAAACGTAGAAACACATTTTCACAAGAAGACCGATATCAAACCCTTAAAAACAAAATCCCCAAAAACAAATTATCTCCAAAATCACCAAACCCCCAAAATCACATGATCCATTCATGCATAATAGCATAACCAGAATATTTTTTGTAGAGACAGATGCAAATCCCTACAATCTAAAAAAAAATCATAAATTAAACTTGTGAGTACAACGTTTATCTAAAGCAATGTAGAAACACATTTTTACAAGATGTCAAACCCTTAAACACAAAATCCCCAAAAACAAATAATCTCCAAAAGTCCCAAAATCGCCAAACTCCTAAAAACACATGATCCTCACATGCGAATTCCCCACATGCATAATACCAAAATCGAAATAGCATTGCTAATAAAGAGAACGATGTAACTCCCCACAATCTGCAAAAATCAAAGTTTCAATGAAAAATCGAAACGTTTTTGTCAAAAAAGCTGATGAAATTAGAGTTTTCACGCCTTAATTTCCCTCAGGAACTCGAATTTGGGGATTATATCTCCAGGAGGGGATTCAGTTCATATTTGGGGATTATGGCTTTTACTTTTGAAAATTACTCTAGGGATCGATTTGATGTTTTATGGAACTGTTTTGCCAATTTTGGAAAATAATTTGGGGATTATTCCTCTTAGGAGTAATTTTGTATTTTCGGATTTTGCATTATTTGACACTTGGGGAACCGATAAATTTATATCGGAGATTTTTTTCATTTGGTTTACAGAGCTCAATTTAACTCGTATTATATTTACGTGCACCTTACTATTTCCAGCAAATTGATGTCTGATAAAAGAAAAAACTATCTGAAAAAAAACCATTCTATTTGCCTGACCATACTAGCTCCGCAGTATGTATTGCATACAAAAAACCAAACAAGGTGTGAATTGCACAATTGAATTTCAATTAATGCCATAATAAGCTACAAAACTTTCCGTGTGAAATGCAGACTGATTTTTATGTAAGACAAAAATCAATTTGATTTTTTTTTGCGTGCAAAGAACACCATTTGCGGTTCTATGTTTGTTGCGTACAATTTTTGTTCGCACGACTTGCGCAAGTAAGTGCCACGGATGAAGGATAATACTTCATGGAACAGTAAGTACGAGTATTGGGTCATCATCATAACGTGCGAGATGTAGGCAATCGAAACAGTTAATGGAAATTACGGTGTTGACCAATACGGATTACGACAATTTTGTGTATATGGTCGACTGATTTATGTCTGAGAAAACTGTAACTGCGTCGGCAAAAATTGCATTTATTGTTTTTAAATCGAAAAACTGCCATAAATTGCATTGTGCATGATTGCAGATTCTCCTGAAAAAGATGAAATAGTTACCTTCTGCGACAAGCACACCCAATCGGGAGCAGGAAGGCAGCTTGATCGTTTCCATATTCCATAGTCCGCGGCTAATTTTCTAGGCTTTCTTACTACTGGTGGAAGCATTTAGATTGCGGCTAGAATCTTTTGCGAATATCAAATTGTTGAAACTGCTAGAAATTGTGTTAAGCTTTTCGGGAGCTTTCAAGCTTAATCACAATTTCAAGCAGTTTACGATTCGCAAAAAAAAATCTTAGAAGCTTCAGTGCTATTTCAAGCAGTTTCGCCAATTCGGAAAAGATCCAAATCCTTAGGCCTTTTTACGGAATATCAGCTAGACTGAGAACTTATTAAATTTGCGTTTTAATAAAAGAAAATCTTTCAAGGAACTCCTCTTCTATTACAATCGCATATATAACTAATCAGGCCACCCTGCTTGTAATTCACACAAATCATCTTGCCGTATCGTCAATTATCTTCATATGCCGACACGATGTCAAACATTGAAACTAATTATCTGACATCCTAAATGAATATCTTTAGCCATCATCATCGTTTTCTTGGTGATCTCCCACACCTCGTCGTGTAACGGCTAGCTGTGAGCTCTGGCGATACCATATGATCTTATGCTTTGACGCGAGATGACTCTTCTTCGATATGGTCTCGCTACTGCGGCTACTCATTTGCCAATTAATTACGAAATATGAAAACACGTTTGCACGTGTTATGTCAATTTGAATGAAAGCAAAATTTATAATTTGGATATTGGGCCTGTGGCTCCTTTAAAATATTCGTCGTCGCGCGGACAGACAGAAAAATTAGATAGATAAAAGGAAGAAGATATAGAGCGAGATCGATCGAATCGAAATTGGAATTCCATAATTTAATCTGCGGGAAATGTTGGATAGATATTTGTTGGGCGGTTTTGATTAATTTTGAGATGAAATATTGGCCAAGTCGACTGCGGTTCGCCGTCGAAGAAAATAGTCTTCCCGGTGTAAATGCCTCGTAAAACAGAAAATAAACAATTGCTTACTGGCAGAAAATAGAAACCATTTGGTGTGTAAGAACCTTGATATTGCAAGAAAGTTTAAGGCTGCAGAAAGGTATGACACGTATTGGATAGGTTAGGTCATGGGTCTGCCATAGAAACCCAACCTCCAAAAGTTGGTTTTTCTAAGAAAAACTATTTTAAACTAGCTTGTTCCACAAAAATGTTGACCAAATCTCAGAAAAATGTGTCCTTACTAAGGACGCAAACTGCAAATGTAGAAACTGCCGATATCGGACCTTGGCTTGAAGGCTGCCATAGAAACCCCACCACAAAACATAAGTTATTATAAGAAAAACTTTTTTCTTTAGGGATCAATCGTAACCAAACCTCACAAAAATGTGTACCTAGCCGTGCCACCAACTATATCTAGAAACGGACGAAATCGGGCCCTGAGATCATGTGGCTATCATAGAAACCATATGCCAACAAGTGAGTTACAAAAAGACCCTTGTCTTCAGGGACCAGACCAATCCTATCCAAGTCACGAAATGTATATAAAATCTGCCGAAATCGGTACATATGAGATGCCATAGAAACTCCACATCCAAAAGTATGTCCTACAAAAAAAAATAATCCAATCGTATAACTAAACCTCACGTTCTTATCAAATACACAAAGTATGTATGTCCATAAAATGACAAAACCCCAACATGAAGGCATGGGGCTGCCATAGAAACACCAATCCAAAAATAGGTACATACTCGTACTTAAAAAAAAAATCTTTACTGGTAATTTTTTTTCATTGTTGAATTGGTGCTGTGAAAGCTAATATACAAATTGGCCCATTTAATCATTCGATGCCCTTCGTTCTGGCGTGACTAATACCGTAATGATGAGGTGTACATATTTTCTTTTAGAAATTATAGAAATTCATTCACTGTTGCAACAAGCAAAAATTGTATGTACAAACATTGCGAGCCAATTAAAATTGGCAACTTTAACACAAATATTTCTAATGAACAGGTGAAACGATATGATACACGTAATCTGTTCTGCGTCACGTCACAGTTGTTTGGGAATCCGTATAGGCTAGAAAGAGCCTCTTGTTAGCTGAAGTCTATCGAGCAAGAAAACAACAAGGAAAATGTTTGACCATATACCACAACATGATCATGTTGCGTTCAATATTCATCGTTATAGTTACATACGTTCGAATGATATTATTGTTGATGTTTTCTTGTAATAAAACAAATTTGGATGGTTTCTGTGTAGCTAAGAATAGGCAGTTTGGCGTAGAAAAATTATAGTGTAAAATTTATCGGAGGGAGTTTTGCATTTTGGAATTGTATTGTGAGGCATGTAGTGTATTTGCCTCTCTTTTTAATTCGAAAAATCGTCAAACTGCCTAAGGCCGCTATTACACAGTCATATATTGGTAATATATATTATAATAGATATTATCATATCCCTAAGCCTACTTGATTTCGCTTCCTGCACGTCTAAAAATTTATACTGAATGAATCGAGAAGGCTTAGGCATATGACATACATATTATAATATAAATATGACTGTGTAATGGAGCCCTTAAAAAGCTGGGGAAAAATTGCTTACTTAAAACTTTTTCCACTTACTTGACTGGTTTATACCAAATATGGGTTTCAACAGTGAAAACGGAGTCAATACTATTTTTATTAGTTATAACGGTAATCTTAGTTCACATATAACGGTAATCTTAGAATATAACGGTAATCCCTTTGCTTTAAAATATGTTTAATGACATGGCAGATTCAACTGCTGCGACTCTGTATTTGTCAATATTTTTTAAAATAACAATAACGGTAATTTTAACAAAAACCGGTAATCTTAGTATATGTGGAACGGCAATCTTGGAGTTTGGCAAACAAAAAAAAAGAATATTTAATCGAAGAACTACCGAAATAAAATCACAGAAATATTTTAATTTTCAAAATGATTTAAAATTATTCCTTGCACATTTTGTCTAAATTTAGACAAATACATACACAAAAACATGTGCTTGACTTCAGGTTGGATGATTTCATTTGGACGACTGTCAAAAGAATTGTACATTGTGCGAATGAGTAAAATAAATTCATTCTGAATACGATGGCATGGTATTTGTTAATATTCAGGTCTCCGCACTAATTATGATTCCAACAAAATTTTTCGAATTGATTTCATGATTCTGTCTGCATGTACTCCTGTTTAGCCTCTTCTTTTCGAAAATCTCTTATCATTTTCGAGACATCAAAAGGTGACGGCACGTAGCATTTTAGAATTAGAGCTAGGCAAATTAGTCGTTTTGAGTTTGGTTTTTATTTTGAAAAATAATTTACGTTTCAAAAGGGCTTTTGGTGTTATGTTCTAATTGGTAATAAGGAATTTCGTTATATACATTTTGAGCAATTTTATCCTCGTGCCAAAAAATGTATGATTCGACGGATGACTATAGAGAGATTGCGTCAAAAGAGGACAGGTGTACCTATAGTGTGGTGGCACATTGAAGGTGAATTAATGCGTCATTTGGACATGATTGAAATAACACTGACTCAACAATAAATAAATTAGTTTCACAGGTAAATGGTTTAGTAAAAGGATCCCCGTGTCACCTTTGGAAGCATGACGAAATTATGTTTGACTCAACGACTCCCAGATTTAAACGAAAACAATGCAAAATCTTCTTGTAAAGAAAAATCCTCAGGAGTCAAATCCTCATAATAAAAATCCCCAAAGTTCGGAAACACAAGATCTCGAAATACGTAGTTCCTAAATATATAATCCCTAACTGAAAAAACATTTGCAAAATTTGAGTTGATTTTGATTTTGCATTTGATGACTACTAATCAAAAACACAATGGACTTTTGAAAGTTCAGTGTTTGGGGATTTTGTGATTGGGATAATAAATTAATTTTATTTTCGGGTTTAGAAACCCTGAAAAAAAGATATTTGATTCAACGACTACAAGAAATAAACGTGCAAAATTCAGAATCCCTTATCACAAAATCCCAAAAAAAAAAATGAAAATCCCCAAAAACATAATCCTCATAATAAGAATCCCCAAAGCTTGGAAACACGAAATTTCAAATTGTAGTCCTCAAATGCACAATCACCAACTCAAATTTTGCCAGATATACAAAGACTTTTTTTTTGTAATTTTAGTTTTTGGGAATTTTGTAATTGGGATCCTATACTTGAAGATTTTAATTAAGGGATTTTGGTTTGTGTATCATTCAAGGTGCATTGATGTGACATTAATTGAGGAAAAAATGCCTCAAAATTCAACTAAAGAATAAAATTAATTGCACAAAAAAGAAGTTTGGTGAAAGTGACAGATAATAAGTAAAGTTTACTAAAATCCCCAAATCGAATGAAATCCCCAAATCGAATGTAATCCCAAAATCAAGTTAAATCCATTTAAACCCCACAATCAAGTTAAATCCCCAAAAATATAATTCCCATAATTATAATCCCCAACACAAAACCACCAAAAATACTTACATAGTTTCCAAATATGTAATCCCCAACACAAATTTCGACATAATAATTTAAGTTCAGAGTTTAAAAACTTTTTCATTTGGATTTAGAAAATCTCTTGAATAGACTCAACGACGCTGCCCAATATTTTAACGCGAAAAGTACGAAATCCCCAAATCAACATAAATCTCCAAAAATAAAATCCTCTTAATTATAATCCCCAAAGTTCGTTAACACAAAATCTCAAAATACGTTTATTCAATAAATGTAAATAATCCACACCTCAAATTTTGAGCTATGCAAATTTTGATTCAGTTATTTTGGTTTGGGGGCTTATTTTTTGTGTGGGGATTTCCTATTGAAAAAAAGTATAAAATGTTTAAACTGTGTACAGCATGATCTATTATTTCTAATCATCGATACACGCCGTGCAATTGAAAAAATTTCTCAACAATAAACATACCAAAGGATATGAAAATATTTGTAATACAAAATCCCTCCATCTGTTAACATCGAAATGGTCATGATGATTGTATTCTATATTGCAGCGTACAAGCCCCATATTGACGACTGACATTCCTTGACATTTGATTTTCCGTCTGGTCGATTTACACAATCATCTCTGTTCTCGTCCGATTCCTTCTTAGCCGCATCCGATCATCGTTGTCGTCCTTGTCGTTCATCTTGTCAATCCCCCTCCCAAAAACTAATATCTCTTCGTAAGCTATTCCCCCGATAGGATCTGAGAGCTGAGATATATTCAACAGTAAACAGACAGAACTAATTTCAGAATCTTCCCTTTATTTCCAGACATTGGCTTCAAATGCCAGTTTATTTTGCTCCGCCTTGTTTCCCGCAGGGCTAACTCTCCCGCATCTTTCTCCTCCTCCTCCTCCCCTCTTTTGGAGTCGTACGTCCCGCTTATCTGCATCGAGAAATCAACTTACTCAATTACCAAGTTTGTGTTGTACGACTAGGATATGAAATATTCCTGTCATCACTTACATTCATTTAAATTATGATTATCGCAATCGAGGCGTGAAATGTTTCATGAAAATCTAATTTAAGGATATTCGAGATGGGAGTGTATACAACGGTATGGCATGGCGTTGTCGACAGTATACTTGCAATATTCTTCCAATCTTCGTATATTCGTTTTTTTTTTATGGGAAACATTCATGGGGTATATAAATTCATTCAGAGATATGTACGAACAATCATGATTCGGGAAGAACAAGAAGACGAAGAAAAAGGATACGAGGGCGTATATGCATGGCGAACGGATTCAACTCCTATATATTTTACAATAGACGAGAAGCATACGAAAGGAAAAAAAAAGATCCATGACGATATCCTTCATATACGTTCCGTATCATCGACCTTTTCTTCACATTCTTCGGATAGTGAATTGTTCGTAGCACCCTGCAGAATACTCCCTAAGTTAAATCCTTTCCACCAAAATGTCATGCATTTATCGGATTGAAAATCAATAAGCCAACAAATTACATTCGCAAACATGTGCACACATTTTGAGTATCGATTCTCCAAAATTTTGAGAGTCAGGTGGGTGGGCTTGCCCAACGCAGTCCTTAGAATACTTTCGAACGAAAAAACAAGTTTTCGCTCATTTTTCCAAGATATTTTCGACGATGAGCAATTTCATCGATTCCTGATACGAATTTTTACCAAAAAAAATGCATGGAAATCCGACAAGTTACAATATGTGCCATGCCTCCTATTTTTTTTTGGGTAAAATTGATGCGATAATAAAAAGCATATGGGGAACGAGCCGCTTTGTAGCAAAGCATATAGGAGTCAGGAGAAGCGCTTAAATTTATGAGCAACCTGTTTGATTGTGTAAAACTCTCACATCGAGAGGACATAGGGATTATTATCATATCCTTATCGGTTTGTTGTACGAACGCCTGTATTGTTCTGCTTCGGGGTGAATTTTGCCGTCAGTCATGCAGCAGGTTTGATTACCCATTGTGCTGACAGAAAGTTGTCATTTTTCTTTCTGACTTTTATGAATATGCGGCGACAGATAGAGGGGGTGGATTTTAGGGTGGTTTTGGTTTGATGTGAGTTTTTTTATCTTGTGTGTTGTTTGGTAATTTTTCTTGCTTTTTTATGGCGAACGTCGATAGTTGATTAATGATTTATATAGGAATTGGGGTTTGCCGTGACAGTTCAGGTTGAATGCATTCAATCTTCTGTAGTGGTTTTTATCTTTTTTTATCGCAGCTCAAGGGAGATGTCATCGTTTCCATCCAACTAGGTGGAGCTTGTCCTTATACTTTTGTCCCCCGAAATATGACCCCAAATATATTACGTGTTGTACACCCGCGCGTGACATCATGAAAATGTTGCGTTACATTTAATTTGATGTCATTCGCAGAATAACATCAACACGCACCTCATGCGTGTAAAATGGTGTATGGAGATGAACGTTTTGTAACGTCGAGTGTGTGCGTTGAAACTACACACTTCACGTGTCGTCAAACATTACCCCGAAAACGATGTTTTAATCGGACACAATCGCTCTCGCTTGGCCACCGTCATTTTGAGCCATCTGGGACTTATCCGTTTTAGCAGGATGCGAAATGTGTTGGCTCTATCTGAAGAATCATATTACTAAATTGGCTGGGTAGAACACCAGAGGATCAGATGATATGGCAATTGTGTTTTAGTATAGTGTAGGTATCATGCATTTGTGCCCTCCTCAGAAACATGTATGCACTCAATTTCTATGTTAATGCAATATTGTCTCACGCGGACTTTGCAAAACAGCATAAAGGATCCATCCGGTAATGCTACGGGAGATTATGTCGAAAAAGTTTGTCCAAATGAAAAACAAGGAAATTTCCATGTTCATACATAACATTTTAGCAAATTGAATGCAGTACAAACGTATTTATAGAAAATTGGGTCCCATTTTTCCAAAAGCATTTACTTTTGTTTTCCTATAAAAATATACAACAAAAAAATTATTTCTATGCGAAATTTTCGATTTGAAAACATAAAAATTCGAAATTTCTGAAAATTGCACATTTTGTTGGATTTATGGGCTAACCTAGCTTTCAAATATGCGCCGGAATATGCTCCACAACTTTCGAAAGCTTCGGTTTAGAGACAAAAAAGGGCCAAATTTTCAAAGTGCTTAAAATTATATTACAAAAACGCATAACAACTAAATTTCGATTATCAGGTGTTAATCACTTTATTAGTTAACTTGTTATCAGTGACTAACTGAAGCTAATCAGGTTTTAACTCAATTTCATTTGGTGAAAATCGCTTTGAAAAATTTCAAAAATGACCGCTTAGATCAGTTTAATTAGCTAAAAATGGTTATGAAAAAATTGTCAATCACATTTTTGACTAACCGATTGAAAGTTGCCAAATATCAAAATGGCATTTTTTCAGTCACTCACAAGTATTTCTACGGTGTTTGATATTGCAGAAGCGATTGACAATGAAATTTAGATTGACAGGTGTTAGTCACTTTATTAGTTTATTTGTTTTAAGTGAATTCGTACCGAATTTCAAACTGGATCGCTATTAGATCTGTTCTATTAGCTGAAAATTGCTACGAGAAAATTGTCAATCACATTTTTGACTAATCGATTGCAAATTGCCAGATATGAAAATGGTATTTTTCAGTCACTCTCACAAATATTCCTACAATTTTAGAAATTATATTGCAGAAACGATTTACAACTAAATGTCAATTGACTGGCGTTAGTTACTTTATTAGTTACTGTTACTAACTGCAACTAATAAGTTTTTAGCTCAATCCGATAAGGTTAAAATCGTTATGAACAAATTATTATCAATCACCTTTATGACTAATCGGTTGATCAAGTTGTTTAATCGCTTTATGAAAATCTTGCGAAAATCAAGCAAATAAATAGGCGTAGACAAGCTCTTACAATTTTAAAATGTCGGAAAAAAGAATCCTTAAAAATACCGCAAAATCCCTTACCACGTATTTCATCATAAATTTAGCGCAACTTAACAGTTAAGTGGAAAATTTCTCGTCTATTTTCATATTGTATTATCCGACAAATGACACCACATTCAATTCGATGGCGTCAATGACTATTATGACGACAATTTTTCATTTCGCGTAACCATAAACGACAGCTGTTACTATAAGAATGAGAGAATGTATACCGCAACCGACATTTACACGCTTTTCCCCTTTCTCTTCGCAAATACATTTTTTTCCCTAAGAGGATGTGATAACTATGCACGCAGATATTTTCATTGCAATTTAGGAAAGAAAGTGTCTATATGAATGTCGTTCGAATAGCCTAGCTTATGAACGTCTCTTTGCCAGAAAGCAGCATACTGGCGGAAAGAAAGGACGAGAGTGAGAGATGAGGATGTACATATTGGCTGCGGGAGTATAATATATACGAAAGGAAAATAGTGAAAGTCTAAGGATGTGCAACTATGTCAAATATTGTCCTGAGTGTATATCGCGCGTTTGGAATGTGCTGAAATGAAATTTTTAGCCTCTTCCTCTCTTTCTTTACTGTTCGATGTGCCTCTCTCCGCATGTCCTATGGTTAAGCTTCTTTAATGGCAGCGATTTTCACATACCAAAACGTTCGAAACGAACCATAAGATGAGATACTCGTAAGACGTGCAGAAAGTATTAAAGAATGTGTGTGGCCTCGAACGCAAGACGTGCTCGAATGCATGTTATGCGCAATATTGGCAGTGAGAGTGTCGGATATGACTCATTTTGTATGGCTATTAAAGTTATCGACTGGAAATGTCATTATCCTGCCTAGAGCGATTGAAAAATTCCCGAGTTGTATGCTATGTGTTTGAATCAGAGTACTGTTTTATGCGGAACTATTTTTTCTGCAATAAACGAATGAGTTCGTCCATAAGCTTTCTACCTTCTTTTAGGCATCCTTCTGCAGAATTACTGTCTACGAGCTCTTAATAAGAGAAGTGGGGTTTTCTATTGATTTTCGATCGTGTGGATGTGTGTGATCAATAGCACACTCAACCGAGTGTGTGTTCAATAGCATGCACAACCGCTTTTTGTACCCCATATATGGACAATCTTTTCCCGCAGCAGAAAATAATAGGGACAGAAGACCAAAACAATTAAATATCTAAAAATCACCAAGTCATAACTGAAACACGAATTTTTAGCTAAATGCCTTTTTACCTACAGCCCCCTAACTTCCCGAACTCTCATCATACGTTTCATTCAATCAGCCCGGACATATTACACATTGAACTGCTGTAGCAGCATACAATTTTCACACTTTTGACTCTCATTCCCAAAACTCCAGTGTACATATGAAAAACTGCAGCATCCCAAATTGAAGCGTTTCCTGCCCAGCATCAAGGGTGCAGCACGCGATGAGCAAAAAAAAAAGGACGTCTCGAATCGCGTCAAGAGTATGCTGCGACATGATGAAAGCCTTTAACCGTGATCAATAAAAATTGAATTAAAAATGTAATTTTCGATTCTACATTGCACGCGCGTCGCGACGGTTGGGAAATCCTGTCTGCACTCTGATGGTAATACACTGATGTTTCCTGTGTGTAACATTGACGCGAAGCAAAATTGAATTTAATGAAGGACTCGTCGACGTTGTCGTTGTCGTCGGCGAATCCTGTTGAAAGTTTGAGTTTAGTGTGTATCTTTTGAAACTATATCGTACATTGTGTAGATGTATAGAGCCCGTATGGGGTTAAGAAACTATTCTAATAGTTTAGGTGCATGAAAGGGGAAGCTCCGAGTTGAGTTCTCAGTGGTAGAAGTAGGGTGTGTAAAAAATGGGAAATAAATTGAGTTTCAAGAAGTTCTCGAAAAAAAAGTACCGTTAGCGCATTCACTACCTATGAGTCATATGTGACTCATAAATGTATTTACTTTTCGGATTCTGGTTTTGGTGGTAATGTTGACGATCAGACAATGAACGTGTTTATAGTGCCTGCGAACGCTTTTTTTGTTCTTCCATTGTTCCATGAGTCACATGTGTCTCATATACGTAAACGTGTCAATTTTTTTGCAACTAAAGAAAAACCCAACGAAGAAACATTTCATTAAAATTCTACAAGTTTCTCATATCCTAAAGCATGCATCTTATGCATTCCGAAAAACATTCATCATATCCTAGACTAGACTTCCTATAACACTATTGTTCGATAACAAGGTATCCAGATCCAGACTACATCATGTCCTTCGGTTTTAATACTCACCCACCGCATCAGCACTGCCGCCGCCTTTAGTTCACATTCAATCTTCCATAGAAAAGGCCTCGGTGTCGTCGTCGTCGTGTGGATGCCTTGTGCATATGTTCGTTAGCACATTGTTAGGACTTAGGAGTCAGGTTCACTGACATTGGTGGCACATACTTTGAGATATTAGATTTCAAATTAATGTCATTTGTTATAGCCCCGGAGTTTATTCAGTATTCTCTGTACTAACTATAAGGATCACTTCCCGACCAGACACCAGCACCACCACCATCGTCGCGACGAGAAGGAATTATGTACATATTGAAAAGTGAATTGAATAGGTCGATTCGGTATAGCGCAGCGGTAGCGTTGTAACTAGACACCTAGACTATATGAGTTGCCTTGCCGGGCAAGCTATACAGTTTATGAAACAGAAATGGGTCGGAAGGGTCAGGTGTCAATTTAATTTAATTGATTGTCTCACCGCATCGCAAGCACCTCCATAAACATTTTTTCGGTATTTTTTTGCTTCATTTGAAAACACCTTTCAACTCGTATTCAATTTGTATTCAATGGCTCTTCTATCCATAATTATCAAGCTACTATGACACGGCGGGCTAGTGACTTGACTGGGTGTGTTGTTTGATTCCAATCTTTGCCGTTTATTTTGAAAATATTTGAAGAATTACTTTTCAATTCGCATTCAATGGCTCTTCTGTCTCCCCAATACTTCGATACCACGACGTCCGGACTTTACGGCGTGTGTTGTTAGACTTGAATTTTTGGTATTAATTTGAAAAGAGTTGAAAACAGACTACTTGTCTTATACATTCATCAATGCTTTGCATCTCTTTCAATTTAAATTCAATTTGTTATTGATTTCAACTTGAATTCAATTTGTTATTGATTTCAACTTGAATTCAATTTGTTTCAACTACATTTCCACTCCATATTTGGATTGTAGTTGAACATATAAAATATCACGCTTAATTTCCACTGCATTCTGTGCATACTGGAACCTCACTTGCACATACTTTTCAATTCAAAAACTATATCTCCTGAAGCCCCTTAACTATTCGAAACTATAGCCATACGCATACTACTATAGTAACAGCAATATCTATACTAGACGAACATTGTACATTATAATTCTCTCTGTACTCGAAGGAGCATTCAAAATTGACATTTACATGGTCGACAACACACACGAAATTCTCGGAGCATAGGGAATGCAGACATTATTCTATATCCTATGAACATACTCCTATAACAAAATACCAGGATGAATGTAAAAGGGATCATGTTACTTAGTACACAGTATATGACAGGCCTATACGTAATAGTAGGAACTTTCAAGTCAACGGCGACGACGACAACGACTATGACTTCGATCCTCTTTCATTAAAATGCAATGAGAATTATGCTGTAACAAATTGGAAATTTTACAATAGGGATCAAGTGTGGGTGTCGTTTCTCTGTTAAGAGTAATAAATTTTTGAATGATAACAACATTTTTAGCATATAAGTTTTTGGGGGTTTTCAGAGAATTTTAAAAAAATCGTTGGGTTATTGTGGTATTGGGATTTTAATACAAAATTCTGTCGCATAAAATTCCCCAAAAATGAGTTATAAAAAAGGACCAGAATTGCCGATAAATAATGTGCAATCACAAAATACACAATAAATCCATAAAAATACCCTAATCCCCACAATATTTTGGGGATTTTGTGGTTTATGAGGAATCAGATGCTTACGACACTTGGGATTCTACAAGAGTTGTCTTTTGGGGATTTCTAGTGAGAGGTTTTTCGTGTGGGGATTTGTTTTTTGGGGGTTTCTAAAGAGCGGTTTTTCGTTTGGGGAATAGTACTAAGAGGTTTTTCATTTTGGGGATTTAGTTGTGAGGGATTTATAATAGGAGGTTTTTCGTTTGGGGATTTTTATTGAATTTTTTTGTTTTGGGATTTTTTTTCGAAATCTTTAAAAAAAATAATCGGTCAAAAATTTGCAGTTTTCAGAAAACTTGAGTCGTGCGATTGTTCCCATTATTGATAATAAATTTTTGCATTGTTCTACATATACAAGGACTTCCAGCCCACTCTATCGGCAATTCTGCCAAATGTCCTAATTTTTTATTGGCCGTCATATTCCGACAATTTTCTGCACTTAACTACATCCAAGAAAGACATGCTGAAGTGTGTCGCCCATTATCAATGCGTGTCCAAATTCATGTGTCCTTGTCCAGCAAGAAAACTCAATAGAGTTTCTGAAATTCTATTTAACATTCGCCATCCTGTTGTTGTCCATGTTCTTTCGCACTTATCTACATCATAAGTTGCCCGCTTTTAGTATCCTTTTGAAAAGTTCAAATTGAATTGGTTTTTTTTTTCGGAAATATGAAGAGCTCAATTGTCCTCCTAATTTTTGCAAAAGGAACATCTTTTCTACGCGCTTGAATTTCTTTTTTTTTTTCAACATTTAATCAGGGCCCGTTCAAGCTAGCTAAGTGTTGGGATCCCGGGAAGCGTTCATTCGTATGTACAACAAAAGAAAAAAGGATCAACAACGAAAAGCATCATTTTCGTCCTAGTCATGTATGGTCTGCCAACATTTTTCATGCTACATTACGACGCATAGAGGGATACGCTTATCCGACAAATGTCCTATAGCAAACATGAAAGACGAAAATTTTCGAAGCCTTTCCAATTGTCCTGTTTTTTGGTGGCTGTCAGAATATTAGTAACGAGGATGGATGTTGAAAAAAATATTTTTTTTACAGTCTAATGATTGGGTTTTTGAGCCAAAATGGTGGGAAGCAGTGTGTCGAATGGAAAAAGGAAATGATGAGAAGGACCAAATTCTCTATGTGATTTGTTGGAACTTTTGGCCGATTTCTTGTGCTAGATTTGTTGAAAATTATTTGGAAAAGGATACGATGATATCCGCGTGATTGTGCCAAAGAAAATTAAGAGCCATAGATATGGGTGGTTTGACGACTTATTACAATTTTTGTTCTTCAGATTGGCACCGCCGGAATAATCCTAAACTTAAACCGTATGCACAGTCAAAAATCACATCTGTGTGGATATTTATATACATGGGGATCTAGTGAATGGGGATATTCAATAAAATTTATATAATTAAAATAAACAAAAAAGAATCGTATACAAATTCCACAAACCAATTATCCCTAATCCAATATTCCGGTATTTCGTTTTTGGTTACGGAATTGGAAAAATTACAGAATCCCCAAATACCAAATCCTGAAAAGAATAATCCCAAACTCAATCTGTGAACATGTTCCATCAACGTTCACAATCTAAATTCATATTTGTGGGCTTAAAAAAAACGTATACAAATCCAATAAAAAAATAATATCAGTTTATTGGGGATTCGGTTTTTGGAGATTTTGGTTTCGAAATTTGAAAAATGCACAAAATCCTCAAATAATGCTTAACACGAATCTATCAGCACATTGTCTTAAAAATCTTAAATCACATCTTTGTGGGGATTATGTTTATGGGCCCTAAGATCGTGGAATTGGAAATGGAGATTCGGTTTTGTGAATATTGAAGAATAAAGGGGATTTATAAAAATATACGAAGAAATCGCTAAACACACATTTCCCAAAGAAAAATTCCCAAATATAAAATCTTGGGGATTCGGTTTTTAGGGTTTTGGGATTGGCAGTTGAATGTAATTTTCAACTAAATTGAGTTGATTGTTCATAATCATCAACTTTTGTTTTAATTAATATTGTTTACTACCGGCGACCACTTTGAACCCACCTAATGTGTACTTCCCTAATTAAATTATCATGTACTCCAATTAAATTCATGATATCTCCAAACAAAAACATTTCTTCATATTGTTAGTTGAGCAGCCACCATCTTTAACTCACTTGAACTAGGAATTCCATATGGAATTACCCCGCCTCTGATTTCTTTGCCTTCGTTTCTCGTATACATTACAAAATAAAATTGATTTGGAAAATTCATTAACAAAATTCATTCATTAGCCAAAGTGCTTTTCTCAATATTCGTTTTCGCACAGTAGTTGTCGTCTTCGTGCGGATGGCCGGATGAGATAGCAATATCGTCGCCAGCCTCGTCTATAAAAATGCACAACACACGATAAAAGGCTTGGCCACCAATTGCACAATTTTCATTTAAAGGTTATTCCGATTACACTTCCGTTTCCATAGATCTTTCGTGTTTAAGGCTTGACTCACACTGGCAGGGCCTTAGATCCAACTTGGGGCTGCGGAGGCTAGAGTAAGGTGTCCTCGTGAGAGGACAGTCTTATAAGCACTCTTCATTGCGGCCATGGATACATGGTACGAGATAAAAAAAAAAAGAAAAAAATGTTGAAAACACTCGTAGTATGTTATCTAAAAGAAAATAGTAATACGTTTATTTTATCTTTTCATTTCGCTGAGTTCATGGAGTCTCGATTATATTCCTACCCCTTTTTATTGCCGCGGTAAGGGTACACTCTTGTCTGATAAGAGACCGCAATCGATTCTTATTAATAGGAAGTCAACAGGCAGAACTGAAACCCTGAGTAATACATATCTATACCAATCTAACATGGGGTAGCAATTTTAATTCCTTTTGAAATTCAACCGGCATACGCCATAGTATACGCGTTCTCTCAACTCAGAATACAATAAATTGAGCGAAAAAGACAGCGAGAAAGAAAGAGAGAGAGAGAGCAATTCCACGTTGTCGATGAAATTCTGCAACGTCAAGACAAAAATAATGTCGACACACGGAATTCAACTCACCTGTACACTCAGAGAAATATTCACTCATATTGAACGAAATATATTTAATTCAAACGATTTGCGCTTTTGATTTGGCTCCACAAGCAAATGCGTTTAATTCTAACGAGTGGCGTTTCTTTCAAAAGCATAATGAGTTGTAAAAAGGCGTTTGAATTAAAAGAATTTGCGTTTACCTGAAAAGAAGGAGCCAGTCGATTTAAACGTATTCTTCATTGAAATAAACACTTATTCTTTGATTGTAAACGGATAACGCATTTTGAATAAATGAAAGGCAATTGTATCAAACGTCTTCGTTTTTATATTGAACATTTTTGTTATTTAAATTAAACGAAGCATTCTTTTTAATGAAACGATATGTATTTCGAAAGTAACATATCCCGTTTTCATTTCATAGAAATTACCCCATTCAAAATAATTGAGTTTTACATGGAATTAAAAGCAAACTCTTCTGAAATAAAATAATACATTCCGTTTGATTGTCCATTCTCCATTCGATTAGATACTCACTGTTACCTGGGTTGACAAATCAATAAATAATAAAACTTATGAAAACTTCAGGAAAACACTTTATTTTTATTTATGTCTAATTTTAATATGATTAATACATAACACTTTTATTTTAACACCCGCTAAACTTAAATTGCACGTGTGGAAGCGTCCATTCCTCCAGATGAATGCAAAAGTACATTCTCGAAAACACTTTTAACATCGACGAAGATTCTAACTAATGACATACACGTTTGTTGTTAGACACTACACATTTGTACACAATGAACATGAACACGTGAGACTCATTGGACCGGCCAGAAGTATTAACTACCTGTTGTGCTACGTTGAACAAATGATATTTTGGCATCGCGTCCTTTATGTATGTGTATTTGTTACGTAAAGGAATGCATACACATTACTATGTAATGCGGAATCTTTTGATTTAAACGACCGCCGTTTGGGACTTAGTTACTCTTTTGTTTTAAAAGAAATTCTTTTAGCGTAAATGAGAACTCGTTCAAATCAAACGAGATTTTTCAAACGAATACTGCGTTCAATTTAAATGTGGAGCTTTTAATATGAATGTGCGTTTTTTTCTCTGAGTGTATGGACGTGGAAAAATGAACTGCAAATTCCGCTCCGAAAGGAGTCGAGAGTAATTAAAGAAAATAATAGGTTTCCGCTGTGTGTACTATTGCAATGCTTGCAATTTAACCGCTAATTGTAAACGACTCGTGGATTTCAATTGAATGTCCGTGTAAATTTATTTTCTGCTCATTCTCTGTATAGACCAGAGAATGAAAGTTGTGAGGCTATTCCATTAACAAATTGAAAGTTCGACATCTGAGATGTTTCCTGGATTCTGATGATTCATTCAATCTCGGATGGTGGCTGTAAATAGTAATGAGAATAAAAATTCTTCGGAAAATTAATTGAGGGCAGCCTCCTAGGTTATATATAGGTGATTACCACTCAAATATGATTCGCCACCTTGTTTGTTGCGAGGCTGTACACCACTCACCCGATGTTTTGCTACTATTGTCTCTGGATGTGGCTATGAAAGTTGTATCAAGGCTGAACACGAATGAAATTGTGGCAGTCAAACCAATTTTCTCTTAATTAAAAATAAAAATCTAATTAAAGCACATCTTCCCATTTCGTTGTGGACAAGAAGACATGCAGGAGAGACTTAACTTGACCCTATTATTCCGTCACCCGTATCTTTGGCAAACTCCTCACTGTAAGCAATGAAATAAAGCGAATATCTGCTGGAATCCTTAACTCTGTTCGTTGCTGTTTTTTTGTCCTGTTTACATCCTCGACTGATAGTTCAGTAATATCGTGTCGATTTAGTACCCTTCCGTGAAAAAAATACAGAAGTTTTTTTCTCACTGTTTCTTTATGTATTATGGGGCGCTGATTCCGAATATGAACTTTGCACCCTAAAAAAAGTGCCGCAACCTTTAAAAAAGGGGGGAAAGGGGGGCATTTTTTCGTTTTTTTGCGATTATTTCAAAAACGGTAAGAGATACAGAAAAATGGTCTGAGGACGAAAAAAACTACATAAAATTATCTTTGCAATGATATATAACACATTAGAGTTTAATTGAATATTTCGGCGTTAGAATAGAACATAAATTAGAATATTTTCATTTTAGACCTTTTTTAAAAGCTCCATAACTTTTGAAAGAATGTTAGTTCAGCCGTTAAATTTTGTATAAGTACTCATAATAAGTTCAAGATCATTTTAAGGTAAACATTGAGTCGCTCCGGTCAAGGACCCCCATTATCCCCCCATTTAAATTTTTCAAAACGGCATGTCCATTACTCCCCCCAAAAATTGAAGCAGAGTGCTAAATTTTGGTTTGCTGCGATTGGAGGTCATAGTCACCCCACCCACCAAAAATCAGCTCATTCGGATGAAAACTAACGGTACCTCCCATACAAAGTGACCCAAGACAACTTTGTTCTACAGTTTATAAAATGAGGAGTACCTACTCGTACGTAGAACAAATTCCTGATGGGTCACTTTGTATGGGAGGTACCCTTAGTTTTTATCCGAATGAACTGATTTTTGGTGGGTGGGGTCACTATGAGCTCCAATTTCAACAAACCAAAATTTAGCACTCTGCTCAAATTTTGGGGGGAGTTATAGATATGCCGTTTTGAAAAATTTAAATGGGGGGATACTGGGGGTCCTTGATCGGAGCGACTCAATGTTTACGTTAAAATTATCTTAAACTTGTTGTGAATACTTATACAAAACCTTACGGCTGAACTAACATTCTTTGAAAAGTTATGGAGCTTTTAAAAAAGGTCTAAAATGAAAATATTCTAATTTATGTGCTATTCTAACGCCGAAATATGCAATTAAACTCTAATGTGTTATATATCATTGCAAAGATAATTTTATGTAGTTTTTTCCGTTCTCAGACCATTTTTCTGTATCTTTTACCGTTTTGGAAATAATCGCAAAAAACGAAAAAATGCCCCTCTTTCCCCCCTTTTTTAAAGGTTGCGGCACGTTTTTTAGGGTGCAAAGTTGATATTCGGAATCAGCGCCCCAAAATACATATAACAAAATTGACAAATAAACTTCTGTATTTTTTTCCTGACGAAAATACGATATTATTGGACTATGACATAAATTTTCATTTCACGTCTACACATTCGTAATGTGCACTGATGAAGACGATGATATCATCTGACATATAACACCCCTTGCGGTCTCATCCTGATATAATTTCAACGTTTTTTACATAACTAACTTCGTTGTACGAGGATCTGCGTATGGACGAGACTATTGCCGTAAGCATGCCTGGAAGGGACAAAATTTGATTAAATCACCTCTGATTCGCCTTTTACAATTAAAATATTCAAATTCATCACCTGACTTCTACTACTCGTATCGAATGTAGACTTTTGTGTGTAATGGGAGACATATATGAAATTCTCCAAAATTTCGAATCAGTAGTTTTAAAAGTTTCACCAGAAATCAAAACCAATTGGATGCAATCCGCACTGAGAATATGGTTTTGGTTTTCAACGAAAGTCTTGTCGCAATCGACGCAGACGAATTCACTGAACGTTTTTGAGGTTTCAACGAAAATCTAGGCGTAACCAACGACGGAATTATTCGAACGACAGAAGGCTTAATGGTGCGGTTAGCCATATATGACTTTAAGTGTAGTGTATAGTCGAGTCTTGATTTATTCTATTAAAACTTGGCTTCGAGCTTACATCTTGTCGGAATCCAACCAACACTGTCTGCATTTGTATGAGCGCAACATCCTTCCCTATTTCAAAACACCCAACAGAACTATCAATCCATTCTAGAATACATTACAGCTCCTTCCAGCCTTCTCCCCTTTCTGTCCTTCGCCCTAATTCATTCCGGACGAATGGAAATATGATTAAAAAGTTAACGTTTTCCTAATAAGTATATATAGCATCAATGTTTATGTACGACGCGCGGCGTGAAGTGTCTGTATGCGGTGTGGAGAGTTTGTCTTCGCCAGTGATGGCAAGGCTAAAAGCTTGTTCTACATACGAAGGGCACTTTATTTTACTTCCTGCGATGTTGTGTATAACATGATACCACCCAGATAGTATGAACTCCCTCTATTTCTCGTGCTAACTCTTTTAAAGTGGTATCCGTATACTCATCATGATGGAAAACATTAGTTCGACACCCTATCCTCTATGTATTTCGTGTTAAATGTATTATCCTTCCAATACAGATGTGTACGACGATGTCTTTTCGAAGAGGCATTTCATGTTTTGTGCACTTTACTTGACTAAAGTCGTTTCGAGTAGCATATAGTGTTGTGCTCGTTTTTTTTTCTGTTTTGTAATACACGAAGAGTTTTCCTGGAAGATTCTGATGGCATAGGATGCGTTCTAGATGTCGTTGCCACTGCCCTTGTCGTCGTCCACTTTCCTTTTAATTACTTAACGAATTTACAGAACATTACGTTTTTCATCCTGACGGCTATTTTTGGCCATTTTAAGTCTCCGCTTATATTTTTAGTTTATGCTAAAGTTAATTGAGTTAGTTGTATCGTCCGAATTGAATTGGACAATTTTGATTTTTTTTTTCGGAAGGGCAAGCAGCAGTTGCTGTGGACATGTGGAGACTTTTTTCTTTTCTTTTTTCTTTGCTCCGATTTGTAAGGCTAATTCGATTTTTACAGTTGTTTGATCTTGTGATTTTGTGGAGACATTTTTCACGGATGAGATAAATGCAAACTCCGAAGAGTCTTCTTTAAATACACCTTTACGTAAAATTCAATGTTGTAGAGAGTACTGAAAATTTTAGACTTTTTTTTTAAGTATTCAGACAACCACAATTTATTTCTGTGTTATTTGCTTTCGGACGTGTAATTTTAATATTCTTTTCTTTTTTTCTAGGTAAGGTTCGCTGTTTTACACAATTTAATGATTTTTTGTTGTAAGTATAAGCTCGTTTATTTTCGTCTCTTAAATTTCCAAATTAAATTTATGCTGAGAGCATGATTACCGAAACATATAATCTGCAGACAAAAGTAGGTATATATATGATTACTATCAAATTTTTGAAGAAAATGCAAAAAATTGTGTTATCTTCATATGAAATTGAAAGTCTCCAAATTGTTTTAAATGTCTCCACATGTATATATATGCCAAAATATCCGGGAGTCAAACCTTTCTCAGAGTCTAAATGTATATGAGCTAAGTACTATATTCACCTAGCGAAAAACTTGCATTTATGTCTCCCGTAAAAAATGTGTCGTGGAGACTTCGTTTTATTCACTAAATTTAAGATAAATGATCGATTGTCGATGACACATTTTCTCTGAATTATTTTCGCTGGCGAAATGTGTAAAACGAATGTGGAGACTTTCGTCTGAAGTGAGTACCACCAAACGAATTCGATTTCACGCTTATCAAAATTTTGACAGTATTGCATGGATTTTACGTGAACTGCACGATTCTCAAAATTTTGACAGTATTGCATGGATTTTACGTGAACTGCCGATGTTAGTACCTGCTCTTAATTTTTATGTGAATTGAAAGTCTCCCTTTTTTTATGTCTCCACATATACTTTTAACCTAAAATTTACAGGATTGGAACTTCTATAGCTAAGTCATTGTTGGTCTAAATTTGGACTGTGATATTGTGGCGACGCAATACCATGCTGACCAAGCGCATGGCAGTCCATTTATAAAGGCTCTTGTTCTCACTGTAACGAAATATTAAACAAAGTCTATGCTCTACCCTGCCTACAAAATCCTTTCTAAAAGCCCCGACAAAGCACCCATCATCCTTTCATTAAACACAGTCACATTCGTCCTCATACTCAATCCTGGCGTCAATTTGAATCGTATGCCTGTCAAAGAATTGATCAGAGTTGAAATTTACAGATAGAAAAACGCGTAACTACATTCCATTCACTCCAACACGAAAAACCAATTTTATTGGCAAATATTTGCTTATAGAAAAATAGATTCGAAATACATACAACAAATAATAAAAGCAAAAATCTCGATATCTTTCCGTTAAAAATCCTGAAAACGTTTCGACTATAAAGAGCATGCCTCCTTCTACATCTTCGTCAAGGACGCAACGACAAGACTTTTCATTCCGCGACTTTGACTTTTATCTTAGACCCCGTCGCGGCGCCCTCAAAGTTTCGAATGACAACCACACCAGCTTGTTGAAACACACATAACACTCGTCTTGTTGTACTCATATGACAGAAGGCAGAAAATCCCTAGCACGAGCTCTGACTGTGTACGCCGTGCCCGCGCCATTCTGTTTGAAAAGTTTTAAAAGGAGCAAAGTAAGAAAAGTGAAGAAAATACAGAAAAATTGGAAAGGAAATCAAAAAATAGAAATCACTAGAGCAATTTGTCGCATTTATTTGATATCAAGCGTTGAATGAGGCGAAGGGCTGTGTAGTAGCTACATCATATGTCACGCTGAGAGTGGCTTAATGGAAAAGAGCAACAGATTTTTTTTTGTAGAGAGAGAGAAAGAGAAGACATGATGGGAGGATGTTGAGATGTGACGTTTGGGACTGAAAAGATTGGGAGGCATGAAAAAGTTGTTTGCAATGTGTTCGACACTTTTTAGCTGTTTAGCTTAATGGACCAAAAAATAAATCCCCACAACAATTCCTTTCAAAAATCCCTAAAAAAAACCTTTCTGATCACAGAATCCCATAAAACCCAAACCACTTGAGGCATCTATCTGCAATTGCCACAAAAATAAGCCGCCGAACATGATATTCACCATTGTGAAATCCCAAACGTAAAATCCCCAAAAATAGTTTTCACATCAACATTCCGATATCGCATTCCTATCTATGGGAATTATTTAAAATTGTTTGCTTGAACTTAAAATCCCCACTATGCCCTAAATCTGCAATCCGCAATCTCGTTCGATGAATATATTTTTGGGGATTATTTGGGGATTTCTCATTCATAGATTTTCTCAAAAACATAGTCTTAATTTAAAAATCCGCAAATCTATTTTGGATTTTTTAAATTCAAATTTCATTCAAATTAAATTTTTTCCAGTTTATTAGGAGCTGGGGTGTTTTTAGCCTATATCAAAAAATTACCAAAACCTACTCCTAATCGATTTTTGGGGATCATTTGGTGATTTCTCTTCGGGATATTCTGTTTGGGAATTTCCTTTTTGGATTTATTCTAAATCAAAGTTACAAAACACAATTTTGTCCATGTCCATGACCTTCAGTGAGATTGTTATTAAACAGATAAATTTCAAACTAAAAACAAAAATCCCCCCAAAAAATTAAAACAATTGAAAAGTGTCGTCTAATCTCCATCGCATGCAATTCTTCAAAAGGCTTCTCGTCTTAAATTTTCCTTTTTTGATATTTGATTCCACCAAGAGTCCTTGTGCTAGAAGATTTGTTACGGAGCTATCCACATAGTACAGAGCGTACATTAAAGTTATCCGCAAAGTGTATTAAGAAACAAAAGATACGCCCAGTGAAGAAGGCACGCGCAGAGATGAAACGAGAGGCGAAATGAAAATATAAAACACAAAATACAAAATAGAAGGAACTTTGTCAATGAAGAGAGACGACTATGAACGTACGAATGTTTGGTATGTTTCAAAGACAAAAGTCATTGGAGATCAAAACACACTTTCTACATAGTGTAGTACGTAATATGATGAGTGTGTGTAGTGCAAGAACCATACATCCAAGGAATATGTTCCTTTACGAGACGAGACTATGTGTGGAGACAACCCCGGGCAGCACTTTTGCAGGATTTTTTTTTTGGTTAACATTAAACACAAGGACTAGGATATTAAAAAAGTTTCTTATTTATCAGTAAGCAAGCAACACGCCCTAGAGCATATGGGACGGGTTGGTGCCGAGGAGGATGCATAGAGAGTAGAGATTTTTTCTGAACATTAAACTGGCAAGCGAAGACTGGATAGATGAGTTTCTTTGTCCGAATAGTTGGCTTGGCTTACCAAATGATAGTGGAGAATATTTTGTTTGTGTTTTGCAGAGTAAAAAATATTTTCTATATTGGTAATATGATATTGGATTTGCAGTGTCGAAAAAGCTTGTAAAAACAACAGCGAAAAAAAATATTCGACACTCAGAAGTCACTCTCCAAGAGATGTTCTTCGTTACTATTCAGAACGAGAACTTTTACTGGATGCTGCTGAGCAGCGATAGAAATTGATCACATCGTAGAGTAGTACTGACATCATCAGGTCATCTGAAATCAATAGAAATACTATCAAAATTATAATGGTCTAGAGATCCAACTCGCTTCGTGATAGTCACTTCACACGAAAGTCTCCACACCGGTTTTTGACATTTCGAAACAATGCAGTTGCATTTTATTTCACACGGATAAAGTGTCATCGACAATCAGTCAAGCTGAAAGTACACAGTTATCTTAGATTGATCGAAACAAAGGCAAGTCTCCACAGTAATTTTTCCCATGAGACGAAAATACAAGTTACCAATGAAATGGCCGTCTCTACCCTACTCTATCCTCGCCTACTATACGTCCTGTAGTATTCCTCAGAAGAAGCATTTAACTCACAAAAATGCTCGCAATATTTTCTCGCCATCTTTTCTTTCTTCCATCTTGGCAAAAATATAAAATAAAGTCTCCACACATAACTTTCCGCGTAAAGTGAATTTCCACGAATTCCAAATTCCAAAAAAGTTAATAGAGACTAAAGTGCCTTTCCTCTCTTCTTTCTCTCTTTCCCACGCTTTTCTGTACGCTCAATGTCGTCGTCGATACCTTGACTACTCTACTTCACTCTTCGTGATATTTTCCAATAAAAAATTCATGTCATTCGATACAGACGCTTTTGTTGGGACAAACAGCCATACACACAACAAATAGCATGCAACATTCTGAAGTGATTTTTTGATATATGGCTCACAAAAGTGGACGTTTTTTTCCAAAGAGACGGGAGGCAACTAAAATTCACTTAGACACATTTCACCCTTACAAATATACCTCATTCCTCGTCGTCGTAACTCTCCCACATCTTGGGTACCGCGCTCGTCTTGTGTCGGTTTTATGAAGAGCCCTAGCCCCAACCCTATTGCTCAGAAAAAAAGTTATGAAAATCACGAAAATCTCATAAAACTTTATTCGTGTTTTTCGATATTTTATAGATTCATAACTAGCAGCATATACATAGGTACCGTATGCGGTCTGCATAGGGAAAAGTTTGTTTCCTTTTTTTTTGTAAATTCTCCATTCTTTCATTTAAGTGTTATTGCAACGCCTTCGCTAGAAAACTTTGATGAAATACTCGTAACGTTCTTGTAGACGGCCAAGAGAGAGAGAGAGAAAGAGAGCGATTCCCTTTTTTTGGGTCCACTCGTGGCTGTCTTGTGGTGTCGAAATAGCATCAATTTCGACAGTAAAACTAAAAGAACCGGCAGAGAGTTTTCAATACGATACATGTGCCACTGATGCATTTTTTCTTGAAATTGCTGTTTGGCTTCTGAATTTTTTTGCGCTTGTTCTCCCTTTCTTTTGGGGATACCTACACTAGGAATGCGGTGAATTTCATTTTTGAGTAGCCGAAAAAAAGTCTACACAAAATTTTACAGAAATGCACAAAATATATTATACCCAAGTATTTCTTTTCCTGTCGGCGAAATGGCAGTAAAGTGAAGGCAAAGGTCCTGTCGTTGTCGTCGTCTGACTGTTTGCCCATGTTGTACCGAAAATTCGTTGAATATTAGATTGGAAGTGTTTGCGACAAGTTTACTTATGATTTGCCTATAGTGGATGTTTTGCATAATTTAAGGGGCTATTTGTAGCATAGCAATCGATCGGTTTTTTTTTAGGCTGCTGGGGGTAGGGTGGTTGACGTTCAATAATTTTACAAGTTTGGAGATTAGTTTCTTATTTGTTTTACAGCAAAAATGTTAAGCTGCATTTGGAATTTTTTAGGCTTTAAGTTTTTTTTTTAGAACAGGCATACCGTTTTAGGGAGATTTTGTATACAATAACACATACTTAGTGCGTCCAGCACTATTCCACTTTGTGTTACCTTTTGTTTCAGCACTTTGAAGAAATATCAAAAAATTTTGTTGAATGGAAATTACTTTATGTGTAGACTTGTGTACTAGAATAGAAAAAATTTATTGTTTATGGAGACTTGGAATTTCGATATTTTTTCAAACACAAATCGACAATTTTTTTTTTTGCGAATTCGACTTCACGATCATTAAAATTTTGACAGTATTTGCATGGGTTTCACGTGAAATGACGATCTTAGCACCTAACCTAAGAAATAACTTTTTTTCGTATGTGGAGACATTATATTTTCCCAAATATGGAGCAATATTTTGTTGTAAAATTCAATAAAAATTTCTTTCAACAGATTTTTTGTGCGAAATTAAAATGTTAACGTATCATTTTACGCGAAAACGCCAAAAAATAGTGTGGAGACTTTTCTATCGAAAGTAGGTACATAACACTGTACCGACATTTTTATATTATACACTTCAAAAATATTGAGCTCAACGAAAGTCTGTGGTGTTTTGAAGTGTTGCAAAAATATCTACACAATCCAAATCGCGGAATAGTTCCACAGCTATGGAGACTTGCGTCACTTCGGTGATTTCACTTGCTGCTCGACCCGAATTTCCAGAAAATTAGTTTCAGTTATCAAAAGAGAGTCACAGAAAAAACCCTCCTCCACGTCTTCGCGAACCATTTCATTACAAAACGGCAAAGCAATTATGCTATGCAACTTCCGTTATTCGTCGTCCCTATGCGACTAACCAAGTCTCCACGATTAAAGAACTCACTTTACTCTAATGTTCTTTTTAACTGTATGCCTTTTTTCTTCCTCTGTTTTCCAGTTTTTTTGTTTTTTACTTCTTCTCTAGTTAGTTTCTGAGCAACACACTCCTTTTCACACTTGGCTACCTCTGCGAAAAACAACATAATATTAGTAGCCAGTGTTACGAGAAATTTCTACCAATTGTCTCATTTTCTATACATACGTTTCAATACGTACACCCGAGAACCTTTCGTTGTTTTGTGTCGAGACGAAGAGATGCAGTCTCCTTATAAGCAAACAACGATCCATTCAACCAACAACAACTGCACACACTACTTGTCGCATAGCATCCTTGCTGTTGTCGTTCGTATATTGTCATCGCATCTCGCCAAGGATACTTGTGTGATAACATCGAGACGAGCGACGACATTACCCACGAGAAAAATAAAACGCGCAATGAAAACGAATCGAAACAATGAACATATTCAGTAAACTAGAAATAAAAATGAAAGGAACACTTTTCGTGTATGCTTTTTACTAGGAGTCTGCTGCGAAGTCTTGTTATAGCGTAAAGGTTTGGATCCATCTGTTCGAAGGCATAAGAATTTGTCCAACACGATCTACATATCCGTCGAAGCTGTTTGTTTTTTTATTTAAAGTGACGTACTTTTTCCAGCGACTAAAAAGAACATTTTGCTATTTAATTTTGTACGAAATCCAGTCGTTAAATCCATCTGGTCAAAATCTACCCATTCGACAGTTATCTGGTCAAAATACTCCGCTTGAGTACCTAACTGAAGCCGGTAAATCTGATACAAAATACAATCAACAAAAAAACCCACCGCTCAAAATCCCAAAGCTTATCTTGTCTTTAGTCGTTCCGTTCGTCTTGGCTTTAGTTATTGCAAAAAAAAAATTATAATTCGTAGATTTTGAACAAGTTGATTTCGAATGGGTGGATTTTTGTCTTCAGGGTCTTTTTCATCGACATTAACACTATGCCTGCCTTATAATAATACTTTTTCTCATGAGTCATATGTGACTCATAGACGTGAACGGTGACAAACGCTATGTACACATGTGACACATAGCTGGTAAATATTTTAACAATTTTTTCTACATGCTTCGGAATTTTCAGGAAGTTGCAGTACCCCTCCCATAGAATTTAAAGAGAGCCTTTAATCATAGACAAATAAGATTTTACTTCACCAAAAGCACATGCAGCATAACCATTAAAGCTATAGGGCAGATTAAAAACTTTCTCAATGGAACGCGAGACAGACATACCGATTTCCAAAAGGATCCTCTGTGAAACCAGTTGCATTGTAACAACTACGAAGTACTATCGCCTCGTGGCTCGTGCTGCTCCTAGTCGGTTTGTGTAGGTTCATTCATTTTTATGTCCTCCTTTTTTTAAATGGTTCACTCTATTGTTGCCGTTGAAGTGAAAATTAGTTTGGATCAACTATGTGTGTTCTTTCCATCTATGCAAGGACGACGATGACAATAACAAGAATAACAAGAAGTAGTTATAATACCACTGTGTGCTCCGCGCGATATCATGCAACTTTTTTTCCCCAGGAATAGGTACATATATGAATGCGAATGTTTTGTTTGTTTATTCAGTGCAGAAACATCATCCTCGCTGCATCATTGCACACACAATACATCCTGTATCTTGTCCTTAGTTGTTTCCTCTCTTTCTATTTGTACAGTTAGTATCCTCCCATTGCTGGTTTTATGTACACGGTACATATCTATGCTGACATTTTGTTGAAAAGGGAATGAATTTGAATAGAAGGAGCACACAAACCGGGGGCATCGTTCACGGAGTTGTTTAACGCGTTTGAAGTGGTGGCATTTTAGTTGGAAGCAATTCAGTCGGAGAGAGGGAAAGAGAGAGAAGTGTGTAGGCACCCTCTCGTAGCAATACTGGCACGAGGATAATATACATAACTGCATGTAGTAATACATGTACAGACAACAGAGTGTATTTTTACTTTACTTTTATGTTTAAAAGTGCCAGAAGTAGTGAACGCACATAAATATTTGAGATTTCTGTGTTTTAATACGAGGACTCGGGAAGCAGGGACCGGGATGCGTGAAATGAAGCTTGAGGGTGTTTTAATATTTTTTTATTTTTTTCATTGCACCAGGAAAGTAAACAATTGTAAAACAGAGTGTTGCAAATTTGAATCTCAAGTTTCTTTTGCATGTTTTCAAGCGAAGGAAATGCACGGAAAGAACTCGTTTGTTTCTACAATTTCCTGTTTCTGTTTTGAATTTAAATCGCTTTTATTCTTCGGATTTTTTTGTATGATTGTTTAATGGAGGTGGATAAACCTGTTTTACCATTTGAGAATTAACACATTCAAGTCATTTTCTTTGTTCTCCCTTGGTTTCATGAGTCACATATGACTCATAGACGTAAACGGGAAGGAACGCCAAGTAAACATGTGACTCATGGACAAATGGACCTGGTTGACCTGAAAACTTTATTTCAAAAACCCTTTTTTTTTTCAAAAATCCAGTCATTTAAAATCTCGCAAAATAGTTTTTTGCAGAACAATGCAAAAAGATTGCTTTATGCTATCAAGTTTTCTAATTTTTTGAAATCCAGGTCATTAAAAATTTCGATTATTTAAAATCTCGTCAATTCAAAATCCTGCCATATTACAATCCCGCACTTGCTATCAAATTACAACTCTTCATTTTGGTTTGCCTACTCGTGAAAAGTGCAGGCAGTTTTTGTAATTTGTAAAAAAAATGTAGAGAAAAAATATTCATAAAATTTGGTGAGATCTCGTAAGGACGGGATTTTGATTCGGCGAGATTTCGTAAGGACGGGATTTGGATTCGATGAAATTTGTTTGTTGACTGGAAAGTTTTTTTACTTTTGTAACTTTATTTTCTGTTTTGGCGATTTGTAGTTTTAGTGGCCAACGCCGCTGCCTACTTTAGGGCGAATACGTTTCAAATAACCACATAGCACCACTTCACTTATGTTTTTATAATTGCTTAGGCATTTCAACCCTTATCCAACATTCTATAGGGCAAGACGTTAACTTTCGTCATCTTCATTATTGTCATTAAAACTTCACAGATCCTTTCGTAAATAGTTCACATAATTTGTCGCCCACAAGTTGAACCATATACCCAAACCGCCACAGCACTTTATTATGCCCATTTCCCCCCCAAACATTATAATCACGGTCATATGCCAATCCTCTTGCTCTTCCGTATACACGCGCGCATATTCTATATCATTCCCAAATGTTCTTAACATTTAAGAACTTTGTCCTTGTGTCGTGTGTTATAAGGAAATTGTGATTTACCTCAATTTTGTCTGAGCGAAGAGAAAAGTTTTGATATTCATCTCTAAGGTTTTCATTTCACTCCGACACAAGCGACACCACCGCACCACAGTTGTCCTAAGTCGACTTCGTCGTCGTCATGTGAATCTTTTATCTTTTCTATAATTCTTGAGAAAATGTTCTATGACACGCCAAAGTCGTCGTGGTGACTCCTTTCTACCATGTATTATGTATTCCAACAGATTGAGGTGAACAACAATATATTACCACGAAGAGAAAGAGAGAGAGAGAGTGATCTTCTGGGCTCACTCATGTGTCCTTAAGAATTATATGGAAGGTGTATTATGAATCTTGAATCTTCTCTACGCACCAAGCATCTCACATTTCTAATTCACTCTCGTATAGTCTAGTCGGGTTGTATGCGAAATTCATATTTTCAAAAAAAAAAACTTTCTCTCTGCTGGTTTGAATTTAATATCACACTCTGATGGTCTTATTAAATAAATGTTATCATAGGACTTGATTAAAATTGTCAAGACGAGAAGATGGTGGTGGTTTGTACGATTTAAAATTATATCGACGTGATGTGGTGCACCATGGAAAGGGTATATAGAGCTTATAGCACGCAAAAACACATTGCTGAGATTCTTATTACTTGTGGAAACATGTAGGGTTTTTGATGTTGTTTTTTGTCAATTTTGATTTCTGGTGTAATTTTTTTTTCCAGCAGAGAACAGGGAAAAAGGAAAAAAGGCGATTTTACAGGTTTCAATAATGATAAAAGATAAGTTGGGAGTTCTCAACCGAAATTTTATTAGAAAAAAGGGAGAAAGTGTTCATTATGGCTTTTCCCAAATTTTATAACTTTTCCCAATTTCCTAAGGCAATATTTTCAGCTGATTTCAAATATTTAACGCATAAATGAAATTTGAGAAAATTCTTCGCTCAAAATTTCAAATTTTCGCTTTGAATTATTTCCCAAAACTTAAATGTATTTTCCCAATTTCTAAAGACATGTACTGCGGAGGTGGTTCCAAGAATTACCTCGATTTGATAACTGAAAATAAATAGCAAAACAGACATCTTCTCCAAAAATTTTCCATTTTCGATTTCGATTTTTTCCCAAATTTTAGTTATCTTTTCCCAATTTCCTAAAACATGAATTTCGGTTGGTTTCAATTACATATTTATCTTTACGCCATGAAAATGGCAAAAAAAACACACCTTTTCCTAAAATTTGAACACTGATATTTCTTTCATGATCTTCCATGGGAGCAGATCTCAAAATACATTTTTTCTTAGACCAGAATTTCGGTGGGTTTTAAAGAATTTTTCTCAATTGAAATTATCAATTGCAAAGTAGACATCTTTTCTCAAAATTTGAACACTGCAATTTCTTCCATTCTTGTCCCACGAAGAGAGTAGAAGTTCCTTTGCATGTGATCTTCAAATTTCCTTTTCCCAAATTTGGTGGATTTCAAGAATTTTTATTATTTGAAATAAAAATTGTAAAAAGACATCCTTTCAAAATTTGAACGCCCCAGTTTCTTCCTGTCTTGTCGGGGCAGTAAATTTCAAAATTTTTTTTTCCCAATTTCGGTCGGTTCCAAGAATTTATCTCAATGGAAATAACAATTTGAACGCTACAGTTTTTGCCACTCTTGTCAAGGCAGCTGATCCCAAAATGCCCTTTTCCCAATTTCGGTTGGTTTCAAGAATTCATCTCAATACAAATTGAAATTCCAATTACAACATGTTCTTTCATTCTTGTCGTGGGAGCTGATCCCAAAATTTCCTTTTCCCAATTTCGTTTGGTTTTTAGAATTTATCTCAATTGAAAATTTCCTGTTTTCCGATTGGGTTATTTCCCAAATTTTAAATATGTTTTCCCAATTTTTTAAGACAAGAGTTTTAGTTGTTTTCCAGAGTATATAATTGTGAGCTCTTTGAGAGCTCATCCCAAAAATAATTTTTACCAGTTTTCAATTCTATACTATTTCTTCTATTTTTCACTTTTTACAATTATTGGATATTATTTTTCTTCTTTCATTCTTGTTGTGGGAGCTGATCCCTAAAAATTTTATTTTGTTATTGTGCTTTTAGTATTTTTTTGTGTTTTTATTTTTGTTGGTGTTGTATTTTTTGTTGTCCTTATCTTTTTATTTAATTTTCAACATTTTCACAATTGATTGAAAATACATACGTGCAAAAATCGAAGCCGCACAACCTATCTAACTACTAACTGCAAAGGAAATAATCAAACACGCACCACCTTAATCTTTCTTTTTAAATACGAAAATTTCGCGATTTGTTTCAGACATTCTCTAGCTTAGCTTAAACGCACACTTCATGGCAAATGCAAAGCCCAGAAAGGAAATTTATTTTTTCTTTCCGGTTCGCACATAAATATTTTCTCTTTCTCTCTTGTTCGCGTGCTAATAGCTAATGGCTTAAAAGTATGTACAATAATTAAAGTTAATTTGCGCCCATATTTGTACACCTTGCTGATTATGTTATATGTGAGACCAACGCGTATCTATGAAGTTTGTTGACAATATTGCGATGTAGGTAAAATATCGCGGTTGACTACGGTGACGGTCGTGCGCGGTTTGTCCCAAATAAGTACCAGTGGAATCTGGAGCGAACAAATGGCGAGTCAAGAAAATTATATCTGTAGAAAATCTGTCTGGGAATGTTGTGGTAAATTATCTTGAAAAAAAAGGCGTGTACCCACTTTCTGTACATCCCATTTTGCTCTTTTCTGTTTATCTTCTCTCTTAATTCTTTCTTTTGTTTTCCCTTTTTCCTATAGGCTCTTTCCTTTTCCCAATTCTTTGTCTATCACTCTTTTCCCATTCTTTTTTCCCAATTTTTTTTTTCATTTTTTTCTTCGCTTGTGTGTTTACCTCTCTTTTTATGTATATAAGCATGCTAAGGACTCTCTAACTGAGTCCTGTTCGGTACTCAGAATTCACTACAGGTTCCCGGTTCAACCATGAGCCGGTTTTCCGCTGAGAAAATCTTGAAAAATAACACACTGAAGAAATGCCAGGAAAACCTGAAACGATACTAATCAGGTGCCGAAAAAACGGTACAGCTTCTCACCTCGACTATAATCTCGAGGCACGCCTCTGGTTTTAAAGAAAAAAACAATTCACTCACGGCAGGATCAAGAGTTTCATGTTCCTTGTATATGGGCCGTCGTCATCCTCTCTCATAAAATCAGCTTCTGTTTTTTTTTTCACCATATCATTGAACCTTCATTAAATTGTTTCTGCCCAACAAAACGGCACTTCAGCAACTATAAAACTATTAACGTCTTCCAAATGAGTGAACCCCCAAAAATTCGCAGCGAACCCTTTTCTGTGAACACAATTACACAAAACATTTCACCATAGTCATTCGAAATTGTGTTTCCACAACTATTTCCATTTATCTTCTTCTTTTTGCACACCACCCCCACCCCATACACAAGTCGTAGTGTGTTGTATTCTCTTTTTCGAAAATATTTGCGCACAAAAACAATTTATTGACTAATTATATTTGTATAATGAACCATATAATTACAAACGGATGAAAATGCAAAAATCTTTTACTTTTTCTCGTTTGTGGCTGGGGGACTCTAAACTAGAGTATAGAGCGGACATTATATACGGTGCGGGCTTCACAAAGGCCCACCATTTTGCACAAAAGGCAGTAGGAGAGAAAGGTTTATCGCATACTGGAAAATACCACCAGTCGAAAACAATCTCAAGATATCATTATGTGTGTTAAATGTAGACAGAAAGATGAAGCGATTTTAATTAATTTTCTCGATAGAAGTGCCGAATCAGAGACTTGTGCAGTTCCAATGAGGGTGCAAAACAGCCAGATCCTGTTTTGGATTTTTCCATTTCGTATCAATGACACAAGCAACAAAGGGTCAATAAATAGGTTAAGCCAAATCCATAAAACACAACAATATCCCCAACAATTCAATAGTAAAGCTGAGAAAGCAGCCAGGATCTTCTTTTTATAGTCTACCATTTAATTGTTGCGGTCCGTATGGTGGTGGACGTGGAAACAAAGAGTTTAATCGCTGGCCACAACTGTTGCTCACATAGTGCCAACAGCTTAGGGAACAAAAGTGTGCAAATTAATTGCGGCACGAGTTTGAAACTTAGGGAGAGTCAAAAGAAAGGAGCGTTATGTGAGAGAATGTGGACGATTAATAGCAATTCTTTGTTCCTTACGATGCTAGTAATAAAGTTTCTATCACAGTTTAATATAAATACGTTGAGAGGACTTTTTTTAATTGCTCTGCTTTCCGCATCCCTGAATGCAATCTTCTTGGCGCGAGGCCATGATGTTCGCTCATTTCAAATTGAATTCATAAAGCCTCAATCGCAATACTCCGTTCCGTTCCATTCCGTCAACCATCCAATCCGTTCCGTTTTGTCAAAATATTAGTGCAAAGCACAATGCTCCGTTCCGTTCTGGCAGTTGTCATACGTTTTTTCGGAGTTTCTTGAAATGTTAGAATTGTTTTTTCATTTATACTTACTGTACCTAATGTACAGCTTCGATGTACTACTCGTCACCCATATTCATATCCGTTTGTTATGCTCCTGAACTGTCATTTTCCATAAAGTGAGGTTATGTGATCCGTAAAAGTTGAATTTTGGTCAACTCTTCCGATCCGTTCCGTTCCGTTACAACCATTGTGTGCGTTTACATGCCCAGTCCGTAAGGTCTACTTTTGACAGCTGAACGGAACGGAACGGAACGGAGTATTGCGATTGAGGCTTAACTTGTATTAAATTCTTATTCAACATAATATTTTCTTCTCTCACTCCTCATACGCCTTAGAATTGAAAATTAACGAAGTGCTTGCTCTGGAAACGAACTCTGTGATAGTTCACTTAAATTGTCACTGCCAAGTGACAATTTAATTTGCTCCGAACGGAAAATTACTTTAGTTAATTTTTTATTAAAAAAATAAATTTCCATTTTTTCTCTCGCTTTTCATTTCTTTCTCTTTCTCTCTCTCACGCACACTTTATTTGCTTTTTTCTTTCTCTCTCATACAATTTGTATCTCTTTCTTACACAAACACTTTGGATTCCTTTTCTCTCTTACACACACACATGGTATTCATTTCTCTCTCCCTCTGTATCGTGTATCCTTTTTCCCTTTAATTCCCAGTGGCATAACTAGACTTTCTCGCTCTTTTTTTCTCTCTCATTTCCTAGCCTCAATATGTAATTAAAGCAGCAAGTCAAATGCTTCCGAATAAAATACAATTTCCGCATGTAAATTAAATGAAAGTGCTTCGGTTAAAAGTATACAAAAACTTCCTCTCCGTGTTCGACAGGCTGCCATTTGCGGAGTGAGACGAAAAAGAGCATACACAACTAAAGAAAATTGTGTAATTAATTGGTAATGGCTCTTGTTTTCTTTTTCGCGTAACAATTTTTTTCTGTGTGTCTCTCTCTTTACATGCGAGCGCGTAGCGTGCAATACATCTATCGTGGGGTTGAAGAAAAATTGGTATGGCACTCTAAATAAATGATCCTTTTAATTTCAATTTCCCTTTTTTTTCTCTCGATTTGTCTGGTGTGCTCGCTCTCGGTGTCGGTTGATTACGCGAGTACTTTTTTGAGTTTTTGTGTATAGTGACTGGAACGCGTTTGCGACGCATAGAGATGTATAAACACGCGTCTCGTCTCTGCGCCACTTAATTTTAATGTGAGCAATAAAAAGTTTTTAATTGCCATTTTAAGGTCTCCGATATAATTTTTCTTTTGCCGCAAAAGTTTTAATTATTTTCGGTTGTCTTGTGTCGCGTTCGTTTCGAAGATGTAGCACTTTTTTCCTTGTTAACTGTTACGCTAATGGGTGCAAAAGGGAGACCAATGCGATACACATTGATTTAAATTGATAGGAAGGGATGTTATGAGCGGTAAATATAGTAGAGAAACGAGCCTAATTCTGTGGATTTTTTAGAAAAAAGAAAAACAAAATAACTGTAAAATGCAGCCGATAACCCATTTAAATATTGAATCCCAAAAATATTCAAACCCCGAAAAAAAGATTTTCTAGAGTTCTGATGGGAAGGGATGTTGTGAGAGGTAAATAAGGTAGAGAGATGCTCGTAATTAAGTGAATTAAAAAAAAAAGCAAAATAACGGTAAAATGCAACCGAAAATTCAAGTAAAGATTGAATCTCTTAGCCAAAAATATCCAAATTCAGAAAATATTGATTTTTTTAGAGTTCTAAGAAACAACAAAGGTTATTATGCACATGGACCGAATCCGAAATTCCCCACAAAGACATATCCAAACTAAAATCACCAAAACCCGCCTATCATAAAATATAAATTTTCTAGAAAATCCAAAATGCTAATAGTTTCAATTCGGAGTCCACAGCAAAAATCCCCGAATCCTAGAGTTCTACGAAAACTCACACAAAGAAATCTCCTATAAGAAATTGTAAATTTTCTAGAGTTTTACGATAGAAAAGAGAAAATTTCAATGAGTTGGATTCGGAGTCTCTCCTAAAGGCAGACGAAAATCCCCAAACTACAATCTTACAAAATTGAGATATTTTTCGGAGTTCCTATTATTTTTAACCAATAATTATTTATTATTATTTAATAAATATTTTTCTGATTTAACCTTTTACAAAAAATCATACTTGATCGAATATTTTCTGTCCATTACAAGTGTAATCAGTTCGATAAAATTAAAATTAATTTTCCACCCAAAATTAAATGAGAACAGACAATACGCCGACCATATTGGTTTAATAATATGGCCCATTTTTTCCATAAGGCACTTGTACAAATAATAATCCGCACAACATGTACGCTTGAAGGGTGTGAGATTTAAATACTCCGAAAACTGACAACTATATTGCATTGAATTTCATTATTCCAAAAATTGTAAATACGATATTCATTTAACAATTATTTCATACACTTTTATTTCCTCAGTTGCTTTTTTTTGTGTGCTTCCTCTCGTATTCGTGTGGTTGTTTTTGTTTATTCGGCGTACATGTAATTACTTTTCAATAAAAAAAAATCGACAAAACGCGGAACCATATACGAGATATGTGGGGAGCAAAAACCGAGCAATTAATATGTAACCTATTGTTAGGATTGATTTTATATTGTCATTTCATTTCCATTTTGTTGGGAAATTAAATGAAATTGAATTACATTTACAATTTGTCGATCAGTGATTGACTGACTATTTTTTCCTGCTGATGGGGTTTTGTAGGAGATATGTATTTTCTCTTTGTTCGGACTGAAGTGGGTTGTTTTGGTTAACAATGAAGATTAATTGCTGGATTTTTAGGACAAATCAGCTTTTTTCGTTGAATTTATTGCCCGAATTAACAATATTGTACCGTTACATCAAACGTGATGAGAGCCGAATTACAATCAATTCAAGACGAAAAATATAATTAAATCTATTAAACTAAATGCATACAAACAATGTACTTCTTTTCTAAATAATGTTCATTTTCTTTTTTTATTGCAGGTAAGATGATGTGAACTTTGTTCAATTCAGGTATGATTTATCTATCGACTCCGAATCGCAAACAAACTGCGCAGCCTTCTAGAACTCACTAATTCTAGATGCGGGTTTTCCTTTTGAATATTAATTCAATTCCTGAAGGCTCCTATTTCTCAGTCTAGTCTCAGGAAGGGAAAATATAACTCCGAAAATGAATTTCGTCCTGTGTCCAACAAAACGTTGGTTACTTCTAATATATATTTTGCCAGTAGGATTGTGAAATTGTGAAAAGAAAAAATATGCATTGTTGAATATATTTTTTTCGGAGTGTTTTTGTTTTTCAAATTGAAATGAATTCACTCCTAATCTTCCGTCCTGTTAACACGTAAATCGTTGTTTAGCACAAAAAAAAAAACGAAAAACACTTAAAGAGGCTCACCTGACTTTAGTCGTCCGAAATTTCGGATATCAGCCTTTAACACAAAACGGTTGAATAGGAAAACTTTTAAAAATACTGTCACTTCACTAACATACTTATTCGTATCAAAAAATCTCTACTTCAGTTTCATTATTCCATGAGACCGCATCGACTCTAATTGACATACGAACAAAAGGTTACCCGCATTTAAGAAAAATGCCCCTCACCACACACTTTCATCGTTTCGACTATGTATACAAGCATTCACATTCAAAAATAAACTTTTTAAATATAAACTCATAAATTTAATTAAACTTTAATTCACATTAGAATACCTCTGAGGCTTCCAAACAATTAGTGTTCACAGCACAATACTCCGACTCCGAAATGCTTCTTTCGTTCGAAAATAATTTATTCTGACACGCAAAGTAAAAGTATGTGCTCTCACCATACATATAGAACGGTATATGTAAACGAAATATTATATCATCCTTGTAAAGTTATTCGTTGCCGAAATGTATTTACTCTAGGAGAGTTTACGAAATAAATAGAATGAGAGTGGTGCGTGCGAATGGATGAGAGCAACAGTCAAAAAGTAATAGCGGGCCATCGCGACTTATTTTCTGCCTCTTCCTTTATTTTTTATTATATAGATAATATTATGAGAATATTCTATATTATTACCTTTTCAGAAATATCAATGTATGCACAAGAAAATATCTCAATAAATGAGGAAAAACCTTCAAACTTTTCGGAGTAATTGTTCTTTCTCTGGTTTGGAGGCAATATGCACCATGCAATTCGTTACCTAACCTTCGGATTCACTTCGCCCGTAATTATAATAATGATGCATGCCATTGCAGTTATGAAAAAGTTTTCAACCCCCTCCTGCGTAGAAAAAGTGAGTGTATCCCAAAAAACCGTTTGAAGTGGTTTCAACTCAACGAAAGTAAGTTTTGAAATATTTTTGCTCGCTGGTATGGTTGCGGAATGCACCCCACCTCACACTTAAGGAAATGACGTGTGCTCTCCGATTCTCTTGCATTCTTGTATAAAGTAAAGTAATTTAGTATATCTATAGGAGCTGTGAAAAGTTTGGTGAGCGAAAGAATAGTGGTGCATACGTATGTAATGTAATAGTAGTGTATTCCCCAATTTCGGTGAAAATAATATAAAAGATGAAATGGCGGCATCCACATTCACTATGATAGGATATGATATGTGGTTTCGTTTCGGAGTCGAACCGCATATGCATTTTGAGTTGGCAAGAGTGTACACAAACATTTTGTGTGTATGTAAAACAGACATTGCCCTTCGTGGATAATTAAACAAGTTTTTAATTAACATGTGAAATGTATCATTTTATACACACAATAGTGACAGGCGAGACGAGACGATAGAGAGAGAAAAGTGTGGGGAGAAAGAGAGCAAATAGAGTGTATGGATGCTATTTGAGTTGTTATCTGTCTGGGAAGTGAAATATGTGGTTTCATAATAAATGGATGGGGTTGCACGGATCTAGTATTGTATGTCGGCTAGAGTTACCTAATTTTTCGGAGTTGAAATTTATGTTGTATTAATTGCATTCTGTAGACGTGGTTCATTTAGTTAATTGCGTTTGTAATTGGTTAATGTTAAATTAGAATTTAGAGTCAATCATAATTATTAGACGGTGTGATGGGGAACTCCGAACATGATTTTCTCAATTTTTTTTTAGCAGAAAAATTTTAATTTTTACTCTACTTATTTTTTTCTTGTCTCAATATTATCATAAAGGCGTAAAAGTGTGGTGTTCGTCTCGAAACGAAATACAAATTGGCAACATAGAAATCGCACTAAATGCTACCCCTTTTTCCAATCTTTACTTGATCCCGGCGAAGACAGAATTTATTAATGCTTTTTAGCATTGACTGATGTGATTTTAAAATAAATTATGGTTTTTCGGAGTATTTTTTTTCAGACATACTACGGCTCTATGTTTACTCTTAAGTTTTTTCGGTTTCTTTTTTGTTGATTATGATTGTATAGTGAAGTTTAAGAGGAAGCTTTTGTGCAAAAAATCTGTCTTTAAATTTGGTAAATTACTCCGAAAGTTTAAGCCGTGACTGAGACATAAACATAATTTTTATATTATGTAAGTTTTTCGCTAAGTATGTATTCAGCTTCATATTTCTCTATTTTTACTGATCTACTCCAATTCAATTTCCGCTTTAGACAGTGCCGTGATTTTTTATTGACATCCTCTCCTCCTCCTCCTTCTGTTGTCATTAGTCACAATATTCTTGAATCACTCATTACACAATCATTGCAAACATATTGTCCAGTTGACGGTAATAGTCGCTGAAAAAGAAATAAAAAATACCAACCAGCTTTAATTGTAATTGTCCACCAGTCTCGCAGCGGAAATTAGATCTGCATCTTTCGAAATGAGACATAACTTTGCTGGTAGGTACATCTATGCAGTTTTCTCGCGGATTACTCATATTTCCTTCTCAGATATCACACACTGAAATAAATTGCATCAAACATGTGGACATGATAAAATTATTAATATTGTTGTTCACCTGTCCCTTTCACAGTGTACGAGAGTATAGTATAACCACACCATCGTCGTCATCATTGCATCTTAATCTTAGTATACACTGCCGGGCACGTGCTTTGTAATTAGATCTGCACTTTTCGCCCTGGTGCACTGCTGACTCTGGCTCCGCTGCAAGTACGCGCGTCATCAGGAAAACCATATCCAGCCAGGCCATATATAATCCAGAAGTGAATGACTATAACTTTCAGAGAGTCTGTAATATAATTATTGTGAATGGGAAACAGATTATTTGACATGATTATTACATCAAAAACCAGACTTATGAGTTTCTTATAAAATGAGGGGCACTTTCCACCCAACATGTGGTCAGTCGGATTGAGAAGGCTTTGCGGTGCGATGAACATGTATTCAAAAAGGAGCCTTTCTACCACTTTTTGCTATTACTATTCGATGTATCTTCCTGGAAGAAAGATTTTCTCAACATTGATTTTTCCACGGCTGCTTCACTCTCTTTTATGTGCTGGCTTTTCTACCGTTGTTTTACGATAAATAGATAAAAATATGAAAGTTCAACGAAAATTATAGATAATTTTGCAGCATGCAACCACAAATTGAATGGGACAGACAGAAAAGATAGATCTATCTATTTATTGATGTATGTTTTGTGCTTATAGGTGCTTGTTGGCCGCGCTAGAGCGCTAAGAGATGATTATATATTTTTCACAGATAGCCGCCGCACTATTATCTTTTATCTCTGGCATTATACAAAATATTCGATTAAATGCAAGGGGAGAGCAACAGCACACGAATAATGTAAGCGCAAAGTGTATATGGTGGGTTTGTGATTTTCCAATACTTTCCATTTAGCCCAAACACTAATTGAAGGCGGCACAGCGGAAAATACGACCGCAATCTCGGGAAAAAATAAATTTACCTTTAACATATTACCACGCCGCCGATAGAGTCTGTTTGTATCGATGGGCACAGATAAGGAACAAAATAAATTGTTGTTCGAGGTGGGTACAAATGGTTGGAAAATTAAGTGGTAATAGGCTAGCTAGATGATAGCGTCTTATTCGAAACGCCGAGCAAAGAAAAAAAACTGGAAAATCTCTTCAATCTTCTCTCCACAGAATTTGAAAAACTGGATTTTCTTATATACGGATTTTAATCTAGGGGTGCATTATGTTTAGGTGGATTTTGACAAGGCTGGATTTTGATCAGGTAGATTTTGACAGGCTGGATTTTAAACAAACAAAATCTTCAAAATCTCGCAATTTAAAAATCCCACTTTGTAATTGAAAATCTCGTTTTTCAATCATCTCGACAGAATTTTTAAAACTGGATTTTCTAATACACGTATTTTAATCTAGGTGTAGATTATGTTTAGGTGGATTTTGACAGGCTGGATTTTGATCAGGTGGATTTTGACCGGGGTATTTTGACGGTTGGATTGTTACACATAACCTGAAAAAATTGATTTTCTAATACGGATTTTAATCTAGGTTTAGAATATGTTAAGTTGAATTTTTAAAGGCAGACTGGATTTTGATCAGATGGGTTTTGACCGGTGGATTTTGCCGATTGGAATATTTCCATGTAGATTGCGTAACATACCCTAATCATTTTTCCAATTTCACTCTTCGCTTTCTTAACTGTTAACAAAAATTTGTCCTCGACACAAAACTACCATCTCATAACCCTTAGAAAATCATGCAATTTAACCGCACTCTCAGTGAACCAATTACCTAATTGACTTTTGATACGTCGTGTCCTATTTTAGATTGCTATGTGCCACATGAAAAGCTTGACCTATTTTATTTTTTTGTCCTTCGACGTTGTCGTCGTCACTGTTTATTATCTACACAACAACCAGCATCAAGGCAAAATAAGGTGGCTAGATGCATCCATATTTATAATCAAAAGCATTCCGTCGATGTCCTGGTTACGTTCCCCTTTCCCATATAGTTATATGTGTGCAGCAGATAAGTCCTTATGGCGTGCATCCATGCATTTTGTCTGCTGATGCACAAACAATAGCAAGCATGCTATCTACAGAGGTGCACTTTGCTATTTGTTGGTCGAACATCTATTTAGTATTTACCTATATGAAAACTTTACAGGTAACGATTGTTGCCGATTTGCTTGCTTGCTTTTTTTACTATCTGGAAGCGTTGTTGTATGGATTACAATACACTCAAAATGTACTTTAAAATAGTAACGTCTTAGAACCACTAAGATCACAAAAGTTTTGCAAATAAAAATCTGGCATAGATTTTCCAAAAAAAGGACACTTTTTTTCAAACCTAAAATAGGCATGTATACTTCATTTTAAATCGAAAAAGTTAGTATCATAACAAAAAATGTTAATGATTTAGAAATTTTAGGGTCCTAGTAATGTTAAAGGACAAAAAGGACATATTTTTTTAAAACCATAAATTGGAATATACAGAGGTCGTCGATAGAATATACAGAGGTCGTTAATGTTAGCGCATTTTTCTCCATAACTCATTAAAGTGCAGGTGTGTCCTTTTTTTCCTTTCCATGACCTTTCCGCTAAATGCTTTTTGTAGTAAGATTCTAGATTGTCCTTTCTAAACAATAAATTTCCATATTGGTGTCATTATTTAAAACGAACACTATTAGAAAAATTTTGGAGAAAATTGGTTTTATAAAAATATTTGCCGTAAAGGTCCCAAAAAGGGCAAAAAAAAAATAAAATTTTGTGAAGGTGCACCTATAGGTATAGAAAGAGTCCGTCCGTTCTCTTTCATATGATACCACTTTTGCCTATCATTCATTAATGACACATGTGTGTCCTTTTTGTCCTATCCAGGACCTTTTTCTCTAAATGTTTTTTTTTACCAAAATTGTAAGAAATTATCCTTTCCAAACTAAAAATTTGCACACATATCTATCATTGATTAAAACAATCGAGTGTCCTTTTTGGGACCTTATTTTTCCTAACAGATTTCTGGAGTAAAAATTAGTATTTTTTGCCGTAAAGTTCCCAAAAAGGACAAAAAGATTACAATTTTGTGAAGGTGCACCTATAGGTATAGAAAGAGTCCGTCCGTTCTCTTTCATATGATACCACTTTTGCCTATCATTCATTAATGACACACGTGTGTCCTTTTTGTCCTATCTAGGACCTTTTTCTCTAAATGTTTTTTTTACCAAAATTGTAAGAAATGATCCTTTCCAAACTAAAAATTTGCACACATATCTATCATTGATTAAAACAATCGAGTGTCCTTTTTGGGACCTTATTTTTCCTAACAGACTTCTGGAGTAAAAATTAGTATTTTTTTACTGTACTGATACTCGTCGCTGTAACCATATCAGTATTTGGGATGCACATTTCCGCCTTTCTGAGTTTAATAAGTTGCTTGTCGTCATCCGTGCGGAGGTACGGTTGACGACTAGCTGCTCTCCGGTTCTATAGATTATGTCGGTTGGTTTTCTATACGCGGTTAACTATACTGCCTGGCTTGGTTTGATTTTGCTTCGCTTGTCTCTATTCTTGTCGCCGCAAACACTGCATTCTCTCGATATATAATAATATGTGCACACACACAATTCTAAAAATGTTTACGGTTCGACGGGAATGAATGGAAATTGAACGTGCTTTCATTTGTAATCAGATGATATGACGACAGGAGCGACAACGAAGACGACGAACGAATATGATGATGATGATGACGTCGATGATGAAAGCAAACTAACAATAAAAAAAGCACAACAAATGTCACTCCTGGCTATGGATTTCATTTAGTTGAGGGATTTGGATTTGACCTATGACCGGTTGTCGTCGCCGACGACGACGTAGTCTCAGAATTTCCTTCCGACCTGATTGCTTCCGTCCTTTAAGGGTTTTTGGTGAATGCTGTTTGACTGTTGCTTGATATGTTGAATTCATTCCGACTCGATGACCGTTTTCTTGTCATGAAACGGGTATATCGTCTCTTGTCAATGTTATTTGGAGCGTATGTAGTCCGTTGTTGTTCAGGAAAGAATGGCCTTATATGTGCCATCCAGAGCGTTATGGTATTCTTGTAGACATTTTGTCGGTTGCTCCAGTCCTTAGAATTCAAATTTCGTCTCTATATCTGAAAATACTTTTCACTGAGTTAGTGAAACTAGAAGTTTATGCAAGAAACTTGAATTTAAACGTGTGAAACGTGTGAATTTAATAGTGCAGAATTTCTGATAGATTTTCGGCGCTCGTAATCATATATAAAAAAAATTAAATTAGAATAATTTCCTTAATTACATAAATGGAAAATCTGAAGGATAGTCCCCATAATCATATGGACAATCTGGAATTCCCAAGTGAAGAATAATCCCCAAATCAAAATCCCCATGATAATTTGGGAAAAGTTGAATCTAAAAAAAACAATTACCAGAAACAAAATCTGCATAATGTTATGGAAAATATGGGATCATAATATTATGAATAATCCCCTTAATCATAGAAAATCTGGAATCCCCAAGTGAAGAATATTCCCCAAAAGCGAAATTCCCATAATCATGAAAAGATTGAAATCCCAAATTTAAGAACAATTCCCAACAACAAAACTTCCATAATCATATGGAAAATCTGGAATCCCCAAGTGATGAATAATCCCCATGTACATTTGGGAAAAGTTGAACCCAAAATACAAAAATACCGAAAACAAAATCTCCATGCTGATATGGAAAAATTGGAATCCCAAAATTATAAATAATACTCAAAATCATATGGAAAACCTGGAATCCCCAAGTGAAAAAGAATCCCCAATAATAAAATCTCCCTAATCATACGAAAAATCTCTAATCTCCAAATGGAGAATAATCCCCAAAACGATATATAATATATAATTGGGGGTATTTCGTGCTTGGGGATTATATTTTTAGATATTTGGAATATGGAGATGCGTGGGAATTTCGTATATCAAATCTCTTTTCGTGTCAGGTATTCTTTTTCAATTTGAGGATGGCTTACATGTTTACTAACATTTTTCCTTGAATCAGATTCCGTTCCGCTAAATAACGTCTGAAGGCATGCATAATGTCCATGCAAATCAGCAAAATCACCGAACGCAGACACACTAAAAGCACGAGGCAAGTAAGTAGCACACGACCCGAAATAATTCTACGAAATGCAAACATAGTATCAACTTTTCTAGACTAAAGTATGGAAAATATATTTCTGTTTGCCTCGTACACATGCCATATATTCTGTTTTAAGACGACGACACGGCGACAACACCGAAATATCACCAGGCTCTGTGTGCCTTCTAGAAAAACTCTTTCAATACCAAAGAAGACACACAAATTCACTCCGACATGAGAAGCTGATATTCGATTTAGGTTTTCCTTCCGTTCGGGCGCGCATACACTCAGACAATATATCCTGTGTTTGATTGTTGTGCGATGTACGCTATCTCTTCTGTCATTCTGACTTACATTATGTCTCCTTTACGTTCCTATCCCTTCTCCTCCCGGTGCATCCTTGTATAGTGCATTTTGCAAACGAATTTCCGTCCGGAGAGCGGAAAACCTTCGGTTCGGTCTTGTTGGGAAATCTCATTATGAAACAATTGAATGCAACTTGCATTTCCGCGTTGTCGTCGGGAAAAACTTTATCCTGGCGCAAAGTAAAAGTGTCGGATAGTCGGGCGGACCGAGACATCCTTGCTTGGCTCCCTTCTCCAATAATGTCTGAGGCGCCGCGATAAGGTGCATATGGAGGTGGGTGGGTTACACAAGAGCGAAGATAAAAAAAAACAATAGAAATACATACAGACGCAAATGTAGAAAAGTCAAGGCAAAAGTTGACTTACAGAACCGAAGGAAACGTACCTATATAACAAAACGCGTACTTAGTTCAAAATCCTTAAATGCAAATTGTGGGCATCCTATCTATGCATACAGATAGACGTACATAAGTCTTGTATATGACGGACGAAAGGACCTTTTCTTCTCCGAAAATGAGGCTGCATTTTCGGAGTATAGTATCATTTTCTTGCTGCGCTGTTATAAGTTTTGTTGCATAAGTACAGCGAGCAAAGTCGTGGGAGCGAAGAGATCCCATCATCATGCTATCATGCATAACTAGTAGTTACATGGCGGCTCCTTCAGACGATAATTTGTTCATATTGTTCTGACGAAAAGCTGCATACATAGTTTGGCAAAGAACGCCAAGTCGTTTTTCATACTTTTCCTAGTCCTAGCAACCGATGCGACGCGACGGGACCGAAGGGTGGGCGAACAATCGACTTGCTGGCAAGAGTTACTAAAGTCTTAACTGATTTTCTTATTTTAAATATTTGCATTTTGTTTTTCGTAGAGAATCAGAGCTGGTATAAAGACTTTATGAATGGAAAGGATTTGAATGCTTGAATTGAGTGGGTGGTTTTACAATAAAGAAGAAGAAAATATCGCTCCAGAGCCAGTGATTTCTCTTACTTATTTTGTAAATAGAAGTTTTTTTTTTATTGAACTAGTGCCTGGTCGAATCGTTTTCTTCAATCGCAAAACCCAAGTAAAAACAACTCGAAATTAAAATCCCCAAATAAAAGCAACTGGAAAACAATCTTCCATATGTATAATCCCCGAAAATCTCCACATGACATCATGGTCACAGATCACAGATTGTGATGTTTCAAAACACGTGCAAAAGATTTCGAAGCAAAGCATTTTGTTTTGGGGGATTCCGAATTGGGAAAAAAATCCTCGACAAAAAAAAATCCGCATTCTCTTCTCTACCTATTGGTAACGCACCAACCCCAGAGATACGATGTTAAAAATTCACGGGTTCCACGATTTAGTTTTTTTTAATTGTGAATTGGGGATTGAAAATCGAAGACATTAATTTTGGGGATTCGATATCCAACTCCAAAAAAATATCATTAGCCTCTCTCTCCACATTGCTCCAGTGGATGAATAAAAACTTCCCAAATAATGCAAAAGCTTGAAAACACGATCCCCAAATTAAGAAAAACTCGAAAACGGAATCCCCAAGATACGAAATCCCCCAAAAATCTCCTCCCACTGGTAATTAAAATTGGGGGTGTTTTTACGACGAAGGATTTTGCTTTTTTTAATTCCGAATATAAGACTGAAATTCAGAGATTTTTATTTTGGGGATTTTGGTATTTAAATCCAAAATATCTTGTGCCAGTGGATGAATAAAAATTCCCAAATAAATGAAAAACTTGAAAACACGATCCCCAAATTAAGAAAAACTCGAAAACTGAATCCTCAGAAATCTGCACCACTTGGACATTAAATTGAGGAGTTTTTCACGACCAAGGATTTAGGTTTTTTTATTTCGAATTGGAGACTTAAATTCGAAGACTTTGATTGTGGGGATTTGGTGTCAAACTTCAAAATATCTACCTCCACATTGTGGGTAGATAAAAATTTCCAAATATATGAAAAACTTGATAACACGATCCTCAAACAAAATTCGGGAATAATAAAATTCGAAAACAAAATTCCCAGAAGTCTTCTCTCCTTGGTCATAAAATTGAGGGGTTTTCTGGACAACAAATTTCGTTTTTTTTTAATTCCGAATCAAAGACTGAAATTCGGAAACATTAATTTTGAGGGTATTGGTATCCAAATCCAAAAAATCTTAAGTCTTTCTCAACATTGTTCCAGTGGATGAATACAAAATCTCCAATTAATATTTAACTTGAAAACACGATCCCCAATTTGAGAAAAACTCGAAAACTGAATCCCCAAAATATGAAATCGCCAATAATCTCCTTCCCTTGGTCATAAAACTGAGGGGTTTTCACGACCAATGCTTTAGGAATTTTTCTTTTAAATGCCGAATTGATGACTTGAATTCCGAGACTTTAATTTTGGGGATTTGGTATCCAACTCACAAATATCTTTAGTCTACCTCTACATTGTGGGTAGATACAAATTCCCAATTATATGAAAAATTGATAAGAGGATCCCCAATAAAGGTAAATTCGAAAATGAAATCCCCAAAATATGAAATCCGCCAAACCTCCTCTCGGTCAGAAAATAAAAAAAAAATTCAAATTAAAAAAAAATTCACCAAAATATGCACCGCAACATCAGCCTCTTGATCTCCTGAAACAAAAAATTGTTCTTTCGAAAAATTTACTTCGTTTGCTCTAGGTCCCCTTGGTCAGAAAATCCAAAAAGTTCTGTCTTCTGTCTCTACTCACATTAACATTTTATTTAAGAACAATAGCAAAAGGATGACAATATATTGTTGGTGCTAAATAGCAAGCTTGCACTCTCTGCGTTACAACTATGTATCACCTAATCCAGTGTCTCTTCGTTACATGCTTTTGACACTATTCTTCAAAACTTGTGTGAAGTCTAAACGAGCAAAAAAAAGAGAAAACATAAAACAACTAAACAGACTCTCTGAAGGCCTTTCTAAAGAAGGTTTCGTTACTTCTTGCTTTTTTTAAATGAAGAGACATTTTAGTCGTATTTGCTATTTAAATTCGCTGTTTACTCGGAGTAAAATCTCTCACGCTCAAACGACAAAATGAGATGATGACTAGGAAAAAATCTAGTTCATGAGTCACAAAAGTTTTCCCGTTACAAAAAGCTGTAGTTCCCTAGGCGTCAACTTAGGCGGGCATTTCGGCATTTCTTTTCACCCTCTAAGAATGGCAATTTCATGACAATGACAAAACTTAGGCGCACAAACACAAGCGTGACGTCAGAAACACTTAAAAAATTAAGGTGCTAATTAGATGTCTAATTGAGTGGGTAGGGTAGATTAATCCACTTGATGACTCTTATGTTATGAATAGATAGGGCAGGGCACATCATGATGTGAAATTATATGCATGTGCGTCGTAGGCGTCACTCCGTGGGGGATCGTATATAACACGCGCGACACGAAAGGACTATACAGGCGCGACATAACATGTGTAATTTCTTGACGCAATTTCCATAGAAAAGTGTCTCGACAGAGTCATGGAATTTGGGTTAGGTGTGGATTCAGGAAATGTACACGTCGGGAAATGTCTTCGTTAAGTGCTGAAGTTGTAATAAAAAAAAACCGTTAATTAATCTTTATAAAACTTAAAGCTCCCTTTAAATTTGGATTAACAAAATTAGGGTTTAGCTTTAGGCAGTCCAATTTCAAAAAGAAAATAAAAAACTGCAACCGTTGGTGAATATTAAATCTGCGATATTATTTTTATTTACTAATTTCCGCTATAGTTTAGACTGCCTTCCTTAACAGACCAAGACTAGTAAATTTTCAAGTCACTGTTTAGGCAATATTTTTTTAAACTATCCAAAAGGCTGAATTGAATTGAATTGAATTTGGACTTTCTACGTCTTTATGCTTTAGACTATCTCGGCTTTAGTCAATCGATTAATAGATTTTTAACAATGATGAAATTACATTTATTTCCCGGACATATAACCCATAATTTTACTTAAATATTTTTAAAGTGGATCTCCGCTTTAGCAGTATGTACGTCCCTCGATTTTTTTTTAACAAACATGTGTACCAGACATGAATCTAGCAAATCTTCTTCATAACGTTGAATTTAGTGGATGAAAATTAACCTAACGGTAAATTTCGTAATGTCCGCTTTAAGCAGTATTGATTTTTTTTATATTGGAATCTATACATATTCCTCTATTAACTTGTCTCATTCCCGCCTCGTGGTGAGCTGTCTGAGCAGTCCCATAAGTATCCATTGAGCATGTCTTCTCTCCATCAATCTACTCGTAAATCCTATAGACCCCGAGAAATTAACCTAACGGTAAATTTCGTAGTGTCCGCTTTAAGCAGTATTTATTTTTTTTTTAATATTGGAATCTATACATATTCCTCTATTCACTTGTCTCATGCCCGTCTCGTGGTGAGCTGTCTGAACAGTCCCAGAAGTATCCATTGTGCATGTCTTCTCTCCATCAATCTACTCGTAAATCCTATAGACCCCGAGAAATTAACATAACGGTAAATTTCGTAATGTCCGCTTTAAGCAGTATTGATTTTTTTTTAATATTGGAATCTATACATATTCCTCTATTAACTTGTCTCATTCCCGCCTCGCGGTGAGCTGTCTGAACAGTCCCATATGTATCCATTGTGCATGTCTTCTCTCCATCAATCTACTCATAAATCCTATAGACCCCGAGAAATTAACCTAACGGTAAATTTCGTAATGTCCGCTTTAAGCAGTATTGTTTTTTTTCTTAAATATTGGAATCTATACATATTCCTCTATTAACTTGTCTCATTCCCGCCTCGTGGTGAGCTGTCTGAGCAGTCCCATAAGTATCCATTGTGCATGTCTTCTCTCCATCAATCTACTCGTAAATCCTATAGACCCCGAGAAATTAACCTAACGGTAAATTTCGTAATGTCCGCTTTAAGCAGTATTCATTTTTTTTTAAATATTGGAATCTATACATATTCCTCTATTAACTTGTCTCATTCCCGCCTCCTGGTGAGCTGTCTGAACAGTCCCATAAGTATCCATTGTGCATGTCTTCTCTCCATCAATCTACTCGTAAATCCTATTGACCCCGAGAAAAAAATGCAGTACTTAAAATTGATAAAAAAAATACCAAGTGCGTTTCAGGACGATAAGTAAAATCATCTTGACAGCAGTCATCAATCAGTCTCAGCTCTTATTTTGGTTTTATTTCTTTTTTTCTTTACATCTCTTCTGCGGATCCTTTATTCTGTTCGTATACTTCTTTTTATTTTTAAGAGCACAAAAAAGGGATCAATCGACAAGGACATTGTCAGTACTCGATTCTCTCTGAGAGACAGAGAGTGTATTCTTGTTAAAAGAAATTTCAATATAAAGTGCGACATTGTATTGTATATATTGTGATTGTTCGCGACAATTGAACCGTATTGGATCGAAAGGATTAAATTGTTTGCGAAATCATATTGAAATATTCATAGATGATGATGGATATACCTAAAGACCCGAAGAATCAAAATTCCTAAGAAAAGAAAAATACGCAACTACTGCCCTGAATTGAGAAGTTTTAACATTTTTCCTTCACTATCCACCCCGCGCATCGTACCAGGCAAATTAATTCAAAACGAAAAATAAATCGACATTAGCACTTCAAACGATTTCACCGGTTAAGCCTTTTTTTCGTCGAAAGCGCCCCCTCTTTGTTCATATACATTTCCTAAACGAAATATATCTACTTTCCACCCCCAACAGTTAGTATTATGTTCACACATTTCCGCTCAACATGAATCTCCATGTCCTTCTTTTGTTTACCTTACCGGCGTATTTTCTACAGAGATATGCATCCTCGCATCACACACGTTTACAAAATGTATAAAAACACAAAAAGGTATATAAAAACAGGTGGCAAAAAAATTTGAAATCTCTCTCCCCTTCTCTCTCTCTGACTCTCTTCCGGTCTGTATTTCACCGGCCGCCATGACACACTATACACCCAATAGGAGAGTAGCGTTGTTTATTCTACTCTTGCTCTACTCTAGCCTGACATCACCCACTCAAATTTAGCCGACACTGAACAACCGGCGTGAATAAGTTAACTCTACAACCGAACACTCACTCGACACAAACACCTTTTCATCATTCTCAAATTACTCTTTTGTGTAAATTACTGTTCGGGTATAGGTAGTTTTACCATGCCGGTTTTTTTTTTTCAATTTGTATTTTTCCGTGTTTAGAGCGAGAGCTTTTATTTCTGGTACATAAATTGTTTTGTCCGAAATCCAGCCGAATATTGGGGAAATGGGGAACCTCATGTCGGTGAAGTGGGTGTTACGGCGAATTCGCCTTTCTGTCTATGAACTAAAGCGCAAGCTTTCTCCGAAATAAAGCTTTGAGGGAAGGTTTTCGTTCAACTTTCCGCAGTTAGTTCGACTCAACGAAAATTGTTTCGTTAAGTTTCGTTTTTTTTTAGATTCGCAGTGGGTGTTTTGTTGAAGTAATTGGCCCCACGTGCTAATTTGGGATGAGAGAAAAAGGAGTTTTTCGTTTTTTCATTATTGTTTGTTAGTTCAATGGAAGATGGAGTAAGAGTAAGGCAATTGTTTTCATACAATTTTCGCTCTACCTAGTAACGATGGCAGTTCATTATAGAAATGTAATTTGCTTTCACTGTGTTAGGGTCGAAGCATTTTCCCAGCGACATTTTGGGCGAGCATTTTCGCAAACTAGATTTTTTTTTTGATTCAAAGCCGCCCTTTCGCCTCTTGCACCTAAATCGAATATCGCTTTCAACTTTTGTTGAATAACATTACGGTCAATACAGGCGTACTTGGCGTTACTCCATACGTTCTGTTTAATTCACCACTTTGTTTTTGGACGAGCATGTTTTATTCGCCGCATATTGGAATAAACCGCGCCTCAGTTTTTCCGAAAGTTAGTTTCGACTTGACTGTTGATCCGTCGATTGTTGCGGTAGTCCTTTCGGTGTAGTAAGCCGGTAATCTATATTCTGAATTTCGAAGTAATGTTTACGGTGAATCGGATGAAAATATCGTGAAAATTTAGACGATTTTTCGCCGGATCTAGCTTGTTTAGCTAACGGTAATCGGGGTAGCGTCTCGTGCGGTATAAAAATTCGTTTCGTTTATGCTTCTTTCTTTTGTTTGGAATTTGTGTAGTGGCTTTTTCTGTGTATAATTTCGACGAAATGCAAAAAAAAATGTGCTGAATAATATTAAAATGTAGAATTAATTTGTCTGGCTTAAAAATGAAACATAAAGTACCGTTGGTTGATTTAATAACGGGGACTAAGTGATTAATTTTCTTTTCTGTTTGCTGTGTACGTCCCTTTTTTCTTATGCAGAAATTCCTTCGTGTATATAAAGTTTTACCACTTTTTTGAGGGACGACTGCATCTGATTGGAATTTAGTCTATCCAAAATTGTACAATGTCTCAGCAATGATAGCTAGCGTCTATTTATAAATACAAAATAAAATTCGTATTCCTTCGGTTTTTTCTGCTTCTGGTGACCATTTCAGTTATTTCCAACTCTTCGCAATTAATTTTTAAATGGCATAATAACTGCGATTGTAGAATGCTTGAAGTCGCTGGCGATCATCGCTGATTATGGTCGCACGTCAAACGCGGAAATGTACGGATGTTGTTGAATAAATCATTCGAAATGCAAATGTATAAATTCAGCATTTGGGATGGGTATGCACTTCACCATCATTGCTAGCAGCTCGACTTGACAATGAAGCGGACTCGGAAAAAAATTGATTAGTACAGAAGTAAGTATAGGTTCGAATTAAAGAAATAAAAAATAACTGGCGCGACAGCCCAACAGTGGACCAAGGCCACAAATGTGTTTAGTGACATCGAATTTCTATGAACTTAACTGCTTATTTGTGGAGGTGTTGAGATCAACAACACGCTCAGAGTTATTTACTCCCATAAATAGGTACTCGTTTACATTTGAGTGTGATCTTAATTCGTCACATTTATTTAGACTATAAAGGAGCCTCTGAATTGACAATTTCATTATAGCTCAGTTATCGCTGGAGATATATTCACATTTTTTCTTGAAATATTTACCTTCATTGTAATTCGTGAGCCCGAGAACTGCATGTATCTGCGTGCATATATTTTTGAATGCCAGAAGAGCTACAAATTCGTCACACAGTATTTTACCGTTAAGTGTACCGTTATTACCGGAAATCTATTTGCTTACACGTTTGGTGAAACATCCCTCTGGGGAGCACGCATCAACTTTCTTGGCGTCAAAGAAATTTCCATTTCGTTACTGCCGCCTTTCTCGTAAAATATACCGTTATGAAGATATTTCTTAAAATCGTTTTCGGAAAACTGATAATTTGAACCGAACTTACCTCCATTTTAGGGACTTTCATATAGATAGGGAGTTTTGGCATTTTATTGGAAGTCAAAAAAGATTCAAATTAGATTTGGATTACATTCTTCTTCTTCCTTGCCTCGTTCTTTATACCGCTCCATGGTTTCGCGTTGCTCGACCTGCAGTGTAGGCACATCCCCCGTTTTGGCGATAATATCTCAGCATATTTCTACAGGCAGCTCTATCTTGGATCGTGTCATCGCCGAGACCAATGCGTTGTTGTTGCTTTTTCATTTGACACATCCAGGTGTTCTTCGGTCTGCCTCTGGCCTTGGGTCCATCAAGTGGAACTTCCGTTGATATCCATATCCATTGATTTGGATTACATTACGGTAATGAAAATATTTACGAGAATTCCCCAACAAAGAAAATAATTTTGTTTTTCGGAAAGACATTTGGTCCGTTTTTTAGGACTCTACAAAATTACTATAAACTACTTTTTGGTGAACTTTACCGTTATAGAGATTTTCAGAAAACCTTGTTTAAAACACCATTTTGACCCCTGACACCGTTAGGAGGACGATGGAGGCCTCTTTTATAATTTACTTAAAGTCGCGAGAGTACAAGTTTGTCATACATCACTTTTAATTTCATGTTACCGTTGTCAAGATGACATATTCATCAAAAAAAACTATTTTTGAAGGGGTTCGACCCTCTGTAGCGCCGCTAGCCGGACGCGTCGAATGGGGACTTTTGGGGTCTTGTTTAGAACTTGAAAGGGAAGGCTCATGCAAACGTTTCGTCCACTTTTTTCGGTAATGTTATGACAAATTGCCCAAACACCGTCATCAAACTTTCATCCAATCAACTAAGTATTTCGGCTCCTTTTCCAATTGGAGACCATAACATTCCTTCCAAAACTTATATGGGTTTTCTGTCCATTCCCGTCCCAAATATATTCACAATTCATAGTTCATCTAGGCTATGCTGCCACTGTTAGACGTATACGTCTTCAATTTCCCTATTAACATTTTGCAGATCCGCGCTAAGGTATTCCCTTAAGAGTCATCGTATGCTCTCTCTCTGTACATAAGGTATGATGATGATGATGATGTTGCACGGATGCATATCATCACCATAAAAGTCATACACTTGCCGCTTTTCTGAAGATGTGCAACAAACACACTCGTTCGGTTCAGTTCAGCACTATCTGTCCGCAGAACTATGCCATGCTTCAATGCAGGTTTTCTTGTTTCTTTCTCTCGTCGTTTTTTTTTCCTGTTAAGGATCATCGAGGACTGCAGCATGCATACCATTCATACGTAACTCGGTATGAAAACTTGCATTCGTATCCAATACCAAATTCAGATACAAGTGTATACAAGTAAGAAACATTTTTTTGTAAATCCATTTTGGGTAGATGTGATCAGGAAATTGATTGATACACATATAATACGTATACGAGTGGCAAGAGCAAGAAATTGTTGTAAGCAGGCGATATGTGGAGATGTCTTTGTATGTATGGCTGTTAAAAAGAAATATTTACTCAGCGAGTTTTTTGTTAGGGTTGTGTACAGGTACGACGAGCAACCGAAATTCTAATATAACGGTAAAACTATTTTACCGTTACCGCCTCTGTTTAGATTCATTCTTTGCGTTGTGCTCATCTATTTAAGCTTCTGCAATCGCACTTTGCATAATCAGGAGAAACTTCAGCAGGGGATCTAGTCAGTCAATATAACGGTATTTTTGTCTCGGAAATAACGGTACATTAGAACAGAAAAGGAAAATAGAACAAGAAAATATTTTGCCATGTGAAAATTTTTCTATCATCAGTCTCGTTATAGAAAGCAGTTCTCCTAAAATTATATAACGGTAAAATTGTTATTCAATCATCTCATATGCAAAATTCATTCCCCGGTTTCTATAGCCCTTCGTGATTTTGACTCCAATAATTAAGAGAAGTTGCAGCAGGCGATGGATCGGTCAATATAACGGTATTTCAATCTCGGTATTAACGGTACATTAAAATACAACAAAAAAGTAAAATAGTTAAAAAATTACTGTCTTGTATAAAAATATTTGCCTCACTAGTCTTGAAATAGAAAACTGTATTCCTGGAAATTTTAAAACAAATATAACGGTAAAATCATGTATGTGAAACCCAGCTCATTGCTCAGTTTCAATTGATTGTGCGAGCTCTGTGCATCTCTTCAGGTGCCGCCTTTAATTAGCAGAAGCTCGTGCATTTAGTCAGTCAATATAACGGTATTACAATCTCGATCATAACGGTACTTTATATGGGTTCTACAGAACCCTATCGTATTGAAGCTTTCTTGTATTATTTTTTATGCCAGTGCCGACCAGTATGAACAAAAAGGAATGTGTATCTCCTCCATTTATCATATCTGACGATACAACTTTTCTCCATTTTCGGCACAACAAGATACAAATGTATGTACTTAGAAAGAAATTGCAAACACACAAGTTCGTTGGAAGAAACAAACAAAAAATATAAAATCAACCACAATAATAACAACAACAAACACCTCGTAAAAGCGACATATTCATGGTAATTGATAACCGCGCAGTGCACCGCCGGACTATTATGTATCGCGGCGGAAAAGATGTTAAGTTGTTGGGAATGTTAACAAACATGCTAAGCAAGACTCTTAGAAACAATTTTTGTTATCTCTACTTAATAAATTGCATTGCAAACTCATACTAGGCCGAGAGACTGAAGAAAAGTTTCGCACCGCACCGAAACGATTGAATGTGAAGAATGGTAGTCAGGCGTCACAACACAGAGTTGGTTTGTCTTCTTAATTGACATTAATTGAAACTTTTACGAAAGTTAGTGACAGCATTTGATCGTAACTTTTTTTTGTCTGCCAGAGGTGACGTGGCAGATTTCTTTGATTGTTTCGATATGTTTTAGTCTATCTAAACCGTGGACTGTTGAAGCGTATTCAAATCAGGATGTAGACGTTTTGGTTTTTGTAGGTTTTCAGAGAGATTTCGTGATTTGTCAGTTGACGAGTTGTCAAAGGATGTGATTGAGGTTGCGGCGATTTACATCTTTGTCGTCATTCAAAATCGTATATTAGAGAAGAAAATATCAGTTGGATTTCCTTAAAAAAGTCTAGGCTAGTAAATCCACATGTTCAAAATCCACCCCTTCGGTTAGATATATGTCTGATACAAAATGCAGCTGCGCATAAAATCCAACCGTCCAAGATCCAGCCGAATCCACTTATCTAAAATTTAAATTATTTTGCATAACTAAAGGGGAAATGTACACTTTGAAGAGATTGGTGATTTGCTAATTGAAGGGATGGATTTTGATCGGGTGGATTTCTTATTAGTCACCCTCCGTTCATTTCCAAGCTAGTTCGAACGATTTTGAAGCTGCAACTTTAGACAGGTGGATCATTTTTTAATGTGGATTTTCCTTGAATGGATTTATGAAATGGAGTGCTTACCTTTGTAATTGAAGAGGTGGATTTCGACCAGGTGGATTTTGACCGGGTCGATTTCTTACAAAAGTCAACCTCTGTACAAAGTTAATTTCCAAGTACGAAGAATTTTGAACCGGCGCATTTTGTCCAGGAGAATATTTTTTAATTCTTATTTTTCTTGGATGGATGTAGCATTAAGTACCTATCTTCGTAATCTCACCGTTGAAATTGAAGAGGTGGATTTTGACCAGGTGGATTTGAAATGGGTGGATTTTTTACCGAGTGGATTCCTTATAAAATTCACCTTACGTTGGAAGTCCATTTTTAAGCTAGTTCGAAAGTTTTGGAACCGAGGGATTTTGTTCAGGTGGATGACATTTTATTTCGCACTTTTCTTAGATCGATTTATCACAAATTACCTATCATCGTAATCAATGCATCTCAATAAGTTCACCTGCCAATATACTCCTCAACAACAGCAACATCATTCGATTTTTTTTTTTAAGAATCCCCGACACTGATCAATAATGAAAAAAAATGCATTGCAAATTTTCACTTTAAGTGAAAATTACGCGAGAATCTCTATGCATATGCATCTTTTACGGCCAATTAACTTGTGATCTAGATTGAAGGAAAATTATCACGTCACGTCGAATATGCGTCGCGTTGCGGTAAAGAAAAACTGGAGTGTGTCTGTCCATACATACAGAGCAGTGCAATCTTTTCTAAACTGGATCAACCATCAACCATAATAATTTTTCGCGCTGCAACACACTCAACGCTTCTATGATGGATTTCGTGATGAATATACGTACATCAAGGCGTTATAATTATTATTAACGGTGGCGTGTGCATGCAAGTATTATAAATGAAAAATAGAGTCAACTCATGATAGGTTCGTGTATACAGAAAGAAAAGAACCTACTTCAAGAGTTATTTTTCTTGAGATATTATGGTTAAGAGTTAAGCGCTACTTTCCTTCCGGAGGTCATTGCCACTTGGGCGACTTATCTGTGTATTATATAGCTCCCTTGCAGCTAGATAAATTTCTATTCGTTGCAAGAGTACCAATCAATAGGTAATATTAGTAAACAAGCCATGTGTACTAATACTATAGATAACTTGGACATAATCTTCGTCTTGTCACATTCTATCAGGGCCTAACAAGTATAGAAAAAAGTGTCTGCCAAGAAGAAAGTAGGGTTGTCATAAAATGAGATAAGTGACGGGTGTCTGGTTATTAATTAGAAACGATGAAAAGACGCAAATAAAAATGTTGTCCTGCGTTCTTTGTATGGGGGTGATTTTTTTAAAACTAATGCAAGAATGCTCCTTCGGCAAGAGAAACTAAAAAATCCTAGTGTATCCCTTATTCAGCCGAAGAATTTTCATTGTCGTCTGCAAAAAGACTGAAAATATTGCGACATTAAGCATGGATCACGAGCATTAGGATTCCTATTCATCTTGATCGTTTTTCATACAAATTACTGCGTATTTGGTTGTTGAAAACATCAGTTTGTTTTTATGAGGCACATATGACTCATGAAAAATCATATGAGTCACATGTGACTCATAAACATCACATGTTGAATCCAGCTTAATTATTAAAGTTCTCTTATTTTTACATGTTTTGGTTTATAATTACTTAATGGTTGGTCATCTTTAAAATTAATATTTTGTGGAATTTTACTAATTTAGTTAATAAATTTGGAAGAAATGGAAAATCCAAATTATTTTTATTTTTCACAGTTCATTGTCATAATCTACTGGAGCGCTACTCGATATTATAAGCACATTTTGCCAGCTCGCTAGATGTCAATCAAAGCCTTCGGTTTTATATCATACAGTTTGAATGCGCTCTAATTCACCTTCGACTCATACTCTGGAGATATGTAATCATTTTACCCCCACAACACTTCGTGCTATGCTTTCGTGCATTACACACTCATTTCTACCTATAATCATGTTTACATACTATTACAAACGACTTAATCCTATTACCTCAGCAGGCACTTAAATTTCCTCATAAACCCATAAACTTTGAGCAAGCACAGCATAACGTGGTAAATCCTTCATCATTGGAAATCTATCGGATTATTATTAACTTTTACGCCTCCCTAGACACCCTCATCCCCTCTTCGAGGCCCTCAACATTGTGCGGACAGCATGCAGACTTGTCGCGCTTTTGTCGAGAGAACAATTTGTAGGTACTCTCATTGGATAACCATAAATGCTCAACAATTACACCCCTTCATGTCCACAATGAACATGAAAAAATAAATCGACCCATCCAGTTACATTACACATGTAATTCTTTTTAATTCTACAACCGAGCGTGCTATAGTTGTAACTAAAAAAAAAATAAATAAATTGACCTAATCTTTTAGGTCGATTTCTCAGCCCCTAAGTCTAGTCTACCGCGTCTGTCGCACACACATTTTGACCCACATGGTTTTGTCACAAGGCCGTAGGATTTTTCTTTTCTCTGAAATGTGTTTCAACCACCACCACAAGTATCCCCTTCAACCTGCCATCATCCCTTCATTAAAGACTTGTCCGTAAAATATGACAAGGAGAAAAATAAAAATCAAATTCCACCAAGCGAAACAGAAGTTCTGTTTTTATTAAGAATGAATTCGCGTTGAACATTTGCTAATGAAAAAAAAAACACCGTCTCCATAAACAAATTGCTGTACACGGGGTGGTGGGGGATGATGTCTTTTGTTATGCCTCCTCTGTGCTGTGGTAATCCATAAAAATTCAAGTTTACTGGGTCAGCAAGAAAAAGAAAATCATCAGCCGCGTTAATAATGGCATAAGCGCGCGGGTGAATGATTTTTTCGCAATTATTGCTGTTGTTGATCATAATCCTCTTGTTGAACAATATAATGTAAGTAGGAAAATTATTGTACGCTCATTGGGTGCTTCTGAGCTTGAGGGCAATGTTGAGAAACGAATTTAGGGCAGAAAATTATGGAGGAGTTTTTTTTTTATTGATTTCTCTAAATGTTTTAACGCAAGAGAGAAAAATTAATATTGGCGAAAGGGCTCATTTTGGCTGGGGAGACTAATAATAATTACCCGCAAATGAGAATACTGACACTATTTTTGAAAAATCTCCATTCCATCATTTTTTGGGTCTTTTCTCATTAAAACATTATTTTTAAAAGTCTCCAAATATTATAGCTTCATTAAAATCGAAGTGGAGATTTGGGGTTGTGGAGACTTATAATAATATTCCGAAAAATGAGCATATTAAATATTTTTTATATTTCTAGAATTTTTAGATGTTTTTTTTTTAATTTGTAAAAACTCTACACAATTTTTGTTTTATTAAAATACTAAAATCCCTAGTAGTAGTGGGGCTGTGGAGACTTATCACAGGCTCCCAAAACATTAACACATTTTTGAATGTGTGTATAATTTTTGATTTTTTTTCAGTTTTAAAAAGTCTCCACAGTTTTCCTATTATTAAAATACTAGAATCAACACCCTAGTAGGCGAAACTAAGAAAAAAAAATGCTCCATGTAGCCTGACTGTAATTTTAATGGAAAAACTTGTAGATAAAAATCTCTCCACAATTGAATATGCTAGTTTTGTGCCTTCTGTATTGTAATGAATTTTTAATGTACTCGTTCTTTCTTGGCACAACTGTTATGACATTGAACCTATTATAACTTTTTTTTTATCGACAACGAATTGTCTGCTTATTTTTTCAGTCAAATATAGACAGTAATTTTTGTATGCATACGTCTGTTATCTTTATTATTGATAATTCAACTGTTATATATTGTTTTAGTGGTGTGTTAATAATAATAACTTTTATTTACATTTGTCGTGCTGTTTCATTGTTTCCTTTTCACATTATTATTGCCCATTAAATAGAATTTCGAAAAGAAATATTTTTCATTCAACATATTGTTATGAAATTGAGCTTGATTCGGTTTATTGTAGGATAATCTGGTTTCAAACCTTGAAATAGGTTTTACAAGGGTCAGTTATCATATTGAGATGTCTTTTTCTCCACTTGGAAATTTCATAATTTATAAATCTGAATATATTTAACTATGTAAAATCTATACATAAGATTTTACTCAATAGCCACAGATAACAAAAACATAAAATTGTGTGGAGACTTTTTTTCTGTTAAGCAAACACTAGAATTGGACGGACTTTTTTTCAGAAGAAAATATAGAAATCTCAAAGAAATTGAATTTATACATGTATAATATGGAAAAGTATAAATATCATAAATCATCAACTGTAAACAAAAGTCTCCACACTCTTTTTTGTCGGAGAAATTTTTTCTATTCTTTTGTAATGTATCCACAAAAACATTCATTTCAAGTTTGGTGTGAACTAAGTTTACGAAAAATTAGATTTTATGTTTCCTGCGAAAAACATGTCGTGGAGACTTTCTTTTTATTTAATTTTTTTCGGATAAATGTGCACTTTCTGTCTGATGCCCATGACACCTTTTTTCACTCGAAATAAAATGAATGTGTTTGTCTCGCTCACGAAACGGCGAAACCGGTGTGGAGACATTCGTGCGGAAAGACTACCACCATTCGAGTTTGATGAAAATAATTTTCAAAAAAGACTTTAATGTTCAATTAACTCCGATACTCCACATTCCACACAAAATAGAAACGTGTTTTACTTTTTTATTAAAACAAAAAAAGGTTGAAATGTAAACTGTGTTTGAAAAAGTCTCCACTTCTACTTTGCCCGTCTAAAAACAGAATTTGGAAATAATAACGTCCGGAAATTACATTTGGTATCGCTTTTGTATCTGTGGAGACATATTTTCCTCTGGGAATTCGAGAGACTGTCTATCCATTTCTACCGTCAAGGATAATTTACTCAATTGTTTATCTATCGATTTACGGAAATTTCAAATTGATCCTTATTCTCTGAATTCCTCTTGAATATAAATCGAGAGCTGGCAAATAAAAAAATAAACGTTCTCAGCGTCATCATCATCATCATCGACGTCGTCATCCTTACTATCAATATTTCCGGCCAAACATTGTGTCAACAACACAACTCAACAATTCCTATGGGTCTTTCAAGTCTCTTTCCGTTTTTTACTTGTTTGCTTTCCTTCTTCTCTATACCTCAACATTTTATCCTACAACTAGTTCAAACATTGTTAAAAACCTCTCCTTGAATATTGACAATAGAGCGACAACGAAGCGCACGATGACGATGTGTTAACTGGACGGAGACGAATCACATCTTGTCGCTCTTGTCGCGTCGACCATTATTATCATAATAGAATCGGTAATGGTCGGTTCAAAAAGAGGAAGCGGATAAGAAAACAGGAGTGAGTGAAGAAGAAGTCTCCACACATCCGAGATTTAGGACTTTTAAACGACCAGGCTTTTATAGTAATGGCACTTTGGGACCAAAAACGACATCAAACACCACCATCATCGATCCAAGACATACTAAGTCGTCTCTCTAAAGTGAATGTCCTTGTTGTCGTTGCCCATTCCAGAGAGCGATTTGTTCTTCAATCTTTATAATGGTCGTTGTTGCTGTCATCTCACCCACACACAAGCCATGCACATATGTTTTTGGGGTCGGCCTTTTAAAATTTGTGTTTGGCCCCTAACTGTAATGTCACTTTGTCGTTGTCGTCTTCTTCGTCATCGTCGGCATCTTCGTCCCAACCGATATCGGTCACTCATACTCTCCACAACACCCTGGTGTCGCACTTAGCCAGCCCAGCACCCAGCAGCAAGTCCTCTATATGCGAAGCTTGAATGATGGTTTTTCGAGGACTTGAAGGCCATAAAAATCGATTTGTATACATTTTTTCCGTGTATATGTTGCCAAATGGTTTTCGGTTGTCTTGTCAATTGGGTGCTTAGTGTGTTGGGGTTTTTTTTGCGGATATGATGGTTTCGTGTCGCGGAGAATTTTTTTCTTATTTTGTTCTTAGTGGTTGAAGGAGGCCATATAGGGAGAAATTGCCTCATAATGGCACTGCGAGAGAGAGAGGACCAGACAGCAATCATGTCGGACGATGCCCACGCTAAGGCCCTTACACAAAAAGCTATCAATAGCTTGTCTCCATGTCATCGCCTTTCGATAAAAAATAATTCTTTGGAGATTATAATTTAAGAAGAAGTAATAGTGGATTATTGGCACGACGACGCGATCGTCATTGATGTTGGGTTGGATGAATTACGTAGAATTGGAGAGATAGAGTCTCTGATACTCTGGAGACATGGGAATTTGTGTTCAAAATGCATTTGAAAACGAACACCACTATCATCTTAATTTAAAATTTGAAAATCTTAATATTCAGTTCTGTTTCTGCATGACAACGACGTTGATTTGAATGAATTTCATAGATTTGGAGAGTTTAAGTTGTTGATACTGTCTGCCTCCACACAGTGCCTGAAATTCAACGCTTCGGCCTTCTCATTCAAGCTGTAAAAACCGCAAAATGTACTTAATTCTGGTTCGTTGACACGACGCACGTATAGATAAGCTGGAAGAATTTCATAAATTTGGAGAGTTTGACTTTCTGAAACCTCTCCAAGCTGTGAAAACTTTAATGTATACTCAACGCTAACAGTCAATTTATTATTATTTACCTTCATCCTTGCCCATCCCTATCCCATACTTTGTATATCTATCGTTTATCCTCCAAGCCTACAAACACTCCACAAATGATTGGAAAAATTGACATTTGACCTTACAATCATTTTCTTTCGTGCCATAGCACTTCGGGCACACTATTTATTTTCATTATTTTACAATATCGAATTTCCTTGAGGGCGACCGAACGATATGGATGAGTGTGATACGACATATAAAACTGAACCGAACTGGGCGGAGGTGGTTGTTGATTGTGACACATATAACACCTCGTTCTCATACTCTCCACACTCAATAACATCGTATTCCCTTTCGACGCGGTGTCCTTTCATTGTATATTCCGGCAATACGAAATACAATTCATCTAGGGCGAAACACAAGCTCACTCTCTCTCTCTATTTTCAGAATCTAGCACAAATATCTACAAGTGGCTGGATGGTTTTGTTGTATTGTATAGGTATTGTGTTGGTTGATTCAACCAATTCTCCACACCATTGCTGGCTGCGGTGCTGGTTTAATCAATGTGTTTTCATCAATACATCATGCCCTTCTCTTCGCTATATAGTCTGTCCGTTGCTTTCAAGCTATAACTGGATGATACTTGTTACATGTCAGAATAATCCCCTCAACTTCACATATATCGGGCGATGTATATGTATAGTTTCATCAAGCCAAACTCTCCACACATACCTATACCTACACTTTCCTACTTGGCTCTTGCGTCAGGATTGATTAATTGCAATGTTGCTGCTATTGACAGACATTCGATACATCAAGTGCAACAAAACACTTGATATTGGCTTACCGTTTTTATTACTTCACTCGAATTCGAAGCACTTCGCAATGAATTGAGTGGTGGGGGCTGGGGGGAGAGAAAGAATATATAGAGAGCGGCTTGTGCATTAGATGGTTTTATCTATTTCTTTGTTCGTTTTTTTTTTTTGCTTCTACTATTTTGTATGTGTATCTCGGCATATCTATCCTTGGAAAGATTAAGGACGAAAATCAGTGTATTTTGTTTTTTTGAAATTTTGAATTTATAAGCGCGCTTTTTTCTGTGACCTATTCATGTCCCGCAGGGGGATCTGTGTCCTTGTGGCACAGATCTTTGGTGGGTTGCGACACTACGTACTCGAGCAGCGCAGGGAGGCCCCTGGTATGGTTGGTGCGCCATGGCGTGGATATGTACAAAGACCTTCGGAAGGTGACGATCCCGACAGCATGGCTGGCTTTTTCCCTATTCCTTCGGAAAGTCAGCCATACCAGCTTACACGACGCAGTGCTTCCTCGTAGGGGAGAAACACATTATAAGCGTACGTGTTCAGTCTCGAAGTTGGCGGCTTCGCATAACCCAAGTCACGAACGGGCTAGTTAGGGAGAATGGCCTATGCGCCTATACCTAGCTGGTTTGTGGATTGATGACCACACGGCCTGAGTCAAATTGCTGCTTAGTAAACGGACGGGGGCCAGACCTATGTGAACGGTAGCGCTACGAGTCTGCTTTAAGCCGACGAGTAGTAAACAGGCATAACGATCCTGCGGCTGGCGAGCCGAATTCGTTAGGTCTAACCGAAAGGGGGCCAAAGGAGGATCACACCTGCTATTGAGAAATCTTTAGCGAATAGTGTACCTCGGGGATGGGCGTGCCCAGGGGACCATGGTCCTCACCCATGTAGGCGTTGGTCTCGAGGGGGCTTGTGGTTGTTAGACAAGTCGGCCAGCTAGAGTCGCATCCCAAGGTGGGGTTCCAAAGGGAGGCGTCCCGGCGGAGAACACCCTTCCGGCTATTAGCCGGATAAATTTCGTCGTCCCGCAAGGGAGGGAGGTTATGGCCATTAGGCTCAGGCACTTCTAATGACGAATTGCGAGGTAGACTCAGGATGAATGAATGTGACCTATTCATGCATGGGGTAACATCTCGGGTCTGCGACTCCATTCAGAAATAGAATAATTTTACTTGATACTGCAGCTGAAGTTTAGTTGGCGACCCATGCAAAAATTATTTTAGTACTAAACTATTTTACACTTAAAATATTTTTAGAAAACATTTTTAGTACATAATTTTTTTAGTACATTTAGTAGCACAAATTTCGACTTAACATCGCAGAATTTAAAACGATTTTAGAAAAAAAAATTAGTACACGCTATGCACGAAACCTGCATAATATCTAATCGAAGTTTACTTGGCAACAAATGCAAAAATGATTTTAGTAAAAAACTGTTTTACGCGTAAAATATTTCTATAACACATTTTTAGTACATAAAACAAATCTAAATTTTCAGTACAAAAAAAAAAACAAATTGAAATTTCGACTTTACAACATATACGGTTTTAGGATTTTTTAGTACACGCTATGTACGCAATTACACTACAGAATTTCGAAGGGTTTTAGAAGATTTTTAGTACACGCTATTCACACAATTTGCATAAAATTTAATCGCCGGAGCGCCTTCAGTTCTACGACCATTTAAGTGCATTCGATTTATGATTATTTTTAATAAATCAGTTATTATCGGATACATTTTAGTGTTCTAAATAAATTGTACTAAAAGTTAATTATGTTTTCAGCAGCCGAGTATGAGTAGTTGTTTCTAAAATCAGGGTCAGTACAAAGGTCTTAGTACTAAAATTTTACGCCATACGGTTATTTTAGTACATTCTGTTTTATTTAGTACATTTTAGCTTCCATCAATTTATTTTGGTTACTAACCTATAAAGTGCAAATTAATATGTAACGTCCATCACTTTATCCACCACTTTTAAATATCCTTCTCTTCCACTCTTTGATTCAACTCTCACCATTCATCATCGATTGGTGGTGGCTGGCATCAATTTTAATCGACTCGGACAGGCTCTCTGACATTAAATCGACTTGATAATTGAATATTAAGTCCAGAGAGTGTGTGTGCAAAACGCGACTCTTTATCCATTACGCAAATTTTATAAAGAAGCGTTGCAAACTGTGTAACATATTCGGAGTGCATTACCCCCACCTTTGCAACTCCATCATGACCGTCGCGAAAAGGGGTCGTTTGCAACATTCGGATTTTCGGGGTCGAGTGGTTGCGGTGCGATGAATTCAATAAGTCAAGTGATGGTTCTTCCGGATCCTGTTTCTACATGTGACGTGTCCATCCATCTGCCATATCCGGCGATCCACTTGATGTCCGCCGTGGATGTAAAAATGCCAAAAAGGCATTTTATTACATTGGACAGCATACAAGCACATATAGAATTGACAATATGATGTCATAGATGTGAATCGAAAGATTATGATGATGACGATTGACGCGGCACCGTACCGTTATTGGCCAGGACTACGAAAGAGGCAAAGTGAGGAGCGCAGTTCGAGGGATATTATGGACTAATATAAAACACTGCAACCGCTCTAGCAGTACTAGACGATGGCTTTCAAACGATTGTGGGGATGATAGGATATGTATATGAATTTATGCAGAGTCGAGCCATGGCAATAGCGACTGTACTATAAAGTGGATGAGCTCTTTGGATAATATAATGCAATTGGTAAAAAGTACTTTGGCCTCATTTTTCACTTCATTTTCTAGATTTTTTGCTTTCATTTTTTTTTTGTATTTAAATGGTCGACTTTGATCCGCTTAATGTATGGAGTACTCTCTTGATAATGTAGTGCTTTTTTGTTATGTCTCTCGGGATATTATTGACGATGACGGCTTTACGATGGTTTTCAGTGAAACGACTGCAGAAAAAAAAAACGGTTTCGATTTATGAATTATGCATGTGCTCTCTCTCTCTTGTGCTCGCGGAACTGTAATTTCAGTATTCAAGGATGATATTTTTCAGAGACGGATATGACTGGCTAGTAATGCTCTCCAATTAGGTACTATGGCGATAAATTGATGAGTAAAAAGATTTATAAGTATTAACGACCTACAATTCATCCAATCTCAGTACTATTATATCTGGAAATTATTGGGACTGCTAATTAATTGTGATATCGTTGAATCCAATTGCGTTTGCATATTATTTTTGAAACCCCATTTTGGGGATTTTACTACATTTTGAAATTTTGTGATTCATAATTTCGTGTTGTTCACTGTTTGATTTTATCAATTTTTGGAAATTTGCTAGATTTTCATTTTTGAACCCCAATTGTGGGGATTTTTTTTATTTGAAGATTTTTGGTCTGAGTTTAGCCTTTTACGTCTGGTATTATATTTGCTCACAATTTTGGGTGTTGTTTCCTAATATTGGGGGTAATTTGGGGATTTTTTTTAGCTTGGGGATTTTGGGGTTGAAGATTTTATTTCACTGCTGGTATTTTTTTACTCACCATTTTGAGTGTTGTTTTTTTTTAATTTTGAAGATTTTTGCTTTTCATTTCGTATTAGGTACTGCCTTCGAACCCCATTTTTTGGGGGGTAATTTGGGAATTTTTTTTTTTTTATTTGGAGATTTTGAGATTTTGTTTTACTCCTGCTGCTATATTTGCTCACAATTTTGTTTTTTTTTTTTTAATTTTGGAGATTGTCTAAGAGATTTTGTATTGCTTCCCGTGAACCCCAATTTTGGACGTAATTTGGGGATTTTTTTAACTCACAGATTTTGGGATTGAAAATTTAGTTTTACTCTTGGTTTGATATTATCGCCAAAACGGGCTATGTGCCTACACCGCGGGTCGAGCAACGCGAAGTCATGGAGCGGTATAAGGAACGAGGCAAGGAAGAAGAAGAAAACTCTTGGTTTGATCACAATTTTTGGTGTTTTTTTTCATTTTGGAGTTTTTCTTCTCGGAGATTCGTATTATTTCCTATTCTATTATATATTTTTGAAACCCACTTTTGGCGATTTCTCTTCATTTGGAAATTCCGTGATTGGGAGTTTCGTATTGTCCATACGGTCCGGTATTTTCTTTGAACGTCATTTTTTGGGATTTTCGTTTCAAAGATTTTGCGATTGGGGATCCATCATTACCCCCAGTTTTCTGATTGAACCCAGAACGGTAACTGTATTCCTATTTTTTATAAAGAAATAATTAATGCACGAAACTTCATTAGAATTTGAATGAACAATGAAAATAGAAGAAAAACATGACAACTTCTACCAACACAAAAAATGTTAAAGTTGTTGCATACGACTCTCTTTTTTTCTACTAGCATTTAATTCTTTCTCTCTAGTTGAGAACTACCTATCAAAACTATGCTTTATCCTCTGACATCCTTGACTTCTCACTGTATAGCTCGTTTCTAAATTAGACATTACAAGCATAATGAACTTTAGGATAATTTCAGTTCGATTACTATATTTAATGGACTCAACTGAACAATCCTCCGGCGCGAGGACTTTCACTTTATTAATTTAATTCTTGGAATTCGTTGTTACAGAATACCATCCATTTCAGTGGAACAGTAATGTTCGTATACGTTCTGTTTGAACTACTGCCCTCCCTTGCAGGAGGAGTAAAGTGAGTTTTGCCTAAAATGGTCAGCCATGGACTTATCCATTACTGGAGAATGATTACATACAGTGTGTATGTATTTAATGGACACTTTTCTTGGTAATACATATAGGCACATGCACATACGCATTCAACGCGGTTCAAAGAAATGGGAATCAAATATTCCAGAAAAACGATATTATTGTATTGATTAATTTAATTGCATTATGATTTGGTTTCGTTTCGTTCAACAAATGGTAGAGGACTAGTGTTTTATTATTTGAGTTCAGAATAATTTTCTAAAATGAAGGGTAAAATATATAATTGAACTTGAATGAAAAATAAACGAAGTTGAAGGTAAATTTTGGGGGTCAAGGGCCGATTTTGAATATAAAATTTGATCTTTATGCTACGACAAATAGAGTAAGGTACACATATACGTTGACACTATATTTAGTGTCCTTTCCGTCCATTATGAATTCTATCGCATTTTAGACATAGCAATGTCATTCAATGTTTATTTATAAAATGTTGGACGGAATGAGAGTTGAATGCAGGATTGAAAGCAAGTTGAAAGCATTCACTATTGTGTTTATGATGAATTCTGTCGCATTTTAGAAATAATTTGATAATGGCAATACTATTCAGACTTTTTTCCAGAAAATGTGGAAGAAATAAAAGTTCAAGGTAAATTTAATACAAGTTGAAAGCAAAGTAAGGTACACATATACGTTGACACTATATTTAGTGTCCTTTCCGTCCATTATGAATTCTATCGTATTTTAGACATAGCAATGTCATTCAATTTTTATTTATACAATGTGGGACGGAATGAGAGTTGAATGCAGGATTGAAAGCAAGTTGAAAGCATTCACTATTGTATTTATGATTAATTCTGTCGCATTTTAGAAATAATTTAATAATGACAATACTATTCAGACTTTTTTCCAGAAAATGTGGGAGAAATAAAAGTTTAAGGTAAATTGAATACAAGTTGAAAGCATTCCCATTGTGTTTATGAAGAATTTAAATACAATTTGAAAGCATTTTCATTGTGTTTATGAAGTAATCTACGGAAAAATATTTATTTAGAAAATTTGGGACGAAATATAAGTTGAACGTTATTGAATGCAAGATGAAACCATTTCCAGTGCCTTTATGATTAAGTCTTTCGCGTTTTAGATCTCATTTAATAATGGCAACACTATTCAGAGTTTTTTCTTAGAAAACTTGTGAGAAATAAAAGTTGAATGCTAATTGAATTCAAGGTTGAAAGCATTCCCATTGTGTTTATAGTTGAATTCAACTTGAAAGAATTGCCATTGTGTTTGTAGTGAACTCTAGCGCATTTTAGACCTCATTTATACCTAAGACCTGGCAATATTATTGAGAAAATTTGATAGAAATTGAGAGTTGAATGCAAATTGAATACAAGTTAAAATCATGCCTAATTTCATATAAAAATATTTAGATATAATAAATTAATGAAATATTTTCTCTCTTTTCAGGTAAGTGTCGTTGTTATATAATAAATAAATCGACTTGAATATAGAGTGAGTACACAGCAAAAAATCAGGCGGTGTGAACCAAAATTTATCCAAAAAGGTTTAATTTTTTTATACCTATGGAGTTAAATACATTTATTTCACTCCGTCCCGAGTATAACATTTTCCTTTTATCCATTAGGACAAAACACTCAAAATAAAATTCATTTGGATAAGTAATAACTTTTATTCGAAATTATATCAGTTTTGTTTATATGGTGTTAAAATTTACTTAAAATGGAGTTAATTCCGCACGTAATATATGGTGCAAATTACGAACGTCATCCCGTATAGTCTGTGTGGTGTAGTAGGTAGGGCGTTAGTCTTCAAATCATAGGGTCGCTAGATCGAATCCCACTGTAGGCAGGTAATTTATTATGCATTTTTAGAGCGTAAAGAGGTAAATGAAATGTCGCCAACACCTATAGAGAGGTAAATGCTAGTTATACAAAACTCATTTATGAGTTAAATGTTCTGTGAAACTTGTGTTTTATTTTTATCCCAAAAATATCGAGTATTACTCCTTTTGGTGTAATTGGAAGTACACTTTTGTGTTCATCCATTTGGATAAAACAATATTTTATCCAAACGGAGGGACCCTATTCGACAATTTTCGGAGTTAAATTCACACCGGATTTTTTGCTGTGTATATCAGAAAGAAAAATAAAACTACGTGTAGCCCTATTTTTCAAAATCAGTGCATATAATATTCAACGGTCCATTTTTAAAGTTTCAAGTGAATTTTTGTTACTTTTCGAATGTGCTTTTCATGCACAGGTCCGCTATTGTTTCGATCTAAATCTAATCTAAATCTAATTTAGCGTAATAAATGCATACTGAACACTTGCGCATCTATGTGCAGATAAATAAACTGAAAAAAAATAATTAAATCTTCCAGCAACATCTCACAAATTCACTCACCTCACCGTCTATTGTAAAAATATATTGCCGAAATGAAAAATTAAGTTCAGATAACAGACAAAATCGTTACGCTGGACGCCACATATACAACCACAACCATCATTCAAACAACCAACGTCATGCATCACTTCTTGCAATCCTAGCCGTCGCAGCAAAAGACACACATAAAGAGGTCAAATACCTTCTAACCCAAGACACTCGATACACACTCCCCTCAACATTGAATTTTTCTTGATGGTGTTTAACTCATTTTTGGATGATTTTCTGATTTATATCTTGTTTCCTTAAAAAATGCTTAAATTGCCGAAATTCTCACCTCTTACTTCGTGTATGTGTTGTTTTATTGTTTATCTGGCGCGGTCTGTTAAAGAAGCGCCTCCTCCTCTTCCGCTCTTCAAAAACTCGCCGCCCCACACTCGAAGAAAAAAAAATAGAATAAAAGAAAAAGAAAAGATTTAAGTATAGAGGTTTCTTTTCTTTCAGTTTCTGATATGTTGTGTTTACTTTTCGCGATCCAGCCGAAAAAAAAAATGAATGATAACTGGACACAACACACAAAAAGCATCCATCACATAATTTTCTTCTAAATTAATGGATATTTTAGCGTACAGGTGTAAATTATATGGTCTGTATTAAATCAGGGGCTGTATAATTATATGATACCTATACAACATACTTGAACTCGGTATATTCTCGTACTTACCAAAAGGAGAATAATAAATAGACTCACAGAAAAATCTTTTTCGAACAATAGTTCATTTTTTCTTTGTAAACATTTTTATGGTGATGTGTGAGGCGGGTTTTCGAAAATTACATTTATGAGAAAATTGTTTTTATCATTTAGAGTAGGTTTTTTGTTGGGTTGGTGGTGTATTTTTTATTAACTACGCCGAGAAGAAGGTATATGAATGGAAGAACGTTTTCTGGCCATTAGAAGAGTGTGAATAAAAGTAACATGGGAGAAAAACTTTTAACGCTTTTGTTGGTGTGAATGACCGTTGGGTAAGAAATTGAAATTGATTTAAAGAAATAAATATTTAAGTTGAAAGCCTTTACTATCCGTTTAGTACAGTGATTCCCAAACTGTGGGGCGCGCCCCCCTAGGGAGGCATGACGGCTTGGGAAGGGGGCGTGAGTACGACTTATATATTGCTGTAACAATACATTTATTTTCATACTAGCTAAGAGCCTCTGGCCAAAAGATCGCTGAAAATATTTTAGGTCGAAATCGCTTTACATTGACGTCTAGGCTCGTGATGAAAAAAATTCTTTTGATTTATTAGAACACCTTCGGACTCTTATAGCTCCAGTAATAGCACTGCTTTACTTATCTCATCATTAAGCCAAAAATATTTTTTTTGTGTTATGATTTTTTTCTCAAAAAACGATTTTAAGTAAACATTTTCCACTTGCTTTTGGCTGTACAAATCCCCACCATAAATAAAACTGCTTGCTACTGCCAAACTTCCGAAGAAACTCACGTTGAGTGCTTTTCAAAAATGTCCAAAATGTTCCAAAACTTGGGCTCCACTAAGAAACAATTGTGCTTTTTCTACGCAAGAGTGGGTAACGTGTTTGCATACGAGTATTTGCATTGTTAACAGGCAATTCTCTGCATTGGACTATGACAATTCGGTGGCTCAGTGGCAGAGATGTCTATCTCTGAGTTGCCGGTGCGTGGGTTCGAATCCCACTGTGACCCATGGATGTTTGTGTTGTCCATAAAAATGCTCCTACGGCAGCCGGTTCTTCGATGTAAATCGTCCTGGAGCTACCCGTTGTTAAAACAAAAAACGGCCAAGAGCTGCCAAAACCCCCTTCGATTCAAGAGAGAAAAAGAAAATCTCTTGAATCGCTATAACAACAAGAACAACAACCAAGTCCAATATAAAAAAAGTCTAGACTTCTGTCCAAAATTAGTTTGTGATTGCTTAAATGTTTGCAAATCATGTCCCAGTATTTTACAGCTTTGAGAAATTATAAGGAAGTTTTAAATAAAATAAAATAAAGCAATTAACCGAAGAACGCAAATATATAATTAAAGTCCCCATGAAGTGAACAATGGCGGAAATAAAAATTTTATTATGCCTATTTTCGGTTTTTGGCCAAAATTTTCTCCGGTGGCGCCAGCCTCAGCAGACTTCGCAAAGGGGGGCGCGGACTGAAAAAGATTGGGAACCACTGGTTTAGTAGAAGAAGAAGTAGAAGTAGTTCTTCAATTGCTAGGATTTTAATTAAATTGAATACAATTGAATTGAAAGCAATTTAGTTGAACAGTTTTGTTTCCCTGTTTGTAAACTTCATAGGTTCTTTTGTAACGCTTGTATGGATGTGTGTGCTCAACAGCAGAACATAATTTTGTAGAAAATGTCGGACAAAATAAGAGTTGAATGTGAATTGAATACAAGTTGAAAGCATTCTCAATTTTAGCAATTAAAAAAAAAATTACCAAAATCTCAGCCGAATTACATTTACCCTTATAATTGAGTGGGATCTGATTCTGCTTATTTTTTTTTTATCAAGAGCTACTATTTGTATTTAGCCGGATTCGAACCCAGTTATTGCATTTTTTATGTTTATTTTTTCTCTATTTAGATTTAAAAATTAATCCAAGCTGAAATTCAAATTGAATGTTAAAGGTATTATCCAATTCATTTTTGTATTCAGTTGCCTACCGATAAAACTTAAAAAAAAAAAATAATACAATTTTCATAAACGAATTTATATCTTCAAAATGTTACCTGTAAATACATGTGCGTGTATCTCCCAAAACGTGTGAATGATTTCGTTGATATTGAATTGGCTACATTCGCCTTACCCCAGAGACAATTTTTCTCCTACAGTAGAGCCCCAATATTCCGGATTGATTGGGACCGAACCCCATTTGGATATTCGAGACTGCACCTATTAGAGACTCCTGTGGACGATAGTAATGCTGAAATTGCTCAAAATTCATAATTTTATGGTCTAAATTGCTGTCTCTTTAAATCTAGGGTGCACTACGATAAAAAAAAAAAACCTTCATAAAAACCAATCAAATATCGGGTCCTAATCTGAATCCAAATTATAGAATATCCAGATTTTCGGTGTTCCGATTTTCAATGTTCTACTGTACTTCAATACTTTTCATAAAATATTAAATTTTCGACCGTTCACGTTCACTCTCTACCGCGGCACCATTATCATCATGAGCATCCTTGCTTCCGTTTCACATCAAAGTACCTACGTTGAATACGCTCGTCCTCGGTCCTACCATATAATCCTTTGTGTGTACCCTTTACAACAAACAAAAAATATTATTCGCGTAATTTTTCAATATAAAATATTTATGAATGTCAATTTCACACTCCCTCGTTCACATAATAAAAAAAGAAGTGGAATTATCCCATTTCAATGGCAACATGAATGTTGATGAGTTGAGTACCTACTCGCGTATTTTGTGTGTCTGTCCGCGATGTCTGTAGGCGACAAAACAACGCGTGTGTAATGTGTGCCAACAACTCTTACGAATCGTGTTTGTGTTCGATTTATATGGACAATAAATAAGCTATTAAATAATAATAAAATATATTTTAAAAAATAAATGAAAAATAGATAAGCTCGTAATGAATATTACGCGCAGATATATTCTGTATGTCGGTGTGCTGAATTGAGAATGTAAAATTTAGGAGAGAGTTCTTGCGGATATTGGTTGGGAAAATAAAAAGGGACAGGGTCGTGCAATAAGGACATTATTGGGAGAACATGTAAAAATTATAAATTAGAGGAATATTTATTATTGTTCAAATGATTTGTCATAAACAAAATCAGGTGCGACATTTTTCATAATCAAATAAACGATATTTCACTCTTCTAAATCTACGCCACTGCTAAATAGGAACAAATGTTGATGATTTTCTATATTTCTTGTCGTTTTGCTGAATGACAATGCACTTTATAAGAAGGTGCGACATTTTTCTAAACCAAACAAACGGTACTTCACACTTCTATCTAAATCTACGCCACTGCTAACTAGTAACAAATGTTGATGATTTTCTATATAGGTATTCCTTATCGTTTTGCTGAATGGTAATGCACTTTAGAAGAAAGTTGTTGTTGCGTGCCACGAAATTATTGGTGGTGCCTGTAAAAATGAAAAATTCAGCAGAAATAATTGTTGTTAAAATACGTTTTTTATCAACAACCGTAGACTCAACCATTTTAAAATTTTTTCTTTTTTTTCAAACAAACAAACAGAACTTCATTCTTCTATACCGACGCCACTGTCAAATCGAAAATTCAAGATTTTTGGTTGGCCTTCGACTTACAATTGGACAGAAACCAATTTCGAAACAGAATAAATAAAACTAACTCATGAAAAAGAAAAAAAAATTGCCCCCTCCCACCTTATATCTACGCCACTGCTGCAGAATGGACTTTTCGAACCAAATAAATAAGTTTCATCAAATCGAACGAATGTTGGAATGCTTTTGATTTAAAATTCGGCTGAAACCAATATCGAAACAGAATAAATAAAGCCAGCTCATGAAAAAGAAAAAAAAATGCTCCCTCCCCACTTTCTACTTACGCCACTGCTGCAGAATGGGCTTTTCGAACAAAATAAATAAATTTCATCAAATCGAACAAATGGTCATAAAATACGTGTGCTTCTGTCATTTGTTGTATAATCTTCAATCACGGACATCCTCCTCCCCTCCCTCCCCGAAAAGATCATGACACTGCCAGTGAAGAGACAAAAATAATAAAATATAAAAAAAATATTCACAAACGAAAAACAACAACAACGACAACTTTCCGAAAAGGTTAATCTCGAAATGATTATGATGACGAACGATGAGCGCGATATGGGCGTGTATACATACCTAAAATTTGGAACTGTGACTGTGCATGTATGAATATTTATTTATTTCATTTTAGCACCACTGCTGCACTGTGTGTGAGAGCCATTCAATACTCCATCGGTGCTTGCCTTCTGCATCGTGCGGATTTAAATAAATGTCAAGGGATAAATAGGAGAAAATCAATATATGAATGCATGTTCGATAACAAAACGGAAATTACAATATAAATAAATAAAAAAGGACAACCGGTCGATGTAAGCCCATGTTTTTTCGCACGGGGGTTATTTTGATTGAAATAAAAAATCGCCCATGTCAGAAAAAAAATCGTACAGAATTTGTGGTGGCAATTTACTGGATTATTTTGGTTTTTCAGGTGAAAAAGAGAGAGAAAGAGAAATAAAAAAATGTATTTTGTATTTATTTTCGAGAAATTCAGTTATAATTACCGTTATTCGGTATATATAGCGGAAATAGATCCGTTTCAGTAAAAAATTCAGTATCCTGGTTTTGAATCCTACTCAAAAAAATGAGTCAATTCAATATTCTAGATTCAAATCCTAAAAACTGAAAAAAATCGTTTTCGAACGAAAGCAGCTCTTACGGCCGACCATGATCAACATAAACATGCAGGCGAGTGAAAGAGATACAAAACTCGGTTGAATGTGCTGCTGATCACACACAACCGGCCGACCATGATCAACCTAAATACGCAGGCGAGTGAAAGAGATACAAGACTCAGTTGTACGTGCGTGCTGCCGATCATACACAACCGAGATAAGTCGTGAATGTCTTCAAACTCTAGACTAGATAGGATCTGATACTTTAGGCTAATTTTCGGGCCAAGGCTCAGTATCGCACCTAATTTAATTTTTTTTAATGTAGATTTAGTTTTCGATCAGTCGAGCTCCGAAAAGACCCTAAATTTTTCAGCTTTCGGCTGTCTATCGTTCATTGGCCGCACAACTATGAACGCGACTAGAACTAGTCACTTTCAAATGCAACACCGTTTTACACTTTTTTTCACCCGACTATATAGACAAGAGCACTTTCTCTTATCTCACTGAAGACGTTTTACCCAAACTATGGCCTGGCATGGCCAAAGTTAAAACACTCATCCCAGTCAGCCGCATTGTGACGTCTTCAGATTTTTTTTTCTCTCTAAATCTTTCTGAAAAGGCTCGCTCAACTCTTCTTCAATTGGTATGGAACAGGTAAAGTTTTCCTTACGGCTGAAAAGTTTTTTAGCATATCCTTTTTGTATTTGTGTGTGTGCAGATGTGCGCCTCGCTATTCTTGAAGAATGAACAAGCCCCATTATGGTTTAGTTGAGTGTTTTGCAAAAGAACTTCATATAACTTCTTTCGCAAGAACCATCGGATAGAAGGGAGAAAAGTAGAGTAAAACAACACTGTTCAAGGCAATCATAGTACATACCTAGTTTTCTCTTTAGGTCGTTCTCACACCGTGTATAGTTGGTCTTCTTCGATGTTCTCTCGAAAAACCTGACTCCCGGGCACTGAATGAATACGAAAATGAAAATTTGTATGAAATTTGCATAGACTCTCTCTTCTCTCTCTCTTTTTCTAGAAGAAAGGTTTTTGTGTTGGGCAACACAACGAGAACCAAACAAAAAAATAAAAACACTGTTTGGGAAAATCGGCGTTCCGCTTCGTGGCTGTTTTTGAAAAGAGTTCTGAGAAATTTTATTTCGGTAATCGAAATCCCCTGCATCTCTTTCTGCTGGTCGTAGCATCTCGCATTATATAGTTTTCCTAGAACTTAGGACATGACTGGAAAAGCGAGACTAGTCTCTCGTTTTCTCTCACTCAAGTCAGAGGATGACTTGTCGTTGGTAAAGATTTCAGACTATGTTTTGACTGACAGATTGAATATTATGGATGAAGTTTTATTTTTTTACACGTCCTACAGCCATTTGGACGATGTTGTGTACTAGAATAGACAAAAAAAACGGTTGCAGAGCGTGCCCAAAAGATGCTTTTAGGGAAGATAAAGAGGATGGAATGAATATAAAAGAGGCGCGACGGTTTCTTTCAATTGTGAGCATCCTTTGCTGTTGTAAATCGAAATTTCCGGAGTTTTAGGCTGAGAGGAAAGCGGATGGAAAAGAGGGAAATTACTCCGAGAATAATTTTCGTTAGAAGTTTTAGCAAAAAAATGTGTTTCGTCGAAGAGTGTGTCCAAAATTGTATCTACAATCGATAGAATAATTGCAATTAACATGTTAATTATTTATTCTCCGTTCAAGCCTGTGAGTCACATGTGACTCATGGATAAATGGATTTGAAGGCCGGCGAGACAGTGTAGGTGGTACAGATTGAAATGACTTAATTTAAATGGTGGCTATGAAGCACACTTGCAAGTTGTTCTTTCATCAATTTTTCGAGAATCGGTCATCCCTTATCAGGTGCCTCCACAGTTGCATCTCGCATCGCACTGCGACAATATCCGTCACATAACTGGACAACTGAAAAGCTATTTACATTCTTTCTTCAGTCAACGCTTACGAAAGATTTCGAGAGAATTGTACATCTTTTCTCGCTTCACCAGAAGGCAACATACGGCTGAGCAGATTTCAGCTTGAGGCCTACTCAAAATTATGAACTGTTGCGCCTGTTATTTAATTTATTTCGAACATTAACCTCTAAATCTTCATCCCCCGCAACACAGCCACCCCGGCAAACACAATTATGTCCAAACCTTATCCCTCCGCTTCACCTATCGTAGAAACAATATATGAAAGCAATAAAATTCCCAAGCTAAAGTGATTTTAGCACTTTAGTGCGCGTCAGGATTTCATCCTTGTCGTTTTTATTGGTGGTCTTATGGCCCATTATAACTTGCGTAGATTCGTTTCGTTGGTCCGGTCTGCCGCTGGCTGGTGCCATTAACTCTCATCCCTCTCTACATGTTCACTGTCCGCACGTAATACGAAAGAAGAGTGTAATCACCACCACCGTCCGCGCCATACTATATGAAAATGTTAAATGAAAAGAAATGAGCACAACACAGACGACGACGACCGACGCGTCGTCCTTTTCTGTAGGTAATATTGGATAGTAAGTATAGCTAGCTAGAAAGATTGACCAAAGGACCCCCAACAGATTCGCTAAATGTGTATGTGATGTTAGTAAAATGCTATAAAATACAATTAAGTTTATCTATTAAACTGCAATTAGATTGATTGAAATGGTGCCGTGATGGTGAGAACGATTTATACTATACAATTTTGGCGCTTGTATGCTGGGGGTTCGGTAGGAGGTCCTGTGTCGCGTGTCTGTTTTATTTATGAAAAGAGTCGTCGGCTTAGGTACACAAATACAGAAACCGAGACGATTGAATTTTTGAAATTGAATTTAAGAACCATATGCATGGTCGTTTATTCGTGACGCGAGGTAAAATGGTCCGACTTTGACCACCCATCTTCTATCGTCTGTAATCGGTCTCCAATATTTATGAATTTTTTTCCTTTTTCATATTTTTTCTCTTGGAAATTTTTATGACTATTGGCGCGCACAACGTTCGCTCGGACGTTTCCAGTTTTTATGTCCCCCGAACGAGAGTCATAAAAATCGCTTCCAGGGAATCGGAAATTGAAAAAAAAAATGATGAAACATTTTCGTCACCGTCGTCGCGTACGCCCCAAAAGCGGAGACCAGACCAGACACCAGAATGTCGTAAAAAGTCAAACGAAAAATTCTGTTTTCCTAAAAGGGTGCCTGCCAATATACGTAATAATCGACATGAAAGTCAGACAACCGGCCGAAAAAACGTGGGCAATCATGATGAAAATATGGCGACGACAACGACGGTTTTACGAATTTATTGGGGATATGATGGTGGAACTAATTAAATTTATCAATGAATTTTAGGCTCGGTAGAGACTGTCGTAAAATATAATTTGAATGAATTGGTATAGGAAAAAACATATACATATTTTCCTTTAAAAGGAAGAAAAAATTGCATGACCAGTTTGAGAGGAACTGAAGAAAATTTGCTAGGGGAGATATTGTCTACTAGATTAGCTATATAAACTGCCGCACTGGTTTCCTTCTATAATCGTGTTAATTTTGCATACAGTTTTAATGAATCGGTTGGCAAAAACATAGTTTATTAAAAGAAAATGGCAGGACCAGTTTGAGAGGAACTGTCGGAAATTAGCTGAGGAGGAAATTGTCTATCTAACTTATGGTTGCATTGTTGAAAAGGTATAAAGAAACTGCATCAATTTAAGATATGTACTCTTACTTAAATTAAGACTCGGGTGAAACATGCTAATTTTTGCTGATTTCTTTGTCTATCGCTACAGTTTGATCGTCACTGTCAAATGCCAAAAGCTCTCAAAATCTGGTGTTCATTTTTACAGTTTATGGAGGAATGTACTATTAGAATGAAACTTAATGCGACAGTTTGAATCACACTGTACAATTTTAAAAAAACTAACTGTAAATTTTAAGATTAGTGTGAAGCACGCTAACTTTTACTGACATTTTTGTCTATCGCTTTACAGTTTGATCAGTACTGTAGAACCCAAATTAGCCCTCGAAATATGGTGTTCACTGTTACAGTTTAAAGCTTTCAACTAGCAGTTTTGCCGTGGTCTTACGTCTACAGACGTCGTCAACGCACCATGCCCCGCACGAAGTTGGGGCAAAAGACTACTGTCACAGTTTAAGAAGCAATGTACAATTCGTACAAAACATTGAAAATATGCTAAATATGTATATTGCTACAGTTTGAAAAAACACTGTAAACATTAAAATAAATTAACTGTAAATTTTCTATTCGCATTAAATTCAAACTGTTGTTTATCACTACAGTTTGATAAGCTCTGTGAAATCCTAAAAGCTCTCAAACTGTGCTGTTCACTGTAACACTTTAAGTAGCAATGTACATTTGGAATAAAACTGAAGTAGTGAACCACAGTTTGAATAACACTGCAAAATTTAAAAGAAACTACATAACTGTAAACTTCCGTTTCATGTTAAAGTTAACGCAAATCAAGATTTAAATTTGATATTTGAAATATCGACAAATGTAAATACCATATAGACTAAATGAAAACCGGAATTTTCTATAAAATTCAACGACAATAGAAATAAGAGCAAACCTCTAGGGATTTACCCTCCAGACTGAGTGAAATGTCATTGATTGCGTGTGTGTGGGTGCGGTAATGGCAATGTCACAATGATATGATATGTTTGCTTTTCTACATAGAATCGATTCCATGGATTCAGAACCACACCGCGCCACCGTTGTCAATGTCTTTATTGAAGGGAATGAAATTCAAAAACCTTAATATCATGAATAAGTGTTAGGTCACGTACAAGTTGAAATTGGATATTAAACAATGTGTCGAAGAGCAATTGCAGAGGAATATGTATAGCGTTTCTAGGAATGAGTAAAAAGCTTTTCATGTGCACAATGTTTCAATTTTCTGATTCTTTTTTGAGCAACGGTTTTGAAAAATAAAAAGCAAAAGAATTTTTTTTTTTTTGGTTCAAATTGAGTGTTTACGGTTTACGGTTGAGCATGCTGTTGGTCACACACACACACCTATGAAAATAGAGATCTATGATGTAATCACGTTGTTTCACATGTTGAAACTATGGATTTTTTTTGGATTCTTTGCTGCACCTCATTTGGATTTGGCGACCCGATGTAGAACATTTTCCGGCGCACATTTCTCTGTAAAGTTGAGAGCCCTAGCTATCGCCATTTGGAAGTAAGAGTCGCCTAAACATCCGAAAAAGGTGCAAACTTTGACCCCCTTTACTGAAAAAATAGGCAACAATCGCATTTTTATTCGAAGATTGTGATTTTAGACCCGATATAGAGCATCTAACTTTCTCTCTTCACTTTTCATTTATCACTCTATCTCATTCTCCCATTTTTTTTTTAATTCTCTCAATCTGTAAACATCAATTCACACCCACCAGAAAATAATTAGTCTGACATGTTTCCATTAAAATCCGTACAAATAGCAATAAATCTTTTTTGCCAATTTTCACTAGACTCTCTCTCATATTTTACCCAACAAGTGTAGCAAGGGAGAAGAGTATGTACCTACAAAAATTTCACCCCCTCCCTCAATTCCGGTCCGACTATATACCGACTACCGTTTATGTTACAAATGAAAAGTCAACTTGCGAATAAATGGACAGAGATTATTCGATTCCCTGCGAAAATTGCAAAAACATCCGAATGTGTTCCGTCCGTAACGGCATGATGGTATCCCACAAAAAGCCCAACTCCCTCCACGACTGGCATGAAAGGACAATTATTCCTCTCATCGTATATATTCATAACAAAATTCGACTATGCGTCCGCTTTCTGTCATCGCATGTACGTACAGACTTTCGAAGCGTAACGATTTGTCCGGAGAGGTCCTTTACAGTTATGAACTTATGCGGGTTCTTCGAAACTGCGTTAGCACAACCGATATATTGGCTAGAGGAAGCATTCACCTGGATGCGAAAACTCTGCATAGAATTGTAGAGCTCGTATGTCTGACAGTAGATAAATATGGCCTTCCGGCGGTGGTGGTGAATATATTCTCTTTCTATCCCTCTTTCGCTCGGGGTCGAATGTACCGTTATGTATGCCGCCGCGACTGTATACGGTAACCGAAAATCACCTGCCCGTATAAAAGAGGTCGATGGCCGTAAAAGCAATTTGGCTATTAATCAAAAGACGAAAATTGAATGCACAGAAAATTGAAATTGATGAAGAGATTGGTGAAAAGATGTGACTATGGCGACACGGGCGTTATATTCGGCACCTTTTGTCGAATGCTGCTGCTCTGGGGTTCTTGTCATATATCTATGGTTGATACTTCTATTGACCCATCGGAGTAGAGCCTATGTCACAACGTTTCTGTGCGTGTGAAGAGAGTGAATGGAGTCGAGACAAGAGCATGAGGTTTTTGACGAATGCCTAAGGCTCGTTCCGACGGAACCGTTTTCATATTGATAACTCACTTTATCTTGGAATTTATCGAACATTTTGTACTCTATATCAGAGAGAGCTTTACGGTTAATTCAATTAGCGAAATTCAATTTTGAGCATGCTAATTGAAGTGAAATAAGACGACAGTTGAAAGTGCTCAGATCGGTAGCATTTTGCATGAGAAGACAAATTATTGAAAATTATTTGCAGGAAATGTATGCGTCTCAATAAGAATCACAATTTCTTGAAATGGAAAAGACCCTGCCAAGCCTCATTTTTTTTCTATATCTCTCTCTCTCTCGGGTTCTTTTTTAATTCCTAGGGAGCGGCCATAACCTTCAACGCATCGCCTCTTCCCCCTCTCCCCTCTCACTGGTTCTTTTTAAATTCCTAGTGAGCAGCCATAACCTTCAACACATCGCCTTTTCTCTCTCCTCTCACTCTGATCTCTCTCTCTCTGGTTCTTTTTTAATTCCATCCCACAATTTGTCACTTAACTTTGCCTTAACAGATCGTGTGTTTTTGTGTTGTCCCGCAGCATCTTATCCTCTGGACAGTCATATGTAATGGACATCGACCAAATACCTTCGAACGTTTCACTGTCTCTCTCTCTCCCCCGTTTTCTCTCTTATGTTCCTTGCGTCTCCTTCGTACCATACGGGTGCATGGCCCTACTTGGTTCTGCATCTTTGCTCTATCGTTTTGAAAATTTCTCTGCTTTCACCAGAGACTTAAAATTAATCCCCGAGAAAGCAAAGAGTGACATACAACCCGTCCCGTTACACTAAAAGGGAAGTAGAGGACCCCGTTTGTCGGCTGAGACTTCAACCTTGCCATAATCCTGCGAAAGAAGCCCTAATTCACTCATACACAGACGACAGAGTCTATGATAAGAATTTTCTATGTCTAATCGGATTATCAAGTGAGGTAGGTTTTACTGACGTTCTTTGGCGTTCTCGTTAAAGATTACACACTCCCCAAAACAAGTCGCTCGTATATTTATAGTGCTCAGGAGCCTTTTAAGCTCAAGGTACAAAAGGCATATGTCTCTATAGGGTATGCACGGAAAGCAAGCAGTATGGTAACTTGATATGCTTCGTAGAAAATTTCATGAAATTCTATATGTATTCATATATATTTATTCTGAAATATTTTTTATTTCAACAGACATCGAGTTGGAATGAGAGTTTTGGTATATTTCACACTTTGGAAGCTCAGCACATGATTCCTGAAAGACTTATCAGGAACTCAAATCTGATCTTTAAATCACGTCAATGACCTAGATTTTTTATTATCTCCAAAAATAGATATTTGAATGTATGAACCGAAACTTAACCCCATTTTTTTTCAAGGCTGGTGGAATTCTCGGTAATAATTGTCCTATTTCTTTTCGGAATGCCTTTGATATAAAATACAGTATTTTGAAAAATTTGTAGTTTTTTTACGACTCAATATCAAAATCCCTACAAATAAAAAAAAATTAAAAACCCTAAAAGCCCTAAAAATCCGATTAAGATAATCTCCAAATCGGAAATTTTGTGAACAGATAAAAAACCACATGGAAACCGTAATCTCTAAAAGCCCTAAACGCCAAATCCCTCAAATACAAGATCCCCAAAATACGAACTTCTGATTTAACTTTCCAAAACGCATTACTGTGAAAATCCTAATTTCATACATCCTCCCAATTATATATCCTTGTAAATGATTTTTAGGGATTTCTGTTTTGGGGTTTTGTGGAGATATCGCTTGTGGATAAGTGTTTAGAGATTTTTATATTAATCATATGCGTAGGAGTTTTTTTTGTCAACCATGTTTTCTCCAGAGCACATCGAACTATATTTTGGGGTTTGTTGGGATTATATTTTTGAGGATTGGCTTTTAGAGATTTTCATATATGAATGGAATTAAAGAAAGCCTAGTTACAAAATTACAATATTGAAAACACACCCTTTCCTGAAAACCCGGAATCTCCAAAAGCCTTAAACATCAAATTCCTCAAATGCGAAATCCCCAAAGGTAGACTTTTAATTTAACTTTTTAATAGGCGCTTCTGCGAAAATTTAAATTTCACGAATTCCCTGCAATAAATATCTGTGCCTTGGGGTTTCTTGTTTTGGCGTTTTTTTTTGGAGATTTGGTGTTCGCTAAATAGTGTTTAGAGATTTTTATATTAATATCTTGCTTAGGAATTTTTTATTCAACCATGTTGTCTAGTCAGCACATCGCGCTAGATTTTGGGATTTTATTTTCGGGGATTGGCTTTTAGAGATTTGTATACATGAATTGAGTTGAGATTTATCGTCAACACTTGCATGCGCTGCAAATTTATTTTAAATCCAGAGAAATGGTCTTGGCATTTTTTACCCATTTTTCTGCTAGATGTATTGATATTTACCAGCCATCACCAACTCAACCGCAATCACATTTCAGCAATCCATCAACCAATAAGCCAATTGTCGGGTCGCCAAACTCAAAAGCATCATTCTGTATCAAAGTCTTACGCAAGAAGCAAAAAAATTGCTTTCAGCGTTTCAACTAATGCAACATCGAACTCTCGGCCCTCCACTGCCTGGATGTTGTCCTGCCGTCGCGTCGTCGTCTCTAATCGACATTTCACGCTATCTATCAGTAAATCTTCGCCCATTTTTTTCGTAATATTTTTTTCTTTCGGCTTCCCGGACCAAACCATATTCTTATAGGAACGCGGTCCTTCTTGCTTGCTGATGGTATACGTGAACGGAAAGGAGAGTCTTCAGTAAATATCAGTAGTGCCCTCCGGCAGGGCACGTAATCAAAACACATTTCAGCATCAAAACCATGATTTTATGTCTCCTCTCGCCTCTCGGGTGTTGAGTAATACGAAAAAATTGCAAGTTTTCTTTAATGGACGACCAGGACGAAGATGTCGTCCGTTCTTCTAGTCCCAATGGTCCGCGCTGAATTGCATCGTTCCCTGATGCTTCTTATATGTGTTTTTTTTTTGTCTGATGTTCTTTCGTTTGGAATTCTTATACATATACCCTTTGAGCAACGAAGCGCGCAAAAGGAAACACTAACAGGACTCGAAGATGTTTTTTGATAATATATACACTATGGAACTGATTCCCATAAGGATTCTCATCTTCGAATGAAAAAACGTGGTCTCGGTCGAACTCCGGAGCGTCTTGTCTTGCCATATAACGGGAAAAAGGACACACGTTTCTGACTTCGACTCCGCACCTTATACTTATCCGAGAGAATGTGTCGTGCCGAAGGGCAAATACAGCAAGCACACAGCTTTTTCCTAATTTTCTTAAGAGTTCAAGCTTTATGTGATTTTGATCACCGGGGAGAAGAAACGGGAAAAGTGTCTGACGATGTCATTCCATATTAGATATACGGACAAAACTAACGGTATTCTCGTACGGATGGTGCTGCGCTTCTTAATCTCCCGCGTGGTAATGCTGTGCCCAAAGGGACTGCTGGACGACTAAGAAGACGGAGAAACAGAAGTTGAGGTCACAACATGTTGACACTTTTCCGGGGTTTACCGATGTCACAGCAATCCTGAAGTATGCTCTTTCGGTTCTCTCTGAAATGTTGACACGGAAACATGTTTTCCAGTGGACATTTTTGAAGTGATTATTAAAACCCGAAGAAACTTCGGATCGTAAGGATAAATCAAATCTCAAACCGTCATTTTCCACCGAACTGAAGTGTGTATCATATATTTTGCGGATTGAATGTCCTTGATGTCACGCGAGCTTGTGGCAAGTGAAACGTGACTATAAACTACGTGACCGTTCGTGTATTGGGTTACTTTACTCGTACACACAGCCGCAGACCGTTGACATGGACCACAACGACCCCGACGATGGCGGTCCTATAAAGGATTAAAACTAATCGCCTGATGGTGGTCGTTGTTACGCGCGAAAGTGCAAAAGGACATCCGTATGGAAGTCTTAAGGACTTGCGATGATTTTTTTTTTGTTGGTTCGACGAGCATTCCGAGATAGGTTCATATGAACAGTGTTCTCAAGTGGCGCTTGTTTTTGTTCTCCTGGCAAGGACACTTTCTTCCTTTCTCATAAATGCATGTTGTGTGTGATGCATTTTAAATTATATATCGTAGCGAAAATGAAGAAGTCTTGTTTTTAGCTTCCGTTCGTTGCCGTCGGCACGTTTTCTCGGTTCTGGCTTCTTGTACTTTATGCACTCTGTTGCTGGAAAGTAAATTGAGAATGGAAGACGACGGCCGGCCGGCGGGGTGTTTGGAAGGAAAAGGCGATAAAATTTCGTGAATCTGTTGCTATTACGAGATGAGAAAATTAAGAAGATGCGAAATGAATACCGATGAGATTCAGTTTAAATGCACTGAAAATGCAGGAAAATTTAATTCTATTTTCGTTTTATTGAGTTGGACTCGAAACCCTTTGCGAAAAATCCCCAAATCTGAATCCTTAGAAAAAAAATCGCCGATCATAAATCCCTAAACCAAAACTCTTAAAAAATCCCCACATGCACGATCTGTAAAAATGTAATCCCCAAATCAAATCCCTACGTTGTAAAAGTACATAATGTATGGATTATAATGTTCAATATTTTTTGCCTTTTCAGGTTAACGACTTTATTTGAGGGATTTATAGATAGGATTAGTGGGGGATAGGGTTTTAAGGGACTCAAGATATGCGGATTGTGGGGATTTCAATTGTGAATTTAGCTTTTTCTCTTTGGCGATATTTTAAATTGGAGATTTCCCATACAATGCTTAAAAAGAAATCCCCAAATCAATGTAGTTGCGAAATTACATTTATGTGTAGATTATAATTTTCAATTGTTTTGCTTTTTCATTTCAACGAGTTACCTTTATTTGAGGATTGAAGGGGTATTTTTCAAATTTTCGGGGATAATTCCTAATTGGGATTATTTTGGGGGATTTTGTTTTTTTGGGGATTATAGTTTGGTCGTAAGTGTGGGTAATTTTGGATACTATGCTTTTGGGAATTTCAATTGTCGGTTTTGCCATTTCTTTTTGGGGCCTCGTCTTTACTTGGGGATTTTTTTATTTTAGATTTCCTATGCATGTCCATTGTGCTGAAAAAGAAATGAAGAGAACAATTCAAAGAAACATGTGCATAATTTGCTCTCGGTTTTAATTAGTCTTTCAACTCATTTCTTTAAATTGCCCTACTTAATTTCACGGTCTTTTTTCTCTACAAAAAAACAACTTTTCAAATACCTCATCATCCCCAACATATATTTGCGCTAAAATCCTTAACCGAAATCTAAATATATTTTTCTCTTCCGCAAAAACTTTTTCGCGCGACCGTGTCTAGTACCTACATAAATATTCTACGAAAACTTTAGCTGCTGCTGCTACTCGATATAAGGGCAATTCAAAAACATTTCGCACGCCTCAATGCCAATCCAATCTTTTCTGGGCTCGTTGAAAAACCTAATTTTCAGAATTTTCACTATACAAAGGCATCAAATACTGTGCGCACGTGTATACATAGTTTGTATGTAGTTTCCACGCCAGAGTCGCACTCATTATTTATATGATTGCAAAAGAAAATCCATTTAAAAAGTTCCCTCGCCTTGCTCTTCAACACAAAATCAGTCGTCGGTTCGTTATCGTTTCGCGGGCACCACCGAAAAACCTAGTTCCCTTGACAACCTTAACATGATACTGACGATGAGGGGTCCTGTGGCGCGCTGGTTGTACATCCTCATTTCCCTAGCATTTTGCACAGAAAAGAAGCAGAAAGAAAAATTCAAGGTAATTAAAATGAAGAGCAAACTAAGATAGGATAACATCACGAGGGAAATTAACCCCATCTTGCTGTCTGGACGTTTTGGGCATATACTCGCACATGATTACGAAAGTTTTTCGTTTTTTTTTCAGCTCTGGATAAAAGGGATATTTATAGTTCTGGCAGTTACAGTTGTCCTTTGAATTTTGAATATCCTTTAGGTACCTAACGGTACGACTCAGTGTCATGGTTCACTTTCTCGCAAATTTTCACTTTCCACTCTTGTGTGCCAGAAAAGAAAGGATTCAGAATCGTCACAACTAGTTCGGTGTCACCGGCCACCAAACGGATACGGTGAGAGTGGAAAATGAGATTTTCTCTGCTTCATTTGGCTTGATTCCATTTTTGAGTCCTCATTTTTTCTAAGGACATTTAGCCCATCCCCTGGAGAAGCTCGGAAAATAGTGAAGATCACACTTTCTGTTTGACTCGTTCCGTGTCATATCACAGAACTAATTCGTTTAGTGTGATTTCTATGTATATGTGCAGACTGACTGTACGGCAATGTTAGGTCCTTTTTTCCGGACGGGTTCAGTTCAAGAAAATATCATCATTGCGCGAATTTGTGTCCTTGTACCATTCCGTTTGGTCTGGATGACGATGCACTTCTTCCATACTTCCATATGGCAAAGAGACCGAAACGTAACTTTGTTGAATATATAATTAGCAAACTAATAAGTGGCTTTTGGTATGGCGTGTTGTATAGACTTTGACGCAAAGACTCGGAGATTTTTGGAGGCCATGAGTATCATGATGCGGTTGCCTAGAATTCAGTGCATGGAATCTCTCAACTCATTTTGAAAGAATCCTTTTTGCAATCGTTGTGATATGGCATCGAGACTTGGGCGACGTTGTCGTCGTCATCGTCGTGGGTCGTGAAGATTAAACTTTTTCGGGTAATAAAGAGTTTGAACGAATTGCGATGCATAGTTTGTCGTCGTGGTAGTGCGGTGCGGTATTATCGTCCACATCAAAAGGATCATGTTTTAAGTTTGGCGTAGAGATAGTAGATGCCAACTTTTGATATGAATATGATTTGATCAAAGAAAAGTTTGTGTTTAGCGAAACAACAGCAGTGAAATGGAAAGCTTCTTTATTTTAGTAGCAGTGCTTGTCAAACAGTTATAAAGAAATGAAAGACAGATTCACAAATGGCGTTCCGTCCTTCTGGTTGATTCATTTTCGAGTTTAGTCATAGTTTCTTTTTCAGCTTATATTGGCTCTCAAACCTTGCACTTTGGGAAGAACTATACTTTACAGGGTCTCTCAAAATTATTTAGATTTATATATAGATTTTAAATGTTTTAATTTTTGATTAGCAATCGAAACTCCTGAAAATTCGTCTCTTTCCATCTCGTTTTTTAATTGGATCTGCTTCTAGACTAGCCACTGAGTGAATCGCTAGATTGTCCAACAGATATTCTCAAACTGTGCAAATATTCTTTTGGCTTTGATCGGGGATTATAATAAGCGCGTTTTTTTTTTGTAAAAAAGGTGCAGGTTGGGGTATATAAGCACAAACAAACGATTTGGGTTAAAAGCTGTTTATATCTATTGCACCAACTATGAACTGATTAATAAATAGCCAGTCAATTAACATGTCTTACAAAAACAACAATGCAACGCAACATTGCGATCGGTTTATCGCAACACTCAACCTCCCACCCGTAACATTTAACCAATGGTTTTGGTATTAGCTCATGCTTTTTCGTGTTAGAGCGCCTCTGGTTGTCACATCTGTAACAATTCTTCCGGGTTAACTTTGGTCAGAGTACGTACCCCTGATACATTACTGGGTTTATCTGGGTTATGTTGTTATTGTAACCCCATGTAGTTACCCTAAACTAATCTACACCCGAGCACAATAAAACACGCCTAATATAGAAATTAGAGCAGTCTGGTAAATTTTAAGCAAAAATATTCCGTTATATTTCCTTTGGAAAAGGTAAATCTTCTATCCCCTCTTTAATCTTAACCATGACATTCCTCCTTCTTCTATTCTTCAATATTCGATTTAGCCATGCAATTTCTCATTGTCGTGCCGTTTTATCCATGCCATAATAAACATTCGTCTGCCGGCAAACATATAAAACATGATAAGCCGGAAAACTAAAATGAAAACTGGTTCAAAGAGTCGGTCCCGGAAAGACGACATGAAATTTCGCTTCAAAACACCACACAGTAGTCGTCCTCATTTCACTAAAATCGTAAAAACCGGAGCAAATGTGATAAACCTCAGAATGTATCTATATAGAGAGTGAAATATCCTACCGGAACGCAACAACTGCTGAAATTGTATTTTTGCAGAAATATAAATAAAATTTACCGGTATAACGACTTATCGCGTCTCTTTCACCACATCACATATACGACCGACAATGGCGACGATAGGATTCTATTTGGGGATGTGTGTCTCTATTTTTACGAGGTTGATTTTTATCATCAACCCCCGAGTATTTTCTGTTGCTACTCTAAATCCGAAGGATGCCATCAGGACGAGGCGCCCGCAAAACGATATGGTCACATGTTTACATCATGTTGATGATGGCATCTACACGTACAGGTTCTTCTTTATAGTTTAGACACCACCAGGTTAAAATCCAAAACCCATGTGTCATTCGGTGCAAAATTAGAGTATGTACGCGCGACTTTGGATAAAAATAATAATCCAAGAAAACATCCTGAGAAAAGACGAATATCTTCTTCAGAAGCGATGTATTTCAGTGTAAATAACACTCATAATATTGGTCGCACTGACGGTAGACGGGGACAGGATAAGACCAATAATACTACTAGTCTGCTTCAGTTCTCTTTCTCTCTCTTTCTCTATTTGCCAGGACGAAAACACAACTCAACGACAGCGGGTTCAACTCTCCGGCTATGTACATTCAGTGATGAATGTTAAATGAATGTAAATGCCGTCTGACTTGAAATATAAATGAGCATCGACCATATTATCCTTGTAAAGGAAAATTATAAATAACTCATGCTGCACAGAGTACATTGAGAGCGCCAAGAGAACTGTGGGGTTGGGAATTTTTGAAGCTTTTTTTCCTTTTTTTAAGAGATTACGTTTACGAAAATCTCTTATTTTTCAGAACTTTTATGATTGCACTATTTTGTGGAAATTTGCTGACATATTTTAAGTCATTTTGTTGTTTTTTCTTAAATCCCCAATATTTGGTGATTTTGTATTTGACGGTCATAATATTTGAAGAGTTTACATTAAGTCAACCAATTGCAATCATAGTGAAATATGGTCAATTACAGAATCTCGAAAAAAAAAACGAATCCTCAAAATGTTGGGGTTTTATATTTTGGGGATATATGTTGTTGAGTTGCGTGACTTTTTATAGAGATTTCAGAGGAATGGGCGAAATCCCCAGAAAAAGTGTATCAGCATATACAAACTTTTTTAAAAACAAAATCAATCCCCAAAATGTTGAGATTTTGTATTTCAGGTTTTTTTTCGGTGGGGTTTAATTTTTTGGGAGTTTTTGAATTCAATCAATCAATTGAAATCAAAGTCAAATGACCATTTAAAGAATCTAGAAAAAAAAATCCCTAAAATGTGGGGTTTTTATATTAATCTCGAAAAAAAACTAATCCTCAAAATGTTGGGGTTTTATATTTTCGGGGTATATGTTGTTGAGTTGCGTGACTTTTTATAGAGATTTCAGAGGAATGGGCGAAATCCCCATAAAAAGTGTATCAGCAAATACAAACTTTTTTAAAAACAAAATCAATCCCCAAAATGTTGAGATTTTGTATTTAAGGTTTTTTTTCGGTGGGGTTTAATTTTTTGGGAGCTTTTGAATTCAATGAATCAATTGAAATCAAAGTCAAATGATCATTTACAGAATCTAGAAAAAAAAATCCCCAAAATGTGGGGTTTTTATATTTTGGCGCTTATTTGATTTAATGTTGTATAACTCCCACCCAAGCGAAATCTCAAAGAAAAAAGGATTTTCAAACACATTATTTCCAAAGAAGCACAAATCCCCAAGATTTTTAAAATCTCCGAAAAAAAGTGAGTCTCCAAAGTTTTGGGACTTTAGGATGATGATGATTCCGACCCCTAGAGAAATCTCCACGAAAAAAAGCATCTGCTAACAGAAACTCTAAAAAAAATGAATCCCCACAATTTTAAAGTTTTGTATTTCGAGTCATGCTAATACAAAAATACATTTTTAAATAATTCAACTCATTCAAATGTGAAAATTAAAATATCATAAATATGTATCACACATTTAGTATCCTTTCTACATTCAACCCCAAGAACTCAAATTCATACATATGTATATTCGCGACATACAATTATTTCGTGTTTCACAGTTTCACAGGTGCGTTTCCAACTCACACGCACAAGATCCCGACAAACCTCTTAACTCTCCTTCATCCCAAACGTCAAATCTCATTTCATATTTATTATAATATGAAACTGTTGTCTTGTCTGTTGCTTTTTTAGTCGGGGATGAGTCGGCTGCGGTGTCTAGATTAACGCATATGCGTTTCACCGCATCCTGTTCCTATTCGAAACGTCTTTTCCAGGGGGCGATGCTCACTCTACCCGCGCTCATTTTGAAGAGATATCCAAGCACTTGACACGAAAAAAAAAACACGGTTGGGGAGGCTCAATTTGTGCTTAAATTCGCTTTTCGTCCTGCTCTATAGCCGTAATTATGCCTTCTTCATCGAGACAAGGCTTCGGGTCGGGACCGGGATTTTCCAGGGGTTTGGCAAATTAGAATTGTAATACAGTGAATACTTAATTATGTATAAAACGGTCGAATGAATTTTATTACGAAGGGACAAACTAACGCAACGCGCGAATATGGGATGATAAAATGAAAAAACACTGACAGAATGAGTGAAATTATGCCACAATGAAATTTTAATTATAATTAAATACAAAAACATAGAAAACATAGAATAAGTTGACCCGAGGATGCTCAGGCCTTTATAGTCGCGCCGTATTGTACATGCACGGTTGTCAGATGAAAGGCGCATAATGTTTGGGATTCTCCGTCGCAGGAGTCGAGCCGCTTCTGTAATGAGTTGGACTGTATGAAAAAAGGTCGCGCGAGTAACAGAAGGTTATGTCCCGGTCTGACCCCCGAGGGCGAAGTATGTATAGTCCTTTTGGAACTCTGAAGGAGGGTGAGTCTCTTAAACAAATAAATCCAAAGTCTGTAAGCACAAAAAAATTGCAGGTTGTGAATATTACCATTATATAGGTACACTTACACAAGTACCTTTGACCTTTTTTGCCATTCTATATTGTTGCCATAATTTTATGGGATGTTTCCGTGCTGTTTTTGTACGATGACCATTTGTTGCTCTACACACACAAAATATGCCGAGAACTTGTTGAATGAGTGGCGAGATGAGTTTTTTATGGAGGTTTTATTCAAGTGGAGCTTATTTTAGTTAAAATGCGGCAATAGGCCTGGCCAGTAGATTGTCAAGTGGCGTTTGGAGCTTAGTGTTTAGAAGTATTTGAAAAAGGCTCAGGGTATACCTACTTCAGAAGAAAAATATTTTTAAAATTGTGTATACTACAGTACTTGTTGAAATCTGGAGTAAAAGTAAATAGCTGATGTTATTTTATCGAGTTCGACGTTTTGCGAACATGAAAAACAATTGAATATATATTTTCAATTTTGTTTTTTAAAACTTTTATGGTATCCTTTCTAGAACGATTGTTTTCCGTTTCTTAAGAAAGTTCTGCAATTTACAACAGCTTGGATTTTCTATGTTTCTATATTTCTTATCGTTGCCGATTTATTATGTTCATAGAATATCGTATATTAATTTTATTAATTTTTTATGCGATGTTTTGCCTCTTGGTATTTATACTGAGTGTATATGCCACCTGTTGCTGTGAATATATTGCTTTTCTTCGATGTTTCTCGCCAGCTGAGTGTGCATATTGAATGCTGGAAATGTCAAACAATTAAATAGTTTCGATTGATGTTTTTAGAATATTCTATGTTTTCAGATTCGACGCATTTTTTTTTTTGTGTGAACATTTTCAGAGTACATATTTGAGTTTTTTTAAGCACGACTGAAATGTTTTTTTTGTTTCCTAATTTTTTTCACAACAGTTCTATGTTTACTTCGTGTTTCTATGTTTTTTATTTCTTAGGTTATTCATATGTATTTTGTGTGTGGACGGTTTTTTTTTCGATTGAATGATTTTTCTCCTAATTTGTTTCAACGGTGTCCACTGTGTCTTACTCTGTGTTTCAATATCATTATCATTTCTCAGACTTTACTCATGTTTATTTTGAGTGTCGGCCGTATTTTGGCGAAGTTCGATCCACACTTGTTAGTCATAGTCACAGTCATTTTCGATACTAGTTGAGAGATTTTAAGTTTAATGATTGATATTAAATGTTGGGCTATGCGATGTTTTTTGTTAAATTATAATTGTTGCATGCTGTTCAACAAATCGTCTAATTTTTTCCTGTCAACAGATTTTGTTTTTTTTTTTTTGTTTTTTTCAGTAATTGATGTAATTCTATGTTTGCCCTCCCATTATATTTGGAGCAATATTTATTTGTACTTACATTGAGTGCCAAATAAGTTAGCGAGAGTTCAGTGGATAATTTCAGAAAACTTATCAAACAACACATTTAATAATTATTATGCTTTACTTCTCGTGTCCGAAGGGACTTTGTTTGCATTATTTATTACCATAAAAAGAAATCATTTTGCTTGACGTAATTTTCTTGTTTCTCTTCATGTAAGAATTATAATATCAAACACATGGAATTTTCTCCGTTTTTTTTTTTGTGTCCTTTCTCGATATTTTACTCTGTCTCTCCGAGTTACTATTGGATCTCCTGAGATTTGAAAAAAAAATCTGAAATGAGATATTGCGATCTCTCTCAGTGTACTTAGACTTTCGATGAGAGCATACATCTCATTTGAAATTCATCCCAGACCTTATTTATATTTTACATTTCCTGCATATGTAAAGTGCGGTAACATGTATGTCCATAATAAAGTTGGTTGCGCGTTTCATCATCATCTCATATTCAGTGAATATTAAAGCTTCACAAGATGATGATGATGAGTGGGTACGAGACTGTGCGCTATACGTATATAAAAAAAACGGAATACGACAAGAGAGAAAAAACTTTTAATGAGATTTCATCTCTGTTTTTTCGGTGGACAGGGCACGGTGTTTTCTCTCCCTTACTTCCTTTACAATCCTCTCTTTTCTCTCTCTTTTTATCCGAAACTGCAATTTTCTTCTCTCATTTTTCGTCTCTCTCTGTCTTTCTCTCCGTATCTTCAGTTTTTGTGGTAGTCGTTTGGGTACAAAATTAAAATCCTGTAAGTTCCGGTTTTGAGAAAATTTTCAGAATACCCAGGATTTGCCCGGAAGTGGTGTAAGAGTGGTGTATGCGAGAAAAAGGCTGTAAAAGACAAGTGAGATAGACTCAAAGTTAAATTATTCTCATCTTAGGTATCTTTTTTTTTCACGAGAATTAAGGTTGAAAATTATTGGGGCTAAGCTTTTGTTGAACAAGCGTATAGAATGGTTCCTTCGTTGTTTTTTCACCGATATAAACCTGATAAGGGTGGAATTTTTTGGTGAATTGTATTGGTTGGAAAATATTGTTTATTTTTACTATAAGTTTTCAAAGCAAACAATTTTTCAGGTTATCTAAGTCACATAATGTCACAAAATAAATCACTGCTCTGATCTGAATCGATTATTCAAGCTGTGTCTTAGAGCGAGTTTGGCAATCTCTTTGTAATTTATCAAACTTGCTATCCGATTTCTCTACTCAGAATTCGAGTCGTATGTAATTAAAGCGACTGTTATTTAATTTTTGAGGCCCCGAACAAATGGAAACTCAATTTGATTCATATTTTCTAATTTAACTGGTAGAATAATTAAAACCGATTTTTTTATGACTGATTAGTCAATATAAGAGTGACTAATTGAGCAATTGATCCTATTTCATTTTTCGCTTAATTGGAAGACATTGAAGATTTTGGAATATTTATTTTCGAATATTTTTACCGATATTAACTGTTGATCGCATATAAAGAATGGTTTTTGTGATTATTTGCAAGAGTGACTAATTAGCAGACTAATCGACTAATTGGTTTAGAAATTTAAAACATGACCAAACACAATGCAAACTACATTGATGACTGATTTTTTTTGTTGTGCGTTTTATACGTGTTTATGATCCAAGAAACATCTGTGAAGACACAGAACACACACAGTGATTAATTTTAATTATTCAAGTTAGTACAGACCATAAATACTCCACTCAAGTAGTCATAAATCAATTATCGGATTTCCAATCCTAATTATTACTCACCCACTTACAAACCAATCAAAAACCCATAGACGCGTCACATCTTGAATTAAAAAAAACCCCTTCCTCAAATCACAACCCAACACAATCAATTCAATTCGTCCAATTAATAAAAAAAAGATTACCAATTTCATGCTATTATTAATGTCATACAAATTAACCTATATTTTAAGATATGACATTCATTTTATTTACAAAACTCAATTAAAAAAAAATTGTGAACAGAACAAAATTCTAATTGTCATCGTCAATTAGTACAAGACTCTTGGAACTCGTTGTTCTGAGTTCAGAAAGAAAAAAAAAACAAACTAAAGAAGGAATGACAACGACATCAGCCACGACAACCATATTTTTCGATTGACCCGTTTTAATCCCATACGGAATTTTTTTTCTATTTTTATTCTTTTGAGCTCTTGTGCTATGTCATGCTGTCTTGGTTCATTGGTGACTCGAGGGAATTTATACGACATCTACGCAAACCACAAGAAGAAACTTAATATTGTATGATAACATAAATATGGGAATTGTATAAATGTCTTAAGTAGGTGATGTGAGGTGGTGTGGTTTTAGCGACTCCAGAAGGAAGCCCGGACTGTTTGTTTGTTTAAGTGAAGCAAATTTGGCGAAACAAGTTTTTTTCAGAATGGCTTTTGACCTATATTATTGGTAACTAGCAAAGCAAATCGTTTAAAAGATTTATTCGCGAGAAGTGCGAAACGGGGCATATCTGAGCAGAATTAATGACATTAGATTAGTCAGAGTTTTAGAGAATGATTTGTCATTTTTTGAATGAGATGATCAATATAACGGAGATTTGATGTATGATTAACTGAGTGTGTGTTTGTCTGTATTTTTTTTAAACAGATTTACAAGATCTTAAAATAATATTGATGACTGTGCAATATTGTTTTTCTTATAGGGCTTTCATTTTTTTTAAATACATTTTTTTTCATAGATATCATGTAGGAAAGTTCTGATTATTTTATCTATTCACACATAGAGTACTTCTACCCGTATCCGTAAGCTCCACGGCAGTCGCAAGCTTAACGTGCTTTTGCTAAATTGTGAAATTACTTGACCAATTTTATGTCAATTCTCGACTTTGACTTCCATTACTCTTTTCATATGGATCCATACGTGTCTGATAGTGTGTCGATATTGAAATTACGGTGGACTTTATTTTACGTTCGTTTTTTTTCATGGCCCTATTTTTACGTCCGTACCGATTTGCAAGTTTCATAGCCTTTTCAATATTCAATTTATCTGTAGATATTCTTCAGAAACACATTCACTCAAATGGTAATTGATTTTACAAGTACCTATAATTAAAATTTATTTTTTTAACTATTCGTTCAAAAATAATATTCGGAACAGGAACTACACTACAACGTCGACAAGGTTGTCACATGAAAGACACGGTATTATTGAGTATGTTTTCCGATTTGATATAGTTTGAGTTAAAATTTTAACTAATGTTTTCATCGGAATTCTCATCATCATTTCATAATTTCCGGAATACATTGCGAAAACCACCAGAATCTGCATATCACTTTCCAATTTATCACCCTTGTTACTAGATTACTCGATAGCTTTGGTATCAAATAAATGTAATGTTGTTTTACGTCTGAACTTCTTTTTCTAAATAGTCAGATTTTTTAAAAAAGTCCGACTGATTTCCAGGTTGTCCTCTCTGTATACCTATTTGGGACTTTTGCGTCTTGTAGAACTTTTTCTTTGTATATAAAACTGACTGGGAAAAATAAAAAAAAAACAATTGACTTCAATAATCATAAAATTCAACTTCCAACATGTATCGAAAATTGGACCCCTGCGAAATGAAATCCTGCCTACGCCCCTGGATTCTGTTGATGATGTCATTATTATCGCTTCGCCCATTTATGTCTGGCTATATGTATTGAAAAGAATGTATGGAACATGCTTTTAATTTCAACTTCAAAAGGAAGATTTTGCCAATTTTTTTTGCTCGTACATTCATCGATTTTTTAAATTTTTAAATTATTTTTTTAATTACTAATTTTTGTTATTGTCTTTTTGTCATTTCAGGTAAGAACTTAAAGCGAGATTATTGCAAGGAAATTGTTCATTTGAAGGGGGTATAATTTTTATATCTACATATTTTTTTTATAATTGCCTCGAATAACGGTATATGTATTCCATCATCATCATCAATGTGGCACGAAAGCCCGACGTCGGGCCTTGGCCGTCTGAATCGTTGAGCTCCAATTGTCGCGGTTACGTGACCTGGTCCTCCAGTTTCGGAAGCCCAGCAGCTGGTGGGTGTCTTCACCTACGGAGTTCTCCCAGCGAGCTCTCGGTCGTCCACGCAACCTCGCTCCGTCAATTCGTTGTGCGTTCATAACTTTCTTTGGTATGCGATTGTCGTCCATCCGTTGTACATGCCCCGCCCATTGCAGACGTTGAAGCTTCACGATTTTCGATACTTCCAGCTCATCGTACAATTGATACAACTCATGGTTGTATCGGATACGCCATTGGTCTCGCTCGCGAACGGCCCCGAAAATTCGCCGAAGGACCTTTCGTTCGAATCGGTCTAGCAAAATTTCGGAGGCTTGGGTAAGGGTCCATGCTCCGCAGCCATAACATAGCACGGGTCGGATGATCGTTTTGTACACGCGGAGCTTCGTGCTCCTGTGCGCAAGTTTCGAATTAATTATAGCGAGGACCGAGAAATATGTCTTATTGGCTAGTTGTATCCGTCGCTTAATTTCGTCGGTTTCGTTGGCGTCCTTTGATAAGTTACAACCCATATGTATTTCGCCAGATAATAAAAAGCGACTCAAAATCCAGAGCTGATCAGAACCAGCTTTTATCTTCAACTCAACTCAACCATCTCCAAAAAAAAGTTTGGTTTTTATAAAAAAAAGCAAAATTGATTTTTTGTTAAATGAATTCTAAAGCACATTAATTGTTAACGGTTAAAATGAATTTTCCGTAAATGATTGGATCGGGACGGGCACAGAATGTTCCTAATACGAAATGCTCTCGATGAAAATCCACCCGTATGAAATCTACCCTGTCAAAATCCACCCGTTCGAAAACTTACCAGTAAAAATCCACTCATTTGTACATAATTTTTACTTTTTGTTAGGGTTTTTTAGATTTAAAAAAAAAACCCTTATGAAATCGATTTTGTCCGCCCGTCTGTCTGTCTGTCTGTCCGTCTGTCCGTCCGTCTGTTCACTAAATATGTAACTCGCGAACGGCTTAACCGATCGTCATGAAATTTGGTAGGAATGTGTGGAATGGTAACAATCTTTGGCGCGAAATACTTCAAAAGTGGTATGGTAAAGATAACAGGGTGTCCCGGACATTTGAAAATTTGTTCACTAAATAACTCGTGAACGGCTTACCCGATCGTAATGAAATTTGGTAGAAATGTGTAGAGTCGTAACAGTCTTTAACGCGAAATACTTCGACGTTGGTAGAACAAAGCTAACAGCAGAGCAATGTAGCGGAGTTATAGCTAATGAATTCAGTTAATATGTGTAGCCATTATGCATAGTAAATCTATTTTTAGATTGGTCTAATTAAAAGCGTTTATTTAGACCAATCCAAAAATAAATTTACAAGAAGCATATCATTAATATTGTGCATAATTCTTATTTATTACCTATAAAATATATGTGCAAAATTATTCACTATGTATGTATGTATCCAAAATAGAAAAAACCCTCGTATTGCGGGCGCAGCCTTCTGTACGCCGGTATTTTTTGTATCTAAACGGAAATGGACATTGAAATATGAAAGGAAAAAAGTGCAAAATGCAAAAACGACTAGATTTGAAGTTATGAATTTTTGGTACATAGTTAGATTTCATTCTGGACATGCATAAATAAATAAGTGGCGCGACAGGTCAACATTGGACTAAGCAAATGTGTTAGACATCCAATTTCCAAGATTTGCTCTTTTTAGTACATGTGTTGAGATCAACAGCACATCCCCATAAATGGGTACTCTAAGTGGGATCATGTGGGTTCATCACATGGTTTCTGAGTTCGAAAAACAACACCATGAACTGAATTGGTTCACGGTGAGGCTCGAACCCACGACCCTGTGCACCGAAGGTGTGAACACTAACCACAACACCAACCAGAGTACCAAAACTAATACAAATCATGCATACTTGATTGTCAATATTTAATTTTTCAAATCTCTTCAGAAAAAAATATGAAAAAAAAACCTGATTTTCCCCATGTGCAATTTATTTGGAAAAGAAAATATATGTACAAATAACATAGTTTTTCTTCGAGATAGTCTTTATTATCATTCTCAAGAAAAGTGGAAAAATAGACGCGTTTGCGTCACACAAGTGGGCTGGAAAATACATAATTGCATTACATATCTCCAACAAAGAATTGTTCTAATTCTAAAACTATAGCAAGTGCAATATAAAATTAAAAAAATAAAATAAATGCATTCTTCCCACAGACACATTCAATGTTTAAGCGAATGCATATTTCTAAAGTGTTCCATTTAATAAAAAAAAATTATATACAAGTACATATCTATCTTACAATTGCAACTAGACCACTTCTTCTAATATATTTATCTTAGGGGACCCATTTCAATATCTCTCTGTCTCCATTTCAAACTTGTTGCATTCAATTGTGCGACCAAATTTTATATACACGAGTAGCTCTCTATGACAACTTACTAGCGCTATCCTTACCCTATACCCGATGTATGATGTATTGTGTATGTATATTGCATCTGGGGTTTTAAATGACGGATGCTGTTGCTGTAGCTATAGCTCATTCAGAGTAGACGCTTTTGTTATTCTCTATATCGGGCATATATGAATCGACAAGGGAAGTAGTAAGCATAGACTAGAGAAGATTAAATTGCCAACAAGTTGATAAATTTGCATAAGAACACTTTCATGCAGATGGGAGATATGTGCGCGAGCGTGATGACAGGACAAAGGTCACCTAACGCAATACATATTCCATACTGTAGCTGCGTAGCGGTCGAATGGTATCATCGAAACGATAAAATTTATTTTCAGTTTCTTTGTCCTTTTTTGTCTGGCTTCAGGGGGAAGATTATTGGATTTACAGATGAACCGAAAAATTAAGTTAGAGGATATAGGTTTGCAGACTACATATTGAAGTTTCTGGCTTGAGTCTTTCAATTTAATGGAATTGTCCTACTCGTTTTTCTAATTTTCTTTGATTTGAAAAAATGATACGAAATTTTCGACAATTTGAAAGAAAGCATAAAGATTGGTGGAATTTTCGGGTGACTCTAACTTTTAAACGGTTATAGCTACACTGAGAAAAAAATGTATCAATTCAAATGTTTTTCATTTGAATTTTGACATTTTATATCTCATATTTTTTCGCAAAGATGGCACAATATTTAAATCAAATGCGCAAAGTTTTTATTTTTAAAACTTTTATATTGATTTGAAAATAGATAGGAGGAATTAAAAGAAGAACCGAAAACTTTTGAGTAAAGATATTTCCCCGAGTTCGATGCAAATTTGTTGTCTGTTTTAAAATAAATCCTCAGCAATTAGCTAATTTCCATAAATTTAAGAGCTTCACGCGATTCCCGATGAAAACAAGAGGCTTTTCATATTGAAATAAAAAATCCTTATCCTTGAAATAACGGAGTTGAGAGTTGTCATTTTTGAATGGTAAAAAATAAAAAGCTGGAACTATGAAAGGAGAGTAAGCGAAAAAAACAACTTTACTAGTCCCATATTTATTTCAATTTACGAAAAACTACTTCAATATTTTATAAAAACAATCAAAATCAAACATAGCTAATCTCGTCACGTATGTTCAAGGAAATTCAGTTCCAGTTAAATATATTCGGCTCAAAAATCTCGTACACGTGCAAAACTAGCGCCATTTCGTTTTGGTCGATGCAAAAGTGATAAAACCTAAAACGTTTTTTTTTAATTGTTAAATCATTTAAACCATCCTTTTATCCTTCTTGTTTCCAATTAGGATAGTCGCCGCGTTTGTCTCGAAATAAAGTGTGTAAACTGTTTAAAATTAAATTTGTCGGCGCTCAAACAACAATTAACAATTATATTTTGCAGTTTAAACGGTAATCTCAGATCGTAACCTTTGAAAGCTGAATTATACATATTTTAAAACAACACTATCCAGTTAAAATCAAAAGACTTACGAAATTTTCAAATAAAAAAAATGTCTATTTGGAAATCAAAATAACTTTTTTTTCTCAGTGTAGGACTGTCAACTTTGTAAATGAATTTTTATTATTATTGAAAATGTTTGATTTAAAATAAAAATAAAAACGCTGGCTAATCGAGATCGTTCGACAATATATTGAAAATGGGCGCATAACGGTAATTTTCATAAAATCTTTTTTTTATTATGATACTTTAATGGATGGGGGCGGACACTAGATATTTTCAAAAATTAATTCAATTTACTGAAAATAATTCGATTTACGCAGAGTCAGTCAAATATTATTCGCATTGAGCACACATAACGGTATATTTTATTAGAACTTACTATTTTCTCACAACAAGTAAAAAAAATTAAGAGACGAAAATCAACTGATTGAAAAACCATACACGGTTAGAAATTTTGGTATCAACCCCGAATCAATTTTAAAAATCAAATAGTGTAACTTCTATTTATTTTCGAAAATTGAAATACATAAATTGATGAAGAGCATAACATTTTTATCAGCAATACTTACACTTTTGATATATAGTTCAACTGCACTTTCTATTGTCACTGTATCGCCGAATATCGTTTTGATAATTTTTTCCGATGGAAATGTGTGAATATATTTTTTTTTTTATAAAAATTACACAAACATTTCAAGCCGTGTTGGGGAAATATTTTACGCTATTCTATTTTCAATACCGTCCAATGTCATTCACAATAGATGCATATGCATAACGGTATTTTATATACTTTTTTATCTGAGATTTTTAATGGAGCGTCAGAAGATTTCTATTGAAAACAATATTGGTTTCGAAATAATACCGTTACCTTGGATCATTGCCGATATAGCCCATATGGTGAGATTTTTAATGAAGCGTCAGAAGACTTCTATTGAAAACAATATTGGTTTCGAAATAATACCGTTACCGTGGATCATTGCCGCTACAGCCATATGGTGAAGTTTTTTTTTAATATTATATACATTGGATAATGCCCCATGCATATTTGTGGGTTCCATCAAAAAAGTATCTTTTGTTTCGGTGCAACTTTCCTCTCTGTCCATTTTTTTCTCTCTCGTTTATTTATTAATAAAGTTTCACTCTCCAAAAGTATGCAATGTGCAACAACATCAACACTGCACAGTCAGCATCCGCAGACGACACTGACGAATATGACAGCCTTTCCAGGGAATATTCCCATATCACTCGCATGCTCGCGTCAAATTCAGAAAACCACGAGCATATAGAGAGCTCAACTCAGCCGAGAGAGAGATGGTCGCCTGAAATATCGGACGCTTGAGTGGATATTGTACGAGTAGTGCGGTTACAACCATCCGACATTGAATTTTCAAGTGCACCATACCCAGAACTTTACAGCAACTTTTATGCAACAGAAAAACATCATAACGTCCTCTGGAGAGGGGGTGGTTTGTTGTCGAATTCAGCATAGAAGCAGCATCACTAGCATTTCTGTTATGCAGTCATGTGAAAGGGAATGCGCCATTCACATTCTTCACGCCGAATGACACAAAAGTGGAAATCCGTTTGCATACAAAAAACGTATACAGAATGACACGGAAAAAACTTGAGAGTTTGTAAACATTGTAAGTATCGATATATGTCGAGAAGGATGCCGCTGCTGCTGAAAGTAATGTGTCCTTGCCTTGGGAAACGGCGGAAAAGACAAAACAACACTAACGGGGTGGGATTTTCGTCGTCGCATAACATGTCTCGATAGTATGTGTACACTCTCGATCCGCTTATCAAATATTTGTATTCAATGTCACGGAAAATGGATTTCATGCCACATATAGAGTGTATGCGCGAGTTATCCTTTCGAATTGACACAGTATAGTCGTGCCAAGGCATTCACCTCGAAGAAATCGTATATGAATGGCACAGGAATAAGGCACTAAAACAAAATATATCAAATCAACAAAACCGAAAAGGGACAACCCATCGTCTGACCCTCATGCAAATTACTTCTCCCTGTTACACTGTTTGGGCTATCTTCAGAATCGAATCCTGAATTCTGGACCAAAGTGGCGACTAGAGATGACTTGTGTTGTGTGTCACAGCCATACCACACTTCATTCATCATCATCGTCCGGTTGGTTGATTTTCAACATACGTTCAAGAAACCTCTGTTTGGTGCGGTATGTCTGTCTCTCACATATTCAATCACTTCCGACAAGGTCTTCTGCCTCAATATACCTCTCAAACAACCCCTTAAGCTTAGTTCCAATACAACACGAGCACGCACGGCAAGGTTTGTTCTGCTGTTTTCTGAAGCATATCATACATATGGGTGCGAACAACCAGCATGCCGACCAATTATGGCCAAAAGTACTTGAGTTGAGACGGAGACGATCAGGATGGTGTATTGGACACTGGTTTGCTGCTGCTTCTCTGTCAGTGTTTTCGAAAGGGTTCATCCGTCGTTCGATTACTCGCCAGTTGCTTGCTCTGTCTATAGGGCAAGGGATCCTATCTGCATATGTACAGACATATTTGGTAGCTTCGTTCGTGTACGTTTACCATATTTTCCGTCACATCAACATTTTGACTGCTCTGTATGGCATAACGTCATGTCAAAGAGGGAAATGAAATATCCGAGACCAATTAATTTAAATTAACATTAATTGTTTAATCAAGAAATGGAGTGTCAGTTCATTTGTTGATTGTACGTATTCAGCCGAGAGAGAATATGATGTTCCGTTCCGAGAGACGAAAAGGATGTTTTTGTATGTCTACATACCTACAAATGAAAAGGACTACAGTCGTCGCCTCTATTATATGAAAACTAAGGGTGGGTTGGCCGCCCCCATCCAGAAATCCTACACTCAGAGAAATATTCACTCATATTGAACGAAATATATTTAATTCAAACGATTTGCGCTTTTGATTTGGCTCCACAAGCAAATGCGTTTAATTCTAACGAGACGCGTTTCTTTCAAAAGCATAATGAGTTGTAAAAAGGCGTTTGAATTAAAAGAATTTGCGTTTACCTGAAAAGAAGGAGCCAGTCGATTTAAACGTATTCTTCATTGAAATAAACACTTATTCTTTGATTGTAAACGGGTAACGCAGTTTGAATAAATGAAAGGCAATTGTATCAAACGTCTTCGTTTTTATATTGAACATTTTTGTTATTTAAATTGAACGAAGCATTCTTTTTAATGGAACGATATGTATTTCGAAAGTAACATATCCCGTTTTCATTTCATAAAAATTACCCCATTCAAAATAATTAAGTTTTACATGGAATTAAAAGCAAACTCTGCTGAAATAAAATAATACATTCCGTTTGATTGTCCATTCTCCATTCGATTAGATACTCACTGTTACCTGGGTTGACAAATCAATAAATAATAAAACTTATGAAAACTTCAGGAAAACACTTTATTTTTTATTTATGTCTAATTTTAATATGATTAATACATAACACTTTTATTTTAACACCCGCTAAACTTAAATTGCACGTATGGAAGCGTCCATTCCTCCAGATGAATGCAAAAGTACATTCTCGAAAACACTCTTAACATCGACGAAGATTCTAACTAATGACATACACGTTTGTTGTTAGACACTACACTTTTGTACACAATGAACATGAACACGTGAGACTCATCGGACTGGCCAGAAGTATTAACTACCTGTTGTGCTACGTTGAAACAAATTATATTTTGGCATCGCGTCCTTTATGTATGTGTATTTGTTACGTAAAGGAATGCATACACATTACTATGTAATGCGGAATCTTTTGATTTAAACGACCGCCGTTTGGGGCTTAGCTACTCTTTTGTTTTAAAAGAAATTCTTTTAGCGTAAATGAGAACTCGTTCAAATCAAACGAGATTTTTCAAACGAATACTGCGTTCAATTTAAATGTGGAGCTTTTAATATGAATGTGCGTTTTTTTCTCTGAGTGTAGGAATGCTAATGGATGAATACCGTCGCTCTTCGTCTCTATACCACTCCGTGTATAATTTTGCACATTATTCTAGGAAACGTAGTCACACCAGTTGTCGAATAATACTACCCGAGTAGTTCTTTGATGAAGTAGTACGTAATTCCATTTTGGATGTCCTGACTTGAATTTCAGTCAACCACGCCGCTCGTCGTCGTAGCATATACTTAGGGTTGCTTAGAAACTCTACTATTAGTAGATAGCATAATGTGTGCGAAAGCACTAGGACTAAATCCTGCGCGGAGGTGGACGTGAAATTGTGGTTAATTAGTACCTTGTCAATAAGCGTACGTACAGGTGGTTTGACGTAAAAGCAAGAGTCTCATTTGGAAATTGATAATTAGAGCTTATTGTCGCAACGAGCGCGAGCAAAGCAATATATGGGAGAGTCCTTGTGGCATATGCCTGCATCATACGGGATTTAAAGAGATCTCTCGGGAAATTGATCGAAAAAAAAAATGAAACTAGGTGCGGAATCATGTAACTACCAATTTTCAACAGTAATGTCCTTGTAAATTGAATTTCCAGGAATTCATTCAGTCTGCGAGGTTGCGTTGCTAATTTATTTTATGGTTACACAACTAAGATGCGTATTAGAAAATTAGCTTATTGTCTGGAATTAAATTTAAATGAAAATTTTATAACGGTATTTGTAAGTGTCAAATCATTGAATTTCACTGAAAATCACAATTAAACATTAAAGTACGGTATTCTTAGTAATTCTTCTAATGACGTCTTAAAATAAAATTGAAAACCAATTGATATTTTTATAAACATAAGGCATTCATGTCATCCAAGAAAAAATGTACCGTTATATGAGCATTTCCAGCACCAAATTTTACCCTAAAATTAACTTCTTATCAAACATTTCTTGATACAAATTTTTGTTTAAACATATTTAGTTGGCTTTAAAAGAATTACCGTTATTTATGTAAAATCCGTAGGGGGGAGGATAAAGGTTGAAAGGCTCCGGCCGATTCCTATATCCTCTTCAGTTGTGGCATAACTGCGGACCCTTAGCTATGCAGGAGGAGCTTCATAGGGTGAACGGCTCCAGCCAATTCCTATGTTTCTCTACGGGGCGTTACTTTCCCGCATTATCCGAGTAACCGCTGCGCCTGAGTGCTGTATTAACAACTTCAGCGTCTCAGGTTACTAAACGTAATAGGGTGACAAAAACCGAATAGTCAATCACCGAAGCAGCACCTCCGAGGCCCCTCCATGATGGACCTCTTTCGTTTACGAATACTATCATGGTTAGGCGATGGGCCGACAACTCATCCTTGTAAAAAAATTTCGACGTCAAGAAACCTGGAACGAAAGCCTCGGATTGGACGGATACAACTCAACGACGACCTCGCAAACGAACAACGGATTACTCTTTCGGAACCTGGAATGTGCGCTCCCTGAATAGGGCAGGGGCATTAAGGGCCCTCTTGGATCAGGTTGAAAAATATAAGCTGAGCATAGTTGCACTCCAGGAAACAAAATGGCTTAGTAGCGAGATAGACGACCGAAATTCGTACACAATTTTCACAAGTGGAAAACCTGCGGGCCACAGGGAGTTTGGAGTGGCGTTCATTGTAAACAATCAACTTAAGCCGCATGTTATCGACTTCAAACCCATAAACGAGCGGCTGTGTGCGATTCGCATTAAAACTCGGTTCTTCAATCTCTGGCTCATAAACGCGCATGCCCCCACTGAAGTCAGTGAAGACGCGGCCAAAGACGAGTTCTACCACCGCCTAGAAAATCTCTTCGACTCACTTCAATCAAACGATGTCAAATTGCTGCTGGGGGACTTCAACGCCAAAGTCGGAAACGAAAGTTGGCATAGGGGGATTACTGGAGGTTACAGCCTCCATGAAGAATGTAACGACAACGGCCAACGACTAATAGACTTCGCGACCAGCAGAAACATGGTCATTAGCTCAACGTGTTTTCCGCATCGTCGTATTCACAGACAGACCTGGAGATCTCCAGATCAACATACCGTCAACCAAATTGACCACGTCCTTATCTGCAAGAGATGGGCATCGAGCATGATGGATGTTCGGTCCTATCGTGGAGCAAATATTGACTCTGACCACTATATGGTGAAGGCGACTTATAGGTGCAGAATTTCTTCGGTGCATCATTCGAGATTCAACCCGGCAAAAATTTTTGCGGTTGACAAATTGTTGGATGATGCCACGGTGGTCACTTATACGACTGCCCTTGAGGGGAAGCTGACGCCCTTGCTAAATAACATCAGCAACAAAGGCGCCCTTGAGATTTGGGATACACTCAAAGACACCATCAAAGGGGTCGCAGAGGAGGTTGTGGGATACAAAGCCCGGCGAGCCCGAAATGATTGGTTTGACGAGGAATGTCAAAATGCGGTAGATGCGAAAAACGAGGCATATCGCCAATGGACCGAACGCGCAACTAGAGCCAAAAAAACAAATTATGACGAGCTTCGACGATTTTCGAATAGGTTAATTAGACGTAAGAAACGTAAGCATCTTGACGAGCAGTTGATGCAAATAAACCAAAGACTAGCTAGTAGGAACAGTAGACAAGCGTACAAGCTAATTAATTCAATTAAAAGTGGATACCAACCCAGGACCAGCCTCTGTAAGGATAAGGATGGCAATATAATTAGCGACACCGATAGTGTTGATAAACGCTGGGCATCACATTTTGAAGAGCTTCTTAATGTTCAACCGAACAACCCCACACAAGAAGCGCTGGAGCTGACGGCTGAAACAGGCCCTCCCATTCAACCCCCAACAATAGAAGAAGTTGATCTCGTCATGCAATCACTGAAACATAATAAAGCCCCGGGCGCTGACGAGATTCCAGCTGAACTGCTAAAGCATGGTGGGGAGAGTCTTGTTAAGGCTATACACACACTTATCGTTAAAATATGGAACGACGAAATAATCCCGGAAGATTGGCGCAAAAGTATAATTTGCCCAATCCACAAAAAAGGGGATAAGTTAAAATGTGAGAACTACAGAGGCATCTCATTAGTTTGTACGACTTATAAGATTTTATCTAAAATTCTAGAAAATAGAATTAATCCGTACGCAGAAGAAATCATTGGCGAGTACCAAGGCGGCTTTAGACCTGGTCGTTCGACAACAGATCAGCTTTTTACAGCGAAGCTTTTACTCCAGAAGTGTTGGGAATATAACATCGACGTATACCAAATATTTGTCGACTTCAAGCAGGCATACGACAGTATCGATCGAAGTGTACTGTACAACATTCTGCTGCATTTTGGTATACCAGCTAAGCTAGTGCGACTCATAAGGATGACGATGACTAATACCGTCTCGCAGGTCAGAGTACAGAACAGACTCACTGACCTATTTGAAACTCGTACTGGACTCAAGCAAGGCGACGGGCTGGCGCCGACGCTCTTCAACCTAGCTCTGGAGTATGTAATTCGAGCCATGAATTTGGACAGCAGCGGAACGCTACTCATTAAGTCGACTCAACTAGTAGCTTACGCCGACGACATCAACATCATGTCTAGAAGATTGGGTGATGCAGAAATCCTCCTGCATAATCTCAATAACGCCGCCAAAGAAGTTGGACTACATATCAACGAATCTAAAACCAAGGTCATGATGCAATCAAAAACTAGAACGCCAGTAAATTCAAGCATCACAGTGGGGGACCTCAATATAGAATATGTAGACAACTTCACTTACCTGGGTTGCAATTTGTCAAAGGACGCCAACGAAACAGATGAGATAAAGCGACGGATACAACTAGCTAATAAGTGTTATTTTGCGGTCCTCCAAATTATGAATTCGAAGCTGGTGCACAGGAAGACGAAGCTCCACGTATATAAAACCATAATCCGACCTGTGCTATGCTATGGCTGCGAGGCATGGACCCTAACCCAAAACTCTGAACACCTGTTGGACACATTCGAGCGAAAGGTTCTCCGAAGAATCTTCGGGGCCGTTCGTGAACGAGGTGAATGGCGCATCCGGTACAACCTTGAGTTGTATCAGCTGTATGATGAGCTACAGGTGTCGAAGATCGTGAAATTGCAGCGACTGCAATGGGCGGGACATGTACAAAGGATGAACGACGATCGCATGCCCAAAAAGGTGATGAACGCGCAACGAGTGGACGGAGCCAGATTGCGTGGACGACCGAGAGCCCGATGGGAGCATTCTGTATGTGAGGACGCCCACCAGATGCTAGGCTTTCGGAACTGGAGGACAAGGTCGCGTGACCGCGACAATTGGAGGTCTTCAATCCAGGCGGCCAAGGCCCGACGTCGGGCTATCGTGCCATAAAGAAGAAGAATGTAAATATAAGTTGGAACACTTTTAAGCTTGCACACTAGAATTTAATAGGAAAAAACTCCCGGCTCCCATTAACCTTTAAATATTTGCAATACTCTGATGAAAACCCTTAACAATTTCGGATACATAACGGTACTTTTTAAGTTAAGATTATATGTTGAAACTCTTATGTAGTTATTAAATTATGGCTTCACAAAAAACATTTTCTTTTTGCTATGTTCGCCGAAATACTACCGAATAACGGTTTAGGGTCAGAACGGCTAATTCCTGTTTTGAGAGCAACAAAGAACCGTTATATCGCCAAGATTCCATAAGCCTCTTATTTACATTCACTAAAAAATATCCAGAGGTAGCTTTTTTAAATTGTAAATGTTTCCGATATTTCATAGCATTCCGCTCGTAACACTTTCGAACCATAACGGTGCTTTTTAAACTAAGATTATATGTTGAAACTCTAATATGTTTGACTGGACATGAAACATTTTCTTTTTGCTATATACGCCGAAAAACTACCGTTACATCGCCAAAATTAAATTCAAGCGTCATATTTACATTCACCTAAAAATAGACTAGCTTTTTTAAATCAGAAATATTACATATTGCTGATATTTCATAGTATTGCGCCTCAAGCACTATCAATTCATAACGGTATTTTCTTTGGTTATGTATTATAAATATGTTTTCGGCTTACTGTCTGGAAAATCCAATATTTTAGGGATTGCAGACTCTCTCGAATAGCTTTTATAACATGGCTTTGAAAAATGTATTCGCTGAAACTCTTCAACACTCTGATGTACTTGCCTACTTTAGATATACAAGGTGTCCGGAAACTGCCGCATAAACGCACCGAATTGTGATTCCTCATGCAAAAAAGTTGTACGGAACATACCCCCAATTCTTAACCCTTTAGCTGCCACAGGCATTTGAAGATTTTTGAAAAAATAATTTTCTTGCACGACTTAAGCCTCAATATCTTGAAAGCTAGACTAGTTAGAGTTAGCAAAATCATGATTATTACAGCCAACAAATTTACCTAAAAAATAAAACTAACCACACTAAACTCGGATATGATGTTTGGTTTTTACAGAGCTTCAAAGTCAAATTTTTGTGATTTGATTCAAAAACAATCTTTTTTTCCATCTCAATTTTCTGCAACTTGTACCAAGGTGAGTTGCTTGTGATATCACATGAAGAATCACAATTCGGTACGTTTATGCGACAGTTTCCGGACACCCTGTATAACGGTACTTTTGAAATATAGATGTCGGAAATCACGTTGTTATTAAATCACGGTTCACGGTCAGAAACCCTACTAAAAAGAATTTACATGTCGAACGAATTAATTTGTAGAGCCAGAAACCGTCTATCTTATGTTTTCGAAAAAAAAAACCGTTATATCTCAAAATGAACCGTTTTCCGGCATCGCATATAAACTCACAAAAAAAAAGTCTTAAGCTGTTTCAGAACTTGCGCTTTTTCATCAGGAATCTTCGTTAAAAGTTTCCCACTTTTCAAGATTTCATTGAAAATTAATCAACATACTCAACGCTTTCGATACATAACGGTACTTTTTTTGCTGTCCAGGAGAGAGGATATTTTGAAGATTACATACATAAAATTACTATTAAGCCCCAAGTCGCAAGAATTATCTGCTGAGAATTAGATTTTCCATAAACAAAACGCATTTTGTTCGATATCATCGACCGCAATCGCTAAACATCCTCTCTTTCTCTCTCTCTGCATCTTATATTAATCATATTTCTCTTTCATCTGTCTGCTCACTGCATATTGATATCCCAATATTGGACATCATAAACACACACCACTTCTGCCGAAATCTACTAAACAACATCGGATCCCCAAACGAAAGTGTTGTAAGCCGAATCATATTACGCCGGACAGTGCCAGGAGTTTGAGGTTAGGTTAGATTTCCTTAGAGGCAACCCCGTTTGGAACATACGGCACGTACGGTACTCATATCGGCCATGACATGTCCATGTACAGAGAGAGAGAGAGGGAGAGAGAAGGGTATGTGCTATTCAAAACCCGAAAAACAAGAATCCTGCACCAGCATCGGCCGTGTAGTCCCTTGCATATTTAATGGCAATTCATATTTCCATCCGCCGCGCTTTGCTTTCTCCGGAAGGCAATAGCATCAAACACAAAACGAGAGAGCGAGCGAGAACAGTCACTTCATTTTGTCCATATTGAAGGAATATGTACCTAGATTATCCTGCATGTCCTTCGATCTGGGTGCGACTGGGTTTAACGGAAGGCCAGTGCGGTGTATAGTGGCTTTTGGTTGGGTTCGTAGCAAATTTTTTTTCTATTGCAGAGCGACATGCTTCTTAACCCCCGCAAAGGGATGAACCTCCCCGCGGAGCACGAACCGAGATAGAGAGAGAGAGTTTTTGCATGATTTCATGTAGTAGGTACCTACAACAAACTCTCGTGTCCTGAAAATATATGCAATTTTATCAAATTATAGACAAACACAGCCAGAGATGGATGTTGTGGTTCATGTCGTCCTTCTTGTCGTCTTATTTGCGTACGTGACGGTTTTACATTTTGTTTATAGTCACGTACAATATGGATGTTTATTTCGGTCTATGATCATCATCATCGTCGTCATAGTCATCCTGATGCAGAGCGATATGTATTTTGACATTCATTCCTCTTCTGCATAGGAGCTGGTGGTGCTTTTCCTTCACGTATGTGGAGTTGAGTATATCAAGTCCATTTTCGTGGGTCCAAAAATCATCTCATCTTTTATTTATAATAAAATATGACTTAAAGTAATATGTCCAACAGAACTCTATGTCAACTGGTAAGATCGTCTAATATTTCTTAGACCAAGCCTACATGATGCCAGACCGTATTTATCCTTATCCTTGTGCTAACCGAAAACTATATCGCTTTAGTCCTCGTAGTTTGTCATTGAAGCTCGAAATGGACACGAAACGAATATGTTTTCTTCATTCATATTTAAAGCTCAAAATTCACTGACATACTCGTATACACAAAATCTGAATGTCAACCCCAAAAAGTCGGCACTGCGAGCCAGTCAGGCTTGTATCTTAACCTCAAACTCCAGGACTTCATATAATATGTGAGCGAATGTGAAACCTTATAAAAATTCAGCATATATGGAATTTGTTATGAGAGGATTTTGGCAAAGAGACTATGTATATCCTAATGCGTGATATGTACTCCTTTATAGTATATTCGAGAGGACTATACACACAGAGAAAATGAAATTGAATGTTAGTGACGTGCTTGTGTGTATATTCTTCTTTTTGAGACCACCAGCAGCAGCACTATAGCAAGGATCAAAGCATTCAAAGCCTGGTGAAATGAAGGACGACTTCCAATGTCATGTCGTCGGAGCAATGTACGAGTGTATTATGTGCTATAGGAAGTCAAGTCAAGGAGTGCCAAATTCCAGGAATTGTCAAAACCTTTTCAATTTGATCAAAAACAATACATACACACACACCCACAAAATCGAGATAAGTTGAATGAATATTGAAATTTAAATATATTTCCAGGAATTTTCAGGGAAAATTGTTGAATATTAATAGAATTTGATTCGAGTGAATTTTGTGTAAGTTACGATTTGTGTATTAGAGCTTTTGTTGATTTAAGTGGGTTCAAGGACGATCAAAGATTTAAGATTGTACAAAATGTTTTGTTAAGGAATTTTTCGAAGAAAATGGAAATAAATATGGTAGCTGAAGGACACTAACGACATAGGAAGATATGGCTTAGAGAATAAAAAAATGTGGTCTATAGAACACTTGATCCTCTTCTGCGATGACAAGATTTGACGCCATTTTTTTGTTGTCAAATTGAAGTTTTCGAAAATTTCGGTTTGGATTTAGTTAGAGCTTATTCCGGCACACATTCGTCTATACAAAGTTTGAGAGTCCTTAGAATGGCATAAGTGCCCGTTCACACCGGAAGCAAAGCGATGCGATGAGAGGCGAAAAGCTTGTTCCCCATCGCAAGAAAAAAAATCTTAGCATTTAATTGGAAACCCGCGCGAACCTGCTTGTATCATTCAGAACTGCGTGCGATGCGAGGTCGGGTTGTGCGATGTTGGGACTTTTCAATGTTAAAAAAGCGCATTGCCGCCGCTGAAATCTTCGACCAGTGCTGAGAGTCCTTAGAATGGCATAAGTGCCCGTTCACACCGGAAGCGATGCGATGAGAGGCGAAAAGCTTGCTCCCCATCGCAAGAAAAAAAATCTTAGCATTTAATTGGGAACCTGCGCGAACCTGCTTGTATCATTTAGAACTGCGTGCGATGCGAGGTCGGGTTGTGCGATGTTGGGACTTTTCAATGTTAAAAAAAGCGCATTGCCGCCGCTGAAATCTTCGACCACTGCTGAGAGGCATTATTTGTGCTCAGATGGGATAGTGGCACGAATTATTGTAGGTATCGGTGGATAGGTTAGCTGTGCAGTGCACACAACCGAATATTTCCCCGAGACCTACAATAATTCGTTCCTAATTTAAATACCGCCGGAAATTGTTTTTTTTTTCAGTATACGCGTACTTTACGAGCCGGGTTAAACTGCACTGCAAATTTCCATTTATCATTACCTCTTGACAATCCATTAACTTATATCTACAACTACAACACTTCATAAACATCTGACACGTAACGGAAAATTTCAATGTTAAAACACTCGAAGCGGCTCGTCACGAAGCCGATCTGTAATCACAAATCATGTCATGTATCTGCTCATATCAGCACCAAACAGCACGAACTAGCGTCGTATAGATAAAATCCCATTGAAAAATCAGATTTTCTTGTTATCGAACCAAATCGCATCGTCTCGCATCGTCCGACCCGACGCGACGTCTCACTTTGTGTGCGTATATCAGAAAGCCCGGTCCGGAAAAGCTCGGCGTCGCACTGTGTTCTTAAGATATTTTTCTGGCTCTATCAAACAATCGATTTTCGTCTCTTGATGGTTTTTGTTGGCCTAAGAAACATGTGCGCTATAAAGCGTTAATCCCATTAGACACCATTTTTTTTCCTTGGGACATTTCAATATAGGGTTTTTTTTTGTGCCTCCAAGAATCTTTCGTCCCGGGACTGGGCTTCTCGGCATCACTTTCTTTACTATGCGTAAGTGTAAGTATTTTGATATTATCGACATACAGCTATACACGCACGAATTTAAAATTTTGGATGACATCATTTACGTAAACTAAAAATAAAAGTGGTCCCAAGTGGATTCTTTGTGGAACACCTGACGTACACTTTAAAACAGAGCGGGTGGTACAGCCATTTAACTTCACCAACTGTAGTTATCCTATTCGTTAAATAGGTTCTCACCCAGGTTTAAAAAAATGGACTAAATTTTCTAATTTCCGAAGTAAGATATTATGATCTACTCTATCGAATGCGTTCCAGGAGTCAGTATCTACCACATAAACCTGCATTTCCGCCTTAATACGCCCTAGTACCATCAGCAACAAATGTAGTGAAAGATACCAAATTTGTTGTAGTTGATTTTCCTTTAAAAACACCTGAAGACAAGGACAAATTAAAAATAAGCACTAGGAGGAGGCGCGGCGCAAAGATTGCATGCCATTCTTCAAAAAAATACTAGGAGTGCCATCAGGCCCGGCCTAAATACTAACATCAAGAATACGTGTTTTTTAAGCATTTCAACTATGTACTTATAGCTAGACAACTGCAAATAAGTTTGACTTCGATTGGCAATGAATTATATCATATTTCTCTTAACCCAATTTTTTTCTTCTATGAGGCACATATGACTCATGAAAAAATATCATGAGGCACATGTGTCTCATAAACATCATAAAATTTGCAACAAGCTTATTTATTTAAAACCGTCTTATTTTGACAAATATTATATTTTTAGTTACTTATAATTACACATTTTTCATTCGTTTTAACGATATTATTGCATATTTTGTTTGAATTTAAATAATATTTTTTTTTTAATTAATAGAAAATATTTTTTAACAATAATTAATGAATAATTTTTTTTAGTTGTACGAGTATACATAATATGTAACTGTAAAAACACCTGGCATCGTAATTGTCATGCCATACACCTCTAAGATTTGAGAATGGAAAAATCAATACTTGGTGTACAGAAACACGGGTCTGTCCATTTTATTTCTCTTCTATTTCTATAGTTTAGATTCTCTGCGCAGTGTTAGACAAAATTGTATGTACGTCGTATATGGCATTGTGTGCTTTATTTGGGCTTAGTAAACAACCGCTGAAGCTATCACTATTTCTTGACTGAAATTTCAAATTGAGTAAACAGTATTGACTAGGAAAATCCATTAAAATTGCACTCGTCTCGTATTTTTCATGTGATGTGGTTGGACGTTAGTTGCTGCTGCATCAGCTACAGATTGGTTGCGGAATGTATAGTCGCGAAAGTATAGTTCTATTGTTATTTTCGGAATTTTTAATATAGTCTTTATTTACCCGCAAATAATATTCTTCACTTTATCCAAATCAAATAAACAAAAATAACCCAAATTAGAACATCACACTTTGCAACATAATTAGAAGATATTGCGCCACTTTATACATCCCCCTACCACGCACAGTCTTTCTGCCAACAATCAATTCTCATTACATCACCCATGCGAAACAATCACTTCATATAATTTCACCCCCGAGAATTTCGCTCTGGCCGCGTTCATCAAAAATCAACACTTTCATTCCATTATAGACATTAGACCATTAGAGTGTAACCCGAAATCCTTTTTGGCATTCAAGCGCAACCCCATTTTTACCAAACTGATTCCTTCGCACCGTCGACTATGCGTGGCGGCAGCATAGGCTTCCAATTTCATAGACCGATCCGGAAGATGTGCTTTCGGTTTTCCTTTGTAGTCTCGCTTCACGGTATAGCGCAGAAAAAACAGATCCAATAACAATTGTAATAAATTCTAATTAGCAACAGATTTTTAGGCTTGATATTGTCTGGGAATGTGAGAAGAAGATTCTTTTCGCTCTACACACTATACCAGCAGGAGTTCGTCGAAGGGGGTTACATGCTACTCTGATGTTGGCTACTAAAAATATATCTACTAAAATAACAGCGAAATCAGAGAAACCTGTGTAAGGCCAAAGAGTTCATGGGGGGCAGGACAAAGGACTTAAGTATCCTCCTGCCGGCCGACCGCCACAGCCATGGATGGTATCGTTTTTATTACCTAAGGGTTGATTGTTTCGACTTTTAAGAAGATTGTGTTGTTGCGAGAGTCGTGCGTTTCCCTATCCCAGTCCATACGTACGATGGTGTACAGTCCATTTTATTACGAGGTAAACGGACAATTTGTGTAATATAGAAACCCTCCTGCTGGTCTTATATTCTATTTCGCCTGGGAAACATGAGACTTCAGATAATCTGAAGTTAATTTAAATTAATTTGCAATGATAAACATAATTTCAGCGGCCCCATTTCAGAGCCTACAATACTATTCGTATAATAGTACACGGAAGGGATGAATTTTAATTTTATGTTGTAATTGAAATTGTTTTCTCCCTCCATCGATATCCCAACCGGAGAGCTTGCGTAATCAAGTCGCCATTAGCTTAACAAATCACTTCCGATCGATGCCTTAATTTTATTTAATGGAAGCGATATAAAATGACATTTTCTTCAAGTAAATTTTACTAACGCGAGTGGTAATCGATTTTCCTCTATAACATCACATCAAATCCGTGTGCGGTAACTAAACTAAAAGTACACACTTTGTCCTTTTTGTTTAAAACTCTGTCGTCTCGACAGATTCTTGTACAGTACAGCGTCTATAGTTGCGGCGACAGAGGACGTAAAGGACGCTCTAACGACACCATAAGAATCAATACATGTCCATTCACTCTCTCTCTCTCTTGTGAATATGTCAGCTATCGTTATGCTTTAGATAGACTCTCTCTAGAGAGAATATTCTTCGGGTCTCTCGCGTATGTGTAACTATCGAAACACATATCCTTCTTTTAATGTGAAAACCACTTTAAATGTTCCGAAACGATATGGTGGCCTGTACGTTACGATATATCTACAATTTTCTCGGTAACATCACATTATCGTCTTCGTCGTCATCACCGTGCTATACACATATAAGGGTTACGGCAATGTCGACGATGTTCTTAACGGTGCAAAGGAGACGAAGCATGTCCTTATACTACTCGGTATTAAGTAAGAACATATACATACTTCCTGGAAAACACTTTTCCCGATTACATGTTCTAGTAATTTTGAGGTAAATATTACGGGTTTTGAAATTATGGCATGGGTGGTGTGTGGATACACTTTAATAGTTGTTGCGCCATAGCTTAAATTGGGTGTGGAGAAAGCGATAAAAGAAAAAAGTATCTTTTTCCTTTAGAATTTGTGGATTTTTTTCAATTCCCTTGACCTGAAAATGTGTTTTTTTTTAGTTTAAAAGTTTACTTTGCACCGCGCTTATCCGAAGACATTGGGTACGAATTATTTCTGAATGAAAGTTAGTGCTACAATACACATGTATCCATACGTGTATAGAATATTGACGCTAACTACAAGATTAATAAAGTAGTGTAGGGTTTACTATTAATTTCAATTATTTCGAATAGGGAACGATACGAAGCCACAATCACCCATTTTATAAAATTTACCGTTATGTCCAGATTTTGAAAAATTCTTTGTAATCGATATTATTATTAGGATTTAGGTTTTGCCGCATTCTATTAATTTACCGTTATATCATCTTCAGATAAACTTTGCGTAATGGAAATCCATTTTTACAGTTAGGTTTACCGTTATGCATTTTTTTTTAATTTACCCTTATATCAGATTCAGGTACATTGTTCGTAATTGCAATTAATTGTTATAGTCGAAATCCCCAAATATCTATCGTTTAGAGCATAGTTCACAATTATGTGTTTTTTACAAAAAAAAATCTTATTTTACCGTTATGTCCAGATTTTGAAAAATTCTTTGTAATCGATATTATTATTAGGATTTAGTGTTTTGCCGGATTCTATTGATTTACCGTTATATCATATTCTGATAAACTTTGCATAATTGAAATTAATTTTCAAAGTTAGGTTTACCGTTATGCATTTTTTTTTAATTTACCCTTATATCAGATTCTGGTAAATTGCAATTAATTGTTATTGTCAAAATCTCCAAATATCTATCGTTTAAAGCATAGTTCCCAATTATGTGTTTTTTACGAAAAAAAAATCTCATTTTTAGGCTTGCGTCGTTATTTTTAAATAATCGCTAAAAAGAAAGACAAGGACAAGCACTACTTTGTAGTAGTACTGAAAAAAAATATTTGTTACGGTAACAGTTACGTATCAGTTTCATAGAGATATTGATAAAGTTTGTGTAATTAAAATTATTTTTTATCTGTAGAAAATGATAACAGATTCTTTTGGGTTTACTGTTACCAGATTCTGATAAATTGTTCTTTATTTTTTTAATTTAAATAAACCGTTATGTCAAATTCTATTTAATTTATCGTGAAGCCAAACACTGTTTGATTTAGCCTTATACGAGATTCTGCCAACATTTTTCGTAATTGAAAATATTTTTTTACTTAAATTAACCGTTACGCTAAATTCTATAAGAGTTACCGTTATATCCAATCCTAATAAATTTGCTGTAATTTAAAATAATTTTTACCGTTATAGTTACAGTTACCAGATTATGTTAGATTTACCTGTGTGTCAGGTTCTGAAATGTTTCCTTTAACTGAAATAATTTGTTACAGTTCCATTTAACGCTATGTCAGGGTTTAATAAATTTCCTTTCCTTTCCAATTAAAATACATTGGTGGTCCGATTAAAGTGCTGTTAGGGTAAAATGCAATTAAAATAATATCTTTTTAGATTTACCGTTATATCAGATTTACTGTTATTCTCGATTTTGGCAAAATGTTTCGTAATTGAAAATAATTGTTTGACTTAAATTAACCGTTATGCCAAATTATATTAGATTCACCGTTATATCCGATTCTGAAAAATTTCCCGTATTTAAAATGAAATTTTACAGTTATATTTACCGTTATCAGATTCTGTTATGAAAAATTACTATGAAAATTATTTTTTTTTAGTTAATAGATTTAATTCATTGAAATATTAAATATTTTTTTTCTCTTCTTTTCAGGTAAGAACAATCATTATTAAAACATACTCAAAAGACAAAAATGTACAAGTTTGTAAAGAAAAGTTTTTGGTAAGTTTCACTATCACCCTGTGTTCCAAAATTTGTAAACACTATGGTGAATTTTCTGGGCCCTTCAAAATAATTCTTCAATTACTTTTTTTTTTAATCTGCAAACAAACAAAAATCCATCACAAAACAAAAACTTAGACAGACAACCCAATTACGTCCAATTAATAGTAAAACCCATTCAGCCATCTCTAAACGAGAAAAATTGACTCCATTAAAAACTTTAAATTATACACGCGCACACACACAAACAAAATGAACGCGAAAACCCTTCAATTTGCATCCTTTCCCCCACAAACGACTTAATCTTTGTCTTTTGGTCACATGTAAAAAAAAACGAAAATTATATTTCCAAAAGAAAGAAAGACGCTAAAAAAAATCGGGGACAGCAAACGGATTGTAATTTGCCAGTCTGTGTTCGTCTATCATTTAATTTAATTTTCGACTCATAGCGTCTTGCCAAGAAAGACAAAGTGTGTACTGTGACCGAAGACGACCAATTCAAGGAAACGCAAGCTCCAGCCAATTTCTTCGTGTGCGCAATCATCTAAAAGGAAAAAGGAAAATTTGTAACAAACGCCATAAGACGCACAAAGAAAAAAGGGCTCCAAGGACAGAAAAAAACAAACCAATTAAAGTCACTTCTCTTACACAATTATCATTCATTTTTAAACTAATTACGTGGCAACTTTGGACGATGCAAAAAGAAAAAGAGCCTGATCGAAAGAAAGTTTTCCATACAGTGTTGGCTGTATGTGGTTGTTACTTCGTCGCTTGGTGTCTCTCATTTGGCTCTCATATTTTCCCTTAGTTGAGGGCGAGTATCCAGAATCACAGCACAAAAAAATGAGCTATGTAAAGTTTTCATTTAAAACACTGCCCGATTTAACTCTATACTCCTCTGCATCTTCTTTACATTATTCTGGGTCATCCGCGCAGTTGTTCCTGGTCCACTCTCTTTCTCAGTCACAGGTAACTGTTTGATGCTTGCATAATTATTCTAATTAATTTCAGTTCCTATTTGTTTGGCTGGGAGAATCACCGGGGTGACCGGAAAATTTCAAATTACAAAAAAAGTCGTAGAGCTAAACGTACACAATATTCTCCTCTTTTTTTTTTGTCATCAGCTAGTAAAAAATGCAAAAAGGATATTCAAATTTCGCAGAATTGAAGGAAACTATGCCAGTTAAGAGCGACTGGTTTAAATTTTATAGACAGAAAAATACTCGGAATTTCGCGGAAATCTTTTTCCTCCTGTCAGGAATATGATAAACATGGATAAGTCGAAAACTAAAAAAAAAATTCGCGAACTACTTTTTCAAAATCCACGGCACAGTGAAAACAACTGTATAGTGAAGTCAAAACTACTTGACAAGTAGATTTAACTTTTTCGCCATTTCATCCTTCACTGTGTGTCCCAATAGACTTTTGAGCTGTGCTCAGTTTTTTTTTCCTGGTCTTCATGGCTCATCTTGGCAGAATCTCTTTCTGTCTCTAGTTGGCAATGAACTATCCAATTCAATCCATATCTCAACAGCTAGCCAACCGACCAACTCTATATAGACTACTTTGCGCGTATCTATTCATTCCAGTAAGTACTTTGAAAGAAGAAGAACACGGACAAACGGGCACACCAGAAGAAAAAAAAAAGATTCCAAGAGGAAAGAAGAAGATTGTTAAGTTGAGTTCAACCAACTGTCCATGACATAATTCTTGAGTGAAGCAATGAACTTCTTCGTGTCGTTCGTTTTTCACTTAGTCGTCGTCGTCGTCTTGGAAGTTGGAGTTGAAGTAGTTGGGCACGAAACGATGACGATGACGACGATTGTTCTTTTGTTTTATATGCCATTGCGCTTCATGTAATTCGATTAAAAACGGTCACTACTACCACCACTACTACTGGAGCACTTACTTCTTACACTTGATGGCTCACAAGCCGCTTTGTTTTGGATTTATATATGAATAAAAGAAGAGACACAGTACGCCGAGGCTGATGAGAAGTAGGAAGTGATATGGTCGATTTCCTTTTTAGTTAGCATAAGAAGTTATGTATGGGCAAAAGAATTATTGTGAGTGGTGGCGTGTTCAAGTTGGGATGTTGTACCCATACCAAATGGGGTGCTACATAGTTTACTTATGGGATATGAATGTGCCTAAGGGATTTGCAACGGGGCCCAATTGGGGGGAAAGTTATGAATCAATTATAGGATTCATTTTAAATTATTATTAGCCATTTTATGAGAGCCCCAGTAGCTCATTTTAGTTGGGTGCTTTGAAGCCCAATCACAAAACCAGGTCAATGATAGAAAAGACACGCAAAACGTACTATTTCAGTTAAATAAGCGTTACGAGAATCTGTCAAACTTACCTATATATCATAATCAGAAAATTTCCTGTGATTGAAATTCATTTTCACAGTCCAATTTACCGTTATGTGCGGGTAAAGCAAAATTCCTGTGATTGAAATAAATTTTAACGGTAATATTTACCGTTATGTCAAATTCTAAATTTTCTGTAATTTAAATTTATTTTTACAGTTAAAATACGGTACTCTAAGCTATTTTCCCGTTCTCTCCGAGTTATGATCATTCGGTCGACACTCTTTGGTATACAGATTCATAGAGAGACGAAATTTCAGAAGTCGGCAAGGACCGTCGTGATTATGTGTATTTATAAGAAAAAAATACACAAACAAAAATAGTGTTTGTAATTGAAAATGTTTATGGAAAGATTTACTGCTTTGCTTTGGTAGTAAGTTTACTATTGTGCTAGATTTTTATGAATTTACTCAAATGGGTAGAAATGTTAACGCTTACATTTATTGTTCTGATATATTCTGTTGGATGTACCGTTATATGAGATTTTGACATTTTACGTAATTAAAATAATTTTCTTCATTTAAATTTACCATTAAATCTGTCAGATGCATTTCTATTAGATTTATGCGTATGTTAAATTTGGGAAAATTTCCCTTAATTGAAAATTTTTTTTACAGTTAAAATTACCGTTATGTCAAATTCTGTTAGATTTTTCCCATTTGTCATTTTCTAAGAAGTTCATGTATTTGAAATTTATATTTACACTTACACGTACCGTTATGGTTTCTAATTGGAGATTAAAATGTTATATTAAGGTTTACCGTTATGCCAAATGCGGTAAGATTTACCCTTGTCTGTCAGTCAGTCTGTCTGTCTGTTGCGACGCGTTTTGCTCGGCCAGTTTAAAAGCTATGGAGCTGAAATTTTGCACACATGCTTCTTTTTGTTGCAGGCAGGGACGTAGCCAGGGGAGGGGTCCATGGGGTCCGGACCCCTCCCGAAATGTCGCGGTCATAGGCTGAAAAGGCCCGATCACCGCTTTTACGAAATTTAAAAGCACACAGGTTGAAGATGAATTTCTGCCGTGGTTTTTCCATACAAATAAATATAAAATCACCCTCAGCCACGTCACAGTCCGAAATTAGAGAGCTATGAAATATTTACGGTAGCATAATATGGTCCAATAGGCTAGCTGTGTCGTTGGAGGGGTCACGTGTATCGGTTTTTAGCGAAGAGCATATGAAGTGCTAATACAAATGGACAAAAAATGCAAAAATCGAGGCAGCACAACACGACTCCGAAAAAAATGCAGCAACAATAGGTGATTAGTCTTATTATTAGTGGGCGCTTTTTTTAATCGTGGCAATTCCCTATAGCAAAGTACTCCAAAAATAGAGACACTATTCGCGAAAAGACGCTAACTGGATTTTATTTTAGGGAAAACCTTCCATTCGGGGCTCTTAAAAAGTCTCCTGTGTTCCTCTCTTTTTAATTTAACACCCTTGTCACCAGATACTAGATTATTTTTGTGTTGTCCACGCTAAATCTAGGAAGATAATAGACCTAGAATTACTGCGGATCTAGAAATGTTTGCTACCTTCCCCCTATCCGCTTACAGAACGCCAGAATGCTAAATTAATTTAATCCTTCGTCAGGCACGTCCCATGATCATCACGAACGGGCACGTTGGGTCCTTTCAGACCCCAGAGTTCATTGAACTTGCAACTGCCCCTCTGCCTTGGAATTAAGGAAAACTTCGTTCCTGGAATAGTGAGGATAACTCTTAAAACAAATTTCTGAAATTTTAAATAGCAGTGCCTATAAACTTGTCTTCAACCCTTTGTAGATGATATGGTAAGATACAGTAAGAATTAGTGGAGGCAAAATTTTGACTTTTTTTTTCAGATTTGCTATACAGTCAAAGTTATGTTTTCTGCCCTATATCAGAAGAAGCTATCGCAGCAAGTGAAGAACAGAATTAGAAGCTGTTTTCGTGAATTTCTTAAGCCAGGATAATTTTTGGGAAGTTGATCCATTACTTTCATTGTAGCCACAAACGATATGAGGCTTACCTCGGTCTCCAGTTCAGTGCGAAAAGACGCAATGAAACCACAGACAAGAATAGTAAAGATATCGAGACAGTCTAAAGAAATAGAGTATGGCTCCGAGTTTCGATTCCTGGATTCGGGACAATTGAGGCCTTGGTACTCATGAGGTTTTTGAAGACCCCACGTGCCCGTTCCCGTAAATTTGTACTTTAGGTTATCAAACCTTTTTTTTCTGGAAATATGTGCTTGGTGGAGGGTCAATCAATCATCACAGAGAAACTCATCGACATTTTAAAGATGGAAATCGTTTGCAACAGAGTGATGACAAAAATTTTAATTTCCATTTTTCTTTATTATTAAAATCAAAATTAAAATGCGAAATGAAAACTTTGTTACCCCGGCAATATTTGGACCCCTCCCGAAACAAAATCCTGACTACGTCCCTGGTTGCAGGCAGTTTGTATGTTTGAATCGCTAAAATCCGACAAGGGGGTCGTGGGGCTGCCATACAAACCTAACCCCCAAAACTAGGTTCTTCTTAGAAAAACTTTTTTATTTAATCAAATTTCACGCAAATGTGTTTTAATTGGTAACACATAACATAACATATGTAAAAATCGACCAAATCGGACAATGGGGTCGTGGGGCTGCCATAGAAACCTAGTTCCCCAAATTAGGTTCTTCAAAGAATTTTTATTTTTTATTTTCTCATTGATTTCAATCAAATTTCGCACAAATATGTTTCTAGTGATACCACAAAACATATGTAAAAATGGACCAAATCGGACTGCCAAAATGGGGCTGCCATACAAACTTAGCTCCCCAAATTAAGTTCATCTAAGATTTTTTTTTATTTATACATTAATTTCTACCAAACTTCACACAAATATGTTTCTATTGATGACACAGAACATATGTGTGAATAGATGGAATCGGACCATGTGGTCATGGGGCTACCATACCAACCTAGCCCCCCAAATCATTGTTAGATTTTCCCATTTGTCATTTTCTAAGAAGTTCATGTATTTGAAATTTATATTTACACTTACACGTACCGTTATGGCTTCTAATAGGTTTTTTTTTATTGGAGATTAAAATGTTATATTAAGATTTACCGTTATGCCAAATGCGGTAAGATTTACCCTTGTACTAAATTCTGATAAATTTTTCATAATTGAAATAATTTTTTACTGTTAAATTTACCACTATAAAAGATTTTGATTTTTCGGAAATAAAATAAATTTTTACAGTCAAATTTACCCTTGCCAGATGAAGTTTCTTTATAACAAAAAAAAAATTTAATTGTTATGAGGCCTAAATTGTTAGTTGCAGTACTCTTTTAAATGACTTAAGCGGCAAACTCGGTAAAGTTCAAAATGGTTCCAATATCATTCCCAGTCTTCAATACATGGGCATTTTCAACCTCTCACAGAAAATAGAATCAGTTTCTGATATCAATCTTTTCTGGTTCTTTTTAATAAGCTAATAAAACTCCCTGCCATTTGTAAATCTTAATATTATTTTTTTTCTGTCATTTATTGATCTTTTATTACATCCATATAGCATTATCCTTTTTTAACGATCATTTCAAGCTTTGATATTTTTTTTTGATCATCACCACTGCGCACAATCAATCTCAATATATTCCATAACCATCTGGAAAATATCTGTATGAAAATAGGATTACCGAAAAGGTGAATAACATTTTTATTCAAGCCTGCAATGTATTGATCAAAGTCTGTACCACAATAAAAGTATATTCAGGAAAATACACTCTTATAACCAAATAATGAGGCATTAAAAGAGCATCCTAATACGGTCAAAGTATGTCTGTTAAGTAATGTAGGTACATACGTGCCTATACTTCCACAAAAGGTATAGACACAGACACAGCAGCCCATAAGATGATGATGAAGATGAGTGCACGCACAATAAGATGATTATCTAAAGAAGCATGCTTGAAATTGTGTAGGAAGTAACTAATTATCGAAATAATGGAAATAATAATAATAATGTTTACAATCATCATCATCAGGTGAACCATATATGGTGGAAGAGTGAAAAAGAGTGTTGAGTCATGTTGGAGTGTAATTTAATCTGTATCTATTTTTATTCTTTTTTATTTGGAAAATAATTCGATTTTTTTTTTTATTATAATCTACTTAAGAAAGGAACGTGATTTTCCAGCGAGGAGGATTCAGTATGGGATGGTGAGTTCATTGTATTTTAGACAGATGGTTGTAATTGAACCAACGTATGCAAAAAATTCTTTCTTATGTACAATTTGAGCGCTAAATAATTTGAATACAATTGAACCACTGTGGTACTGACGACCGAAGTTGAGAAGAATATGTGTAAAACATTCGTTTTATTATTTTTTATTAAGATGTGTCATTAGCGCGAGCGACTGTGTAATTTTATTGAGTCAAACACAAGAAGTTGTTCAAAACAGGCAGACAACTTTATTTTTTTAATCTTCAAATATGTACTTCTATTTGCACCAAATTTGTAAAAAATAATAACAAGATTCAAATATCTTTATTTATGTAAAATGCGAACATGAAACTCATTCGAATGAGGTGCAATAATGAAATTAACTCACAGTTGATCTTTAGTGTCAAAAAGTGGCACAAAAAGAACTTCTGTAAGAGCATGACTCATCTCTTACAGGAGTTCTTTTTGTGCCAGCTGTTTGAGCGTTCGTCAAGCTCAGTGATAGATTGAGCAATCATTATTTGCAAGAGCTGCTAATGGCTGATGTATGGTATCACTATGGTAATTTTGTTTTCTTCCTGCTTTACTTGTCGACTTCCTGGCCAGTCGTAATGCTGTCACGTCGCTCGTTTCGCGACGTCTCACGAGCCTATATGCATGAATTTCGTCTACGCAAAGAGTCTTTTAGCTTTACCGTTATATCAGATTCTTTTAACTTTTCGTTATTGAAATTAATTTTAACAGTTAAATTTACCGTTACCATATTCTCTTAAATCTACCGGTATGTCATTGTCCGGAAAATTTCCTATAATTGAAATTAACTTTTACCGTTAGATTTACCGTTATGTTGGATTTTAATAATTGTCTATAACTAAAATTTTTTTTTACAGTTATATTCGTCCTTATGCCAATTTCTTTTTACTTTTCGTGATTGAAAATAATTTTCCCAGTTAAATGTACCGTTACCATATTCCGGTATGTCGTTGTCCGGAAGTTTCCTATAATTGAAATTAACTGTTACAGTAAGATTTACCGTTATGTTGGGGTTTCTATATTTTTTTCTATAATTGAAATTAAATTTTACAGTTATATGTACCGTTATGTCAATTTTGATAAATTTTGCGTTTCCGCAATTGAAATGAATTTGTACTGTTAAATTTACAGTTACCAGATTCTGTTTAATTTACAGACCGCTATTTGCCAAATTTTAGATAATTGGTAATTTTCGTAGTAAGATTTACCATTATACCAGTTGGATTTACCGTTAAGTTCTTCTTCTTCTCAGTACCGTATAACCCCATGTGGGGCCATGGTGCGTTAACTCAGCCGTTTATAGGCAATTTTGAGTCAACGTTACATTGCATATCATTTCGGAGTGTATATAATGTTGTAAGCACTATTTATTTCCTATCCGCACATGCACGGAAATTTTGGACTACGCCGAGTTTCGATTTCCGGACCTCTATATTACTAGCATCGTAGAGTGCGACTCAACCAAGTGAGCCACAGAGCGTAACCGTTAATTTAGATTCTAATATTTTTTCATCTAATTCTCATAAACTTTTCGAGGAATTGAAATTTATTTCTACAATTAAGTTTACGCAACAAATTCCAATTTCGTTTAACAGATTCACTATCTATGAGTCACATGTGCACACAGGTTTCTTCCCGCTCACGCGTATGAGTCACATGTATGAATGTATGAATTTTCGGATGTCAGAGGTGGTGGTAACATTAATATATTTTTTTAGTTGTTTTGCTATATGTACGTGTCAAAGCAAAATTTCGTTTTATCGACAACTAGTGTCGATAGAACGAAAAAGAAATTTTTCTTTCGTGAGCTGGTAGCGAAATGTTTTTTTTTATTCTCTCCTCTCCCCTGCGGAAAACCAGACTACCCGATTAAAACAACTTGCATAACATGCGAATCATGTTCTTCGTGTTTAGAAAAATCTAAATAACATCATGCTGTGAGCAATCAGATACACGCACCAAGCTCAGCATAGAGTCGAATAACTTCACGTTCTTCTTCAAGCTACATATAATATGTATATATCTGAATGCAACTATATCAAGAGCCGTAAGGAAAGATGCGACCTTCGATCTTCACTATGCATACCTAAGAGTGCAAATCAAAACTGCAAAACTCCTCCTCTAGCACCTCTGGTAATACTATAGCGTGCCTATATAATATCAAAAATACAGGAGAAAACATTGCAATAAAATTAGATAAAACTTGAAATTTTCCTATGCCACACCTTTTACACATTTTCTATTCGCACATACATGCTGATCATAGAGATGATGATGATCATCATCATCCTGGTACCACAACACTATTACCATTATCCATTCCCATTACCATCTTCATCACAATTTTCTCCACATACAGAGGTACATGCGACGAACGCCTTATATCGTCCGATAATTCTAGCTTTTCCATATCTGTAGAATGTGCGCTCCTCTCTAATCCTAACTGCGCGCGTGAAAAGGTTCGTCTAACTTGAGGCGTTTCGTATATAACGCAACATTTTGATCGAATCTCGATTCTTTTTGTAAACCCATTATGGCAAAATCCCCGGGATCCCATATTTAGAGAATCGAACGGGGCACACATAACGTATGTAATGGGAAATCTTTAGATGGAAGAAGAACTTGGAGCTGAGTCTATTCTATATCGAAGCAGGAAGAAGTGTTTCTTTTCCCTAAGATAGATTGCTTGCCATATAAAAGCCTGGGCCAATACAAAAAAAAAACAAAAACAAAATGAAGAAATAAAAATTCCTCCTATTTCGCCTCCTGGGTCTATGGCTCGGCGGTGCTTCGGTGGTTGTAAATTTTATATTCGATCATGAAAAAAAGTAAATAAAGATTGTTGAATTGAAGAAACAAAAGAACCTAAGCACAGCACTATATCGAGCTAGCGCACGTCTTTGAATTAAACCAAGAAGAAGACGAAGAAATGTTATACGACCAAAGACGGACGGACAGAGTTCAGTGAACTCTTCTTCGCCATAGACATTGGATAGAATAGAGAAGACAAACTTGAGAATAGATAAAATATATTCACTCTTCGCCAGTCTACTATACCGTAGTCATACATCAGTGAAAAGATTTCAAGATTCACCATCATCTATGGTGGTGGATTTTTGTTTGAATCACGCGTATATGGCTTGGTTGATTGTACGTACCTCTATGCCAAAAGAGGCCACAATCGTGACTCGCAATGTTCGCCGTGTAGTACAGCACAGCACAGCTGGTCTTCTGCACAACAAGAAGAAGAAGCTGAGGATCGAGGTTTGGTTGGATGGAACGTTTCACCTGGTTTGCGATTCCACATGAAACATGAAATTCACGACCCATTACATTTTCAAAGCATTATAAATCCGACGGCGATATGCTTCCGTAATAATCCGGTACAATGATTTGTTGTTGCTGGTTGTGGTTGCTGTTCTTGGGCTTGTAAAGAAAAGAATCGGAAAGATGAGTCGTGGTGGAGCGGACTTTGAACATATTGGGTCTAGTCTAGAAGAAAAAGAAAACGCACGTTTTGTGGAAATTGCGGATGATCGAGAGAATTGATCGTGATGATGATCATGATAAAGTATGATAGCTACAGAATATGCTATTTTCAAGACCAATGATGAATTTATTGAGTCGTAATGGTAAAAAATAGGAACAGGAGAGTCATATTTATTTATTTTTTCAAGAAATAACAACAACAACAATTCTCGACAAATCCACACAAAAAATCCGCACAAACAAAATTCCTAAATACCGATTCCGCAAATATACCAAATCCCCATAAACATAATTTCTAACTAAAATTTGTTTAAACACGGCACACAATTCGCATGCCATAACTCTATTTTGAAATAGGGGATTTTGAATTTTGCGGACTTTAGTTTGGTTTGATTTGGTATTGAACCCAGATTCTGAGGCTGTGACCTATTTTGAAAATTTAATAAATGCTTCTCCCGAATGTCCTGAAATGTTTTTTGGCGGTATTTTGACAGGACTATTTCAATATTCACTTGAGGGATGTTAAAACGGCGGCGTTTTTAGTTGGCGGAATTTTGATGTGGTGGGATTTTCTAATGGCGAGATTTTCTAATGGCGGGATTCAGTAACGTCGGGATAATGTAAAAGTGGATTTCTTTTAATTTTTTTTTTTGCTGGACTGTGGAGATATTTCTTGTTTTATTTCGAAACAAAATCCAAAATTCAATTTCGTCTATACTCTGTCTTCATAAATTTCCCCTGGCATCGGCATCGAAAATAAAATCCTCTGTGTAGTTTAAAAAGGAAATAAGAAACAATAAAACTGAATATTCAGAAGCAGGTGTAGAATAATCAGTATAACAGTACTTCAGAAATTGGGCATAAAGAACGGGCAATTCATAAGCAGCTGTCAGAACTAATGCCTATAACGGTACCTCAGAGATTAGAGCAATCATCATAACGGTACTTCCGAACGGAAGTCATATAAGTGATTTGATACATATTTTACGACTTAAAAGAATAGTCTTGATTTAAATTCTTCGAGTCTCAAAATTTAAGTTCGAATTTTGTTGGCAAGATCACATTTCGTTAGGCTCGCACTTATTGTAACGGTATGCATAACTCTTTTTTTATCTAAGTACCGTTATAACTTCTATGGTTCAATTGGCAACATCAAAGATTGTACAAATCTAATTTTTTCCTTACCCGAGAAATTTGAGCAATTTATTTGAGCGCATCTCATGTTAATTTTGTTGTCAAAGTACCGTTATGATGGTCGCAATTCCAGTTCTGGCCATTTTCGTAACACTAATTGTAATAGTGCATTTCTCAGATTTTTTTTTACCAAAATGCCGTTATAATAATTATGTACACGTCAAAAATATCTCATTGCAAGTTCTGGCATTGTTCGTTACACTCAGTAATTGTAACGGTACATTTCTAATTTTTTTGACGGTATAATAACTTCGCGCTTCAATTAGGGACAAAAATCTCAATTTAAAATAAAATCGACAAATTTCGCCCATTTAGTTGAGCTCAGTAATTATAACGGGACGTCAGTTGGGATTTTTAAATCCATGTACCGTTATCTTGGTTTCATTTCAAGTACACATTGCAAATTTTCGTTAAACTCACTGATTGAACCGCCACATTTTAAATGTTTTCTTCGCCAATGTGTCGTTTAAACATTTCTATTTGAAACGTTTTTAAAGCGTAGAAACTCTCACTTTAAAAAGTGTCAAAATTTAATTTTTGCTAGATTAACGGTATATTTTTCTTATTTTTAAAAAGTACCATCATAATTTCTACGCTTCGATAAGCATAAAAAGTCACCATTTCTGAAGAGTAGAAATCATCGCTTCAAAAAGCGTCAAAATCTGGATTTTCGTTAGGTTAACGGTGTATTTTTCATATTTTTAAAAAGTACCGTTATAATTTTTACGCTTTGATAGGCATGAAAAAGTGTCTAAATCTAAATTTTATCTAAACGACACAGCAATCTAGTTTGGATCACTTATTATAACGGGACGTTAGTTAAGTTTTTCGTGAAGGCACCGTAATGATGTTCGCACTTGAAGCTACTTATTATTAGGCTGGTCTTCTTCTTCCTTGCCTCGTTCTTTATACCGCTCCATGGCTTCGCGTTGCTCGACCCGCGGTGTAGGCACATCGCCCGTTTTGGCGATAATATCCCTGCATATTTCTACAGGCAGCTCTATCTTGGATCGTGTCATCGCCGAGACCAATGCGTTGTTGTTGGTTATTAGGCTTTAGGTACCGAGTGAAAATTTTTTTTACAAAGTATCATTATCAATATCGATTTAATTAAATAAACCAAAAGGTAATACCTTCGGTGAATTTCGATTTCCCTTGCTGAACACCTTTTATCAGGGGAAGATTTCATTGCCAAGATGTAAACCGCAACTACGCCCTTCTGACTCCGCCCAGCTTCTATAGCCCTCCCGGCATACACTATTCTCGTCTACATGTCCAATTGCTTTTTTTGGCATACTATTTTTATATTTCGATGTAGAAAAACTTCTTGGATAGAATAGTCAAGTGCCAAAAAAGATGCTTATTCATCGTATGCTAAAAACGCTCATCATCGTCATTGCATACTTTTCCATTTTATTAGTAGAACAGTTTGTTTTTTTTTTCGCCTTTGCAAAATTTCAGCCTATTCTGTTTACCCCCAAAAAGGAGGGTTGCTGACACGCTCGCGAGTATCTAGAGGGCGGCCCGCGACGTAGAACTAAATTAATTAATATGTGAAGCGCATTATAATCCACTTTGGCTAATATATATTCTCAACCCTCCCTCATTCATTTGGCCGGATTAAAGTGTACGTACGCGCGGCGCGCGAAATATTGTGGCTGGGTTTTGTGATGGGGCCAACGACCATAAAACACAACCATACCAAACTTTGCCGTGTAGGGATTCGGGACGAGTTCGGTGCAAGGGGCTCAACATTAAGCTCAAATGTGCCGAGTGGTGGTATGTAATAGTGTGATTACCGAAACACCCCATATCCTTTGGGATTCTACAAGGGTGGTTGGTTGGAAAATGAATTGAAGTGAATTTGGGGATGATCGCTCTCACTTAAGAGATTTGCGTGTTTCAGACTCGTAAAAATATATACGACCAATTCGAGGATTGTGTGAGATCATAGTCATATAGACGGCGACGACGACTCCCCTTGGCCCTGAGAGAAGCAACAAGACGGCTCGCAAGGGGCCGGCCGGTCGGTGGCCTTGTTTTTGAGTTAGTTCTCCTTTTTCTCTCTCTCTCAAAAGAATGAACGCTAGTTATGGTTAATTAAAAAGACGCTTGAATTAGTAGTGAGTTCTTAGTCATAGAATAATTATCTGCGGAGTGCCAAGTGTACTACTTTACTATTAGGCAATACCGCATAGAGCACAGCTAATTCATCATGGTCCCATACTGGCTGCCCACCGTATTTTCGGAAGGGCTCTTAATGATTAAGATGCTCGAAATTGTGTCGGGTTCGAGAACTTGAACCGCCGCAATACGTCGTCTTTTCTTTTGCGCGATGTCATCATCCGCCCATCGTTAGAAAGAAAAGAAAAATCTTCTTATAATTTCAAGAGTGCTTCATTTTAAATGATGAAATAACAAATAATGAGCATAATGCTTCGCGGCGAGCATAATATGTCCGCGTTGACAAGATGAAAATTAACGAAGGCAATAAGAGTTGGCTGTGATGGTTCACACGCCGCACATTGCACTATACAGAGAAAATGCAATGAAGCTTGAAACTTGTGCTCGCGAATGGGCCAAAAAGGATTACTCGTCGTTCCTTTTTGGCATACTCCCAACCCAACTACAATATTTCGTCGTGTCCACTGAGTTGCCAAGGGACGATACCATACATACTACGGCTTCCAACTTGGGATGACAACAACATGACACACTCGGGTAGGGTAGGAAACATCACCAGTCCACCAACACTATAGGCAGTGGTGGTGGCCGAAGCTGCTTATCCCGGCGAGTATGTACTATGAAATTGTCTTACATTAAATAAATTGCCAAGAGAATTCAAACAGAATTGCACTGACTGCGAACACAAGAGCCCGCAACTATAGTATCCAGAGAACCACACGCTTCACGCTATTGTATGCAGTTTGTTTTGCCCCGGCAAGAGTGTGTCGACAGACAATGGTCGTTGTCTCGTGTGTCGTATGATACGTTTTTGAAGTTATTTGTCTAATGTTTTGATGGTGGATATCTATTATCTGCAAAATTATGGTAATTTATCGTGTGAAGCTCGACCGCTGTACAGCCAGATACATTGTGTACATGTCAGAGAGAAAAATTACATTGAAATGACATCCGAATATTGGGCAACGGGCCACCACACGAGAAATAATAAGGGAAGAAAATTGTTTATGTTGGATTGTTGAAGGACTTTGTTTTTTTCAAATGATATTTCACAGTGAATTTTGCTTATGGTTACTTTAACCATCATTAATGTAATTGACTCAATGTCTCCTTTAATATGACACCCCGCATGCGTATCTCCGATCGAGGAAAAATTAGTGTCCTTTTAGGACCATTTCCAACAAAAAGGAAAATAAGTACCAGATATGTAGTGTACACGACGTCCCCATGGATTTGACACCCGCATGCATATCTCCAATCGAGAATAAATAAATGTCCTTTTTAGGACCTTTCCTAAAAACAAGGAATTAACTCCGGATATGTAATGTACTCGACATCCTCTTTGATTTGATACCCCGAATGCCAATCTCAGGTTAAGCCTAAATTATTATCCTTTTTTTGTCCTTTTTGAGACTTTCCCAACGACAAGGTAACACGGAATAAATACCGAATATGTAATGTACTGGATGTCCACTTTGATACGACACCCACATACTTATTTTCGATTGAGGATAAATAGGTGCCCTTTTTTGTGTCCTTTTTATGACCTTTCCGAATAAAAATTGTTAAAATAAAATTATTAAGACACCTTTATAATTCCAAAGACTTTCTTTTCTTAATAATTTAATATTACGGAATAAAGGCATTTGAAGTAATGGAAGCTTCCTTAACATGGAATTTCCCTAATACACAATCGAATAATGTGGAATGGTGCGAAGGTCGCGGAGGCGTCTGAAGATGTACACCGAAATCACAATTCTAGACTAGCGAATGAACTGCATATTCGTATAGGAATAAGTCTCAAACTCAGTTGGTCTTTCTACAGTTTTTTTTTTGCCTGAGGATTTTTCTGTAAAGGAAAATACTTTAGAGAATTAAAAAATTGCCTTCTAATCCTGCCAGAGAGTTTCGACGCTCTTGTCCAAATAATGGTTTCGAATAACTGCGTTGTTGTAGCTCTTATATTCTGCTCAATTTCTTTCATCCATACCAACTCACCTTCGGCTGACACTCCCACACTTTGCCCGTGGAACTTTTAAATTAATTAATAGCAGTCAGTGTGATAAGAGAAGATAAAAGAGAACGGTGAAGCCAATTAAAATACGCAAAAAGGTATAGGTGAATGTATATACTCAAAATGAAACTCATTCTCTTTTGTTGTCGTAGAAGAAACTACATCAAGTCCTTATTGTGTTTACCTTTCCGTTCATTACACTTGCCAGGCGAAACTCATAGCCCCTCGCTCGTTTTCAGCCCACCAATGATGTCCTTGCTTCACATTCTTCCCTCGTACTCCCTATGGCTGTCTTTCATCATAAATACAGTCCGGCGCGAGGCTCAAGGACTTTGTTCTTTTAATTATTATACACAGTAAGTGACGGATACCATAAAGAAGTCTGGAGAATGAGAATTGTATAGTCATACCACCTCGAGGCCCCGTCCGCCGCGCCGCGCGGGTCGCTCCCTTTTCATGCCATTCTCTTGAATAACGTCAACTCAACGTAGGGCCTTGACGGCGTCGGGCGGTAGCATGACCAAGTAATTTAACCCCCGGGGGCCTGTTTTCTTAAACCACCCTCGTGGTAGATAGTGTACCTTCCTGGGAGACGTGTACCTAAGCCCGAAATCGCATAGTTGGGCTGGGCATGGTATGACGGAACAGCGGAAAATTATGATAAGCCCCCGTCGTCGTACAAAAAGATAAAGACTAAAAAAACCGACACAAAAAGAGGTAAAACAATGTCAGCAACACGTTTCACAACCGGAAGGAAAGCGGAAGGAAGGAAAGCGCAAGGAAGGAAACTTCCTGGTTAGGCTTTTCGATTTGGAATGTCGGTTGTAAGAGGTGTCGCGCTTCGCATAGTCATCGATCTCTTTTGCTGTCAAGTCTTGTTCGAATCGAAGGTGGTAATAGGTAGAGGTGACTTCAATCCCCCTGCCTCAAATTTTAGACCGCGGACTTGGCTTGGCTTGTGCGGTTATCGTTGGTTGTTCTTATTCTTGTATAGATAACAAAGTTTGTATTGATTATCTCATTCAAACAGGCGGCCAGAGTATAACCACCCCCAGCCGCGTGTAATACATATAGGACAGGACTAAATTATGTAGTTGATGGTTAATTGGTTGTTTGACTATCATTAGAAAAATGTAAATATCCTTGGAAGAAAATTGTTATAGTGAATATTGTGTATATTGGGTAAAGGCGCGCGCGAAAAAGGATGATAATGGCCGCGGAAATGATTAGGAGCGTGATGATTAATTAATTATGAACGCGTCGAGGGAATAGGATAACCTTCAGAAAATTGTGAGACTTTGTTGCCATGTCCTTATCGAAGCGAGTATTTTAATTGACGTGTATGAGAACTTACCGAGTTTTCTGAACTTCGCAACTTAGTCCTCGAGATAGCAAAGGCAAGATGTCTTCACCGCGTGTGCCATATAGGGCCAGAATAGTATAGAAGTGTGTGAATGCACGCTCTACCGAGACTTGTATGAACTAATATGAACAAAAAATCACAACTCTTGGTCTTTCTCCTTAAAGCTGAGAAAGCTAAAACAGGTATATTTATTAGGTTCAATGGTCTACTAGTCCTAGCCGCTCTGAACTAGTTTCAATATTTGATCAGTCCAGATCCTTTGCATGTCTAAAATTATTTTCGTAATCCTTGACATGTAATATCAAATAATGCATACTGTTTTGAAACCACATAACGGTATGTTTGCAAATACATTAAGACTCTTTGTTGCGCAAACTGTCGAGCATGAATTTTAACTTTAAAAAAAATAAAGTCAGTAAAACTCTGGAGCAAAAAAAAAAACAGAATAAATGTTTAACAATATATTTGACAAAAATGACACGAACCGTTTGTTCTTAAAAAGTACCGTTACTTAAGAAGAAAAGCAATATTTCTAAAACCAATCATTAATCTTTTGAACATGCGCGAAAGTAAAAACAAATTAGCCAATCGCAATTGCAAACTAGGTGTAACATCTATTTGTATGTATTTTGTACTAAAATAGGGAATGATGTACTAAAATATATTTTTCAAAATGTTGACGGAATATACTACTTGAGAAAACATGCAAAGATGGCGAAAGAACAGACTCAACATATGAAAACTAAAAATGGTTCAAAGTGTTTTAAGAACAACATTTTTTTGTGTTGTTCTAAAAATCAATTTACACGTTCCTCAAACAGACTACCTAGAACGGAATCTTGAATTTTAATTTAAATAATATTTTGTTCAGTAGGTATTTTTTGTATTTTATTATTTTGTTTCAACTTTTAAATGAAACAAGCTGTAAGGGCTCGCTTCTGGACTAGCATTGATATTTTATCGAATGTTTTTTATTTTGTGTTTACCAAAAATACCGTTACTTGAAAAAAAACTATTGAACAAAATTTAAGCGTATGGACCAGTTGATTATTCATGGCCTTGCATTGGCAATTGTACTTAAGAAACCCGTTATTTCAGCTTCTATGTACAAGCAAATGCCCCTTTTAGGAAAATCGGGGTTATGGTTTAGACCAGACGTGTCAAACACGGGTCCGCAATCCGCATTCGGCCCACCTCACAGTTTTATGCGGCCCACATCGGTGTAAGAAATTAAAAAATTAAAATATGTAATTAAAATTACCACTAAATTTACTAAAACAACGCAAGAGGATTGCGATTGTAGCAGCAGACAGTTTTTAGTTTGGATTTTTTCTCAGGAGTGAGATGGGTAAATTACTAGGAAATTTCAGCCAAAATGGCCTTTCTCTTTATTATTATTTCGAAAGTTTATGATCCTGCACGATGGTTTGTCGTTATTGGCGCAATAAGGTATACCGCAGTGGCGTAGATACAGGTGGTTTAGGTAGGGTTTGAAACCGAATTTTGTAGAAAAATTGTCCAGGGTCCAGAAGCACTCAATTTTTTTGCCATAAAAATTTCTTTAGTATTATTGTAAACGGCATACAATCCGGACCGCGAAGAGTTTTTATCTGGTACCGCAAGTGACTTCGGAGAAAAGGGGTCATATGCAAAATTTTGTACATATTTTCACTAAAAAAAAAGAGAACAAAAATAAAAAAATTTTGTACACAAAGAAAATATGAGAAGATATGTTGGCTATTAAAAAAAAAAATAACTCTGCTTGAAACACTCCTGGCCGGAAAACTAATCAGCGCTATCCATATTGTATGGGGCGTACATATTGTAGCTGTCACTGATTGGGACTTCCCTGGGCTTGCTATAGGCAAAAAGCGACCGCCAAAATTCCTATTTCAAAATGCAAATGTTTCATATTTGCCATCAGCCAAAACTGTCAAATCTGTTTCATTCCGCAAAACACTTACCTGAAGAAAATATACGCCTAGCCGCTTTTCTTCCATCCTCGTCGAAAACTGTAATCCAAATCTCGCGGGAAACCAGAATCCTCCCATCATAAATTTTTGATCCGGTCGATTTCCTAATAAATGGCGACAAAGAGCTGTTTCCTCTATGGCTGGGACTTTCACAAATACATATCAATAATTGAAATTGATTAAATCAAAGCTTTTTGTGAGACTTAGCAAATTCCAAAACCTGAAACCTGCATTATGTGTCGGGTAATTATAGGTTATTTAAGTAGCGGTGAATTTGTGCATTCTCAGAAATGCTTCTTCCTTAAGTTAGCAACAATGAAAAGAAGGTATGAATGTTTGCTCCCAATGAATGTTTGGCCCGCCAACACCTTTCAAAACAACAATGTGGCGCGCATAAAAAATATGTTGAACACCTCTGGGTTAGATCGATTGTTTATACTAAAAATGCCGTTAGTTAAAATGAAAACTGTTAGGAAATTGAAAATTAAAATCGGTGTATTCCATTGCTTGGCATTGGTATTTATTGTTTTTGTCAAAATGCAGCTTGAAGCTTGGATCTACATATGTACTAAAAAATACCGTTAGATAAAAAAACATCCAATTAAGTTTTTTTGAATTATGCATCTGTCTATGTTTGTCGATTTTGGACATAGTTTTTGACTTGCACGTGGTTTCCCAATCAACGGTTCTATCGGTTTTATTAGAAACGGGGATTAACGGTTCTTAAAATATTAATAATTTTTTTTATTTTAAATTTTAAATAAAATTTGGATCCACAGTATAATCCAGACCGCCATAATCCGGAGTTTCGATGATCTCAATTTGAATTTGTGGCAAATTTTGTTTAAATTAAAAAAAAAATAGAACTACATATGTACGAAAAATACCGTTAGATAAAAAAAAACATCCAATTAATTTTTTTAACTATGTATTTAAATATATATGTCGATTTTGGACATAGTTTTTGACTTGTACGTGGTTTCCTAATCAACGGTTCTATCGGTTTTATTAGAAACGGGAAGCAACAATATCGGGAACAAAGAGTAATATTTTTTTTTAATCCGGACTGCAAAGAACCGGAATTTCTATAATCCGGATTCGAATTTGTACAAAATTTTGTTAAAATTTTGAAAAAAAAATCAAAAAGTTCTTTAAACATTAGGGAAGGCATTGTGATGACATATTTTACATGAATATGTTATTCGCCAAACACCCGCATTATTTTGGCACATACTGTAAATAAATTTGACACCACAAGTTCAAATGCACTTGTGCGTGGTACCCGAATATGATATGTTTGAGAACAAGCTAGGCTAAGAATAGATTAAGAATTTAGGTAATATGCTTGGTACGTGTGAAAATATGAAAACGCGTACCAAGCTAATCTAAGGTATAAATAAGGTAAGTTAAGAATAAACAAGAAGCAGTCTGAGAAATACTTTCTTTAAAGCTAGAAGCCACAGCAGATACTCTGCTGCTTCAGCTCGGGAACTCTCCTGAAGTCAAGCTCTCGAGCTGCTTCGGAGGTTCCAGTTCCATCTTCTAGAAAGTATTCCTACTTTTAGAGCTAGAAGCCACAGCAGATACTCTGCTACTTTAGCTCGGGAACTCTCCTGAAGTCAAAGTTCTCGAGCTGCTTCGGAGGTTCCTCCTTCTAGTAAGGATCCACCACAGCATATTCCAAATACGAAATTAATAATTAATGTTAAAATGGTAAATTTTTATAATTATTTCAGTATGAATTGTGTCTGCTAGGGTAATAAATAACGCGTTTCGAAAATTCGAACAATTCTATAATCCGGATAAGGCTCTGTCCAAAACAATTCCGAATATCAGGGCTCTATTGTATTTCGAATTGGACATTTTTGTATCGGGGTGCTTAATGAAGATATTAGCCTGATTTTTTCTATAATACCTATACAAGACATATTCGCAAATCATTCTAATATACGAGTTTTCTATATCTTTCCTAAAGCTCCCGGGGTTTCACCCTTTCGATGCTACTCTGCTGAATTGGACTGAATTATTGTTCTACAACTTTTTTTTTGGTTCCCCAATATTGCTCAAAAGATTGCTATCGTCCGCCTTTCATCTTCAGAGAATACATTCATATTTTGGTAGCAATGAACTTTTCGTTTTTTTTCTGCAAATTATAGACTCATCCGAGCGGTCCATAATCTCTCGAGGAAACTGCTTCGGCGGCAGCTATACTTAACAAAATTTCATATAGAGTAGATTCAATTCTTTTTTCTTCAATTATACAATTTTCTAGCAAAAATTTCAATGTGGTTCAAGATACTGGTCGCTTACCATTTTGAGAGGTTTTTTTTTTCTCTCCGGGATTTTCATACCATCATCATCAATTGTATCGGACTCGGAACGTCTCGGAACTAAATACATTTACTCTAGTAACTTTCATAAAGTTTATTGACCGTTTATCCAAACGATTTATACATGCATACAAACAAATATGATTCTGCTGACCATCCTAGAAAATATGTACGAGTATGTACAATAAATCCAAACGGTCAAATAGAACGAACAAAGAACACACTCTTCAGAAGAAAAGATACATACATTAGAGTGGAGACTATTGTATCTTTTCCTTAACATCTGATAGAGCTAATAAGAGGAAAGAAGTACAAAAAAAAAAGAAAAGAAAAAACAATTTATGATTTTTTTCTTCTTCTTGTTATTATATTAAAGAAATGAAAGCACAGATCGAGACCATGGATAAAAGATATTGAGATCATTCTTGTCTTTGAAATAATGTATGTTCATACTCGAAACAAAATGGATACGTTCCGAGGAACACAAGAAGAAAGAAGCAACAATCCGAAACAACAATAATAACCGCCGTGAAAAGAGGTCAAGTGTAAGCATACGTACGTAGATAATAATACATGTACCGATGCTGTAGGTAAGAATAAGTTTTTTTTTTTTTGCACAGCGCGCAAAGGTGAGACCAAGTACAAGAACTCGAGCAAGTAGCTCTCAAGAATTCTAAAATGCTCAAAATGCCATACACTAGCATTTTCACGTATTTAAATTGTTTTTTTTATTTATCTGTACTTTCTGACTCTCACCGTAGAGAGAGATGGTTGACAAAAAAAAACAAGGGGACGATAAATGTTTCTAATTAGTTAACTTTAATGTAGTACATATGCCTACCACTTGACAAGACAGAATGAGGAGGCACTCTACATTTAAATTACATTTTTAAATGGTCGAAATTTGTATTTTAACATACAATGAACTTTTTTAAAATTTTTCTGGAACTCTTTTTCGTTGCTTTCTTGTTTTTTTTTTTTTGTATTTTTTTAAACCCTTTCTCGAAGAGGAACGGTAAATTCGAATTTTGCATAATTAATTTTATTTTATGAATATGATCTTGCGTGTTGGGATATTTTTTTCTTTTTTCTTTTTATCTGATTCAACACACAGCAGTGTACTATCGAACCGACTATACCCTCAAGGTGTGTGGAGTGTGCGCTTTTATGATTCCGCATAAATTATGTGTGCAAAACACACACAGCTGATGATGATTGGGCTAATATATGTATGGGCAGAAAACATCTTTCTAGTTGACTGACTGCCTCAAGCTACTTCAAGCATACATATAAGTGGATCTCGCGTACGTTTAAGAACACTAAAAAACCAAGAAGTGGTCAGCAGCATAGCAGTAACACAGAGAGATAGCATAAAGCATAATAAATATACTGAAGATAGGTCGTTCAACTTATGATTCGGTCAATCATATTTCTTGAGTTGAGACTGTATTGTTGAGTTTTTGTCTGTTTTTTCTTTTTTCTTCAAAATTTAACCATTTTGACGGAAGAATGTTGAAAATTCTGAAAGTATTTTTTTTTCTACTTAAGCGTGTCCAAGATAGATTGTTATAGGGAAACTCATATGCTCATTTATGAGTGTTTTTCGAAGTTAACATAATTAACATAGTTTTATGCTATTTTTTTACAATTTATATTTATTTTTATTTTCTTTAATGCTCATGTATTAATTTATTCCGTTTCCTGATGAATTTATGACTAGATTAAGGGATCAATGCACCATCGTAATCGTACAAGTACTAAAGAGAAATTTACTGACTTAATTTAGTTTTGGAGTGTTATCTGGGAGACTAAATACTTAAGAAGGCTCCATGATCCCCGAAAAAAGTAATATCAGATGCAAACTACAAAGAAATCCTGCACTTGATTAAAATGAATCCAGTCAAAACTCTGGATACTAGATCGAATCGTATGTCACTTAATTCAAAATACATCGTAGAATGTACTTATACCCCAGGAAAATTGGCATTTCACTTCGGAAAAATTAAGGGAAAGCTGGATTTTTGCATGAGCCTTCCTTTCGAGGTCCTAAACAAGACCCTAAAAGTCCCCGTCTACGACGAGTGCCGCTAGCGGTGCTACAGAGGGTCAAAGACCCTCGAAAACAGGTTTTTCTGAATAACACGATAACGGTAGCATATACAGAAAAGTCGTGTATGGCAAATTTGAAGCTCTTGTACTTTTTCAATAAACAATGGAAATACCAAATACGTTCGGGTACTCCTAACGGTGCCAGGAGGTCTAACGGTATTTTTAACAATGTTTCACAAAAATCTCTATAACGGTAACTCGCTTTTGTATGGAAATTTGTAGTCTATGTAGTTTTGAATAAAGCGGTCAAATTTAATATCAATACGTGCAGCCTTAAGGGCGCTATGGGGTTCAAACCTTAAAAAAAAGGTGTTTTTTGGGGTTTTTTGTGAATGGCGCTAAGACGGGGGAGTGTACTCTATGGTCTTCTCGGAGAAATTTGTAGCTTCTGTGGCTGTTAGTAAGACGCCAAAAGTCCCCAAAGATGGGAGCCCCCCTAACGAAGTTATGAGGGTCCAAAGATTCAATTAAACTGTTTTTGGGGAATATCTCTATAGCGGTAACGTGTACCGAAAACTGTTATAAGGCGAATTTGTAGCTTATAAAACGCTGAACTAAATATCCGAATTTCAGGTCGATGCGTGCAACGCTAAGGTCGCTCTGATGGTCAGAACCGTACAATATCGGTACTTCTCGGTTTTTCGTGAATATCTTCATAACGGGACCGCGTTCGGGAGGGAGGCCTGTACCAATTTGTTGCTTCTGTAACCTCAACTTAAAATGCCAAAACAACTCATCTATGCGGGCACCCCCAACGAAGCTAAGTGGGGTCAAAGAGATAACAAAAAAAACCGCTTCTCGGAATTCTTTTAATAACGGTAACCTCTTGAGAGAACCAATATTAGATAAAAAAAACCGTGAGAGTACGAATCATATTTGAACAGAAATAGAAAGGGAAATATTCCAGCAACGAATAAATAAATTTATAAACAAAGTAGCGCGTACTCATTCTTTACAACTTGTCGATGATACGATGAGGACTGCGCGAATTATACTTAAATTTGCTAAAATACTGCGAGGGTACGAATCATTTTTGAACGCCGTCATATGGGTATGGCAAAAAAAATTGCTTGATATCTTTTAATGTATAGATGAATATAGTAGAAAAATGGTCGATGATACGATTTAGGTTTGTTAAAATATCGTTATAATCATATTTGTGCGCGGTCGTATGATAGGACATAGGAAGAATAGTGTGAGAGTGGGTTGATGCCCGACTTTTTATTTTGGATTCATATTCGGCTAGATGAACATTTTTTGCGGCTTTCTTTTATATACTTTTTCTTACATCATCTATTAGTACCCATTTTCAAACACAAATATCTTTTGCAGCGCATATTTTGTAGTTATCGTATTGTGAAAAGACACCTGTAATTTCGAGGATAGTTGCCCTAAGGAGGTTCAGTTTAGTTTTCAGCAAACAGTGAAAAACCGAATTTTAGAATCTTAAAAGAATGTTTAAAAAAAATCTTGAGGAGATCCTGAATTGACGACATATTTGGTTTAACACAGATTATTCTTTCTAAGGTCGTTGAACGCAATCAAAGAGAATATTTTGTTCAATTGTCGTGGGGTACCACCCACATGTAGCTAAAAGCCATTACGATATCATTATTTTGTAACAGGGTGTCCGGAAACTGCCGCATAAACGCACCAGATTATGATTCCTCAGTTGATTTTGAGTTGATTTTTGGGAATTAGGATATTTCTTGAGGTATCTATAATCCAACAATTTGAGGCATGGATTTCTATTAAAGATAGAAATTAGTAAAAAATATATAAATATAAAGTGTTTTAGTTATGAAAAATTATTGAACAGAAAAATCAGCACGTAATCATTGGTCTTAACTTTCAAATACTGCGAGGGTACGAATCATATTTGAATGCAGTCATATGGTGTGGCAGGAAAAATAAGAAAGAAGACAAAAAATGTGTATTTACTCTGGCGTGTGATGAGGGTGCGAATCATACTAATTAACAATTACATATTTTTAGACATATAAAAAATAGAGAATGCCAAGTTCAGACAAGTCGAAAATAATTTGTTTGGTATTGTCGCTACAACGAGACTGTAAGAAATGCCATAAAAAGTAAAATGTAATAACTGTTTTTATGGGACGATGCTTTTTCAACGTTGATAACAGTTTTGTTCGAGTTTTGTCTGGAAATGCAAATTTCTGATCTAACCCACATTTACCCTAAGTGATGTAACTCCGTGAAAAAGTAACACAAAATTTAGTAACTAGCTTAGGACAGCGATAGTACGAATCATATGTGCGTAGTACCAATATTCGTAGAAAATAAAGTGTTTTAGTTATGAAAAATTATTGAATAGAAAAAGCAGCGCATCATTGGTCATAACTTGGTAAAATACTACGAGGGTACGAATTATATTTGAACGGACTCATATGGTATGGCACGAAAAAATAAGAAAGAGCTTGCTCTTTAAAGTATAACAATAAATTGCTGAATTAAATACGTTCATAGAAAAAAAATAGTCGTACCTAAACAAAGTCAAAAATTTTGTATTTACTCTGGCGAATGATGAGGGTGCGAATCATGTTAATTATCTATTACATGTTTGTAGACATGCCAGTTTGGTTTACCGTTACATAACGGTATTTTTAAATTTTGATTTTCTGTTTCCGAATGCATAACGGTATTTTCTAATTCAATTTGTGGTTTACCGTGACATAACAGTATTTTTATATGTTGATGTCCGGTTTCCGGGTACATAACGGTATTTTTGAATTTCCTTTCTGGTTTACCGTTACATAACGGTTTCGGATTTCTAGATAAACAACGGTAACTTTTAAATGTATTTCCGTTAGATAACGATATTTCTTATGTCTTTCCCCATTTTTTTTCTTCTGCGACTTGAATACGAAACATAACTAAAAGAATAAAACGAACACATAATTTGAAAATAACTATATCGGACGTGATAAAATCACATAGACATCCTTCGCCCGCATCTTGTTTGCATAAACATTCAAATCTCCATATCATCGCCTTATCCATACGTACATATTTCGATCTGTTTTGCAGTCCTTGTCTGCTTTTAACCTTGCATGTTTCCAGATACAGACATACATATTTCACTTTATGATTCTTCACCAAAACAATATTTCTCATCAATGCAATGATGATGATGATGTCTGGATCCAATTAGAGACGCTTCCTGATTTTCAAGTAGACCACCATCTCCTACATGTATAGAGTATAAGAGACAGAAAGAACATATTATACTAAATTTCGTATCGTATCTCGGTATCGGTTTTGTTATGTTAGCTTTTCGCAAGGATATGGGGATGAGGCTTTATTCTGGTGATAGAGTGTGCTGGTGTAGTTATTATTGAGAATAGGTATGCAGAAGGGAAAAAATACACTTTTGTATGCTCATTCATGTGGATAGTCTTGAGGATTGTGGTGGTATTGTAGCTATGTATGTATACACAAACTGGGTATGTTCATGACTTCATTATCATTGATAATAATAAGTATCCATAGAGAGACCAGAGCCAATTGTTTCGTTTTGTGTTTTTGTGACCTAGCAATGATAGTGATGATGTCGGTTATGCCCTGGTCCAGAGTTTTTTTTTGTGGTCCCTTGTGATTATTCCAACTAGAATGCCGTACCAATTACCATATAGTCATATCAGCATCATAGCTGGAAGATGATATTTTCGTATTAATGTTATTGTCGTGTAACGACCTTATTAGCCATCAAATGGATGCTACTTTTGTTAGGGTAATAAATCTAAACTAATTTAGTGTTGTTGTTAAATAGAAAAGAAAGAATAAATATAATGTGCTTAATTTGTATTCTGATTGGTTATTAGTTAGATATGAAATTTCGTAGAAAATTATTCCCGAGTTATGTCAACAAAAAATTTTACCGCAAAATAGTGAATACCTGTACATTTTAATTTTAAAAATAAATTCAATTTCATTTCATTTTGCTCTTCTTTATTGTTTTAATTTTTTTTTTTAATTTTCTTCCCTTTTTTCACGCCGTTTTTCTTATTTCCGATATTTGAAAGTTACCCGCTTAACTCTTTTGTATTAAAATTGCTTGTCAAAACTCTTACAATGGTTTTGTAAATAAAAATTAAAATTTCGTCTTCAAATGCTATTTAGCATCATCGAGCTGCGCCTTGAATTCAAATTGAAAAAATCGACCTGCTTGTATAACGGTAAATTCAAAAAATTAAGTAATCTGGAAGTTTGTCGCTTAAATCTTTTGAATTAAGCTCTCAAACTGATTTTTTGTATACATGTTTGTTCAATCAATTTAATGGGAATAATCATTGAGATTGTATAAAATTTATTGTTACAAATCCAAAAGAAACGTAAGCTTCACCAATAAATTGTTTATTTATTCTATACTCTACATAGGCATCCAATATTTGATTGTGTATTTCAGCAATCCATTTGTAAGTCTTTTCGTTTTTATTTAGATAACTGATAAGCAATATGGAAATCCAATGACGGAAGCTTAATACAGGAATTTTCGCCCATCTGGTTTTATTATTTTGGCACAGTTACGACAATTCATTCAGTATCGGCACTCGAAAACATTTAATTTATGAAGTTTCAAATGTACGGTCGATTTAATTCTACTGCACTTCAGGCCATTCCTGTGCGAAGAAACGGCTGCCGCAAAATGGCTTCTCTGTGTCTCTAAATTCCACCACTGTTTCTTCTTCATAGGTTTCGGCATAAAATCCAACTAACTTTTTGAGCAAAAAAAAATTCTCCCCGAATTCAAATACATGCATACAATAATTCGTCAAACGGATCAAATTCATTGTTTTCCGCCCAATTTGTTCATTCAGTAGAATCGCCGGAGCGAACAAATAGTTTCAATGGTGTCGCTTCCACTCTATTGAATTTTTGATTACAGTATTGACTATGGATATCCTCTTTTATATATTTTTCTCTCTCTCTCTTTCTCTTTTTAAGGCTCCAATCGAACAATATGTTTTTTAATTAACGCTAAAATCAATTCACATTTATCCACTTTCGCCATACACTTTGCCTCACTTGTGCCACATTGTGTGTCGTTTTTTTTGTGTCGCCGGCTTTGTTCTACGGAAATCCTGAAAATCTCCTCACACACTCTTGTTTTCGTGGGTAATAATTGTCATCGCTACATACAATCTGTCGATAACGTGACGGACGGATTGACTAGAGAATATGCGACCAGCGTACATTTGTCTGTCTGTCTGTCGGTTTGTCATTCGGTTTCGAGTGTTGTCAATTCGTTATGGGAATGAAAGTTAGGACTTGTCCTTGACAGCATCGAGAGACACAACGATGATAATGACTAAAAATTGACGAGTAGTCACACAACAAGCGCGCAACACTATTCAGTATGGGGTTGTTATAGGCATTGCCATACCATTCTCTTGGCAGAATGCACTTGAAGTGCATTTTTCAGTTGATTGATAACATTTCGACATCCGAAACGCGTGATGTCCTGGATTTTCTATTTTATACTGATCCGAGCCTTGTCGCCGTTGTCCTACGTCAAGTGTACATGGATGGCCCTGGCCTATGTGCGTGGGATTTCCGGTGGTTAATTCGACAATGTTCACAATGCCTACGGAGAATTGTTTTTGTTGTTGTTTTGTCAGTCCAACGGTTATCCTGAAATTGACAGTAGGACAGGACAGTTTGCCTATATATGCCGATGTGGTTTTGGCAGAATGCTCGCAAGTAAATGTTGGAACGATTGTTTTTTTTTTGTTGTAATAAAAAATAGGCTGTGTGCAGAGCATCCATTCAAGGATATTGAGTGAAAGACAGAAATATTGGTTGATTGGATTTTTTCAATAAATTGCCAAATGACTATACATAACCGTCGGGGTCCTTTGAGTATGAATGCAATGAATGCACAGTAAGGATACGGAAAACAAGTCCGAATTGGGAAATGCCTACGGTAGCTTGACTTCGATTGCCAAACTCTTCAGTCATGTCACGTTAGCATATTCAGCATTTTTCCGGGTTCAGTTTAAACACCATTAAAAAAATAGGACAAAAGGATATTGTCCAATTAAAAGCAAAAAACGTTGTAATAGGACACAAAAGGACCCCGTTGATTTAATTATTATTTTTTCAAGTGGCTACTCAATTGTTTTATTCACTTTTAGTTGCATTGATTCGAGTAATGAAATGCACTTGAAATGAACTCAGAAGAAATATTTAATTTGTTGTTATCGTTTTTTATTAAATTTTAATTTTTCAAAAATATTACAAAGAAAATTTTTAAAATAGGACAAAAAAGGAAAAGTGAGAACCTAACATACAAAAAAAATTGGATTTTAGAAAGGAACTTTCACATCTGTTGTTTGTTCGTTTTTTTTTTGTTTAAATGTGATAAAAAAAAAACAAACAAAAACATTTCCAAAGGAAAGAAAGGGCAATAAAGGACATTTTTAAATATAATTTTACAAGTAAGTTACGTTTTCACGTTTGTTTTGATTCAAAATTTAAATAAAATTAAAAAGACAGTTTTCGACGTATGTAATAAATGTAATAGAAATAAAAAGGAAACTTTTTATTTTTCTAATTATGTATTTAGATACTTTTGAGGAGGCTGGCATTTTTTTTTTTAATAAAAGGACAGTAATTACGAATTCACACCATAATGTGCTTTTGTTTTCAGAAAAAAACTTTCACGACTGTTATTTTATTTATTTTTTGTAAATGTTGTCATAAAAAACGCATAAGGGAAGAAAAGGACAATAAAGGATATTCTCAAATTATCATCTCGTCACATTATGGTTAGTTGTATGTTTTTAGTCATTTCGAAATTGATAAATCGTTCATCGGCAGCGTTCCACTCGAAAAAATTAAATAGGACAAAAAGGACACTTTCTATGTTCGGAATAATTACTATAAAAGGGGAGTTTTTTATTTGTATTTTCCCGTGAGATACAGCCTTTTTGAGCTAAAATAATACTATTTTTCAAGGAAGGACAATAAAGACCATTTTTAAATGAAGAAGTTCACGGTTGCCGTTGTATGTTTTCGCTTATTCCGAAGATGAAAAACAATCTAAAGAGACAGTGTTTTATTTGAAAAATAAATAGGACAAAAAGGACATTTTTCCTGTAATTATTTTCTTTTGAGGAGGCCTAAATTTATTTGACTTTTTTTTATAAGTGTTGTAAGCCACAGCCTTTTGATGTTAAAAAAAACTAACGGTATCTTAAAGATTGTTTTTTAATTTAAAATATGAAAAAAATCGATGAATTTGAAGATTACGTGGTAGAATCAGTTTTTAATTAATTAATTTTTTTTGTTAAAAAATGTCACAAAAACATATTTTTTTGTATAGGACAAAAAGGACAATTTGGAATTGCCACTTTAAGGGGTTGTCTCTCTTTCATTAGTGAAAAAAACTTTCACGTATGTTTCTAATCGTTATTTTTATTCGTTTCAATGTTGTCATAAAAATGTTACTGTCAAGAAAAACAACGGACAATAAAGGACATTTTTATCAGCTTTTCACAGGTTTGTCATTTCAAATTGAAAAAATAACAAAGGGAAACTTTATTTAAAAAATAGGACACAAAGGACGCTTTTTTTTCGTAATTATTTACTTTTGGGAAGGGTTGAATTTTTATTTAGGTTAATCATCCTTTTTTAGCACAGCAATTTATACCAACATCCACTATTTTGTAAGTTCCTCAATCTGTCTTATAATCTTTCGAGAAACTTTCAAATACCCAGTATCTTTTCTAGACAATATCCTTTCAAAAGAGCCCAAACTAATTCACCTGTCAAAATCAATTTCCTATCCATCAATAGAGTTTGTGTAGTTTGTGTCCTATCTTTTTGCTTTTTCTCTCTCATCTTGCATGAATGCGGTAAATCGACCTGAACGGAATTTCATCATCCATCCATACTGAATCGACCCCATTTCCAACATAATTTACATGAGAGATTAAAAGTTTCCTATGTTTGCATCTGTACGGTTACGACAACTCACTACAAACTTCCTCACGAAGATATAACATCGACTAACGTATGTGGATATTCTGTGAAGATCCTTAAAGTTCTGTGCATAGAGAAGAACATCTTAATCCATTCTTATATCCTTCCATATATACCTTTCTCTATTCTGTATTGGGGCTTGAAAGATATTCTACAAGAGGATGGTTCATCTTAATCTTTTCTATTCATCGAAGAGATCGGTATTGTATATGACTGCGTCTTATGGTGGAGGCGAAAAGGGAAAAGAAGGTTGCCATGTGTCTGCATAGCAAACTGCATGTTGTCATATCCGCATAGAAATGTTTGATTTTTCATACATCTTACGAGTTTATCCATATAGTTCTAACAACACTAGATTATAACATAACAACTAATATGTATAAATATAAGATATACTCAAGAATTTTTCTATATTACAATTTTTCTTTTTTTCTTCTTCTTCTTTCAGGTAAGCCGCTTACTTCACGTCACGATAGTTTGCTTGCTTGCTTGCTCTCTCTCTACAGAAGTTGTCGAGCTCGAGCTGCTAGCATTGATAATGGTGGGAAAAATTAAGAAAGAAAAGTAAGCAAAAATCTGTTGCAAAAAAAAAGATATATGAATCTTAAAACGAAAAGAAATGCCTTTAAGCTGTTCCGGTTCGAGGAGGAAGAGTTATAGTATTCTGAACCGTCTCATGTTTAGGAGCGGCAAGCAGTTCTGCACTCCTCACCCGTTATTTATACAAAACTTGTCGGATTTTCTAGGTATCCATATATCCAAGAGATAAGTACTCCTCGTTCCGTGGAATGTCTATGTGACGGACTATCATGGGAGAATGTATGGATGACTTTGGAAAAATATATCGTTAAGTTCAATATGATGAAAGGCGAAGAACTATCTTTTTTTCTTTTCAAATATGATGTGTTTGACTTTATGCTCTCATGTTCCGGCGAAAACGATCACCGTGCTTTCTATTGAATGGGAAAAATGAAAAATTCTTTAAAGTCTGCGAAGATGATGGGTAGCGCGAAGCAGGAGAGACTTTCAGGAATTCGGGATAATAAATCGACGGAAGAACTGTGAAAATATGAAAAGGATGAGGTGAGCTTAAGGAAATATAGATCGTCAAAAAATAGTTGAGAGTGACGCGGACAAGGGATTACTTAATATTGTGGTATATTGGTGGCATTTTTTATGAGAGGGATTTAAAAAAGGATATTCTTTAAAAACCCGATAATTAATTGCGACACCTACAAAATCTCGTAAAACAAAATCCCGCCCGTTCATAATCCCGCTTTTTACCAAAAATCTCGCTTTACTTTATCCCGCCCGACATTACTAAAAGCCGCCATTTAAAAATCCCGTCCACTAAAAACCTCGCCGTTTAAAAATCCCGCTAATGCGGATAGTGAAATAATCCCGTAAAAATACGCCCAAAAAATTACTACAGCCACTTAAATTCAAATTTCTGTCAGAGATTCACGCCATTTTTCAAAATGAACGATATGCAAAAATCTCGCGTTTCAAGCCTTATAAACGAGATTTGATACCCATATTGCCGGTATACTTGATTGTAAGAAAAAAAACATGTAAATGTGACGAATTTTTACAGTTATGTACATAGACACAATCAAAAGAAACGCTAAAATTTTTTACCTGTTTGAGATGTTGTATGCACGGCACAGGGTGCCCAAAAAGTATGGCGGACGTTAGAAAAAAAATCATTCACCTATTTTTACAGTTAATGGAATGACATTTTTTTTTTTAATTTTCGAAAATTTTGATTTGGGGTCAAAATTGGCAAATTGTGCAATTCTCCAATTATTGTGTTTTTTTTTCTGGTCAACCACAACTGAATTTAATTAGAAATGTTTACATCATCAAAATGTGTTCCACATCCGCTCTTCTGTAAAAACCGAGTATGTATGTTAATCAGCGAGCATGTATACGGATGTTGGGGTTTTCTATAAAATTCTTTGTTTGGATAAAATCTCTATTTAAGCCCTATTATACGTTAGTGCTTATCAGAGAAAAAATAAAAATATAAAAATATGGAAAACTGGGCCTACGTTTTTAGCTTTGCCCATAATTTTCTAATCCGCTTGTAACTGGTTTCTATAGTTTCACGGATTCATACTTACAAACATACTTTCTGACTTCTTTTTCGATTTCTTAACAGCAAACACAAATAAAATAAATTCAAAGAAAATTTATAACATAATTCCTCCACACTATTATGTATATTATTGACGAGCGCTGGAGAAAAAAAAATAAGTTTATCGTCCCACATTTTTATATGCTGGTGTTCGTTGATTTGTGGTTCAGAGCTGTACAGAATGACCTAATAACTATAGCACTCTAACGCTAGCTCTATAGTGCGATCATTATAACTGAGAAAAACGGCTTTCAGATCTAAAATATGTATAATGCATTAATTTCCGAAGAATGTGCATCGGAAAAAAAAACATCCACACCTAACCTCCTATCTAGTCATGGAGGAAGAAGAAAACTAGAACGATGCGGATTGGATATATACCCCCATAGATAGAGCGTTGACTTTGATTTAATGATTGCGTGATCAGATTCGAAGTTGTGCAACCGCAAGAGCGCTGCATAATATTTACTCTGTGAGTTGGCGCTGTACTCCAATCATTTTAACATTTCAATCAGAAGAAAATAGGATAAGGCCTATTTTTCATTGTTTTGGAATCAGTAGAGTGCCAGGAGGGTAAAACTCATCAAAGGACAAAAAAGGATACAAATTTCGCCGCGAATGCTTATGGCCAGGGTAACCCCTATTTTTCATTGTTTTGGAATCAGTAGACTGCCAGGAGTCTAAAACTCATTTTACTACGAAGAACTTTGATCGGAAAGGTAAAGGACTAAAAAGGACACAAATTAATTCGTGGTCACAGATGGCTAGGGTAAGGATTATTCTTCATTGTTTTGGAATCAGTAGGGTGCCAGGAGTGTAAAACTCATTTTGCCGAGAAGATTGTTAATCGGAAAGGCAAAGGACAAAAAAGGACACAATTTTATACTTGGTCACAGATGAACATGCGAGTTGTCACACCAAAGGAGACATCAAGTTCATTACCATTCCGTTGTTTTTATATCCGCATTTCCATCTCCAATCAAGGATAAATCAGTACCCTTTTTGGGACCTTTCCTATTTTTCATAGAAAAATGAGTCTCCCTGTTGGGAGATAATAATTTTATTGTACTATTATTACAGTGACGTTGGACGTTCTTTGTCATATTATCGCGACCTTCTATCATGCACTGCACAAAGAACTTACAGCAAAGTTTATTACCAGATTTTTTTTCAAATATTTTTCTATTGAGTTCCCAACATTCTTTTGTTAAGCGACATATTCTATTAGAGCGCTTTTTTTAGACTTATGTATATGTACGTTTTTTTTATAATATTCCAGAATTCCTCTTTCAAATATTTTCTAAGCCATCTCCCGCCTCGCGTTTTTTCATTTTGCGTTTTTACTTCTTCTGATCTCCCATTGTTATGAAAATCTCGCGCGGTTGACCTCTTTTTCGTTTCGAGCTTGAATCTTGAATAAATTCTTTTCAATCTTTTGCAAGATCTGCGCTCTGCTCTTGATCGCTGTGGTCTTAAGGCGGCGGCGACGCACGGGGCGTTGGGTGGGACTTTGGTAACAAATAGAAAATGTTACAGCACACTCTTACAAAGCGCGGGGTCAGTAAACTTTGGTCTCTCCACGCCATTGTAGGTGACACAGATCAGATCAAAGAAAGAAGTAGAAAAAAGCAAGCGAACAAACAAACACGAGAACCTCAAGTCTTCTGGGGCTCAAACTATATAATATACTACACGCACGAATGCGGAAATAGGATACAAAACTGCGATCGCAGTACTTGTTCATGTACTTGGTCTTGGATACAATTATCTTTTTTTTTTCTTATGTCAATGTCGATAGATCGTCGTCGTCGTCGTGGGTATCACTTGTCGTCCGTATATTGAATTGTTTTTTCTCTTGTGTGGATGTTTGTAATTAAGGTTAAGAATTGCTTCTATTAAAAGTTACAATAACACTCGGTCTACATTCTATGAAACTGTTGATTGCATGAGGTTTTTCTAAATAGACATCTGATGGATAGAATTTAGATATTACAGAGTCATTCAAAGAGGGACAGCAGAATTATAGAGAAAAAATATATTAAGTCATGTGAATGCAGTATTCAATTGTGCACTAGTTCTTGTCCATATTAAGGCCTCACAATACGCATTTTTATGGCTATGGAATTTAGATAAATAATTCCTCTTTTGAAGTGTTCTTAGTTCTCCTGAATTTTATGAAAGAAAATGAAAAATACTTTGGATGCTCATACACTTCTTAGATGTAGATTTTCCTTTGAGAACAGCTGTGGCCATAGTACTGAACCTTGTGGAATGCCATTTAAAATGGCTTAAATATGTAGTTGAAAGATTGGAATTAACTTCATATTTCCCTTCATTCTTGTCATTCAATAAACTTTTCATAATTTTGACGCACATTTTATATATAACGAATTAAGAAAACAAGAAAAAAAATGATTTCTTCAATATCAACATCTTCTCAGTGCGTTTTATCAAATATCACAATAAAATATATTAATCGAGTCAATTTGAAATTTTGTTTTTGTGCTAGTGTAATTTCAATTTTCTTCCATATCACCTTTTGTTTGTCTGAAACTTTTAGTGATCATATTAGGCATTAGTTCCGCAAGGCGTGTGTAAACACCAGCAACAATAAAAATAATTATGAAGATCACCTTGAATCGATAATGATGATCAAATGCATAATTTTACTTAAGATGCACAAGAGACGAAAAAAAGAAGACACACACAAAAACGAAAATCATATGAGATCATTGTATCTTCTTTCGGAAAAGATAAATATAATAATAAGTGTAAGATAATAGACTACCTGTGACTGCTGACAAATTTTCTGGTTTTGTTTTATAATATCAAAGTTAAGACCTATGCTACTATTTACTAGGCGGAGAGTTTTGTTTGAGCTGTTTCTTTTTTGTTTTTTTTTTTTAACGCGCATCGCGTTATCAGATCTGGGTTAATGCGAACAGGCTTTGAATTGGATTTAAAAACGTGCTTCATAAATCAAGAAAGGATTTTTTTGTCCTCATCGACGCAGTGTTTGATTGATGATTGCGTCCTGTTATTTAAAAAAAATGTGTAAGAATTGCGTCGAACGTAAAAATTAGGGTATTAGCAAATGTGCTTTTACGTGCACCCAATACAGCAAAGTTATAGGCTATTCTAGGTAGACTAACTGAAATGGTTGCGATGATTAATTTATTCTATGATTAATTTCAGTGACTGCTAGCTATACAGTTCACAACCGTTTGATTGTATAAATTTGTACCTTGGGAATACATTGTCTTTTGCCAAGGAAATAATAATAATATTTATTGAATTTTTTTAAATGTGTAGGTATTTATCTAACGATTGACGAAATGATTGATTATGATTAGTCACCACGAATTTTCCATACCAAATTGAAAATAAAATCTTTGTAAAATTTTTCTACACTTTATTCCTCTTTTTATCGAAATATTTCCCTAATGATTAACGAATTGATTGATTAGTCACTAAGCTTTTTTCATGACTAATTATTAAATAAATCATTGTTCAATTTTTCTACACTTTAATCTATATGACTTGTATCCTGCAACAGAATACATTGTGAAATGTTGTATGGAAATTTATTGATTTTTTTGTGACTTTAATAACAACGATTGCGTGACTAATAACTGATTACTTTTAGTTTTTAATTGCAAACTGGAAGCCGTGTGTCAATTTAATCTAATTTATAATTGAGTTTAAATTCTCCTTCATATTTTCATGAACTTATACATATTAGCAATTTTCAAAGTGACTAACTAACTAACTAATGTGATTAATGACATCTGTGTCTCGACAATCATTTTGATTTAAACAATTTTAAATCGTAGCTTAGTATCATCAATATTTGAGCTAATATATTCCTTTTTAATAAGTGGGACAATTTAATTTGCTGAAAGTAGTAAACCAAGATGCCCTATTCTTACAGAGTGCGTGTAACTATCGCCCAACATCAGAAAACCGCATCCATTTTTATAGATTTTAATTCATAACCACGTATGTACTGTCTCACAATTAACCAACTGACACGCATCTCTGACCTATATTTTCACCACCCTGTCGCATCCGTTTATCTGTCTGTCTGACTGTATGCCAATACAAAATTAATGATGCTGTCGCGCGTCAGTCGAGTCAATTCAATCGTTAGTTTCGTGCTATTCTCTTCTATACAATTTCCATACTATGCTCATTTGACAAACAACAATTGAATGAATATACAACCAACAATGACAATAAATGATGGTGATTGTGATGTGTAATTGTTATATGCATCAGAACAAGAAGATAGTGACGGAATAGCCGCGGAATCAATGTGTGATGAATGGAAGTGACTAAAAGGCAGCGATGAACGACGACAACGACGCGGGCATTTCGCCCATCGATATTACTATCGGGGTCCCCTATATACGCATAAATGTCGTTAAATGTTCAATTTCAACGGAATTTCTCTTGTTTTGTACAAACCATTAGCATGTTTCAATTTTCCATTCATATACTGTCTGTACTTTTCACGTCGCATTGTTTTCAATTGTAGGTATTTCTGTGTTAACGCACGCAGATATGCTATGATGGCTATAAAAGAAGGGTAAGCTTGTGATGAACAACAATAGGGAGGAGTGTGTAATTTACGAGTACTCTTTACTAGCCAGCCAACCAACTTAAATCAGCTATGAAGAAACGATAACTCTTAACCTAGATTTTTGTAAAAAGGCTTGCAATGGTGTGAAGTGCGGAAACATAACAGAGGGGTCACACTAGTGGCTGGCGATTTTTTTTTCTTTCAGAAAATATTGCATCTTGCCTCAAAAGACTTTATATAGTGAGACAAGAGAGTGATGTGCTAAGAATAAGAAAAGAAAATTCAAAGTCTGATACTGTGGTGCCTATTTGTATTGTCTACGAAGGGAGCGACTTTACAAAAAAAAAATAGTCTGATTGACAGGAATTTCGTTTCGTGAAAGTGCGTATCCCGAAAGTTAAGACTTTTATTACAATTCTAAAATGTTGACCCTGTCATTCATGAGTTTCACTTGTAGGCTAAAAAAAATTAACAAATGGATTGTAGCTATTTTTAAGATTATTTAGGTCAAAGGGGTTTGTATATAGCTAGACGAAAAAACATCAGCTAAATTGAAGGAGTCTGTCAAAGGTCACAGTACAGTTTTAATACCTACGTTTCAGACTTTCTCCTTAATTATGCAAAAACAAAAAAAAAATTAAAATTGTCAGAAGTAAGTTCAATTTTAAATCAGTCCAAACAGGCCCATATTGTTTGAAACTTTTGACTAGTTTAATTAAAAAATGGATGCTTTTCTCAATTTTCTTTTGTTCTGGAAAATGGATTTGGTCTTCATCCATATGTTTTCTGCAATCATCTGACATTTTGTCAGGCGAAAAATAAATTAAACCGTTTAATTAAAAACTAATTTTGGAAAGCTTGAATATTTGTGAAAAAAAAAAGATCATGCGTAATAAGGAATCCTAAATTACTATATTCGTAAGCGGGAAAAATCGTGCATTTCTATACGGATTCATTGCTTTTTCCTCTTTTGTCCCAAAGTGTCCTAAAAAAAATGTTGATATCAAAATATGCATAATCACACATTATTAGAAATCCTATATATATAACCCTAGATGCAAGCGAAAAACCTATTTCCTACTTTGTCCCAAAGTGTCCCAAATATGGTTGCAACAAGGTTTTTTGCAATCAGATATTACTTTTGAATCTATATGCAAATGGTAGTTTGATGTTAACATATTCAGCATAAAAGAAGTGAAAAGTTTAGCTTGGGAAATAATAACGTTTGTCCCAGTTTTTTTTTTTTAGGAAATGTACATACAATACGATGGACACAAAATTATTTGGTTTGTTTTCAAGCGAAAAATAATCGAAACAATTAACTAGAAATGTTAAGAAATATGTTAAAACTCGAATGGTGTCGTCTTTGTTGTTTTGTCCCAAACTTGAAAGCAAGGGTAATAGTAAAATATTTGAGTTTTGTGTGTATTACCTTCGGCGCAGGTGTCCAAAATGCTATTCAGGAGCCCAAGATGCAACTGTTATGATATTTATTGGTTTGTCCCAAACTGTCCCAAATATTTTTACTGGGGTGGAATTACATAATTGATTTGTAATCGAAGCTCTTTTTAAATCGATCAAATTGGAAACTAATTATTCATACAGACGAATCGTGTCGTCTTTTTTTTTTGTCCCAAACTTGAAAGCAAGGGAATAGTAAAATATTTGAGTTTTGTGTGTATTACCTTCGGCGCAGGTGTCCAAAATGCCATTCAGGAGCCCAAGATGCAACTATTCTGATATTTATTGGTTTGTCCCAAACTGTCCCAAATATTTTTACTAGGGTGGAATTACATAATTGATTTGTAATCGAAGCTCTTTTTAAATCGATCAAATTGGAAACTCATCGTTCATACAGTTTCAGTACGAATGATATCAAATGTATATAAAGCTGTGCATTTTAGCTTAGTCTGGCTCGTCACAAATTAGCCACTATTCGTTCAATTTTTTTGCTTCACTCCAGAGCAGATTCCACTGAACTTTATTTCAACTAGCTTCATTTATTCTTGAGCTCTACGAGTGCAGTCTCTAGTCCAAGTACACGACTATGTTACTATGTCAGAATCACAAATCAAGGGAACAAAAAAATTGCCACCAACATACTCCATGAAAACTCCCAAGAATCCCTGACCAGATCACGATTATGATATAAAATAAATTCATCCATTTGCCCACCAAAGAAAAAAAAACTTGAAATCTTTTTCAAAACCACAACAAATAGGTGGTTGATTGATGCAGAGGCAAACAACCCAAAAAAAGCAAAAACTATCCAAACAGCAATGATTGATCCTCATAAATATCTTCAATACGAAAATTATGATCGAACTACAATAAATATACTCGAACTCGTGACTCTTTATACTGACTCGAAGATATCCATCTAAGAATTTCTCGAATCGTCACGAATATCGAACAAGCATTTACATCCACCAGGCTGACACACGTTCTTCCCACATTATCGAACTTTGTGCCGTCCGCCGATTTTGTACCCTCTCCTCCCACGACGCACGGCGGGGAAAAATGATCCACAAATTTCTTAGATTTATCTATTTATCGCAAATTAGATTTGAATTCACTACCTCTTCTTCTTTTATTTCCATATACAAAAATTATTTGTTATTTTTTGGTTTTTATTTTTTTTTATATTTAATTTTTTTTTTATTCCTAATTGGATCCATCTGTCCGAATGATGCCGACCCGTCTGTCATTTGGTTGATCTATCGCTTCCAATAGATGATTTATGAACGATATAGTGTTGAGCGAAATGTACAGACATACATACGTATGTTTTTTGGTGTAGCATATGATTTGTGAAGCAATTGCTCGCGATTTGTTAGCCCCCGCTGTGCGGTGGGGTGCGGTGTGTCCACGGAGGACATGATATTAGCCATACGCGTAATAAATATTTAATAAAGATCAATCTTTTTCGCAGGTAAAGTATGATATTTACGCGCTAGCCATAGAGCAAGATGATTGCCGCGAGGTGCGTTGTGTCTCTTCCAAGTTGTCTAGTCGATGCCAAGTGAATCTTGTCTTAATGATGTGTTAGAAATACATGCAGAAAGCGTGCGACGGGGTCAAGGTTAAGGTGGTGGATTTAAAGCAGAAAAAAATAAGATTAAAAATAATAAAAAACAAATCGGATGGACAAAAATAAAATTAATGATATTTGGATGACATCAAAATTAATAGCAATAAATCGCAAGATGATGAATTAATTTGACATTTATCTATGCTGCACAATGTTGGATTAGGGAAGTCGTTATGGCTTAAAGTGCAGAAAAATAAATCCTTGATAATTTAGTTTGATTTCTTGTAAAATAAAAAGTGAAATCTCTCCGTATTACTGTAGCGTAGTTACAGTTATATAAAAAACTTAAGCGAGTAACTTGAATAATAAGTAAGTCTTACAGTTATTCCACCCTAGAGTGAAATTTTTGTGTTAATTTGTAAAATATTAAATACACTGAAAAAATCATTTGCTAAAAACAAAAAAAAAAAACAAAATTTTGACAGTCATTTTACCGTTATAAAAATATTGAAACCCCAAAAAAATCGTTCGTTTCACCGATACGGACTACGTTCTCTGCGCGTATGCAAATTCCAAGAATTCTTCAATCATCAACAGTTTTGTCGTTTCAATTCTAATCAAAACTGGGTCACACATCATCAATGACACTATACTCTATGATGATGGTAAACAATGCAATTTCCATTGATACCCCGCCCGCTTATCACTAGTATATGTGTATTGAAAATATCCAAACAAATATCTCTTCTCTATAAATATTGGACGAAGAGCTCTGCTGTGCTGTGCTGTCGATTATTATTATTCTAGCAGGACGTGTATTATATGCATATTGAGATATCTGTTCGTGTTTGATGGATATACAACGGTAAATGCGCGGAAGAGGTGATGCGACGGTGTTGTTGACAATCCAAACACTCTGCTGTTGCCCCAATCGTTTGACACATTTCGCTTGACACATCCGTTCGGCAAGGATCTCACTGAATATAAGCACGACACGAACAGCAGCAATAATACCGCACAAGGATATTTCTTCCACTTCTATATTCACCATTATGAATATGCCTATCGCTGAGGATATATGTATCAAGCATAAACGCAGACAATTTAAATTGCACACTTGCCGGCCGCCACCGCCACTGCCTCTCTTCCGTTTATTGAAGGAAAATTAAAAAATTCCGTTCAGTTCATTCGTACTCTCTGTACAGGATACTCATATCAAAGAAAAAAAAAAGAAAAAGAGAGGATGTACTCGTATATGTTGCGATTGTTTCTTGTTGTATTTTTCACCTTGTATTTTTCCATTTCGACTTTTTTTTTCTATATGCAGAGAAGTTTGTTTCGTAACCAGGAAAGTATTGACGTAGGCCATTGAGAATGGCTGGTTGGTTTATTGTTGTATGTATCCTTCGATTGATTGCAATTTTTATCGGGAATTGTGTCGACAGTCGACACAGTACACCTATAACCTAACAGCGCACAACAAGAGCGGATGTTTTGAAATACAAAGAAGAGCGTCCTTTTAATTCTCGGGACTGGCAGGATGAACTTAATTATTGTCATTCAGTGGCAGGACTTAATTTGCGCGAAGATTTAAAAGACACTGTCCGCACTATTGAATGCATGCATGCATGCACTTCATTTTGGCTCTACAGAATGAATTAAGGACTTGACTATATGGATGTTTGAGCAATGTAGGAAGTAGTTTCATTTCGGTTGAAATTGCTGTAAAGTGCTCTGCTGGAAAGCTCTCCTATTTTTTTTAAATGGAGGAAACAATAAAAAAAAATAAAAAAACACCGTTAGCCAATAAATACCGTTATAAAAATACCGACAACTTTAAGCTGAGAAAGTACCGTTAGTTGCATTGAGAAAGAAAAAAATCTGCTGAAAAGTTTGAAGACCTCATGCAGTGTGATTAATTAACATCTGAAAATGTTTCCAATTACGAGTAACTATTTCATTTGAATAAACAATCTTCCAATATTTTGCATTCAAATTGCTTGTATAAAATAAAAGTACCGAAAGTACCGTTGGTTTCACTGGGAAAGAAAAACTCTGATTAAAAAGTTCAGATAAGAAGAAATTCCGGCGCCCATGAGAAACAAAAGTACCGTTAGGTTCATTCAGAAAAACTTGTCCAATTAAGAATATCGCTTGAATGAATGCAGTGGCACTATTTTGCATTGCATTGGATCATTTTTCAGCGAAAATTAAACCAAATTACATAAATGCGTTTTTTTTTCAGAAAAGTACCGTTATCTTTCACAATTAATTGTATATCTTCTTGTTTTAATTTGTATCATTTCTAATCGAAATTTTCAATTTTTTACGATTTCAAATCGAAATTTTGGAAAATTTTGCATTTGCGTGTTTTTACACCGTTAATCAAAAGTACCGTTATGTCGATACGGGAAAAAATATAATTAAGTATTTTACTTGAATGAATAAAGTGGCATTATTTTGCATTGCATTAGATCATTTTCTATGAAGTAAAAGTTACAGGAGCGAAAAATTAAATGCATTTGTAAGAAAAGTACAGTTATTTCATTTTCATTGTTTAACTGCTAAAAAAAAATTCAAAAGCACTGTCGTTTTTCAGAAAAAAAATTGTCAATCCATGCGATTAACGGTACTTTTCACTTATTTATTTTTTTGTTTAATTTTTATGTTTTCAAAGCGAAATTTTTGAAAATTTTTCGTTTTTAAATCGAAAATATGGGTTTGAAACCCTATGTAGAAAGTTGATAGTCCCATCTATCACCGTATGAAAAATAAAAGGCCAAAGATCCCATCAAATTTTGACCCAATTTTTATTTTTTCAAATAGATGATTTAAAAAACTTGGCATATTCATATTCAAGTCGAAATTTTTGAATATTTCGCATTTTTATGTTTTTACACCGAAAATCGTATTGAACTAGATCAAATTCGTTTCCAAATAAAAGATCTGCTTTTGACTTGACAAACGCTGGAACAAATTTGACAAAGAAAAACTCCGTTAGTTACAAAAAAATACGAGTTACGAATTTGGTGAAAATTGGTTCGAATAAAAGAAGTATCGTTAGCCACAGTTAGTCATTAAAAACAAAAAATAAATTACATCATTCGCTTGTCTGCTGACTGTATATGAGCACTGAGTAGTAATGAAAAGAGCCGTCAGTCTAAGAAAAAAAAATATAAAATCTTAATTAAAAACCAAAAAGTACCGTTAGCCGGAAGAAAAAATACTGTTTTTCATTTAATTAAATTCACATTAGTCTCATTAAACAATAAGACCCTAAAGAGGGATTTAAAAAGTACCGTTAGTTTTCTAAAAAAAATGTTGATCGCTGGTAAATAATAAAACTGCCATCTTTTAGCACTTTGTTTTAAATCCACAACCTCCAAAGAATTTGTTTAACTTCAAATGATAATACAAACTTGCAACTCGTTAAAACCTAAACTGCGCGCCTCCATCATAAGGACCTCTCAATAACTTGTCACCCTTATCAAATTTGATTGACTCCCCAATATCAAAAACGAACTGTTATGACATATTTCTCAGAATTTTGTTTATTACACAATTCCCTTAGGCGCTCAACCGTCAACTGGAGAGCGGCGAAACAACGCCCGACGCCGACCCAAGTCGAAAATAACAACAAATTTTACACATGTCCTCCATTTCCATGTGAATTTCGCTCTGAAATTCGGCAAAAAAAATTTCACCACAAATTCAACCACCACCCAATTCAACAACAACCCTCCGATGAAAAAGCATTCAACATTAGATTCAATGTGCAACAACCTCAACCGAATAGCTTTCAATATTCGCCCGTAACATAAATTTCCCTTCTATACGATATAAGGGTACAACATGTTTATATACAAATACAGCAAATTTTCCTATGGTTTGTGGATGTTCGATGAGTGTCCTAAATGTATTTTTGTATATACCTGTTGCTTGGATTCTTATTGTGTTGCTCCTCGTCGGCTTCTTCTTCGAACCAAAACCGTTCTTTTGTGCGGTCATGCGCTGTTGCACGCGGGGGCATTCAAAATTAACAAACACTGTGTACATATGGACATACATTGATTTTTATGCATATAATCAAGATACATATATATCTTCTTTGCTCCATAATGTATGTACATGAATTCCCATCGGGGAAGCCATCGACCGACTGGACTGGACCGTCCGTCGCGGCACTTCTTTGCCTTCACATCCAAGACAAAATCATAAGCAAGAGCCACACATGAAAAATAAGATACCCATGAAGAAGCAACAGCATGCTTTCGCAGCTGTGTGGTGCTCATCGGGTTCAGGCCAGGCTGACCAGAAACAAGAAGCAAATCACACGATAATCATATATACAAAATCTAACTGTACTCTGGAGGAGAACTTGCGGCCAAAATGCCAATGACTTCTGGGCAAGTCCGAACCACGAAGACAACATCACATCGCGATACTACTCCAAGCACAAAGTTGCCGCTGCTGCTACAACGGCTGCTCCTTGGCAACACGTGTGGTGAAAAGCTTGTGTGATACTCCGAAAAGTTGGGAGAGTGTATCTTGTATTTTTGTTTGAAAGATTGTTCGGTTGTTGGCTTGAAATGTTGCAGATACATTTTGCTGATGATGATGATGGACATGGTTGACTGCCAAAGAACCCTACTTCCTTGTTGTTGTCTCTCAAGAAAATTCACCTGTGTGGTGTGAACATTTTTCTTCAACAAAGTTCTTAAAGTTTGCCACTGAGAAGGACTGTTTTAGATGTTTGGTGTTCTTTCGGACTGTGGTTGATTTGTTGCTGGTGTTGAAAGTTGGTTGGGAAATTGAATGAGGGGAATCCTCATCATCATCACGGTCCGAAAAGAATCGCTGGCGCGAGTAAGCACAACTGAGCATAATCTCGCCGCATTTTGTTGTGTTGTGAGCTTGTGCTGCTGGTGCTGCTGGCCCACCATACACTATCGCGTTATATTGGGGGTCGGAATATTGTCCAAGCGTACGTTCAATGTTAGTATGCCGTGGTCTTTGTAACGTATCAGATCTTTTAACGTACATACGTTATACCTTGTTCTTTGCCGTGTACTATCGTGTATTCGGGGGCCTGCCACATGTGCCCTATTCAATTATTATCATTCATTCAGCACAATTAGTGTTGATACGACACGATTGATATATCGGTAACGTCGCGACTTTGATAAAAAATTAAAGAAAAAAAAATGAAAACTCATACAACGATTTTTATCGTGTGTGACCATATGTGGAATAAATTTAATATCTCTGATGAATTCGTACTCATACTGGTGACACCCAGAGAATAGTCAGTTCATTTGTTATAATCACATGCGTTTTGTGTTCATATTGTTATTGTGCTGTGAGTTTCCTGCGCCCTCCTTCTCTCTCGTACGGTGTCCCAATGCCGAGGGTGGTTGTTTTGTTGTTGGATCTTGTTAAGTTCTTATCGTTTGATATCCGGAAGTTTTCAATTGACGCGATATCGTTACAGTGCAGCTACATCGTTTAAACTCGTGGCACTCTACTACGACTGATAGCAACAATATTCCTATTCTTGTTGGTGTGTGAAATTGGGAAAAATTCAATTCAATTTGTCCGTGTGTCGTGGTTGAGTTCACTGATAAATGCTGTTCAGAATTTCGTGTATCGTGCGTTTTTCGCGAAAAGAAGAGGAAAAATAGTGGGCGCCGCGCCGTGCACTAGTTGAAAATTAAAAAATTTTGGCAGAATATTCTGAAGAAAAAATTCTCAAGGAAGTGAGAGCAGTTTTGTGTTGTGCGGTTCCATCTTTTGTCGTTGCTGATTTATTGGCGAAAACAATTAGTCGCTCGCAGTTGACATGGAAGTTGTGTTTTGTGTTTGATTCTAATACATATGATGACGTCGATGATTTAAGTTCTATTTCGGATTATTTTTATAAATGTTAATACGCACAAAAATATTTGGAAACATATTTTACGAGCAAGAAGGGTGTCAATAGTTGTTTAACGAATTTCCCCTAAAAAGTGGTAAAACTTCCCTAAATAGTGGCAAACCGAAAATTCCCCGTATTTTACTCAACATATAGATTAAAAAAAATCATATCTATTTCAGATTCAGTTTAGAAAATAGTTTCAAGTGCTCTTCGTTATTTAGAAAATTATATCAAAAAATTCCCCAACGAAAGTTTAAAATAAAATACTGGGAAAAAGTATCAAACAGTGTGAATTTAAAAAAAAACTGTTTACATCATCTGGAAAACGTTCGAAACGTTTAACACCAAATGTGAATCGACAAAATGTTTTTACTGCAGAGAAATACAAACAATAATAATTGATCTAAAAAATACTGGGAAATTACCAATTGATCGATTCAACAAATTTAATTTAAAATAAAAATGTGATAAGAGGAAGAATAAAATCAACACATCAAATCAATATATTTATTAAACATTATTTCCCTTTATTTTCTCTACGTCTCTAAGTGAAAATTATTTATCCTATTTATTATCTTCGCTAAATTCTATAAAAAAAAATCCAAATAAAAAATATATATCCTAAAAAAAACAAATTTAATAATATTAATATCTTTATAATAATTTAGTGCATTATTTAAATATACGTCTAAATATAAATAAAAAAAATATTTATCTTACATTAAATTTAAGAAAAGAGAATAAAATCAAAGTGCATTACACTGTGATACATTGAATTTATTACGTCGTAGTACTCGCCCAGAATTAAAAAGAAGAAGAAGTGGAAGAAGAAAAAATTGTAGTGCATTATTAGAATATTATATGTAAACGTATTCGTATTCCTATATAGCTGCTTTTCTGTAAAAAATTATCAGCAAAGAAAATTAAATTAAGCCTAAGCGCAAAATTCTGAAAAAAAACTTACAAACAATATAATTAATATTAAATCCCAAAACATTGTGAATTTGTTTCTGCATTCAAAATCTTCCATTCGCATTTCTCTTCATCTTCACCTACTATTGTGCGTCACAATTTTGTTTCGTTTGAATGTCGATATAAGTTTTCGGGAAATGGTGTAATACAGATAATTCCTGGAATTCTGAAAAATTATAAAGAAATTGCAATTTTCATTTTGTTAACACAAATATGTCCATAAGTGTGTCCAAAAAAGTAAAATACAACAATTCTAGTGTTCCTCCATTAATCGCTTAAAAAAATAAATCAAATTAAATTATCTAAAAAAATATATCTCGTCCCCTCGTCTCTCCCCTTCTGTATGTGTATTTATCTTGTGCCAACTTCTGTGTTTTTTGTGCAACAAGTGCGCCCTCTAAAGTGACTAAATTAAAAGGGAAAAAAAAATTAAATCTCCCCGTGTTTCTGCCTGTATTTTTCATAATTTCCTATTATTCATAAAAAAAATCATTGGTGATTTTTATTTTTTATGAGATCATAACAAAATGGTTGTTCTGGAAACAGCCACATATGGGGGCTCGCTATTGGGCGGCCCCTATGCACAAGGAGCGCCAGCTTTAAAAATGGTACAAAAACGTTTCATTGGATTACACAATTGGTTGGGACCACTACGTAAGGATTTAAAGGAGCATATTGTAAGTAACTCTGTTTTTGTGTTGTGAATGTACTGTCACGTTTTTTTCGATATTTAATTTTAAGGACCTTTCTTTCAGTAAGGGGTTTCAGGAATTTTCCCCCATATTTAATGTGTAATTCTAGCTTAGGTTTAAAAAATGTTCCCTCAAAAAAATCGAGCAAACAATTAGACGAGGATTAAAATAAAAAAAAATTGTAGCCCAAGTTGCTCAAATCAACTCTTTTTCAAATTTACCGTTATTCCGTAGTCAAGAAAAAAAAATTAGTCATGAGTTTACTGTTATTTCCGATAAATTGCATTTTTACCGTTATTCATGCTATGATACATTCACTTTTTCCGTCGAGTTTACCGTTAACCTAGTGGCTGCACAAACTTTATTTTTAGCCGTCCGTCAGGTCATTTTTTCCTTAACCCTTTCATGCCCAAATTATGGATTTTAAGCGGAGAATTTTTCTAACAACATTATGTCGTACAGTAGGCATCTTTTATGATATTTTCTTCAAAAAAATAATTTTAAGCGCTATATTTAACAAATTAGAGCATGATGCCATATGGCATCATTGGGACTGAAAGGGCACTTAGCAAGTTCCGTGTGAAAAATTAGATATTTTGTCGGCGAAACTCCTTCATGGGATTTTTTTTTGCAGAATGGTTGGTGACGACCCACAGATTATGGGAAAAAAAGTCCGAACCGATTGGGGGTCCGCAACCTTAAAAAAGGGGGAAAGGGGGAAATTGGGGTCATTTTTCGTTTTTTTGCGAGTATTTCAAAAACGACAAAAGATATAGAAAAATAGTCTGAGAACGAAAAAATCTACATAAAATTATCTTTGCAATGATATATAACACATTAGAGATCTATTCAATTATTCGGCGCTAGCTTAAAAATAAATTAGAACTTTTTCATTTTATACCTTTTTTAAAAGCCCCATAACTCTTGAAAGAAAGTTAGTTCGGCCGTAAAATTTCGTACAAGTATTCACAATAAGTTCAATATTATTTTGGGAGAAACATTGAGTCGCTCCGATCAACGACCCCCATTATCCCCCCATTTGAATTTGGCGAAAGGAAATGCCCATAACTCCCCTCAAAATTAGAGCAGAGTGCTAAATTTTGGTTTATTGCGATTGGAGCTCATAATCACCCCACCCACCAAAAATTAGCTCATTCGGATAAAAACTAAGAGTGCCTTCCATACAGCAAGCAACTAACATTTATATGAATTGGGGACTCGGTGATTTGCCTTTCACGCCCAATGATGCCATATGGCATCATGCTCATGCAAACCCACTTTATTGGGGTTTCCTAAAAAAAAAATCGAAAAATCTTTTGATTTTCTCTTACAGCAACCTGTTTACAATATAAAACCATTGAAATGATTTGCATAAAATGATTATTATTAGGAAATATGGGGAAATGGATAAATCAGTTTTTCGGCATTACGACAATCGGCAAACCTTCTCTAAAATTTCATTAAAAATAACATCCCAAACCCAAAAATTTCACGCTGGAAAAAATCAACTAGGTATTACACTGTTGGGAGAGTCTAATATCACACTAAAAGTTAAAATTTATTTCTTACATTTTTTATGAAAAATCATTAAATTTCATGATGCCATATGGCATCATTGGGAGCGAAAGGGTTAAAATACTGGGAAATTTATTGAATATCGAAAACTTTCTTAATCTACTGAAATCACCATTATTCCACTAAATCATTGTTTTCAACTAAATTTACCGTTATATTCACCCTGGAATGGATTATTTTTCTCACTATACTTCCTTAAAATACTGGGAATTTTTTCAAAGCGACAATTTTCTCCAAAAATGTACCGTTATTCCAGTGGCCCAGCGAACATTCTTTCTAGCTAAATGTGATGCTACCATACAGATTATGTTTTTGCTCTTTGTCCTTAAAATACTGGGAAATTTAATAAATAGCGGGAATTTCCCCAAAAGCCCAAAAACACTGCCTTCCAAATTATCTTTCCATCTACTAAATCTTAAACTCATTCGCCACCGCAATGTCAAACAAGCGTATCACCACCATCGACAACGAGTATACATCAAAAAATCCCCAAATGGACTATGCCTCAATACCAATTTATGTCACACACCATCATCTATTTCTCGTGAGGATTACAATCGTAAATTGAGAAATAACTTGACGTGTCTCATCGCGTATACATTTCCTCTTCCTTTTTCGTTCGGATCGTTTCATTTCGATTTTACTCCATGTCTATACCGTCCATACCACAAAACCTGTCGTCATGTTGTGTGGTCGGGCAAAACCTCCGCGCTCATTTGAGACCCATATATTTCTTCTTAGTTGTATGTATCGTGCCCTAGGTTCAACCCAATGTCGTCAACCAGTATAAAATGCATCCACGTTGACAGGGATACAAACCGAAAATGTCCACCACTAAAATGTATACCGATATCGGTAACGGTGCGACCAACGTCGACGATTCGGTCGTCGTTGTCGACCATAACGGTACAAATGTCGTATTGAATCCCAATCGGATATTGGACAGCACTATATTAGTCGAGAGAATGTATAGTGCAGAAAAGAGAAATGCAATTTTCAATGCCTTTTCAATTGAGACCCTGAGCACAGAAAACCACGCGCTAACCACCACATGGGCAAATTGAGAGAAAAAAAGACGCGAACGAAAGAACGACGAGTCCTTCGTGATCGTGTCAAAACATTCACAGCTTTATTGTATCGTATCCGACACATTCCTTTTGCGGTTGCTGTCTGCATTTTTCCGCAAAGCGTTAGGACGATTTTTCGTCTATTTCGCCCGACTATAGTAGGTGCACTAAAAGGAACCAAGAAACCATACGTATGTCCACAAAACTTCTAATGGTTAGTGAGACGAAAAAAAAAAATTGAGAAGAGGCCAAAAAAAATGTTCTTTCTATGGAAAAAATTAAAAAAAATAGAAATCGAGAGGTTGCTTCGTTGGTTTGACCGTCACTAGGGAGTCACGTCTAATGGAGGAAAGAAAAATCGAAAGAAACCTATCGGCACAACCAAGTGTGCTAAATGGACTTCGGCCAGTTGCTTGGAATTTGAGAACAAGAATATGTGGTGAGAGAACTGTGAGCAAGAATCATTCGATCGGAAATGTGTTAAGTAGTGAAAGGAACGGTTTCGGAATTATGGAGACATTTTAATGTCTTTTAATTTCACGAGAGTAGCGCTTAAGTCATGAAGGCGAGTTTCTGATCACTTGTTCAGAAAATTGTAAGCTTGACATATGCCCTTATGGTGGCTGATTTATCCTTAAATGCGTTAAATGCGGACAATAGAAATCGAGTTCGCATGTATGCGTAACAACAAACTAATTTCTAATAAAATCAAAAACGAAATCCTGGAAATTAAATTTGACGTGCATTAAATGTATCGCATTATTTGTGTGTTCATAGCAGGGCTGGAAAATTTACAGTTAGGTGCAACTATTTAGCCAATGACAATCAATCGAAATTTAATTCTCGACAAATAGCTCTAATAATACATACATAAATTAAAAATTAAATAAAATAGAAAAAGAAACCCTGCAGATCGGGTCTAAAAAGACTGATTGATATTTGGTACGGAACGCTTCAGAATGTACCGTTAGGTAGAACGGATTTGGTTGGTTTAAATAAAAATAAAAAAGAAGTTCATTTGCAATAATTTCCAAAATCAAACAGCCAACATGTTAATAGGAGAACCGTAAGATATTTACCGTTAGGTGTTGGCTATAGCCAAATGACATCAAAGTTGAATTTGGTACTCGAGACGTAGTTCTGTTGCAAATAATAAATTAATTTCAAAACATATCCATATGTCGAAACCCTGGAAGTTGGAGCTTAAAAGATTGAACATTTATTACCTAAAAGTCCAGAAAATTTACCGTTAGGTAGAACAGATTAAAGGGATGAAGCCTTAAGAGTTGTTTAATTTGACAATAAAAATATAAGGAAGAAAATTATCCTTTATCCGTTTTACACTGCAGGAAGTTTATGGCCTAAATTTTATCAAATTAAAATAAAGTGTAGAATTATAATTATTAAATGTTTGCAGAGCGAAAAAAAAAGCTAGCAAAGACCTAAGCCAGTAACCTGTTGGTTGTTTGTTTTTTTATTTGTCAGATTAATTACAAATTCATAATAGTAGATGGATACAATAAGGCACTCTTATCCAAATTACTGTCTATAGTTAATTTGAATGAATTCAGCCTCCCCCTTTCTTGCTTTTTTTACTAATTGAACTTTCAGCGCACTCCACATACAGTGTTTGACAAAACTAAATTCAATTACACCTTTTAACACAACACAACCCTTATCGACGCCATATCATAAATTTCCATTAACAATATTGTGTGACGCCATATGTTCGTCTTCGTTTGCATTACACTTAGAAAACTAAAAAAAAAAAAAAAAGATATCCGTAAAATAAACGATCGTCGTTCAATATTTGCGTAAAATCTATCTTTTATTTATTTATCTTATACAATGTTCAAATCGAACATCGGCCCATAGATAAGCCGCGAGTTTGGTGTGTGTGTCACGCAGCCGTTCGGTATCGGTTCATATCCATATACCTAGATAATGTGTTCCCTATTTTTGGCTATAGATTTAGATAAGACTTGATAGTCAATAAACAGGGTGTCGCAAAAGTCGGAAGCGGGTGATCGCTATTGGTGACCATTTAACAAAAATCCTTTGTGTATTTGTATAGTTATGATTTATCCAGTTTTACAGTTACATTAAAATATAACTAGACATAAAATTCTATGCAAAAATTCAAAAATTTACAGTTATATGGACATCAAATTCTCAGCATAAATTCTAAAATTTACAGTTATATGTATGATGCTTTAAAAACCTCGGCATTTCATATCTTCATCGCATACAACTGTAAACATTGACGTTGGATTGCTGGACTACTGGAGAAGAAAAAAATCTACACAAATCCTTAAAATATTAATATTTACAGTTATACGGTATTCGGCCTGGTGTGCATTTTCCGATTTTTTTCAACGCGTATAACTGTAAAAATGCAAGTGATTTTTTTCGCTTTTATATGGTAAGCGGTGAGGAAAAAAAAAACAATTAAAAAAAATTATCTTGTATTTTTACAGTTAGAAACTTCGAACATGGACAAAAATCTTAGAAATTTACAGTTATACGAAATTCCCACTGTAAAAAGTAAAACATTCTACGCAAAATCTGTGAATTTTTAAGATCCACAGTTATACGCAAAATCTGTTAAATTTTAAGATTTGCAGTTAAGGGTGCGGGTTGTGCATTTTTTAAATTTCCTTCGTTGTATATAACTGTACAATTTCGCTCTAGCGTTGACGTTGTCTTTTTCGTCACCCTGTCAATATCGTTAGAAAAATCTTTAGCACTATACTCGTGAATTGTAATGAACGCCTATCCCAAGCCTATGTGATTTTTTTTCAGCGATCTCCAAAAACAATTTTGTTTGTTTTTATCCAGTATGAATTTGTGTAAAGTAAAAAGTCATCAAAGGTATAGATATGGATGGATTCATTTATATCGCATCGTGTGGTCGTATGTGCATAAATCTTTTAAGCAAACAAATGGTCTCTCGTTAATCATGCTTACCAGTTTTTTTTTTGTGTTGAAGATACCAAAATTGACAAAATGAATCACACATGTACGTACACGGTACACCCCGCCTCCCAGTGGGCGATAATATCTTCAGATTTGTTGTACAATGTTGAAGAATGACACTCGAACCGCCAAGCTAATCGTCTAATGTTTGTTGAAGTGGATTTATTATCTTTTTCAATAGATCTCAATATAGTTTAAATTTTTGATTAATTTCTATACGGCTTTCTGATTACAACTAATTGCTGACTAATTTTGATAGATATTGAGGCAATCTTTGGCACTAATTTGACAATCAATCAAATTTTTATGAAGGTCCTAATCTAAATTGATTAATTTGTTGGAGGTGTGAAGTACTATCAATTTTTATTTAATTGGGGGGTGTGCGCTTGAATTCATTCGCTCGATTTTATATCAAAATACAAGAAATTGTAATTTGGTGAACATAAAAAAAAAATGTTTTCCAAATTTTTCCCACGAATTTCAACACATATCCCATACCAACACGATATCAGCAGCCATAGAGGCAGCATCATCATCATCATCATCATCAAATCTTAAATTTGCTATAATTAAAACATTACCCAGCACGATCGCATTATTCAATTTGAAATAATAACAAAAGCAAAAAAAAACTACTGACTGGAAATAGCATTTCAGAACGCCACGAAATTACTGGAAAAATTGCAAAATTATATTTTCAAAATAAACGCACGTCTATGTCTTTTTTATGTTTTTATTTGGACCATCTGTTTCCTCAGATCAAATAAAGAATCACGGGCTCTAGTTTCTTAGACTTGCGCTAGGAGGCTATTAACTTGCACAGCAGGCATTATGCTCGCTTGCCTCGCTGCGAATGATGACGATAATGATGAGAGATGACTCTTGTTTTTGGGCTTTTTTCAATCACTTGCAGTACTGACTGAGTTTATTCTTGAACTGAGTCTATTCCTATCCAAAAAGTAAACCGAAAGAACTTCGACGAACCAACCGCATTCTGTCGTCATGCGTAAATGTATCTAGCAGCAGCAATTATTCTCTTCTATATATTTATCCAAAAGTCGTATATTTACTCAAACAACACTATGGGACGATTCAATCATACTCTTGTGCCTTTCGGTTTTCAATTTACCTGGCTCTCTCTCTAAAAACGACTTCCAAAATAACCTAAAGTCACAATAGTTATTTTCATGGGTTCTCTCCCTCGTCCCTGCGACCTGGAGCAACCGCGCAACCACATCTCTCTGTGTAGTGAAAATTCTTGCTTAAAGATTACTCCGAAAATTTCCAATCCATATCGAAACTCATGTCAGCAGGATACGGCTAAAAGTACCTACTCGTGTAATGAAAAGCCAGAAGGAGGCACGATACATACGATGAACGACGGAAAAATGTAGGTGTCCGGAGAAAGCCATAGTATGGAAATAAATTTATCCAATTCCATCGACTAAAACTATCATCGTCGATGTAAATTTAGAAAATCTACTTTTAAGAAATAAACAATTGAGAAATGTTTGAATATTTCATTAAGGAAACGACTAATTTTAGGTTAACTGACATATAGCTCCGGGGTGTATAGGGCAGGTAATTGAAATGACTCCAAGGTCGATAAAATTAAACTGAAATTCGAAAAATATAATAGGAACACACATAGCTCCCTGTACATAGAAATATACAATGAAAGTTTCAACGTGTTTTCCTCGTGCAAATGAATAAGAAAATGTCAAAAATAAATTTCAAATTAAGCACGTAATGTGTGTGCTTAGCTATAAGAAACTACTCCGGCGTGTAGGTAAAACATTTTATAAATAGCAACCTCACAGATGAAGATGAAGAAGAATAAAATAAAATCTTTTGTGTAGTAGGCTCGTTGCTCTATGGAAAGCAGAACGATTCTCGAAGAAAGCGTCAGCGCGGAAGAAAAAAACAATGAGAGAGAAATGATCTGAGCCGGAGCTCTGTAAGGCGATAGGCGACAATATTTAAGACCCGGAATGTTTGCATATCGTCAAACGTAGTTGAATTAATCATAATCATAGGCGATTCGTAGCAATTTCATCTTCACTATCTTGTCAGCGTTAGAATAGAAACGTATCGAAAAAATGAAGGTGACTGTCGCCTGTTGCATATTGCTTTGCTGAAGCGTCTAGTGCTGAAAAAATGTAGGTGACTGTTACCTGTCGCCTATTGCCTTACATAATGGCCCCTCTGTCTAAAAGCCCATCGGCTTAGTTTCATTTGTGTGGAATGAAATAAATATTCATTTCTATGCTTTTTGTATGACGCAAACGTGAATGTGTTTGTGGGTGAGAATTTAATTAAACAATGACAGCCCACAAAAAAAAAGAACATGAACGTTAAACGGCCGACAGTGATCGGTGTCTTGTCAGGAAAATTATATTAGACACATCACTAAAGAATACAAACGAAAAAGCAAAAAAAACAAACAAAAAATAAACAAGACAAGAATTCGGCGCTCTATGAGAAATGTTTCCTTGGCATGCTTTTCTTCCTGTATGTGTGTGGGGGGAACACAAATCAATGTTTTATTATTCTAATTCCATCAAGAAATTTATTTAGATCTTAGCAAATGATGTCTAAATATTTTTCGGCAAACGATTTTAATTTATAAATGAGAATTTCACAATTTTTTCTTTTGATACACAAAAACCCCAAATTGGAAAAAATTCTAATAATTAAAATCATGAACATGGAACAGCTTTTAACGCCGCTTAAAGACAACAATTTCAAGTGTAAATCCCCTCATTGCAATTTCAGATTCCAATTTCTCCCTCAAAATTCAATTTCAAATAGTGATGCATTTTTAGTGGCAGATTTTTATTTAGTGGTTTTGATTCGGGCAATGCTTGTTTGTAATATTTTCTTTTACTAAAATTTAAATCCCCAAAAAGCCAAAATTGCTACAAGTAAACCCTAAACTTAATATTCATATCTGCAATCTGCACGTGCATAACCCTCAAAATGAACTCTCAATTCCAAATCATTGCATCATCATTTATTGGGGCTTATGATTTTTACACAGTTTACAATTTTGGGGATTTTATGTTCGGTGATTTTGGAGATTGGAGATTTTGTTTTGGACATTATTATGACTGGGAGATTATGTTTTTTTTTGTTTATATTTTTATTTACAGGACTGACCATAGACTGAATCCCTTATTTAAAACCAAAATCCCCAAAAGTCCCCAAGCCCATCAAGTAAACCCCAAAGCAAAAATTCATGAACTCAAATTTTACGTCAAAATGAAATTTGAGTGCCTATACCGCGAGTCGAGCATGTACTGGAGCGGTATAAAGAACAAGGCAAGGAAGAAGAAGATTAAATTTGAAATCCAAAACAATATTAAAAATTAGGATTTTTCTATGCCAGGGAATTTTAGGGATTTTTTTTTTGTATACTGGGAAATCCCCAAAAACCAAGTCCATTTAAGTAATCCCCGAACCGAAAATGTACGAACACATATTCCACCGCAAAATTCAATTTTAAATACAAATCATTCTTAAAAATTTGAATTTTTCGATGCCGGGAAATTTTGGGGATTTTTTTTTTGTAGACCCCAAGTCCATTGAAGTGAATTCCGAAGCGAAAATCATGAACACAAATTCCACATCAAAATGATATTTCCAATACAAATCATTGTATTTTTCGATTCCAGGAAATTTTGGGGATTTTTTTGTAGACTAGAGAATCCCCAAAAGCCAAGTCCATACAAATGAACCCCGAATCGAAAATACATGAACACATTCCACGTCAAAATTAAATTTCAAATACAAATCAATGTTAAAAATTGGGATTTTTCGATGCCAGGAAATTTTCGGGATTTTTTTTTTGTAGACTTCAGATTTGGGATTTTGGGATGGGGATTAGTTTCACTGGGAAGAATATTTTTTGTTAGATTTTCTTTTACTACTTACTTTACTTTACTTCAATATGTAATCCCTAAACTGAAAGTTCTTAAATACAAAATTACAAGTGCATAGTCTTCATGAAATCAAATTTAGAAAAAAAAGCAAAAAAAATGGGGATTATGTTTTTCGTAGATTTTAAATTTTTGCAATGTGTTTTTTTTCGGCAATTCCTTCTGCATAATCCTCAAAATACAGTTTCAGAATCAAATTCATTTTTGGGGATTATTGTTTAGTCGATTTTAAGTACTGAGAATTTTTTCTTCGCGAAAGGTGTGTTTGGAGATTTTGTTTTGGGATTTTTTGTTTGACGATTACGTACGTGAAGATTGTCTATTCAAATATATGTCGGTTACTGCTTACACAGAATTTATTTCGGCATATGCATACTAATTCTAGGAAAATTTGGCTTGGAAATCCCCACCAAAAATTAGCTCGATGGGATCAAAACTAAGAGAACCCCCGTAAAAATTGACTGAAGAGGAGTTAATTCAACGGCAATGGTTATTTTATTTTTACTGTGTACAGTACATGCTATATATAAAAAATCGCATAGTAAGTAATGCTTTTATTGCAATTACATTTATTGTAAAATCGCGAGTTCAACGATCTCTCTTACCCAAAAAGAAATTCGCAATAAAAAGAAAAAAGTTTATGAAAAATGAACTCCTCGTCTCAGTCATCGAACCAAAAATTCAATAATAAATGAAACAAACTTCACGTAAAATTGACTTGGTAGTCGGCACGACTCGTGTGTTACTCATCATCATCTTTTTCTTCTGCTAGGTAGTCTTTAAGAAAAAATTTTTTTTTAGGTAAGCACCAAGTCAATTTTTTCAATACACATGCATACTTATGCTCATTTGTCTTTCTCTCTCTCTCTCTTTCTTTTTATTCTAATTATTATGCTGGCTAAGCATTCTCCTCACAGTTAAGAAGTAGAAGCAGCAGGCAGCAGCTGCTGCTCACCTGAAAACATTGCTCTGCAAATTGAAATTCAAATAAGTAATGCTGTGCTGCCCCCCTTGAAAACTGAAAATTCTGCGCTACGCTTAGCAAGTACACAACCATGATGGTGGTTGATGTATGATGTGTATTCCTCATATGTGTACCCCTGTTAATGATGACAAGAGAATACATTTTTTTTTTTGCTTACATACACATTTCATACATTTGATAATGTCTTGTAATTAGAATATAATACGGAATGAAATGGTTGTACAGACTGGTAAGTCGGTATTCATAAAAAAAAATTAGGTCGACTTGGGCGAAAAGTTGTGTGGCAGAACATGCAGACGGCATTTTTACAAATACAGTAGAACCTCCCTAAGTTGACCACTCTATAAGATAGGTATTTAAACTGGCCATATTTCTCCCGCCCAATGTTAAATTAGTATCCGTCGTAAGATGACCACGCTACTCGTAGCTATTTTGACCGAAAATTGTCCGCCCATGGGTGGTCAACTTATGGAGGTTTTACTGTACAGAAGAAACTCCCTAATATGACTTCGTTGGTGTCATGGTCCAGAGGTGGAACTAGCCAAAATTCGGGATAAATCTAGAGTACAGAGTTAGCTTCTATAATTTTCTAAATCAGGTAACAATGACAGCGGCAGCCTGATGGATAATTAAATTACAGTTATATCTTGCACATGAATATAACACAATAGTGGCAATTTATCGAATATATGTATTTATCAGTCATTTCGAAACATGAAAAACTGTTTAGATTATATAGAAAAAAAAATGGGGAACTATACGTGAAATCTCCAATAACAAAATCCCCAAAGGAAGAAAAATTCCCATATCATCTCCAAATACGAAATCCCCATAATCGATACTCCCAAAACAGAAAATCCCCAAATGCCTACAATTTGTCTAAGTCTTTCGGATTGTTGTATCGCAAAAAATATTTAAATTTTCGCTTTAGATAGAATAAGCCAACTATTATTGTGTTTATCGGTTTAAAACAAGAAATCAGCCTTTTTAATCCGACACCTGTGGTGACTATGTGTAGTTATTTTGTTTTTAGGGATTTTGTGTCTGAGTATTATATGGCCGTGGATTTTGGTTTTGGGAATTTTGATTTAGGGATTTTGTTTTGGGTGCGTAGCCTAGGGATCACGTCTTTGGAGTATTATGTGATTGCGGATTTTAAAATTGGGGATTTGCATTTTGGGGAATTTTGGTTTGGAGATTTTGTGCGTCGTAATTTTGTGCCCTTCCCTAAAAAATGATATGAAATTAGCGAATTTCCAATGGAACCAGAACTGGTCTAAATATGTAAGGAAGTTGAATTTTTCTTTGGTCGAATGATCATAGTTCTACTGTAATGTAGAATCTTCGATGTTGGGCATATGTACAGGGACAACATACGTTTAGCACATCTATACCAAATTCCAATGTTTGTGCTAAGTGTATACACTACTTATAACATTTCTGTGTTAAGTGGGCAAATTGTGCTGATTATAAGACAAGGGTTGCTGCGACGACAGCAAGCAAAGCAGTAGGGGGTTAATGCCTTACTGAAAATTTGCTGACACTTTCACGCTTATAAAAAAAAAATTACTCCTGATATAATATTCTGAAATTTGAGTAAAATTGTCAAATTTAATGGCTTGTATAAGTTTGTCGAACACCAGCCCCCGCACGGTATTTATCGCGTGTGTTCTATGATGTATTCAACTCGCGTTCTACATTACCAATTAATTCATAACATTATGAAAGCGCTTATAAATGACGAGGGAGATGCTGCTCTGGCTGATGATGATTTTTAATCGACCGTGTATGACATTGACGCAATTAATACGTTAATGGGCACGCTTAATTGCGAGAGTAGAGTGTTGGTCGCGCGAATTTTCAATACATGCGGAAAATTTGCTTATTGAGGGAAAGTGGCAAGTAAAAAGTAAACTCGTAGCTGTATTGTTTGTTGTTGAGTTAATTGTTGTGTCACGGACGATGAAATTTTATCGGATCAATCTTAATTTTTGTATAAAAAAAAAATGTCAGACCTTTTTTTTTTGTTTCCAATAATTCAATATATAAAAGAGCTTCTGATGTTAATAAAAATATAATGGCGACATTTATGTATAAATTCATGGTAATTTTTGGGGTCTGCAAAATACGTTTTTATTTCTCCATTTGCTGCAATAAAATGCATTTTTGTCAAGTGGACCCACCATGCATGATGTGTGCTATCCATCTACATGCCACTTCTCTCTTGAGGAAATGTTTTCTTTCAATTTGTATATTTTCGTCAGTTCTCATAATACTCAAGAACCGCACTTATACGGTCACTGACCGACCCATCATCGTGTCGGACGTCTTCAGTGATCAATATATTCTTGAGCTGTATGGACGCGAACGCATACCACTTACCAAGCACTGCTATCTGAACACATTAGCTGCTTTTTAGTTGTTGTTGTTGTACGAAAGATATAACAATCTTTTTCCCATAAGATATATTGAATCGAGCCTAATGAGTGTGAACAAATTTGTTTCGTTGCTTTTTTTTGGACAATGGGAAGTGAGAAACATCAGGCCAAGACGTTCTCGACCTGAGCTTTTGTTTAGGGAAACTCAGCACTCAGCAGCTTTTCCTAACTGCTGTTCTTTCTCTCTCTTGTACAGGGTTATTGGCAATTCGACGCACTCTTCGCAGAACGTGAAAATAAGATCACATCACAATGCAACAAAATATAAAATGTTATATCGATTTTTAGCGGTTACGGTGATATCTAAATGTTTGTGGTTTTTGAGGGAAATTGCGAGTTTTGTAATTTGACAATTAAATTTATATTTATATACATATTTATCTATTATTATTTGCTATTACAGTCAAACTTCTCTATAACGAATCAGCAAGGCACCGACTAATTTCTTCGTTATAGAGAAAAACTTTACTTTTTTGTTCATGTTCTCAAACCCCAAAGTAACCCGGTAACCAATGATAGCGCATTTAGTGTCCGTTACGGGAAACACATTTAAAAAATAAGTCGCGTTTTTTACAGTTATGTGTAATTAAAAAAAAAATCGCAAAAAACGCAGACCTTGCTGTCATTTTCCATCCACTGTAACTGCAAATTTTAATATTTCTAAAATTTTCTTTAGACACTACAACAGCAACAAAATGCTCTCTTACCTACACCCCCAACGCGAAAAAATAACTGTTTTGTTTTGAGAGAAATGTGACTCCAAATACCGAGAGATCAAATTTATCGTTTCGTGTAAGTTCAAATAACTGTACAGTAAAAAATTGCACCCGGACCTTCCGGCAAGTAATTTTAAAAGTTGGCGCATAGTCTCTAGTTTACATAACGGTGTAACGTTTGTTTCATTATTCCCGATTGGAGTCAGAATATTTTTTCAAAGTTCTGAAACCATGTCATTTTTCACCCAAAAATTGCACTCAAAATATCAAAAGACCTCAGGAGGCCTGTAAAGTTCAGAATGAGTCAAATACAGTTCATTCAAAATTGCGTTGCTGCAACGTAAAATTGTCGGACAATTGACATGCATATAGTCAAGGAATCCCTAAGTGTCTTTAGTTTTATTCCACTCTGTTCGATTCCTGTATTACTGGGGTATTCCCCTTAGTTACAAAATCATCGGGGGAATTAATTAGAAAAAAATCGTTATATAGAAGTTGAAAATACCTGAAAATAGCAAGTTGGAATTGGGAAAACATTCGTTATAGAGAAAAATTCGTTATAAAGAAATTCGTTATATGGAGATTAAATTCTTCAGGAAACTTCGCGAAAATGCAGAGTTTACAAAAGAAATTCGTTATATAGAGAAATTCGTTATTGAGAAGTTTGACTGTATTTTTGAATTTGTTTTTCAATTCTAAATATATGCCATTGTCGTGGCCTAAAATAAAAAATATTTTTAATCTATTCATTAAAAGTAGTTTTTGTGTAATCCGCTGTTTCCCTAAAAAATCGTCAAAATTTAAATCAAAATTTTCCGTAAAGGTATGTACTGAGTTCACCGAGCGAAAAACTTGCATATATGTCTCCCGTGAAAACGGGGCCGTGGAAACTTGCTTTTTATGCACTCAATGTAAGATAAATGTTCACTCGCGTTCTGATCGATTGTCGACCACATCTTTTCATTGTGAAATAAAGTGCAACTGCATTATTTTCGCTGGCGAAATGTCAAAAATCGGTGTGGAGACTTTCATGTGAAGTGAGTACCACCAAGCGAATTCGATTTCACGATCATCAAAATTTTGACAGTATTTGCATGGATTTCACGTGAACTGACGATGTTAGTACCTACTTCAACTGTGGAAAACCGATAAAACCTTTATGCCTGCATTATTTCATTTTGATCCTTTTTCAACGAACTGCAAAAAAATACGTCAAATTTCTAATAACCCTTTATAAAACAATCCATATCGAAAGAGATGCACTTGAAGGAAAATCATTTTCCCTAGAAATATTCATATTGTCTGAATAATATTGTTTGTCTTAGTCAAAAAGGTCTGTGTGTGTTCTAAGACAAGCTTTGAACACACATTTACAGTAGCACAAATAGGAAGGATAAGAATAATACTCATAAGAATTCATCGGTTCCGGGCGTATACTTATGTTGGAAAATGCACGAAAGGATAAGGGAAGAGTTGCTGGTGATTGTGCGACTTGAAACATGTGTGTCTACAATATTTGTCTTCATATAAATATGATATTTGAATCGAGTAAATATTATATAGAAACTGTGCACGAGAATTCGAAGATTGTGTCAACAAATTTATCCGAAAATTGTTCCTCTATTCTACAAATGGAGTAGGATATTTAGTATTGACGTTATTTGAAGAGGTTTTCTCATTTCGTGTAAATAATGTCCTATATTTTGTCCAGAGAAGAATTTTCCATGGAGTTTAAAAATAAAAAAATTTCAAGAAAGCAGATCTCTGAATTAACATTTGTCAATATTGGCGATAAGCTAAGCAGCTGTTGTTTTGTAGCATATAACTGTAAAAATTAGCTGTTTATTGACAGTTATGTATTTTTTTTTGCTTTTGGAAATTACTTGACCTCAGATATGTTCCTACTGCCACTAAGGGTTTAAAATTGGCTAAATTTTGCCGAGTTTCTTAATCCTAAGGCTTGTCAATTTGGTCTAGGAAAAATTTTACAGTTATGTTTTGTCTCTAGGCATGTATTTCGAAGGGTTATTCATTATAACTTCCCCTTAGGTCACCTTCGGCACATAGAAACTGGTCACGCTAAGTACCAAATGCGACTATCTCGCACGATAATCCTTACATATAACGGTAATCCTAAGGCTTGCACATTTGGTCAACACTTAAGGAAAACTGTTTTTTTTTCCAATACATTTTGTAAAATTTTAAAATGCAAACGACACAACTTCCTTATTTTGCCATCCGAATCAAAATAAGAGGCGCAAAGACAGAATAATTTGAAATTACCGTTATATATTTTTTTTCTGACTTGATAGGATGCGGAAAAATCTGTTTGCAAATGCCTATTAGTGCCTCATGCTAACACAGTCAAATATGGTGCCTTCTGATATTCAATCATAAAGAAGCCGTAAAAGCACCTTCTCCAATGAGGTCCAGTATCTTAAATTTACCGTTATGTATGCCATTCAGGAAATTCCATTCCCCAAAAAAAAACTGTTATATCCACCCTAGTTAATTAGATCTTTTCATCTCATTTTATTTTTCATAAAAATCTTTCACCATTTAATCCACCGCACTGACGTTGACAAACTTTCGAATATCAGAAAAGGAAGCCTTATCCTGTCACAGGCACAAGTTAACTAATAGCTCCCGTTGCGGGAATTTTCCGCCCCTCAAACTACATCATAAAATGTGTACACGCTCAACTCTTTTTCAACAACAAAAAAAAACGAATATTGTTCGGAAAATGACAGCATCAATCATATTAAAAAGGGATTTTATTTTGGTGGGAATGAGCGGAATCATGTCACTTTGGGGCGGTCGTTTCTATTTTACCCCAAGGAGGTATAAAGATGAGAAAACACTCTCTGATAAGAAAGACCCTTTTCAAACTCGCTTCTCGTCTACTTCGTTTTCTTCGTATGAATTCAATCAATTTCAAAGAAAATATATTTTCATTGTACGCGAGTATCAATTGCCCGGCCGGCCGGTTGGGTGACTGTCAAAGAAAATGGATTTAAAATTAAAAGTCTAAGATACCCTCTCTCTCTCTCATTGTCTCTATATTTCTCTCTCGGTGGCTTAAAAGAAATTATTTTATGCGATAATCGGCCATCATGATGTTCCCTGCGCATTTATTCAAAACCATTGCTGTGGCTGTATATTAGATATATTTTTCGGTTGATTGTTCTTTGATAGAAATCTTGACAAGGGTCGCACAGTTCTACTGTTCTATGGCATCCATATTGCGTCCCCATTGTATTGTTGCAAATGACGCTCGTCCGTCCACACCCGAAATTATGTACAAAAAGATTGGCTCCGTTTGACAACAGTTGAAATGATTGGGATGGGGAGAGGGGGCGAACGCAAATGTCCTTTTTTTCAGTTTCGTTACTATGCTATAACAATAATCCATTTCATTTCACTATATCATCAAAAATATGGGGCACAATTAAAATGGTCATTAGGAAAATGAACGTCGTCGTCGTCGCCGCGTCGCTCAGGACAAGTTGAGGGATGTGGGCGAAATTCCTTAACCCTGACAGAAAAAGAGAGAGAGCGAGTGGGAATACTCAGCAAGTTGCCAAAAAATGCATTCAGCATATGAAAATGATTTTTTTTTTCTGTGCGGTCGACCGTCCGTCTGTCGGTTATCAAGGACATTTCATAAGACAATGGAGCGCTATTATGTCAGAGCTTGTCCGGATTTCTGTTTCCGATTCAAGACAAGGGTTTTGTCTTTTTCACTTCTCCCGGGCCCCCTTCTTGTGAACCCTTCCAACTTCTCCATACCGATGGAAATATAGTCATGGTCGTCCATTTTTATAACAATATGCTTTCCCATATTCGCCAACGTCCAAACTCGGTCGCCTTGTTTCCATTTGCCCCACACTCGCCGCCCTTTAATCCTTTTGTTGAAAGGTCCTTGATGTTTTTGCGTGGATGTGAATGTTTCTGTCGTTTCTGTAAGGCCGCCAACTGGTATAGTAGAGGATATGTCGCTTTCAAATGGTTGAATGTATTTTTGCAGAATTCCAGTCAGCCAAAAGCTACAAATCATTTTTTATTATTATTTTAAACAATAGACAATGGGGCGAAAAAATGGAAACCATTTTTGTTGGTATTATCGTATACCGAAAAGTGCCATTCTCTGTGGCAAAAATGTCCGTTTCTGTATAACCGTTTGTATCCAATTCCTTTCCCTTGCCAACACAGCCGTTTTCCGTTAATCAGAAAATGAACCCAACTACGGTTTTAGCAGTGCGAGTCTGTAGTTCAAGAGCTTCGAAGCTTGAGAAAAGTACTAACGCGCGACGAGCAAGGACATTTTTTTATTTTTTCCAAAAGCCGCGCACAATTTGTCATTAGTAATGATGTCGCGAGGAAGAAGAGAATGCGACAATCGACTAACCGCGCGCGACCATTGTGTGCTTCGTCCTCTTCCGAAATGAAGTGGAGGATTTTTCCCTTTTGAAATTCATGAATGACCAGACTTGTTTTTTTTCCGTGCTGCGGATCCTGTCCTTTTTTTCCTGGCAGCACTCGAACACTAGGTATAGTAGAAACACGAAGCATAAAACATGGAAAAATCCGATTGAGTTTATGCAGAGGCATTCTTCCATTACGTTCGCGCGTAGTATATTCGTTGGGTAAAGTAAGAGAAGAATAAAAGTTGAGGGAAAAAAATTCGCAAGTGAAAATCAACGAGTCAACGAGAAAAGTGAATCGTACTAGTAGGATGCACGGCCCGGGGAGAACAAGGACTAGACACGAAAAAGTGTACAGAAGTGCTTTTTGTAGCATTCACTAGGGACATTTTTTCCTATTGCGACAAAATATTTTCCGTGTTTTTGAATACGTTGTCGCTTTTTCCTTTTCGATCTGCTTTTGATTAGAGATGGCTGTTTTTGGTAAATTTCTGTCTGCGATATGGACAGACAATTTTGCAGGTATCCAAGATGTGTTGAGTAACTGATGTTTCGTTTTTGATATTTTTTTGAAGAACGACGGGACATTGAATCTACGCAAGATCTGCTTGCAAAATCCGTGTCAGCTTTTGACTAAACCACGCCTCTATATCGGAACTACCCATAATTAAAATCTATCCGTTGAAAATCCACCTTTTCAATTACTGGTACGAAAATCACCTTTCCTATTTTTAATTTGCACTTTCACTTTTGTTTCACTGAAAAAACTTTTGTTTTTAAATGAGGTCCAAAATCTTACGTTTTTTTGCCGGATGGATTTTTTAGGTGGATTTTAACATAACTGGATTTTGTACCAAATCCTTTTTCGTTCACTTGGCAAATTCATTACACTAAACATTCACAAATTTTTCGTTTGGTCTGGTACAAAGTCCAAATTGCTGAAAACCCACCCAGTCATAATCTTTCAAAATCTACCTTCAATTAATATCCCCCGCCTCTCTACAACTTCAATTTCTATTTTCAGAGTCCATTCACGCTTTAGTTCTAGCGAAAAAAATTGTTGATAGATAGCTAAATTTTAAATGAAGTCAAAAATCCATCGATTTTTTGACGGATGGACTTTTTAGTTTGGGTGGATTTTTACTTGGCTAGATTTCGTGCTACATAATTCTTTTTTTCGTTCACAATTTAAAAATAAAGTAGTCTAGTTGGTGTAGTTGTTCACAATTTTCTACACCTAAAATTTACATACTTCCAAATCGCACTAGGTCAAAATCCAGCCAGTCTCTTTCAAAATCTACCTTTTCAATTACTACTTCCCTCTTCTCCTTTCGAATTTCAATTTATATTTTCAGAGTCCATTTGCGCGCTGGTCTTTACAAACAAAAGTTGAATTTGAATAACGTCGAAAATCCAGCGATGTTGACCAGATGGATTTTCTTTTTTGTTAGGAGTGATTTTGTCGGGATGGATTTTGACTTCGCTGGATTTTAGTAATATGTGATTTTCTTTTTCAGTCACACTTTACTACAACTAAAATTTTTTTCCATTTTTTTGGTATTATAATTTTGAGCAGGCAGGCAGGCAACAGGCATTTCCAGTCAAATTTCCTCGCCGCCTTTTTTTTTCTTCTTCTATAATTAATTTCCTGTTTGCCTTTTTATCTTTCCCAATGGCATTTTATTTATAATTGAATTCCTTTCACCGAAAAACATTTTTACCTAATAACCAGCATATGAACAACGAAATTTCGCCTGAAACCTTCTTTCACTAAAACGGATATTACTCCCTGCCGCATTTTTTTCCTTGAAGGTTTTCACGAAAAAAAAAACACAGCAAAGGCAGCAACGTCTTTGATTTCGCGCTCGCGAAACAACAAATTAGGAAGAAGTCTCGTTCTTGCATTATTTTGCTCGATCATATTTATGCCATAAACTCCTTCGTCGTTTTTGTTCACCCCCCTCGGGTGGCATATGCTTTGCGGTACGCGCGCGAATACATTCTTTTCAAGAATGCCTCGAAGCAAACAAGCAATTTTCTTCTAAAACTCACTCCGAAATCTTCGGTCGTAACGCAATGAGTGTGGGGCGTCCTTGCTCACCGTCTCTTTCTCTCTCTCTCTTCTGTTCTGGCTTCCGGGTGAAGAGAAAAAAAAGAACCACCGCAAAATGTTGTATTTAAACAAAATACTATTTTACAACCTGACTTTGATCCTTTCGACAAACACGATGCTTTTTGTGCTTTTGTGTATATTTTTTTCCCGTTAGGCTTCAAGCCTAAAGAAATTGAGACGGAGAGAGAGAGAGAGACTCGAGACTCTTCTTCTATCTGTCTACGCCAGTATCTAAAAAACATGGGATTTTACGAAAATATGTTTTTAAACTCCCCGTGAAAAAAAAACATCGAAACAGATTTTTCGAAAAAGTCTATGGAAAATTGTTTTTATTTCGCCGGAAGGATGTTTTCCTTTTAAAATTTTTCCTCTGAGCCGTAGTAAGTAACGCGTGTTGTTGTGCTCTCTATTCTTATGTACATTTCATCTAGTTGAGAGGAATGCGTGCCTATATGGTTAAACCATACAGGCAATGAAGGAATGTCTTCTGGCTGAAAAATTGTAGGATAAATTTCAGAGAAAGGTTAAAGAGAGAGAGAGAGAAGCAAAAGTCGGGTAAGAGAGTCTTAACAAACTTCCGAATGTCTTTGAAGATTATTCTTTCTTTTTTCTGCGATGCTGTCTGTTTATGCCATTTTAATAATTTTCCATTATATTTGATTGCGTTTTTTTACTAGTACAAACTTAGCCAGAGAAAGAGAATGCGAAGCAGTCAAATATCGGCACAGAAACAAATTGCTCTTCGAGGAAAATTAATTTTATTTTCATTTTTACCTAAAGAAATTTCATTTATATAAATTCTTTCAACATTTCACATGCATTCCAGAACATTTAGAGTCGCATTTTTATGTTTTCAAATCGAAATTTATTTGCGGCATGTCAACTGGCTTTCCGCTTCCTGAAAAAAAACATCAACTCCACTCCAGCTGCCTCTGTCAATTCAAACATTTTTTTTGTGGTCATCAGCTTATTTACCATCTCAGGATTAAGTCACTTCATTTCAGTAAATTCTGTCAGTGCCTATTTATTTTCCTTCGAGTTATTCGAGTATTTTCGGATTTTCTTTTTTTCCGTCTCCGCACTCTCAAATTGCTACGGAATGCTCGCTCGCTCTCTTTAATCCGCACCCAATGCGATTGACTTCATATTATCGACAAAATTGTCCATTTCATGTCATTTCCACAGTCTCGACCTAAATACTCTTCTGAAATCTCTTCGGATAAGCAGGGATTGCATCATTTTGTAAAAACCAGAAAAAAAATCTCTAAAATCTGGAAATTTCATGACCCAACCCACTTCACAACGGATTTTTCCGTACATTTTCTTGGTATTTTTTTTTGCCCACGGTCGTACGGTATTAAGAGGACGAAAATTCTTATGGGCTACCCGGAATTTGGGAAATCTTGTCTCCTTATCTTACTCGAGTCCTTGTCAAAAATCCGACCAACACGGACTGACTATATATAGGTATAGTGCCACAAGGATGTAAAATATTCAAAGCTCAAGAAAGGATGCGTGCAGTGTTGTGTCCTATGCGTTGGTGGGTCTCCGTTGGTATGTAAAATTGCGGGCCTGTGTGTGTATGCATACATTCCGGGAGACTTCTTGAAATAACCTCGCACTCATGAATAAGTAAACATCTAATTTCATCTGTGTGCGGCTATAAGGACGAGTTAAAATCTCCGGAAAGGATTTTGCGGGACTCGCTGTTGCTGCTACCGTTCGAGGTCGGTGTCCCTTACATTTTCCAAATTACTCTCGGACGTTCTTTTGTGAATTCACCGTATGTCATATATGTCGGTGTTTTTGGCCGGTGGCGATTAATATGTACGAGTCCTTGTTGACTCGATCGAAAAGCAGCCTTGCTGTAACGATCTAACAGAATAATTCATTCATCCCTTTTTGCCATATGGATGTGTGGCATTCGGCCGATTGCCCATTTTCAGCTTCTTTGGTAGCCAATTTTACTTAGAAAATGTTGCGCTATACGAGAAGGTTAAAAAAAGACTCACGTTGACGCTTCATAACGGTAATTACACACATGAATGTCGTTTCATATACTTTTTTTTCGTCATGTCCTTTGTCGTCGCAAATTCTTCGTACCTGGTTTGGTCGAGCCTTCGTCATTCCCCGAGAAGTACAGGAGGCAGAAACAGTACATTCGTCAAGTAAAAAAAAAAGGATTTTGTCCTTTTATAAAGACGAATCGCACAAGAACTACGTGCCAAGTACGGAGTACTCGTATGTGTACCTATGTGCTGGGCGTTTAAATGGGGCGGGTGCAAGTGAAATTAGTAAAACGTTTTTCTGTGCGCTTCACTCTCGGTTCTGCGGGTTCGCATTGTTGTTGTCTCTTATTGCCCCGAGCCGTGCGCCACTGTGTCGTGTTTATAGGTACAACCGGGGCTGGAAACAAAGGGTATTCGCGCCGCGCCAGGTTATGAGCCCCCCGGAGGCAATGAAAGGCCATGTCCCTTGAAATATTCCAAAGAAAGGGCGAGCAAATACAGTGTGCATGAAGACTGCAAACAAACTCTTTATAAGTACGCAGTGTCTCTGAATGTGAATTGTTTACCTTAAGTGCCTGCAATGACCTACCAGAGCTCCCCCGTCTCGGCGCGGTCTGTACTAACAGAGACTGCACAAAAAAGGAACGATGTGTGTCTATGTACAACAGGTGTATCCTGTGTGTGTAATATACTCACATGACCCTGAGATATGAAGTCTCTCTGAATCTGACTGTGTACAAGTGTGTCTGGGAGATTTCAATGGACCCCTGTAAAATGTGGATAAAAGGCATGGCAGGAAAAAACTGTGCTCGGGAAACGTTACATGCCTATCCATCCCTACACAAGAACAAACAATCAAGAAGAAGCAACGCAGAAGAAATGGAGGAATGTTTGGGATTAATTTCGAATGCATTGTCCTTAATTATTCACACCTGAGTTCGCTTTCAGTTCTTTTGTGTGTATGTGTCCTTTTTTCTGTTTGGTTTGTCGCTGGCGGAATGTCAGGGATTTTACTTGAGTGATTTTGACTTTATGTGTATGGGGTTTGGGGTAGACAGTGATTACCTCGATTGTAAGAGAGAGGGATTTTGCCGTTTCCATTTTAAGTCATTTTTTGCAGAACATTTTTTCCAGTAATAGCTTTTCTAATAATTTTTTTTTCTTCTTTTCAGGTAAGTTTCGATCTTTTCACATTGGGATATGCAAAACTGTGATAAGTATACAACGTAATGATTTTTAAAGTTCAAAAGTGAACAAAAAAGATTTAATATTCAGCTAATAAAATATGGCTGAAAAAAGTCGTCTTGCAATATTTACCGTTAGCTTGTTAAACAAATTTTAAACATGCCCTTTCGATGTTTAATGATACTGCTTTCATCTTGGCAGTGCGCAGACCCTAAGACAGTGCCCACACCGTATACCAATGTATGCTTTGGTATACCTTATAAAAAGTACCGTTAGGTTTATAAGAAAATTCCAAAAAATTGATTCCACGTGTCCTTGCAGTGTTATTGAAAACTGCTTTCGTCTCTGCAGTGCACACACCCAACAATATGCCGCACACCGTATACCATTGTATGATTTAGTGTACTTTTTAAAAAGTACCGTTAGGTTTCCAAGAAAATTCTTAAAATTTTATTCGGCCTGCCATTGTGGTGTTAATGACAACTGCTTTCTACTCGGTTTTTCGCAGACTCTAACTTTGTGCCGCACACCGTATACCAATGTATGCTTTGGTGTACCTTATAAAAAGTACCGTTAGGTTTCCGAGAAAATTCTTAAAAATTTATTTGACTTTCCCTTGAAATATTAATGTCACCACCTTTTCGTCTCGTCAGCGAGCTGACCCTAATAATGTACCGCACCCCGTATACCAAATTATGCTATGGTATCTGATATATTATAAAAATTTACCGTTAGGTTTTCAAGAAACCTACATAACGGACAATTGTATTTTAACTAAGACAAAAAATCAAAGTCATGTCACTCCCGGAAGATTTAAACAAAAAAAATTATTAAAATAATTAAATCGCAGTATTCTTGAGAAATAAAAAGTTTCTTGTGACACCCATATTGCTTAAAGCGGATGTTGCTGTGCAGGGCCCCGTTTTTTTCTCAATTTTAATAAAAATTACACGACTTCCATTTTGTGTGTGTGTTTTAGCGGTTCGGCCAGTAATAAAATTATAGAAAAAAAGCATGCAACTCTTTCGCATTTGGAAGTACCGTTATAACTTTTAAGTTTAAAGGAATCTCCAATTACGCCTTAAATAAATTTACTCAGTCAAAGTACTTGCATATCTTTACTTCCTTTCTATATTTATTATCACTATGCCGATGATCTAACAACAAGGAGGTCGTGGTCAACTTCAAATCCCTAATCAGTGGACAACTACTTATATGACCAATCAGCGCTCTTATTTTATCCCGTTGCTACGCTCGTTTATGCGACGCATTCTAACCCTTTCAATTTCCGCCATAAACGTATGTTGCATAATATTGCCGCATCACCGGCAATCCATGCATGCATATCGATTTAAGGATTAAAACGTTTTGTAGCACGTGACTTATTTTAAGGCTCCACGTCATCGTCGACGTTGTCCTAGAGATTCAAATCGTTTGCCTGTTTTGTCTCTCTCGATTGTTTGTCGAGAGGGGATTTCGGGATGATATAATACATACACGTTTAAATTTAAATCCTTCTCTGCAATGAGCGCGGTGTAGTTAGATCAATGCCTGCCAGCAACGTCAGGAGCGGAAAGCGGGAAAGGTATCAAATCCACCTTGGATGATATGGCGACACAAAAAGGATTTTCCATTTAAATGAATGGCATCGAAGGATAGCACGACCGAGAGGTGTATACAGGAGCTAGCGACGGACAGGGATTTTTAAAGCACAAAGGGAGCTTTAAAGTCCGGTATGAATATGATGGGAACGTGTTTTCGTGTAAACAGGCAAAATCTGTTGAGTCCTGGCGAAAAGAAGGGATTAATTTTTTGGGCGCCACGTGACGACAACCTGATTTTTGTTTATGACCGGCGGTATGGTGAGCGATTTTTCTGTTCTTTTTTAATTTAAATCATTTTACATCCTTTTTTGCTTTTAATGTTTTGTGTCGTGGTTTTTTTATCGGATTTGAATTTTCCAGGATGACATTTCTGTTTGTCATATGCTTCCGATTTTATCTCGACCGCTGTGTCGGTCATCCCCATATCTCAATCGACACATACGCAAAATTCTGTATCATACCAAATGAATGAAAATCCTACATCCGACTATCACATCATGTCCTCCACATGCGATGTGATGTTTGATAATTTAATGTGATCAGGATATCCGGAATAATGATAATCTAATGAGAATGTAATTTATTCGTATTGTCCCCGGACATTTAATACCCGGGCTGGACAAGAGCTGTTTCACAACCACCCGCTATGAATTTATTCTGATTCAGGATATTCGGTCTAATTTATTTTAGGATTCGAACGGACCTTTTTCGCGGGGTGGAAAGGGTATAGGCACGTGACTGAAGATTGTCGCTGAGTATTATGTAAAACGCATGAAATTAGTTGAACCGATATCATGTCTCATTGTGTATACACGTCGCGACGCATTTGGACGCAAATCGATTTGCGTGATATTGTTGTTGCCTGATAAGCGACTTCCAGGATGGAAATCCATAGCGAAAATTGCAATCCGTGTGAATTGGATGTTTAGGCCCAGTTTGAATTTTGTTTCGTTGATTATGAAATCAACCGGCGACAAATTCAAAATCATTCCTAACTGTACTTCTTACGTAGAAAAAATATGCAAATCGTCTGCTATCATTTAGAAAATATTTTTTTAGGTAGTAAATGTTGAAAGTTCCCATCGGAAGTCCCCCAATGAGTGCAAAATATAAAATCTAACAGTAAATTTTGCAAAAAAATACCGTTACATCAGACGACTTTATTTGCATAGAACTTCTTATGTCATTGTCATCGAATTGAAATCATTAAAAAAGACAACGGCAAAAATGCTTTTTAAAAGATTTCCAATTGCTGCAAATTATATAACCTAACGGTAAATTTGTAATAAATACAGTTATAGCAAGCCACCTAATTAGCATACATAGATATGGAATTATCGTCAAATCAATCCCTGATAAAATCTGACCAATAACCAATAAATGATGCCCCAATAAATACAAAATAGAAAATCTAACGTTAGATTTATGAAAAAATACAGTTATATCATGCGACGTTATTTACATAGATATTTCCTGTCTATCTCTCTGCTAAAAAACATTTTTAAATAGCAAACACTAAAAAATTCTGTTGAAAAGAAATCTGTAAAATACAAAACCTAACGGTAAATTTGAAAAAAAAAAACGTTAAATACGTTTTAAAAATCTTCAGTTGTTGCACACTATAAAACATAACGGTATATTTAAATTACATTTATAGCAAGCGACCTTATTTACCAAATCAAACCCTGCCAATATCTGGCCAGGAAACAATGACTATATCAGCAACTGGGGATTGTTTAGAGTGGATTTGGGATATGGAAAGTTTTTACATAACGGTAATTTTTGATGACTTTTTGATTATTGGGCTCAGACATAATAATTCTTCACGAAATTGAAAACTTTCAAACAAATTGATATATTTACAGTCGGATCATTCATTCATATTTGTAACGGTACGAAAATCGTAACAATAAAAAAATTTCCTTACACAACAATGCCTCCGAAACAACTTAATTTTAATGTGTTTTCCTTGTCAACAAGCTCCGGCCCAATTTCCGACAAATAAACACTCATCATCCCCACTTTCCATCATTTAAAATGCAACTCACATCGTCCATCCAAAAATAATAGGAGAGAGAGAGCGCCAACTAACATCAAGTCCTTCATAATAAAGGACACATCATCATCCACTTTCACTTTATAATTTCCTGTTGTAGACAAGACCATACCTTGTACGCCCCAAGTTGGCGTTGTTGGGCCGCAATGACTGCCGAAATTTTTTTCGACACAATACATAGTCACTCGACGAGAATGATGATGTACTTTACACGGTAGTATTCTCGTCCTCTATAGTGTATGCTTTTTTAGTGACGCGAAGAACTTGCTCCTTCATCGTATATAACTTAACGACAGAGAAAAATGATTTTCCAAAATAATGAGAGCCTAATGATGACGACAACGAAGAGGTGGTCCTCTCGGAATAATGATGAGACGAGAGAAACAACAAACAAACGTAACAACAAGGACTAGAATGACGAGGCACAAAAAAATAACGGAGGCCCGCAAAAAAAAAATGTCGGAATCCTCGAGAAAAGTCGTCCTGTAACACTCACTTTCGCCCACATAACACACTCACATAATAATAGACAACAAGACAAAGTGGTTGCGCTTTTCACTGGGCGGAAATGGAAAATTGTTTTTCATATCTCACGCGTGTCGCGTGTGCGTTGAATGGCAGATACTCGCATGCAGTAGATGTAGGACACCCTCTTGAATCCTAGAGAGATAAATAGTCGCTCATTTCGAAGCCATTACGAAAAATGAGAAAGGCGTGAAACGAGCCGCTTTTGGTAGTTCCTGCCTACGGGGGGATGGCAGGGAGGTCTTTATCGCTTTTTAGAGCGCATTCAACAAAATGTCCTTGAAGCTTAGCTTCGGCGCGGCCGAGTCTATCTATCATCTCAGATTAAAATCTGCTTATGAAAATTTTTAGACGCGCATTCAAACATTTTGCAATGTGCGTGTAGCAGATAAAGGAAAAAAACTGTTTAAAATTTACTTCTCAACTTTTTTTTATTACCAAAAACGGCACAAAATGATTCACTTACACGACAAGAAGCGATTGTTGTTCTGTGTGAAGATTTACACAACAGCTTTATGCCATTTGTTATCGTCTTATATGGCAGACTACTGGTATGTGTCCTTTTTTATCACAAAAATTCCCCCACCATGATGCGCCCAGTCTTTCCTTTTGTGTTGCCTTTTAGTCTTACCGTTACCTGTGTATTCTTGTTGTATATCAACAATTTCCGACTTTATCCATGATATATCCTTTTATATTCGCAATCGCGCCGGGCCGAGCCTCCTCTGGATACCGAAACATTCTTCTTTAGACAATGACGAAATCACTGTAAGTTGTCTGGCAACCATTCCTCACCTTGCCGAAAAAAAAACATTTCCAAGGATACTTTAACGAAAAAGGGTTTTGTTGAACGTTACATAGTTGGTATATGTAATATACAGCCAAGGGACGATGACGACGACGACAACGACAACAGGAACAGCAACAAAAATCGTAACGGTAAGGAGGAAAGGATTCGCGATGAAATTTATTTTCAGTTCGATACATTTATCTTTTCACGACACGGCAAGAAGAGGAAGAAAAGGATAATGGCATTCCTTGGTGGCGGCAAAGTTTTCGCGCGGCCGTATATTTGAAAAAGAAGTTATCGAAAAGCATACGAAAACTCATTTAGCGGAATGAGGTAAAGAAATCGAGGATTTCGTTGTTGGCTCTGAGAAAGACCGTTTTTATATTTCACCTTTGCGGAGTCAATACGGTCGATGTCGACTGGTAATGCTCGTAAGCTATCATGTTAGCATCTCGATGAAAGGCGAGATGAATTTCGGAAGGGAAGAGACTCCCTCTCTTTCTGTCTCTTTGAATTCCACACCTACAAGTTTACCGAATGATTCAATGCCGGAATTTTCCAAATCTGTTCAAAAATACCTTCCCAAAGAGATAGCAAACGAACCGCACACTCTCGTGTTGTTTGTTATTTACAACTCGTTCACGAAAAGGAATCGCGTATAGCAAACGACTGCGGGGTAATGATGTAAGATTGTTACGATACCTGTTGGTACATCATACTATACGTATTGCTATTACGTGGCAGCGTGGAGCGTGGCTTGAAAACTGCCACTTTGCCTTTTACACAAGCCCATGGCATCGTCGTTGCCGTTTTGCCGACTTTCAGGCGTCGTCGTCGTCCTTGTCAGGACAAAAGAGCAATATTATGGTGCGTGAAGAGATTTCCAGATTTTGATATCTTCTTAAAGGGGCTGAAAATAAAGATAGAATTAGTGAAATATATCTAGAAAGGTGAAATTTGTGTTTTATATAGGCCTGAGCTTTTTTGGTCCCCATTGGAATTTGTAAGATTTGTTTATCTTGAGCGTGGTGGCGTCGTGTGTGGAAAATAGACTGCCATTGAATTTCAGTTGAATTGAATTGAATTTATTTTCTAGGCAAGTGATGATAGTGATGACGGTCCCAGATAGAGACATCTGAAGTAGCTTAGGAGATCGAAATATATAGATATTGCCTTGTTGAATTTGTGATAAAAAAAAACATGTAAAGGAATAGTTAACAAATATTTATGAATTGCGAATTTGTTAAAACCAAAATAAATGCGAAAAATTGAAGAGAAACAATCGATTTGATATTGTTGGAGTGGAATAAAGATTTAACGAAAGTTGAAGAAATAAATAATCCTTGAAAGAAGTTCAATTTTTTTTTATTCAGAATTTTTTAAGACCCCGTAAAAATCGGTTAGAATAAAAAAAGGAGTTAAAGAAAATCGTTTACACTTTGTGGGAGAAAATTGAAGTTGAATGCAAATTGAACGTAAATTGAAGCAATAAATGCTTTATCAGCATTTTTGTAGAATTTCTTAAGAAGGCAGCAAATGTGTTGAAAACAATATATTTTGTCAGTTTGTTTAACAAAATTGTTGAATTGAACACAAATTGAACGTAAGTTGAAGTAACGTTAATTCTCTGCAAGGCTAACTTATAAAACGATAAAACAGGATGAAATTATCAAACGTTTTTACTGTATATTGAAGGTTTGGCTCAATCTTCTTATTCAAGACTATGTGTCTGAATTATAGTCGAGTTGAATCTAAATTGACTGTAAGTTGAAAGCCATCAAAATGCGGTCGAATTTCACTGGGAGTTGATTTTCTTTATTTTAATCAGTCCAGCGCTAAAAAATCCTCGTAAAACTAGAACCGAAGAAAATTCTATCCGACTTCTTTCAATTGATAAAAACAATACAGCAGCCATGAATGCTATCGTCAATATTGGCACAATGGATTTTCAACTCGTATTGTCATCGTGTCTTTCCAAATAGCCGGCCATCATACTAATCATCATGCTCTTATCCCGAGAAAAAGTTTTGGCGGGAAGCGATAATGACTATTTCCTTGACTATAGGAATTCACTAATGGTACGAGAGGACACGATCCAAAAATGTTTTTTCGTAGACTTCTTATCTCTCTCTCTTTCTCTCTTTCTTTCGCCTTTCATCCAACAATCCTACTCTCTCTATCGACTATAGGAAACTTTGCCAAATGCTTTGCCATAATACTGTACTACTACAACTGCCAACTAACCAAACATGAACATTTCCGAAGATAATTCCCGAATCCAGGACACAACATGCACAACGATCCAGAAAGAAATTAGGGAAAAATGAAAATACTCCCGAAAGGATAACGACGTCGTCGCATCGTTGTGTCGTCGACAATCCATACCCATAGGAACATTGACAGAGAGGAATTGAGAAGATGTATTCAGAGCAGAACAGCAGAAAATAAAATGAGAATAGTGGCGCGATTAACATTTTCATTATGATTGCATCGCCGGAGAAAATGCAAATTCCTGTTTTTTTGTGTCCAGGATACGCGATAAAATTGTCCTCTAGTTTAGAGGAATGTTTTCACTGGCAAAATAGTGTTTTTAAAGAGAAATAAAGATGACTTAACCATTTTGGACAGAAAATTGCATTTGACTGTTCCTACCTAGAAATATGGATAAGGAAACTGTAGGTAAATTTGTAAAAGTACCGTTATGTTTCCATAACACATCAACATCAAGGACTCATCAATTTTAGCTAAAAAATGTGTGACGCCGCACACACTTAGAATTTTATCAAAAGAAAAATTATTTTCGCCAAATTTTCGGGTGAAGAGAGAGACGCCCATATTGCCTACAGCGAAGCTTGATTGTCTGTTCCAAGTTTCAATGGAAGAAAAGAGCATAACTTCTTACGATGCGTGTTTTTATGCCGTTATTGTTCATCTGCGGTCAGTAATCAAGTCTGAAATAAATCATGGGAGATCTTAGCTTTAAGAAGAAGTGCACGGTAAACAGTACCGTTATAGACCGTTGAATAGACTGAGTAAAAACCGATGAGAAATCATATTAATTTCCATGCAGATTTAGACTGTTTTTTTTTAACAGACTTGGCGACTGTTTCCCCTTCTGCTCTCTCTATCTCTTTTTTTACTCTTGCGCCTAAAGCGGCGCTGCCCATTATCTACTCTTGAAAAAAAATACTGAAAAAACAGTTTGTACCACAATATGAGTTATCGTCATCCAATTTTCTTGATCTTGTGGGATTGTGTGTACACAAGTGCGTGACGAGCAGCACGCACAACCGAGTTATTTTTCGTTTTACCTCCCGCTTCTTGGCACGGCTAAATATTCACCAAATTCTTTCCAGCCTAATTTTTTCGTAACCCTTCAATGGAAGATAGTCAGCCATCCGGTGACTTCTCTTTCATTCTCCTATTAATCGACATTTATCACAGAGAGAGATTAGTTGCATTATCCCACTCGGTCGCACATTTTATGCGCCTTATCCTCCTCATCGTATTGTGCCGTAGAGCCAAGTACTCTAAACTCATAAGCTTTTTGCAGTACATGTACTTAAAATCATCGTCATCGTCATCTTCTCATAGTCTGCCCACGCCAGAATCAACAAAACACCACCTTCCCCCCGCCTTATCCATATATACATAATGTTTGGTCCTTAGGCACCATTCACACATCTCATAGGGCCGTTTCGGAGCACACACTTCAGTTGTCTCGAAATTCTTATCGTTCACTGAACCTTGTTGACGAAGAACAAAACGAGCGCCGGAGGAGGGGGCGGTCTCCCCGCACTAAATGAAGCATGCACTAGGGCGAAAAAGTGAACATGCATAAAATATAAAATCTAAGTAGCAAAATTGTATGTAAATGAGAGCGAAAAGTTACATATTCAAAATTGGCTGCAATTCAAATTTCAGTAGAAGAAGTATAAGGGCGGCGCGGTAGCATGGGGGTATTCTGAAAGTGGGGGCACTCTACTATTAGGACGATGAACGCAAAATTCGTTTTTATTTTGCATCACTATCGTTTCAGAATATAATAAATCTGCGGAACTGCATCGTATGTAAGTGCTACTTACTGTACATACTATACGACTGGGCTACACTTTTATCAGCTATTCCGCACTATGATTTTTATTCTGTATTCTATGAGTATGTTTGGTGCGAAATGCGCGAAGCTTATAGCAGTAGGTTTTGCCTAGTGAGTATATACCAACGACCCTAGAAGCAAAGTTGTGAGTAGGCGTAGGGATCGAGCCAACAATTTTATCTCTACTTTCCACTCAAATGGGTTGTTATGTTTACACTACCGGAAGTCGGAGTGTATTCCATTTCTATATTGTTGATAGTGCAATACATATGCGATGAAAACTATAAAAATATTCAAAGCAAAAAAAAAACATTGAAAATGGGAAACACTTCTCCACACTTGTTATGTTATGTTAACACTTTGAATTTATTATTTTTTATCTAAAAAAAAGCTAAAATAAATAAATTGAATAGGTTTCATCGAATGCAATAAAAGGATTTGAAAATGCTATAAAAGCGAATAAAATATGATATCCATCCGATTCCCGTTCTTGGTCATAGTGCGTCATCTAGACCGTACTTTGAAAAAATAGAGATAATGAACGACCCCCAACGTCGGTCGTGAGCGTACGTCTATGAGTAGAAGATGCACTCTCTCTTCTTCGCTTACCCTTCTAAGACAACGAACAAGTCTGATCATTCACCTGTCAACTTGGCAGTCTAATTACCTTTATTTTTCCAATTTCTTAAATATTTGCATGGGCGTAGCATGGTTTTTTCATTCTGGGGGCAGACCAAAATTATATATTGATAAGAAACATCAAACATCTTTATTCGGGTGTATATCATTCAGTTTTCATAAAACACTTGATTTCCTAGTATTTAGAGATGGTTTCAACAATATTTTCACACACGCAATTTATGCCCCCTTCATATGAGAAGTGCCGACGCCTTTGGTGTGGTATGCATGTGGACCTTTACGAAAATTCCCTGTAGGCTGTACTATACAAGGGGCATTTTGTGCGGGCTTACACATTTTATTTTATTTTTTTGCGTTTCAAGCCCAATGTTTGCTTCTTTTATCATTCTTCCTTTTTTGCTCTCCGCAATCTCTTACGCTCCCCCTTTCGGTAATGAATTTTCATTCATCTTCGCCTTATTACTACACGAAAGCGCGTGTGTACGCTCAAAATATCCTTACCAATCAATCTTCATTCTTTGCGAATATCCTGGCCTGCCCGCAAATATTCCATTTGCCTGCTGAGCCTGATGCCTGCTGCCTGTAGGCGCTATATTTTTCCCAATATATTATGAAAAACGATTTTCGCCACTAGGGAAAAAAACAACATCCTTATCTTTTCGGCCTAAAAATTTTATCCTTTTTCGGCGGCCGCAAACAAAAAAGCCTCCGGGCGAGGCTGTCAAAAAGAAGTACGGCCGGCCGGTGCGAGGCGACCCGGCTTCCGTCTGAATTTCTATCGTCGATATACTTCAAAAATGGTAGATCTGAAACCAATTTCTATGTAATGGAATCCGTTGGCTATCGATATAGATAGGCGATGTGTATCGATACTATAGATTGTTGGTGAGACGTCTTGCAAGGACGAGATGACGAGACTATACACAGATGAGGTGCGTAGGAACCTTTCAAGTTCTGATGAATAGATAGATAAATGACTGATTTTCTATCGATATCGATGGAGATAATAAATTGTTACAAATCGATCAAAAATTTTTGGGGATATTAATCGTCGAGTCACCTATATAATTCTTGGGTTTGAATTGATGAATGTTGTAGACGGGGAAAAAAAGATAGCGGAGAATAGACTGAAAGTTGAGTTGGAGATAAAGATGAGAATTTGATATTTTAGTTTCAATGGAGAATGGTGTAGAAATGTACTGCAGAAAATATTGCCAGTGTCACAAAATTTTTTGGTTTTTGGTTTGACTATAAAATATGTTTTCAGGCAACAAATACATTTTACCAATGTCAATGTAAATTTAATTTTCTTCTGAATGAATACTGCATTTCTAAGTATTGTTTGTTTTCCATTCAAAATTATTTTAAAAAATTTCACAACAAAATCCCACTGAAAGAAATCCAGCCAAATCAAAATCTCGCCTATTCAATATCTAGTTTAGTTGAAACTTGTGTTTTCAATACGCGCAATTATATCTAATTCTCGACATACTCGTATAATGCCAATCCCATTTGGCTTCAATATCCGGCCAATCAAAATTCCACTTTTCAAAATCCCGACGGTCATTACCCCGATTTCTCGTAATTTGGGAAATTCAAAATTTCGCTTTTCAATATTTTTTTTTTGCTAAATCCTGCCGTATAGAATGTAATTATTATACTGATATGTGCATAGAGTAGAATCACGAATTACCGAGGCTAATCGGGGGTTCTGTACTTCCGAAAAATAAAATCCCGCCCGTTTAAAATCCAGCCTTTTCTCACAATTTCTTTTATAATCCTCCAATACCAACAACTAAAAATCCTATCATCTGAAAATACTGCTGTTACCTACACAATTTCGCCATTTTAAATCACCACTGAAAATTCCGAGTCTGGATTTTTTTTTTTGCTTTTAAAAATAATCCAACTCAATTGATTAGCCGTTCCAAATCCCTTGTAAGTTCATTAAGATGCATTACGCAAACAAAAATGTGTCAATATTGTGACGGTTAATTTATTTTTGTTGGAAATTTGAAAAAAAATCCTGTGACAGGATCTTTTGCTGTAGATTCGAAATGGCGGGATTTTGAGCAGCTGGATTTTGTAACAACGGGATTTTGAAATTTAGAGGGGAATTTTTTTTTGGTCGGTGGGATTTTCAAATAGTTTTTTCTTTCTTTCTTTTTCCTTTTTCTACCTACACAATTTCGCCATTTTAAATCACCACTGAAAATCCCGAACTGGATTTTTTTTTTGCTTTAAAAAAATATCCAACTCAATTGATTAGCCGTTCCAAATCCCTTGTAAGTTCATTCAGATGCATTACGCAAACAAAAATGTGTCAATATTTTGACGGTTAATTTATTTTTGTTGGAATTTTGAAAAAAATCCTGTGACAGGATCTTTTGCTGTTGATTCGAAATGGCGGGATTTAGAGCAGCTGGATTTTGTAACAACGGGATTTTGAAATTTAGAGGGGGATTTTTTTTTTGGTCGGCGGGATTTTCAAATAGTTTTTTCTTGCGGATATTGTGCGGATGTTAGAAAAGAGCAGAGTTCAACAACGGTTGTATTTTCCAACTGCCGGATTACAAAACAAAAATTTTTTTTGTTTATTCCCAGTAAAGAATTGTGCGAATATCACTATTATGTCAATATCTAAATATACCATGACATCATATTGACTTTTGACCAATAAAATAAATCCAGTCCTAAATTTTTATGTATGCAATTTAAATCAAATCGGATACGCGTTAGCCAATTCTTTTATTCGCATCGCATTTTCTGTGTCACTAGACCATAGTACGTGTCACGAACGTATTTTAATATTCAACCGAAAAAAATACCAGAATAAGCAGTTTCCAATATGCGAAAATTATGACTTATTAATATGTGTCAACGCAAATAAAACGAGACCAAGGCTAATTTCGGGCGCGGCCGAAATTTGAATACCCTTCACTCTTCTCGGGCTAAAAGTTTTTTTTTGGGCGAACATATGACTTGTGTTCAATCCTTCCCCATTTCCTTTGTGGCGTCGATAAAACAATATTTGTGTGTTTTTGGTTAAGTGGGAAAAGAAAAATATTTACTCAGAAAATTTTCTTGGGGGGATGCGGGTGCATGGTCCCATAGTATGATTCCATTCGTTTTTTTTTTTTTGACAAGGACGCATTAAGTTTTTTTGAAATTGGTGTGGAAAAATGTTTCTTAGAAGATCTAAAATGGGGGGTTGGGTTTGTATGACAGCCCCATGACCCCATTGTCCGATTCCATTCATTTTTACATATGTTTTGTGGCATCAATTGAAATGCACTTTTATGAGGTTTGAGTGCACAAATCAAAAAGTGCTTCTTAGAAAAACTCAATATGAGGGGTTGGGTTTGTATGACAGCTCCATGACCCCACAGTCCGATTCCAACCATTCTTACATATGTTTTGTGGCATCAATAGAAACACATTTGTATGAAATTGGGTTGAAATTGGTGCACGCATGAAAAAGTTTTTCTTAGAAAAACCAAATTGGGGGGGTTAGGTTTGTATGGCAGCCCCATGACCCCATTGTCCGATTTTAGCGATTCGAACATACAAACTGCCTGCAATAAAAAGAAGCATGTGTGCAAAATTTCAGCTCGATAGCTTTTAAACTGGCCGAGTAAAACGCGTAGCAACAGACGGACAGACGGACAGACAGACAGACGGACATCGCCCAATCGACTCAGCTCGTCATGCTGATCATATATATACATATTTTATATGGTCGGAGATGCTTCCTTCAATGCGTTACAAACTTCATGACAAAGTTAATATACCCTTTACTCTACGAGTGAAGGGTATAAAAATAAAAATTCAAGAAATTTGTCAAGATCTCATATTTCCAAATAAAATAAAAAGCACTTAGCATACTCGCATCGAACATTCAAAATATCAGCCAGAAATCGGTGATAAAAATATACCCCAGTCGAAATTGGTATATAGTAGAGAAAAGCCTGACAAAGAAAAAAAAGAAAAACCCATCAAAAAAATCATAAAGTGTAAAGCCTTCTGAAATTCGATAAATCAAAGACGCCTATACTGGTACTAGACGCTTTCAGTAAGACGAATCCAAATGACAAGGTTTTTTCTACGAGTGCATAACTCATAACCAACCGATCCGTATGTATTTTGTCGCATGCGGATTGAGTGACATTTTGACGCGGATTTCGTCAAAAGACGAGTGTATATGCTCACATACACAAAAAAAAAATAAATTAACAATGCCTGACCGCGTATAGTACGAGTATGTAATACTCTACACATTCTCCTTGTCTTACACGCTCAGAATATTTTTAGAAAATGATGAATTTCGGTGCTCAACATACAATCTAATACGAGACTAGTTTTATAGATCAGATAAAAATGTTTCGCGGTTTATGGGATAAAAGATTTCTCGATGGCATCATCATTCATCGTCTCGTCTTCCAGTCAACCCAGAACCGCCTTTTCCTATTTATTCCTCAAATTTTCGTTTAATCTAACATCAATCTGAAGAAAAAAAAGAAACAAACTTAAACAACACAAAACAAATAAAAATTTAAACAGATGCGTCCACGAGATATATATTCCCAACAAAAATTCGTCCAAACAAAAATGTTTCAAATGATCAGAAAAATCCAAGAAACAATATAAATTTCCAACTTTTAATGACCCAACAATTAAATTCTGTTTGGTGGTTGCTTTGTGCTGATTTCTTTTCAAAGATAGTTCAGAATCAGAATCTTATCTGCGCAAAAAAATTGCAAACATAAGAAATTTGCCAAAAATGATCACAAAATAGGTTGATGATACTTGTTGGTTCTGACAAAGACCGATATTAATTCATACACGGTATAGGGCAATTAGAAACAATTCGTAAATGAATTTTCCCATAATTCAGCGTAAAACAAGTGAACATTTTTTTTGATCTGTTTGAACTCATCGAAATCTTATGGTTCAATTTTAGTTGGAAGAAAAAGATGCAAAAGTTCATATGTATATCTTTTTGTGGTATTCTTTTTTGTCTTTGTCTTAAAACAAACTCGCTAAATAGAAATATGCTCAAAACAACAGATGGTGATGGTGTTCATTCCCTCTGTTTTTATGAACACAAATATGTATTGTTTTATGTTTGTTTTGTATATTTATTTTTATTTTTATCTGCGCTGCGGTCTGTTGTGTTTCCGTTTTAATGACTTTGACCATAGAAGAGCGGAGCTTGTGTCTAGCCCCTAGACCCTATACTCCTTTATTTGTATTTTTCTTATGTCACATAAGACTTCGGGGATTTTTTTTCATTGTTTCTTCGTAAAATTTGTAGAGATAATAAAGCCATCATTTATTACGATGACGTGCAAGCAAGTGGCATAACATTATACGAGTATTATGGACATTGAATATTAGTTTCTGTATAGTTTTGACATGAATCATCTGTTGGGTTTGTCAAGATTTTTAAACGAAGAGTTTTGACAATTGTAACACTTAAATTTTTTTCACTTTTTGACTTGACATACTACCTAAAGTGACGGAAAAGCACTGTTATATTATACAAAACGAACGATTTTTTTTTGTCACTTTAGGTAGTACCTCATTTGTCGATCCATGCTTCACTTGGATTGCATTTGATCTTTTACTGAAAGTACCAGCGTTTAACGCTGTAAAAGACAGTAAAGTACCGTTAGTTCTCTGTGATATAACGGTACTTTATCGTTACTTCTCATTAATATAACGGTACGTTACCGTCATTTCCTTCAATATAACGGTACTTTACCGTTACTTCTCGAAAATATAACGGTGCTTCATCCTGTCTCTGGGTCAGTGGCTCTTAATCTTTTGAACTAGACGGATCACTTGAGAAAGTTCTTTAATTGTCGCGGACCAAAATCAGGAGAATTTCCCAACTTCAATCACCAACTTGACACACAATACAAACTTATCAGTCAATGCAGATTGGGTGGTGTCAAAGGCGATCGGG